>OY735220.1:46696092-46819155 GCA_963457665.1 Thysanoteuthis rhombus | reverse complement strand
TAAACTGAAATGGTTAAAATATTTTGATCTTAATTACCCGAAAAGACGGCTGCATCATTTCGAACTGAAGTAAACGATACAGTACACAGAGATAGCTCGTTTAAGCTTGATTGATGTCAACTCCCGTAATGTTGATATCTTTTATGATGTGAACGATCTAACAAGTGATCGTTCATCTCTTTAATACACGATTTGAAGCAAATGTCAAATATCATTGCTCGGGGACATACTTCCACTTATCAGAGTGACTGGAAGAAAGAAGCCGCATTGATGTGATATAGAATAATTAAGTACGCTTCGAACCTGAAAACGGAATGACATAGAAACAGCAAATATATACATATCAGATTGTGTCACCGAAACTTTCACGAGATCGTCGTTCTTATCTATTAATTTTTATTCCATGTATTATTGTAAAACATTGTTTTATATTTCAAGATAAATTTTCTCCGTCGTTTTAATCTATTGGCAGCTTTTTATGAAGAATTTTTTGTGAAAACAACCATTGAATCAAGTGAGTTCTGGTTAGTCATTCAATAGAAACAGACAATTGTACGACGTCTTCTTAACACAACTTGGAGTAATTACATTAGGGAGTCGGGATTTTTTTTAAAGAGTGAATGCTGCAGTGTACAAAACTAGGGACCGATTTAGCATAAATATAGATCGTGTACTTCAATCTAAAAAAACATATTTGGGGGTCAAAAAGCAGAGAGAAACCTTTTGTTATCTAAATACATAATAACGAGTTCAGCCCTCTTCCTACATCTAAACAGCCTGTACGCAGGATATATACCTACATAATCAGGAAGTCAGCAAGTCACAGCAATTAAAACACTGAAGGAACCTACGTTGATAGATCTAGTGAAGGCTAATGAAGGGGAAAAATACTCATGAAATTGAAAAATACTGAGTATCCTATTCCTGTGTTTCCTTTCTCGTTCGTCTTTTTTCTTCTTATATTAATCAATTCTTTTACTATTGCCTTTTTTCACAAGTATGATGAATCAATTGTCTCCATTATCTAAGAATGTCTACGTACAGTTTCTCTCAATTGATCAAGGACACTACCACATTGAGGGCAGCTTGTATGTATCTTTATAATGTGGCATGCGTGTCAATTACTAACACGGTCAGAAAGAAAAACATTATCCAGCAACATACACGTATGTTTTTGTAAGACTGAGTATGGGTTGCTTAAACTTAACTTACATTAGAATTATGCAGTATCACATAGAAGGAGGAAGATTTTATTGAGCTAATTTATGGGGGAATCCTACCTGCCTCGATAATCTGCGATTCCAAATTTGGCTTTTGCCCAGGTTTTAGTCTCAGCTGTTGCCTCCAAAGGATAATACACAACTAGAAAACCAGGTATTTATCAAATTTAACTTTGTCTGGTACAAGGTCAAATTAATTGACCATTAAGTAATTATCGAATACCTATTGTGACATTTTCTTTCAAAATGAGCTTACAAACAATTGCACTACAGAGAGTGCATTGCTCTGTGATTTCGTTATATAGTTTATAACAATTTGTTGATAGATGGATTGATATGAATAGAATGATGTAAATAGATGAAAAGATATGAATATACCGAGACACACACACATACACACACACACACATATATATGTATATACATATATATATATATATATATATAAATATATATATATATATATATATAAATATATATATATATACATGCATATATTCATAAATACATATATATATATATATGTATATATATATATAATATATATATATATATATACATACATACATACATACATACATACATACATACATAGAAGAAAATGAATTATTAACTACGGCTATCCATAGATAATGAAAGATGAAACGATATTCGCAAATGCAAATATCAATAGATAAATAAATAGATTAACAGACACGAGGAAATAATTGAGTACGAAAATCCATGGGCAGATAAAATGAATTCGCAAGGAGAACGATCTATAGATAGAGATAAATATCAATGCAAAGTGTTTCATGTTTTCAGAGATCAATAGATAGATGAAAAGAAATTGTTTGATAGGAATATCCACAGATATATAGATAAATAAGTAAATAGATAGATAGATCAACGAGTCTGAGTATCTGCAAAATAGAAAGCGTTACGAGACTGTCGTATTTTGGCAGCATGACAAGTTGGAGGTGATCAATTAAAACATTGTAAGGATCGGTGATGAATAGATAAAATTTATCCATTCACCTTTTGCAGTAAAATGATATTTAAAAAAGCCTAAATTAGAAGAAAAGAGGCGTACACGAATCAAGGGACTAATTAAGAATAGATTTACATTGCAAATTAAATCATCCAACAAGATATATGTTTTTTTGAATATTCAAAAATTCTATGTACACAGAATCATTCGTATATATATATATATATATATATATATATATATATATATATATATATATATATATATATATATATAACACGACTATCCACAGATAATGAAAGATAAAACAATGTTTACGAATGCAAGTATCAATAGATATACGAATCGATTAACTGGCACGGAGAAATAATTAAGTAAGTAAATCCATGGATGGATGAAGAAAAATTGTTAATAAGTCGATCCATAAGTAGCGAACAATGTAACTGCAAAATATTTCTTGAATTCCGAGATCGATGGATCGGTGAAACGAATGTTTGATAGATAGATGGATAGATAGATAGATAGATAAGAATGGAAATAGATTCATGATTGAATCGGTTCATACACATAAACATATTGGCATAGACGGATACTCAGAGAGATGGACCAGAACAAACTTGAAATCTATATTGTTTGGTAGATTAATAGATATGGAGAAAAAGGAATGAATCGATTGACAGAGAAATAAAAGGAAACTGATATTGATGGATATACATGAATAAACTGAGATAGATTGATAGATAGAAAGATATTTAGATGATACTCGAATAGAATGATAAAGGGATTGATGATATTCAAAAAGATACATTAATCGATGGATAATACTCAAATAAATGGATTAATAAAGCGATGAAAACTAACTTGAATGGATAGATGGATAGATAAATAGATTATCAATTGATATAAACAAGGTTGGGTAAATAGATCGATAAATCGTTATGAGCAGACCGTAGAAGATGGGTAGATAGATATTAAAAAAGATAGATTGATAGATAGATAGATAGATAATAACAAACAAATTTATAGATAAGCACATTGACAAATAGATAGATAGATAGATAGATATTTTGGAGCAAACTGAAATGGATTGACACATTGGTGAAATGATGTGAACGGAATGGGATAGATAGATAAGTTTGAAAGAAGATAGATAGATAGATAGATAGATAGATAGATAGGCATATCTGGCTAATCACTAATTACACAGCATCATGTGGCCAACATAGAGAAACTCATGTTGTAGTCACAGTTCTGATTGACGGTTTTTAATACGCATCTGAACATAATAAGAGATGGATAGGGATGAACGAAATGAGATGTATAAATAGATAAAAAAATCATGAACTCATTTCATCCGATCAGAAAAACATGTAAGCACCACACAGTACTCTCTTCCACCGCATGTGCTTTTGATAATGTTTGCAGAACCAACTAAATGCATAAAGCCTATGCTGGTGATGATGAAAACAATTGATATGTAATACTCGTTCTTCTCTTGAATTATTTCGACCTTCCAATCGTCAAATCACCACCACCATGGATAGATAAAGCAGAGATAAATCACATCTTGCCTTTTTCGTGACAATATGTCTTGTGTGTTTCAGGCTTAAGAAGAGCAACAGAATTGGCCACTTCGCAGCTCTTACCTGCCATCGATTCCGTGTAAAACACAAAACTTGGCACCCACACACACACGCACGCGTCTTCCAGTGACTTGTAACCCGTCGTGAGCTGGATAATAGCCCTAATCGACTCGCCCGCTACTAATAATTGGCTCAATGAATCGGGCAGTGCGCAAAGTACAGAGGTTTTGCAGTTCAAAGTAATCTGTTCAATTAAGGCTGAGAACGGAATGGAGTCTTGTGCCAAAAACCAGACACAGTGTGTCAAACCAACCAAATTTCGACGTCATTTAGGAAAGGTTTCTGCGATAGGCTCTCACGCACGTTTTCTGACACGCCCCCGTCATTAGTTGGTCGAAATTACAATCCATCCAGCATCGGCACCACGTTTGTCTCTGATGTAGTTATGGTCGAAATTTGTCCTGATTGAATTTTTTTGGTGAGTTTACGTAATCAGATTTGATTATGCATGCTTTTTTCTTTAAGCTTTGTCTATCATTAACATTATCATTATAATCAATTTTCAACTACTTTTCTCCCATCATATCTTTTTCTGTTTCTTTTATCACAACTCTACGGAAGGCTGTTAAACTATGATTTTAAATAAACAGAGTTGATCAAAAACAAAGGAAAGAATAAGATCATTCTTTAAAATGACCAACGAAGGTTTAGAGATTTTGAATATTGGAAGTTTGGAACACTGTTTACGAATTTCGATCTTATCAAACATATTTTCAACACACTACAAAAATACAATATATATATATATATATATATATATATATATATATATATATATATATATATAAAACAGAGATATAATATAACATAGTACAATATAATATAATGCAATATCTGATGTATGATGAGTTTATTTCATTTTTTTTGATGCGCTAAACTTCAAATGTTATGTATATATATATTGGATGTTTAATAAAAGACACGACACTTAGCAAAAGAGGGTAGAATTTAGTTTTCATGCACGTGAATTTCAGTCACATGGCAGCAACGTACTAAGAGACTATCGCATTTTGCAGCTGAAATGATTGTATCATGCAACAACATCATTAAAACATCAATTACTTTGTGTTGTGTCAGTTATGCTGTTTTACTATACATTAAAACGTTTATTCAATGAAATGGGTGTGAAACCTTTATCAATGTTAAGGGAATATACTTTCGGCATCTATTGTAAAGTTATAATGTATGTTCAATTAGCACCGTTTTGCAATCTTTCGGTAATCTATTTCTTTAAATATAGTTTTCACTTTTGAAACGGTTTAAACACAAAACAGTTACATCTCTTTTAATCACCCTGTTTACGATTGAATATGAGTTCCTTCCAGAAACTAAACAATCAATCAAATGGGTATTTATCTAAACTAGACTGACTGAAAACAGCAATTACCGTCAGTAATTAGTTAACAGAATGGTCTTAATGTTCTATCAAGATAACGTCCGACCGTGTATTTGTTCAATAGCCAGCCTAGAATTGTTACAGCTTAGTTGAAAATTTTTCATTAATTCGCCCAAGTCACTGGGTATTGCATCTTTGCATGTCCATCTGATCAGTCAATTCACTTAATAAAAAGAAATACAATTCCCTAAAATATTGCAAGAAGCACATCAGGGAGTTGTTCAGTGAAGACGGATGGAATTGTGAAGTTGCCTGGAATATTTCAGGAGACAGTGGAATAAAGTACCAAATATATTGATCCATTGAATTAGTTTCAAAAGTAAAAGTTTGTTTTTTATTCATTTTGATTAGTATGCGCTCCATACTTGGGACTTTATGATCCAGACAATGACTGACGAATTGGTCGAAGGCGCCCGATCCGAATTAAGCTTCAACAGTTTCTACAATGGCTTGACCATGAATTTTGTTCTCTTATGAAAATACAGGAAAAAATTTAATAAACGTTGAAACGATATTCCAAGTCAGTTTTGTACGACATAAGTTTTTACCAATTTTAAAAAGGAAGGAAAAATACATTGTCTGTGAGATATTTTCATAGAAACGATAACGTACATTTTCTGGGGATAATTTTCTGTTGTTTACCATTGAGCAGGTTTCAGGGGAATGCGTATGTCTGCACGTGTTTGTGTGTGTGTATGTGTCCGTGCATGCATCTTGATAAAATGTCTTTTGGTCTTGCGCTAATGCAAAACAATGAGACAACACTATACATTACATTTACAGCATTCTTGAATCAAATTCATAATTTTGAAAACTTCTCAACTGCATTATATGTGCATATATTATCAGATTTAGGACGGGGTATAATTAACTACCTCATTGACATGCATATCCCCAAACAGTTACATGGTAAAAAAAAAATGGTCGCCTAAAGCAACAGACAATTTATACATTGTAACATAATAGCGAAGTAGAGGGGAAACAGGGAAAATAACACTTTAGGAAATTGCAAAAATTGTGTTGACTGATTTCTTAGAATGGTTGACTGAAGTGACATCGATTTAAAGAGGTTTTTCGATTATTAATGTTTAAAGCTGTAAAATTTTCTAATATATAAACATAACGTTACATATATTACGCATATAATAAGAATCATAATTTTTTTATATGATATATGTCAACTTCTGGTGCAATATTTTTCAGCAACTACTAATACTGAAGAATATTTGAATGTTAACATACATCGGGTAAGTATCCTCGTAAATCTTTTCTTTTTTTGGTAATAGTAATAACCCTATTTGCTTTGATTAATATTGAGCACAGATGGACATATTTTAATGGGCATATTTGTATATTATTTCCGGTTACCACTGACGAGTGATATTGTATAGGAATCTCTCGGGACCCCATTTCTATAATAGTGCCATTATTTTCAGATAATTAGTTGAAAACATGTCATTTCAGCATTCTAGCGGACTGTCACTGTCTGGTTTATCTGCATTCCCGGTTGAATTAAGTTGGTTCCTGATCAAGTGAAAGATCATTATTATTCATTTGCTACGTTCTCAAAGCGACTCATTGCGACATTGCTTGGTTCAGCCCTAAACCATTTTGTCAAGCTGATTTTGAAATGGTGACAGAGCGGTTCATAAGTCAATATAACTTGATATGGTTGTTTACATGTTAAAACAAAAAGCATTGAATGACAGGTCCTAACAGAGGGAGGGTGGAGCTGATTCATTGCAGCGGGACCCATATGGCCATGTTGAGCCGTTGAAATGTGTATCAAAAGCCCTAAACTAATACGATTGATCCATCAATAAGATACATCCATTAATAAGATGGGTTGACTATAATTTGCAACAAATGAATATAGTATGAGGTGTAAAAAGGTTCATGTAAAAGGAATGTAAACGAAATCAAGGCCATCACGCTTGCTACTGCGTCTGCTGTCCATGTTTGGAATCCAAATATCCGAATACTACTTATCCAGCCTAAAAAATGTGTCACGGACAGACTAGAGACAAACGACCCTAGTTGCATCACTCACTTCATCTGCCCTATTTAACCCTTAGTTTTTGAGATAAAAATATTCATACCTTTACTATGGGCATTATAGCGAAGTGAAAACAAACTGTACCGGACTGAACTTGAACTTGACTTACCAGGTCGATCCTCCGTAGCATTGGGCTCCCAGCATCCTAACATGGTTCTTAGTTCCCCGCCTTTAAATCGAATATATATCTTTCTCCCCTCCTTTTTACCTCTTCCTTTCTGCTCTCTCTCTCTCTCTCTCTCTCTCTCTCTCTCTCTCTCTCTCTCTCTCTCTCTCTCTCTCCCTCTTTCTCTCTCTCTTTCTGAAAATGGAATGCTACGATTTAATCAAACCTATCTCTACCCATCACTTGGGGGAGATGTAAAATCATGCTTTCTCGTAGATGAATGTCAGACAACCAGTGACATCCCGACTCAAAACGTGGATCCCAAGTGATCATATGCAAAACTGCGTCCGGCAAAAAACAAGACGGCATGACGACCTAGACAAGTTCAGTAAGAATTGGCTCTGCAACGCTCATGATAGAGAAGTCAGGCGAATTATTGGGACAGTCCGTGTCCAATGATGGATGCTAGAAGTCTACTGCTGCTGATGATGATGATCAAAAAATGTCTCCCTCAGAGATTGAACTCGATTCCACTTGTCTAGCGACCAGCGCTTCTAAAAACAGGATCCTACATTTCAATTAAATCTACCTTCCAAAGGGGAAGCTTTTTGATTAAGGAGAAAACCACAGGAAAATATTTTCTTTCCTCATCAAGACCGTAGCCCGCCAGGGAAGAATTGCTTATTTTGTAAGACACTCTAGCGGCAATCGTTTCAGCGATCGGACGGAATCCAATTTATCACAACTAATTTCGGCTCCTCAAATCGCAGCTCTTAGCTGGATTCGAACATCCATCACATCACCCGGAAGGAAAGAGTAGTAAATTATCAACACAAGCGACGAGACACGTGGATGCTAGATGCCTGATCGTGCTTCGCCACAGATGAAGACACTGACCAATTGTTATTTGAACTAATATTGATTTGGGCCTTCGTCAAATCTAACCAAAGATGCCGTGCTCTAGAACAGGATATTATCTTTTTCGGGTCCCGTCCCTCAAGTGAAGCATTAATTAATGAAGCCACTTGTTATTTGAATCAATATTGGTTCTGTAAAGTAACTAGTGTCCTTACGTTGGCTACGTCTTCAGTCGTATCTGCTTAGACTCAGCAAATCACATCACTAATAATACAGCCCTTCATGATACGGGAATTTGATTTACAGTCTTCAAATACCCGAAGTAGTATGATTCACTTCTCTCTGTACTATTGTACCCCTGAGTAAAGGGGAGATGGGTTCGTGCCTTTCCGAAGGGCATCCGTGCGAAGTGAACGCAAACAGTCTTAGCCGTAGTTAAAACTTATGGGTCCATTTTCTGAGTCGTTACCCGATCTGATACTGCAGACCTTCTTATAGATTTTTTTCCCTCCGTAAAATCTAAAGGAAGATGTCGTTTTCTACAACCGGATATTATCGATTACGTATCCTATTTCCCAAGTAAAGAATTAATTACATTTAATTAATTTTAGGACAAACGTTATAGCAGAGAATTTAGCTAGGGTTGTTTGATCTCTTATTGAGCATCGTGCGTAAACCAGATATTGTTATTCTCGATATCGGATGTTTAGAAAGTCTTCCTCTCTTCGATTCATTCTTTCATCTCTCTCTTCCTTAGCCTCTCTCTTCTACACATACACACTTACACACAGATTTCTGTTTATTCTCCCGTGTTATTGTTTCTTTGTAATCACTTTAAGATCCCTGCATACGCCTCTTTTCATTACTCTTCCTTCATCTTTCTTCTCCTTCTCTAGCTAATGGGAAATGGGCTGTCCGAGCAAATAACGTGTACGGAGGATAAACTCAGCAAGACGAGTTCAAACTCAGGCCGAGTCAATTTGTCGTTCATTTTGCCTCAGAATCTAATTCACATATCGCGAAACGGGCTGTGTAAGCAGTAATGGTATATGCAGAACCGTACCAAAGACGTCTGGAGTCGTAACCAGCGTAAGGGCTCTACATACTCTTACTCCAGTTCTTCTTAGTATCCCTTACATATTTACTTAATCATCTGTCAGTTTTCAGCTTGATAATTCCACTTTTCTTTGTCCTTTTCTGATTTCATGCTCTTTTTAACTCCTTCATCTTTTTTGTTATGAAGTATAAAACGAGAAACATCGTTGGCCAAGGAATTATAAAACATTCAAAACACAATACATAACTCGACGTTTTATGTAACAAGTACATACCAGGGTTTGTAATTTGTAATTTTTCAATTTTTCGATTCTGGCCATCATTTTTAAATCTGAAAAAAAAAAAGGAGAGAACAACTAAATGGATAGCTTTGGTACACACAATCGATTTAACTGTCATAGGTTAAAATTTTCTGCAACTTATCAAGCTGGCCCCATCTTATCTTCTCAATCATATATGATCCTCATGTGACACCGTATATCTTATTATTTATCTCTGTATCCATAAAAAGCCTCTTCGTATCTTTACTTTCATAAAGCATTTTTTCACTTCTTTAGACGTCTAGTTGGCAAGCTTTTGGTAGAGCAAGCTCAACGTTCAACGACATAAAAATCCTAATAGTCCTAGATAGGAGGGTATACAATCAACGCTGATAATCTATGGAGCTGAACCATGGATCCTAATCAATAGATTAACCCTCGAAGTGACAGCCATGCAACATGTGCAGAAGCAAATCATGCTCAAAATCAAAAGGAGTGTTCACAAGACAATGGTAGTATATTAGAGAAAAACATGTGTGAGTTATCATATAATCCTTTGGAAAATCCAAATGTCAATGGGGTGGTCAGGTTGCATGCATGTCAAACAATCGTTGGACATCACGACATAACTTGGATCTCAAAGGATCATGTGCGTAACTGTGGCTGGCAAAAAATGAGATAACGTGCGATACTTGACGAATCCTTAAAGTACTGCAACGTCTGAGAGAGAGAGAGAGAGAGAGAGAGAGAGAGAGAGAGTGCTGTCGAAAAGACCCAACGACATAAACAACGATGGACGTTGGAAAGCAATGATGATGATGTTTTTTTAAAGAGACTCTGACTAGGAATCATTCGGAAGATATCGTAAGACTTAGCATACACATACGCACACACTCTCTCTCTCTCTCTCTCTCTCACACACACACACACACACACACACACACACATATACGAGCGACTCTCCCCCTTTTCTCTCTGTAACTGTGTTGTGTTTGTTACTCGTATAGATAATCATACACAGGAATGAACTTATGAGTGTGTGTGTGTATGTGTGTGTGTGTGTGTGTGTGTGTGTGTATGTGTGTGTAATTTGTGGGCACGTCAGTGCCTGTGAATATATTTTTGGTATAGAGAGCAGATTGGCTACTGTTTCAGGTAAAAAAAAAAATGATGTACATCCTCTGCTTCACACACACACACACACACACACACACACACACATATATATATATATATATATATATATATATATATATATATATATATATACACGCATATGCAAACATATATATATCAATGAATGTTCTATTTATTCACTCTCCCATCAGGGCAAAATGCGATACAAGGTCAGGGCTTTACATGGATAAAATAAGAAACACCCATCAGAAATAGCTTCCAGCCAACCCAACTGTGGTTGTTGAGCAACTACTGTCACTAAAGCATCAGGACGAGCCCGACTTGTCTTTTTTAAAGCAAAGGTACATCCTTGGTATAACCTCATTGGCTGACGTATTTCACCGGCACACTCGGTCTTTGACGCACACCATCTCCAGTCGATTCATCAGGCAAGTGTCAGTACCAACTCTTTGGGCTCTGCCGGGGAACAGATACTACACATAAATCCATCCTAAATAGGCCAGAAAAATGGTGCACTATTTTTTCACTCTCCAACCAGGGCAAAATGTAACACAAGGTTGGGGCCTTTCCTTCGGGAAAATAGGAGACACCCTGGAAAAATAGCTCCAGTCCACGTGGTTTGGTTTGCTAAGCAACCAAAGCAACTGCTGTCACGAAAGCGTCAGGCATGAGCCCGACCTATTCCGTTAAGTGCAAGTGAACAGTGCTGCCCCGGGGCACTGTATCACCCACAGCTGAGCCGAGTAATAGAAAGGGAACCTGAAGGTTCCAAATGTGCGTAGCAATGCGCTGCCTCAGTAAAACCGGATTGGCTAACGCATTGCAGCGGCGCATTCGGTCTTTAAAGCCAACCACAACACAATCTCCCGCCCATTTGGAGGGGAGAGGTCTGCTAGTGGAGAATAAGTGACACAGTTAAAGCACCACGGATCTATCACCATGACCTGTCCAGTGCCACTGATACTAATGATATTCATTCAAAGAAGAAAACAAACTTACAATGTCCTTCCTAGTCAATTTTCAAAAAAAAGCTACAGTAATAACAAAATTTCAGAACAGTTTCGTCTATGTTCAATATCCTGATGAATAAATCAATCTCAAACAATTTTATTGATAAGAGAAATTTAATACAAGTTGATGCGAAATATGGAGGTCTACTATTCGTACAAGTGGTGTGTCATACTGGAAGCAGCAATACTTTATTGATATTATATATATATTCTTATATATATTCTTATATATATACATATAACATGCTTCTTTTTTTTTAAATCTAACCTTGGGAATTTTTGCTCTCTCAAAATTTAACTGATTTTTGTTTGGCATTTAGTGGGTTGTCTTACGTATAGCATAAAAGGGAAAATAAAGTAAGTAAAACAGCCATCATTTTCTTATTGCCTATATTCTCTCGACATTGGGGCACCATTCACTGTTGATGGAAAGAACAGCGCTTTTTACGATGCCAAATTATTTTCAAAAAATCAGAGAATATGAGCAAAGACAAAACTTTACAGCTAATAGCCCACATTACAGTGTTTCCAAAGGGAAAACGAAAAATTTTCAAAACAACTACATTGTATTCCTGTTACGTATTCAATTTTAATTTATTAAGTAAAATAGATCATTGATATCGAACTTCACGACTATATTATACCTTGGACTTATACGTCCAACATATTTAGTACCTTTTTTTATTTTTTAACCGGCCCAATCGACGCGGGTCAGTGACGAAAACCTCTTTTCTATTTGTTTCGCTTGGCCTGAAGACTCATACTATTGACACTACTTTTACATCCATTCGAAAAAAAATTCATTCTCGATGCTTTCATCATTGATTTTCTTAGAAAAAATATTTTAGCAAAAAAATCAATATTGTAAATTTTATATCTATCTTTTTGTGTTAAAGATTTTTTTTCCAATTTTGCATGGAATAAAATTTTACTATCAATATTAGTTGTTTCTCATTTTATAATAACTTTGTCTTCTCTTTAATTTCATGATATTTTAAATATTCTGGTGATTTTTAGCTATCAAATGTCAATGATTTTTGGTTACTTAAGAGATTAAATTGTAATTCCTAAATGTTACGACATTTTTGTCAATGTTTTTAATATTCAAATGAATAAGTGATTTTTTCTTGATACTTTCTTGATAATATTCTTTTAAAATTTTATATTGATTCTGTTCGATAAAAAAAATTATTAGCAAAGAAGAAAACTGTACTTATCACGAATTGCTTACAGCACAGTGTATTCACAAGATGGGTCAGGTATTTTTAGTATGGTGTTGTGATTCTATACACTTGCACCGCTGGAGGTCTCGAAAAAGACCAGCTCACGTTTAAACGGCGTCGGTTTATCGACAACGTTGGACTGGCGGCACAGGAACACCCGTAACCCCATGTACATGGTCTGAAAATAGTAGGAGCCATGAAACTGGGGATCACCATGAATTGTTGATTTTCATGTCTCCATTGTCTGTATTTACATATGTTCTATCCCAGATATTGTCAATCTTCCCCTGGATCCTCAATGTTACTCCCAAATATACCAATAATAAATTTGCAACTACCAGTCTGAATCCAGTATGACAGAACAACCCAATATATATATATATATATATATATATGTATATATATATATATATATATATATATATATATATATATATATATATATATATATATATATATATATATATATATGGAGTCAGCATAGCCTCTTCCTTTCTCTCCAACACTCCCCAGTCACCACCTAACCTATCGAGCCCAATCTCCTACGACTCAATTTAACATACTATAACCATTATTTGTGGGTAGGGAACGTTTGAAAATCTTCCTCATACATTAATGGTAATTGTTTCTTTACTTCCCACCATTTTAGCTTACAAAAAGGATTTCAAAGAACGATCAAATTCCTGTAGGCGGGGAAAATATTCGAAATCGATGTGGTAATATTCACTGATTGCAAAAAGCACCAGATACAACTTCAAAATTGACATAAATTTTAGGGACAGAAATCAGAAATATTTGCCGATTTTTTTAAGCAGTATATATTGAAATGAGATTTTTTGGCAATGTATCGGATACTTTTAGCACTTGCAGTAAATATCAAAGTCATGCTACACTTTGAAACTTACATATTACGCTTTATTCTCATCCTGACCTTCAAGTATTCATCATTGAACAGAAGTTCCCTCGGGAACGTTTTTTTGATAATATCATTCAATCTCCCAAGATATTACATCACGATGCTATTTAAAATTCGAAAAAAATATTAATCATATCGCTTGTTTAAAAAGAAAAAGGCTTCATCCTCAGCACTACACAACACGTCACATCACTGTTCAGTTAACAATCCATAGAAAAAATGTAGACGGAAATTGAATCTGAGCATGTCATACATCGATAGCTTATAAAACCTGCTAGCAAATTTGCTTACAGTTTAAGTTCGCCAATGATGATGGTTGACACCGTCATCTTTAATAAAATTGTGTTTCATAAGTATTTTTCCATATGATTTTTATTATCATTTTCATTCATCTCAACTCACAGGCCGTCATTCGAGCGTCAAAAATAACATTGCAGAAAGAGTAGGTGAAAAAATTATAGAAATAAATCATTCTACACTTTTAAAATTCTGAAATGATGCTTGATCATATTCTGATCTTTAAATATGCATGATCGAAAAGAAAGTTTTCTCGGGGACGTTTATTGTTTCACACAGATCAACGTGCATTATCCATAATGGAATAATGAAGTAGGAAATTGAATCTGAACTTGTCATACACGGATAACTTATAAAACCAGCGGGCAAATCCTTTCAAATCTATAGGAATATGATATTAATAATGGACACCGTTTTAGAAAACAGTTTATTTGCTTTGTATATATCAATTCACTCTTTTTCGAAACTATTCTTCAGGCATATGCTGGGTTTATGATTAAACAGGAAATAGGGCTGGTATTTCAGATAAAATGGAGATCAGCTTTAGGCATGCAACCCTTGATAATTAGGAATGTTCCGTAGAATCAGAGAAAAATTGTTTCAATTTTCACACCCAATTTGAAACGACATGAAATGAATAGTTGACGTATATATAAGTTCGTATTAAGGCAAAGGCAAAAAAAATCCAGGAGTAGGTGGTGCATCTCTATTTCTTTTACCTTTCCCTAATCCTGTTTTGATGCATTCCACGTGTGACAGCCATCTTTTTCTGTGGAAAATATTTGCTGCATTTCGCAGAAAATGTTGTCGTTCACATGTTTTGATGCTTAAGAGAGAAATGGGAATATTTTTGTGATATTTGCTTATTCGAAAGGGATATCTTTATCTTTGTAGATGAGAGTAACATTTCGTTTAAAAATTGGAATGGTCTGCGAAAAGCAGTGTTAGGGGATGTTTGTTCATCGTCTCTGAATGCATTTGGCTTGTCTTAGATAAGAAAGGCAGTGAGAAAGAACCCTTGGGGCTAAAATGATTTCTCATCGTCGAATGGACAAGTAGTGTCTAGCATTTAATGGATACGTGTTGGTACGTGTGAAGCAGAGTGGAAGTAGGATGTTATTTTCATTCAATCTTTTTGGTTGAAGGTGGGATACATTTCTTTTACTTTTTTCAAAGTGGTTGTATGTAAGTGTTTCTACTGTTTTTTAAATGTACTGCTGACTGCAAGCCAATACCTTTTATGCAGATGTCGTAATGCATTGTATTTATGTTATTCGGTGCATTTAGAGGGTTAGCCATCTGAAACTGACCATAACATAGCGTTATTGTATTGAATTGAAATATAGGGACTGCTATGACGCATCTGCATGTCGAAGACTCATGAATGTACTTGCTGACATAGGCTTAATGAAAGTTAACATTGTGGTTCTGTATGATTTTGGATTGACCAGGGCGTTTCTCCTTTCATCCATTCTAAGGGTTTTTTTATGTTCGTATATTCTTTTTATTGACAGGTCCCAATGCCCCTTCCATGTAGATTTTGTCGGAGTCCTTGCACAGAGCTGGCTCACTTTTTGGTCATTCTTTTATGGGCAGAATCAGAGGATAAGAAAAAATCTATTTGATTCTATTTCAAATACTGAGCCCGGAAATTTAACGTCATTGGATTGATCTTAGAAATCATTCAGCACTCTTGAAAGAAGGATCTACCATGGAACACTGGTTTTTACATATATAGATGTATGGATATCGAAAAAATTGAGTTTTCAGCAGACCTTGATTAAAATAGCAAAATGATTATTTTATTGAGCTCAGTCGAGTTTAGACATTTTCCAAACATACTTCTATTTGAATATTGAAAATCTAAGCTCAAAATTGCTAATGTATTAATATTGTTCGGACAATATTTTTTTACATGGAAACATATCATGTGTGTATTAAAATCACATGTATCAATGGCTTACACTATCTTTCGCTCTATGTTTACACACATGCACAAAGACATATATGTGAGTGAGTGAATGTACATGCATGTGTGTGTGCGATATAATGCAAAATAAAAACGGTATTAAAAATACTATATGTTGAACTGCATGTTCTCTGTGTTCGGTTATGAATTGACTTGAATTTCCTACACATTTATACAAAAACAGTTGAAGAGACTTCTCTATGAATACGTTTTGATGGTTTACTTTCATTTAAGACACTACAAACAAAATATAAAGACACGCACAGATTATATATATATATATATATATATATATATATATATATATATATATATATATATATGTGCATATCATTATACGTTGTGTTCATAGTAAACATGTGACTCAATGTTGATCCCTAACTATATGTGTATACATTTGAAAACGTATTGACCCCTCTACTCATACTTATAAAAACATAAACATTCAATTATATACATATATATATGTATATATTCCATTTCACATAGGTACCAGCACATACCATTATATGTATAAACAAAAATATATTATACAAAGCACAATTGTTGTAAATTTGTCGTCAAGAATTCAGGAAGCAACACTTAGATAGAAGACAAAACTAAATCGATTTGGCAGTATAAAAAAAGTTATACAAAAGAAGCACCACAAATAAACGAATAGTAATCAAGTAAAAATGTGCGCTTGTAAATTTGATAAACTCTCTGTGACTTCATTTGGCTATTCTTTCCTCCGAACCCGCAGGTCACTTTTACAGGTTGACTTTCTCCTTTTATCACACATTCACTTATACATATGTGTATGTTTGTATGTTTGTGCATGTCCGTATCTCTGTGTGTAAGCGTATGTATGTGTGCCTGTGTGTGTGAATCATCAAATTTAACCGTCAACCAAAACTGTCAACATAAAATTACACAATTTTGAGCAGGTTCAATTGGTTGGCTGTGCATTATTCATGGAGCTAGAGGACTGAAACTATCAACATTTACTGTTTAATACATATAGAAAAACGTAATTTTTTTCAAAATTCGACGTATAATAGTTCTTTCAGTTGGGATTCAATCTAAAATTTAATTCTATGCTGAATTTACACTCCAACTTATGGCCAGTTTATTTGGGGAAAATTAATACTTCATTTTCAATGCTCTTTCGCCAATAAAACAAAGGCCGTAATTTATTCCACAATATCCCATTTTCCGATACTTAATTAATCACCCCATCTCAGCATGAAGCCAAAATACGTTGCTAACGGTTTCCATTGATTGACTAACCATATATATATATATATATATATATATATATATATATATATATATATATATATATATATATATATATATATGTATATACATATATAAATTATCTGAAAGTGTAAGAATACAATTTGAATCTTGCTGGGAAGTTCCACATCTGTATTCATGTAGTGTTCACGATAAAGATACCAAGTGCGTTTGATATTCACAGTTGGGCATGCCTTCCAAGTTCCCGACATTTTTGATGACGTTCGTGTTGTACAAATATTTTCTTTTGTGACTGAGAGGTTTGGTCTCCACTCAAAGATCCAAGTGAATATTCATAATAGTCTTTTTTTTTTCTTCTTTTTTCTCCTTTATGTCAATTCTGGTATCAAAAGTTTTGCAGCTGGTATTTTTCGATTCCTTGAGATGATGATGATGATGATGATAATAATAATAATAATGATAATAACAACAGCAACAACAACAACGTAAACATATACGTGTATGTTTGTACATGTAAAAAAATATCTATTATTCTATCTATCTACGTCTCTGTATCCATCTACGCCTCTGTAATGTGAATACTGACTGGGATTTCTCTTTTTTACATGTTTCATTAAATTTCTGCTGAAAATAAAAATCTTTCCAGTTTTTTAGTAACACTTTTCTTGTTTTCGTACAAGTTATCGATTCAGACAATACTTGATCTCATTGATCTCAAAGATTTTTTCACACGTTCGAAAAGAAGGAGGAATTAGCATTTCAAGAACAAATTATGAACCACCACCCTTGAATGCTGTGTTGGGGGTAATCAATTAGAATGTTGAAAAATCGAAAACAATGAATAAGTTACTCTTTTCGTTTCTATTCGGGTTGTGATCACTTGAAAAAAAATTCTACCAAGACACAAACAGAAATATAGTAGATAACCAAAATGTTCCTAATGTCATATTCTAGATAGCATGCCAATCATGGTCAGAGACCATAAGTTTATATTATTTACTTATTTCTTGTCGCTTGCAGCCAAGCCAGTCCAAGGAATCGGGTAGTGCAGAAAGGGAACCTTTGACTTTCGTTATTGAATGTAGTGGAGAGATGCCTCTCCTTTGTTTGGAAAATTCATGTCTCTCTCGAAGGCATTAGCGCTAAGTGAGATGATGCTGTCCCAGACAGAGTTTAAAACTCGGTTCGTCAATTCCATTTCCAACACCGTTGCTTTTAACGCTTGGGCCGACCATAACCCCTCATAAAAAAGAAGAAAATATTTCTCCAGAGGCTGAATTGAAATATTTTATACGTTTCTTATTTCCGTGTTCGATTCGAGTTCTTTTGATGTGGAAAACATTTAAAATATTATACACTACGTACATCAGACCCGGATTAGAATATGAAGTGCAAGCATGATCCCCACGTTACAAAAAATGGATTGGAAAATATCCAAAAATAAGCAACAAATCTTGTTCCAGGATTATAGAAACTCCCCAACGAAGAAAGACTTCAAAAATTTAAACTTACAGAACTGGAAGAATAAAAAAAATGACCTTATAGAAAATTATAAATGAATATCGAAAGCGACAACTGATTCTTAGATTGATTCAATTAATTATCTCTTAAAGAAAGACATATCCACGAACAAAATAAATTGATGGATCCAGATCCAGAAATTATAAATGATAAAACAGTGAACAGCTTTGAAAATGGATATGAATCACGTAATTGTTCTCCTATCTTGCTTTTCGATTGAACATTTCTTCTTTTCTTTCTTTTTCATCTTTTTCTTCTTCTTCTTTTTCTCCTTCTTATTCTTCTTCTTTTGCAAACAAAAAGCAAGATGAGAGAAACAAAAAACACACCCTCCATCTATATCATTTTACCGATTTGATTCCTTATTACTATTTTTCATTCTTATTAATGACACATGGATTCCTAGATATCTCTTCTGTAAAAATAAATAATGAATAAAAAAAAAATCTAACAAGTAACACAATTGAAACCATCACGTGATCGCACGACTTTTGGCAGCATTTCATGTTTTGGGTGATCAATGAAAAAATTTTAAAAAGATGGTGCTCGATGAATAAATCACTTCTCTTGATTTCTGTTGAGCAGTGATCACTAAAAACATTTGGATTTTAAAAAAAGATAAAACCAGTGTGAATGCTGCCAGACACAGAATGAGGGATCAATTCAACAAAAACTTACATTGAAAATTAAAGTCCACTCTAAAAACTAATGACTTCAATAGGAAGTTAATCTGCAAATCTTCAGCCCCCTAGTTAAATTAGCGCAGCCTGAGAACGTGAGATATAAATAGCCACCCAGCTTACCAGAACTACTCAAAGACTGAAGAAACTTAAATTGACAATTTGGTAACAGTTTTACTTGACGGTTTCTAAAAAAATGTGATATGATAAATAAACAATGAATGAATTTCTTATATTACTTTTGATGAATTTTTAAGACTTGATATGCTTCCAAGAATGTATATATCTCCACTTCTCCATCTACTTTGCCCTCACCAACACAATTCTGATGATGTTAGAAACTGTCAAGCCAAACTGTCACCAAAAATGTTGACATGAGTTTCTTCAGTTTTTAGACTGGTCTGTCCGTCACGCTAGTTATGTATGCATATAAATATGCATTACTATCAGTATTCGAAATAGAATCTCCGTCAATGAAGCCATTGGATTGGAAATTTCAACATTTACTCCACATTATTTCAAGAAAAAGAGAATTAAGTTCCCCCAATAAATATGTTTTTAATTGTTTTTTTTAATGTTGTTTTAGATGTTTTTGTTTGTTGGTATATTTATTTTCGTTTTGGTTTTTCTTTTTGTTAGGTGAAATGAAATTTTATACTAAATTGGTTCCTGGGTTTGTTTCTCACTGTATTCACGCTTCAAGATTTTGTTGTTGATGTATTGGTGTTCCTTTCAAAATTACACATTTTAGTGATCACTGTCTAATGAAAGGCAGGAGAAAGTCCATTAATAAGCATTTTTATAAAATTATCAGTTGATCACCCATAACATGCTACCAGAAGACGTTAGATACATGACGGTTTCTACAGAGTAACTAACCTGACATATTTTTGTTATTTTGATTTTATTTTGGCTTTTTTTATTCTTTCTAGTTTCTTTTATTTCCGAGGAACACATTACAAAGGCCAGCAATATGAATGCCTCGCATATTCTGAAGTTATTTTTCTGCGGCCTTTATGTCTACTAAAGCAATAAAACCTTCTTTTATTTCTATTTCTTTAGCTTCCTTACGCACGAAAAATTGCTTATTATCATGACTGCATACCCAAAGCCGATCTCCAGAGTTACAGAAACACGTCATCTATTTCCTGTTTAATTATAAACCCAGCATATGCCAGCAAAATAGAAGTTCGGTAAAAAAAAAAAAAGAAAGGAAAGAAAATCAATATACAGAAAGCAAATAAAGTGTTTTTCTAAAACGATGTCTGTTATTAGTATCATATTTCTTTGGATTCGAACGGATTTGCCTGCTGGTTGTATAAGTTATCCGTGTATGACATTTTCGGATTCAATTTCCTTCTTCATTATTTCGTAATGAACATTGATTTGTTGAAAACAATAAATGTCCTTAAGGAAACTTCATTTTGATCACGTGTATTTAAAGATAGAATAAGATGAAGCGTTATTCCAGAATTTTAAAAGTGTAATATGATTTATATTTATTTTTTATCGAAATAACGTAGCCCGACCAACCAGCCAGTTGGGCTACGGATTCTTTTCTCATAGAATGTCTGTATTCATCTACCTAATGCATATTTCTGTTTGTTCCCGGGTATTCCTGGCTATATCTTCGGGACTACAATGTTTAGGATTTGCACGACTACACCAATGGGCACCCTCTAAAAACAGTATTTCATTGTTGTCTAAGGTCATTTAGGACAAACAATGCCCGAATCTTATACTGATATCTTTTTCAGATAATTCTTGATGAAAGATATTCAAAATGATTTCAGATCATTCTTCTCAATAATCAGTTTTTGTACACAAGCGGGATATGGTGAATCATGATTGCAAGGTAGGAATATTTTTGACATTTTTTTCTTCTGTGATAACACAGTGGCTTCAGTGAAAGTCTGAGTATTTTGATAAAAATCAACAAAAATGGCCCCAGCTGTTTACAGCGCTTGAGATCCTCATACAGTCACCCCTATCGGTACAGACCAGCCTTGACATTGGTTAACTTTGGTGGTCGTATGAGAGCTTGTGTGTCCATCGCAATTTTGCTCGTAATATTAGAATCAACGAGGAACAGATGCTGCCAGAAATGACAATAAACAGATATGATGATTGTGACCATCATTATCAGCGAACTTGGAATAATGAAGCCTGAAAAGGGGAGTAAAAAAAAACAGATGTCTGGAAAAGATCTGGTAGTAGCTTAGCAACGACATCATGGAAATCTGATGAAAACCAAGTAAAGTTGTCACAGTTTCGAGGATATTTACTATGAATGGTTCTCCACCGAGAGCAACCAGATATTAATGATGTGTAAATGGAATACAAAAAGAGACTTAGAAAGATGAAAACGATAAAAGGTATCAAGTTGATAATGATTACGAACTAGGAAGGGGAAAATTGAGAGACTTTGTTGTGTGAAATGAATGCTTTTCTAATCATTAGCCTGTAGCACTGATGATGCAACTTCGTACAGTGTCTGTCATAGGTATTTGAACAAACAGACATTTTGCTTCTAATTACCCGTTAGAAAGGAGGAACATCAAGCGAGAAAAACACTCTTTCGCACATAAAGGCTTGTACTTATTGCTTGGTGGTTCTGATTGCAAAATTACCGGAAAAAGTTTTTTTTTTAATAAATTGAATTGTTAAATGAAAACAAACTGAGTTTGAATTTGCTATGCTCCCAAGATCTTGTTCAGAATCCATCAAATAAATTGAACGATTAAACTGACATTGTTATATGGAATAGTTGCAATAGCAATAAGTAAATTTGAAACTCGCCCTTTTAAAATTCACAACGTCTCTGATATCTTAGGAAATTGAAAACATATTTTTTGCTTGTCCAAATTCTTATGAACAGTGTCGTACCTTATGACGTCACGTAATGACTAATGGAATATCGGTTAGATACCTTCCTTGCTTTCATAGTATCGCCAATAATATACTCCTGGAAGTAGACCGACATTGCTATAGGGAAGAGTTGCCAAAATAGTAAGACGATTCGAAACCCCTGCTCGAAATCCATAATGGTTCATTAAACCCCAGTGATCAAAAAATAGATTTTTTTTCATATAGTTGTGACCAGTACGTTAAAGGGGTGACGTTCATAAGTTTTCAAACAATCAACTGTTATCATCTATTTTCATCGATACCTTTCTCTTTTTGTCACGTCATGATTCACCCGTTTTCTAATTCTATTTGAAAAAGACTAAGAATGAGTTTCCCCTTTCTCATAATTAAACATGTTAGAATGCTGAGTCTACTGTGAAAAATCAATAAAAACACCCCCGCCTTTCTTGTTTGCACAATACTAATATTTTTTCTTTAAATGTAATTCAAATCGTGGATTCACTACGGATCATTTTTAAACTGAACAAAAAAAACAAAACATTTTTTCACTCCAACCCACGTGAAATTTCAAACATTAGTTTAGTTATAACTTAAATGGTGATTTGTTAGTGACCGTAAATTGAAAAGTATGTTACGAATAAATGTGATGTTATGGAATAAACAATAAAGATAGTCAGATTAGTAGATGCAATAAATTAAAGTAAGTAGAGAGCAGACCAGCACATTTCTTACACGCAAGTTGTGACCATTGGTTGTATTTCTCTGGGATATTTTCGTAAAAGTATCAACATTTATGAGCTTTGATTTATAAGGCAGCAACCACGAGTCGACAGAACTTTGAACACGTCCAGTGAGGCTAAGAAGCAAAAAACAGGAACTGGTACGGACAAGTATTTGCAAATATTCAACGAACGTATGCGACAATACGAAATGAACGTTAAAACTGTGATAGGTAAAACCACTGGGAGATTTGAGCCGCTGAATAAGCAAGATAGCAGTCACGTCTGCGCATGGCAATATCTAATTTGCATGTTGAATACAGGTCATGTTTAAACCAAGCCCACTTTCAGAGTGAGGTTTCTCAACACTCTCGTCCCAGTAATCTACTATTAGCGATGCCATGAAGGGGAAAGAGGATTCTAACTGATATTCCATTAATCATTATGCGACGCTATTGGATACCATACAGCTCACAAGTTCTGGTCAGGCATAAAATCTGTTTCTTTCATTCGATAAGATAGTCGGGCCATTATGAATTTTGAAAGAGGGATGTAAATTAAGTTATTCACTTAGCAACTATCCCATATAACAACATAAGTTCGTTTATTCAATCTCTTGGATCGATTCTGAACAAGATTTAAGAAGAATAGAAAACCAAAACTTGTTCTCTGTTCATTCAGCAATATAATTCCATCAAGATTTTCCAGAAATGTTGTATTCAGGAGCAGAAAACATGTTTTCAACTCTCAAGCAATGAGAAACTAAAAGTCTGTTCAAATATCTATGAGAAGCCCTATATATATATATATATATATATATATATATATATATATATATATATCGTTAAGTTGCCGAATCTGCAACATAATCCAGAATTACTACTTTTTACATGACAGATATTTTTTTAGATAGCGCCTTCGTTATCACTGCAGTTAATTAATCACATGGATCGAATCTATATAGTGAAAAAGTTCATATTAAAAAAAAATTGCAAATCAGCAATTGTCAGGCTATGGATTTATCAATCCACACTCTTATATAAATATATGTGTTTGGATCCTACTTTGTGACAGGGTTACTTGCCTATCCACTAGCTACTCACCAGTGTTCCAATTAAACTACAAAGCCACGATCTTGAATATTGAGTTTCAAAGAAAATCTATCCTGTGGAATCCTGGCATAAAACAAATTTCCTACGGCTATATTTCCCCATTTGACCTTCTGCTCAACTAATATCGGCTTAGAAAATAATGCATATATGTGTGCATGTGCGTATATATGTATGTGTATGTGCGTGCATATGTGTATGTGTGATTGCACTTCAGGATGATTGTAATATAAACAAATACAATCACACACCAAATGAAAACACAGATATGGATGTTGTGCTCATTGGTGTTATCTGTGAGTCTACAGGCTACTCTCCAATTGAAATTGGGCGGAAACCCTCTTGCAATGAATAGCAAGAGTGAAAGTGATGTAGCGCTAGGCTTTGGTTGATGTTGCGACTTTGGAAGTATTCTTAATCATCTGCTGCTTGGAGTTTATTGCGTTTGCGTTTTTGAGAGTATCAAGTCTTTGGAGGGCAAATTCGAGAAGTACAGGTGCAGCTGAGATAAGAACCATGGTGTGAAAGAGCGGAGGGTACGTGGTGTAACTGTTGATGTAATCCATCTCAACAACGAGCCAAACCTGATATATTGAGAACATATCTCGTTCATTATTTGTGTATGACTCCTTTCTTTTAAAATAGAAAACAATACTGCGGCAAACAGTAAAAGGATGTATGGAATAAAAGCTTTGCTTTTGGTGGATATCTCCATCTCTGTCTATCTCTATGTATATATATACTTACAAATACCCCCTCTCTCTCTCTCTCTCTCTTCCTTTTTGTCTTTCTCTCTCACTCTCTCTCTTTCCTTCTCTCTCTCCCTTTCTCTCTCTCTCTCTCTCTCTCTCTCTCTATATATATATATATATATATATATATATATATGTATATATATGTATATATATATATATATATATATATATATATATATATATATATATATATATATATATATGTATGCTGGTTTGCCCAAATACACGTGTCTCCATGCTATTTTCTTATCACTCTTGTTTTGTCCTCCCATTGATCAGAGGCTGAAACGAGAAGGCAGCATTGTCCTTCAGTTATCTCCACTCAATTATGAAATAATGGTACAAGAGAAACAACGAATAGAAAAACATAGGAATATCCGCTTTTCTTGAAGAAATGTCGATTCCTTTTCAATCTTGAAATAATGGGGAGATTAAATTTTATGGACGACATCGTAATCAATAGGAAACGGAACTTCTGACCTTGTCACTCTGGTAGACCTGTGCAATGTCCCTTGCAAGATAACGTACCATGCATCGGAAGCAAACTACTCTCTCTTCACTGACACATTCAGTGGTCTATGCTTTAACCATTTGTCGGCTACGTTTCATGTATCTTCCCTTAATCAATAACTGTCATTTCTATTTAAACGCTCTTAGTCTGCGGTAACAGCCGAAAAGACTATCGACAAAGATCAGTTGACAATTGTCGCCAAAGGCTCCAACACTTAACTACGCTAACATAATATTATTGACAGATAAAAAGACAAATAGATTTTAAGACAATGCAGTTCTGATACATGTGTCTACACATACAAAGAATGTCTCGAATAAAAAAAAATACAACTATGCTGAAACATTTTATTTCAGTTGTTTTTCTTTCCTTACGTAAAATCAATAATTCCGTCCTGTAAGACATTCTCACATCGTCTTGGAAATGTTGATGCCAAAATCTTAAAAGAGTGAATGCTAGAACTAAAACCGAAGTTGCTTCATGTTGCAGACACGGCTTCGTTTCAAGTCTGTACTCGGTTCTACATTCTACATTTGTACGAGGTATATCCACAGAATATCCACCGATTTACAATACTTCGAGAAGCGATTGCACAGCCTTTGATGTAATTTGGCAACGGCAGTCCTTGGTCTAACAGTGTTCCTTTGATCTTTTCAATAAACATGTTTAACTGGCTCTATTGGATTGCTAAAAGTGGCTAGATTTGACGGAATATGGCTCAAAATTGGCATTACATTTCCAGGCAAGAGTACATGCTCTAAAAAAAAGACTCTTACAAAAGCCCTTAAAAGTATGAATATACACCTTTTTGACAAATCATTAACGTCCATAGATAACGTTAGTCTCGATTTAAAGATTGTAACGTTGGATAAACGTTATTCTTGATCTAGAAGTAAAACTACTGCTTCTCTTCCATAGGGATAGAGTACTCTGGTGGGTGGGGAATAAAAGCTAAATGATAATATGTATTGACCATCCAGTTCCGTGGAGCAGAAGGTAGGGTACTTCCAGCCCTGAAGCGGGAGTTTCAATCCTACCTCACGGTACTGGATAGGAAAACGGACAGTCTATAGCCACACTGCAGAGTTTTAATACAACGAAACTGCAGTCGGTGGATGAGGGAAAAAAATATCATTTTAGATAACGTGCTTAAAATCATGCTCTTGTTTATTATGTGCAAAATTTACTTGCTTTTAGCTCTTCATAATTGTCGTTCGAGATATTGCATTTATCTATGGATTACCCCTTGGCAACCAATTTGATTGGATTTCACCGCGCATGTTTAAACATACATTCTTTCTGTGGGGCTAGTTAAAGTTTCACTTATAATAGGGCAATGAAGACATATGTTTAATAGATCCATGACGATTCCACTTATCCGTATAATAGTGCATGATGATCCCAACAAGATGGTTAACACATCTTACCCTAGTAACGGGTACATGTGAGACAGGAAAAAAACATGTAAAAGAATTACATGGACTGCAGATATTGCGAAATGAGTGAGTAAAACAACACAGAACAATTGGGTGTTCAAGTTTTTGCAGCTGTAAAGCTTTTGAAACTAGACGTGTGTGTGTGCGTTTTTGGTTGTTTTTTTTTTTTTTTTTTGTCGGTCTGCTGATCTTGTTAGAGCGTTGTCAGCTCAGGTGGTAAGAAAAACGAGCCACAGTTAGGTTGCATCCTTGGTTGACGTAGGTTCGAGTATTGCACAACACACATTTCATTTATTCATCCACGTAGTCTGAGGCTGTTTGATATGCTTCATGGTTAACACTGGTGCCGGATGAAATATTATTCCCACTTAAAGCCACAAATAATTATCACTCACGTGCACACATGTGTGCACACACACACATGTCCACACACACACACACACACACACATATATATACATATATATATATAGAGAGAGAGAGAGACAGACAGACAGACAGACAGACAGAGAGGCAGAGACGGACAGACTGACAGAGAGGGGAACCGAGATAGTTTGTGTTCACTTTGCGCTATTGCCCTTGCATAATGCTTCCGGCTGGGGATTACCTGTTGTTGCGAGTACCATGTAAACATTTGACACCCACCATATCTTTCTATGAGAGGAGTTTGCTACCCCAGGGTTACGCTCATTGTACCGAAAAATGATATGATCATTATTGTACTTTGACCATCTACCGAGACTTAGAGTAATAGAACCATTACTCCACACAACTGGTCCACCCGACTAAACAGCAAAATTGGCTACATTTTCTCTTTTTGTTCGTCATTCTGTGTGTTTCTCAGGGGGCCTACGGTCACATTTTGGGGAAGACTACAATCTTCAAAACGTGCATGAACAAGTGCATCACTAAGCACCATCAGAAAACTTCTCGTTTCCACAAGAGGTTCTTCTGAGAGGGTCCCTGTGGTCTTTTGCCCTAACTTTATATTTTTTAGATAAAAGGTCGATTTTTATGATAATTTTAGAAAATATTTAGGTAAATATTTAGTCCTGGTACATGCACAGGTTTTGTTGAATAATTTTTGTTAGTTAGAATACTGTTTAATTTTCATATACCAGTGCAGAAATTTACTAGTCTAGAGCAGCTGTTTCTAAAAAGAATTACAGAAAAACGGGAACAAGTTGAGTGGACAGGCACTTCAGAAGCGTATGGTCCGTGAACTTGTTGACTGAGTAAACATTCGAAAAAACCAGGGGTTCTTTGAGATGATTCATTTAAATAAAAGGACTCCTTGGTAATGCAAAGGTTGGGAACCACTGGGCAAGAGAACCTTCCCTTATCTTATGTATACCAATTTGCTTTCCAAATCCCTCTTACATACTCAGAATTATTTGTATATGAAAATGTTCGACTGGTAGAAAACCTGTAGGAACAAAGAAGTTGATCCATACAAAATATGCGATTACATCGCACGTGCTTATCGGTTGAAATCTCATTTCATATATATTCACGGTCTGCTGGAAATTGTATTGAGTTTGCAATAAATTACTACCGACCTACATGTCTGTTATTCGGGTCCCCAGGTCTTTGTCTTTCAATGCAACACGTATGCTAATTGGATTCTCTTTTTTTCTGTCTCTTCGAGAACAAATATTTTTCCCCCTAATCAAAAGGATACATGTTTTATTCCTTATGCTTCTTCTTTCAGTTAAAAAAAAAACATCTGCTGTATTAATAAATAAAGACAGAAGTCGATAGCTTTCCTACTTATGTTTATGATGAGAAATAATTGCATAAATAATATCCTCTGTTAAAATACTATCAACACCCGACCAAAATGAAAGCCATTATTATACCGCCTCAACAGAACGAGAAAAAAAAGTCTTATGTTACTGATGCAGTCTGTTCGGGGTTTTTTTTTTCAAAAATGGAAGTCATTTTTCCTTTTAAAGTGATTATGTCTTGTGTATTTTATCTTGCTTTAATTGTAATTCGAAAGAAAAGAAGCGAATATAAATTTTTTCACATTATTCGAGCAAGAGGAAATTCGGGTGGGGATTGATAGATGAGCAGATGGAGGAAGGTTGAAAAAGGGGGAGCAACAGAGGGGAGAGGGGGAATATGCAAGGGAGAGGGAAGACAGAGGGGAGGGAGTGAAAATATAGAGAAGGGGGTGGAGAGAAGAAAAAGGAGGAAGAAGGGAGAAAAAGGAGAGGGAAAGAACAATGAGGGGGCAAGTAAGAGGAGGATAGGAGAAGAAAATGTTGGAGGAGCAGGAAGTAGCCGAAAAAAGGGGAGGAACGGGGGATAGACCTAAAAGACGAAGAAGAAGAAGAAGAAGAAGAAGAAGAAGAAGAAGAAGAAAAGGGAAGGGAGGAGGGGGGAAGGTAGAAGAAGAATAAAGAGAAAGAAAAAGAAGGGAGATACGAAGTGAAAGTGGAGAGAGGAGAAGAAAAGAAAGGTTGAGAAGATGGAAAATAAGGTGGAGTAAGAAAAAACAGGTGTTCAAGGAGGAAGAGGAAGAGAAACAGTCTAAACATAAAAGAGAAGAAAAAGGGCAACAAAGAAGGGAATAAGATAAGGACAAAGTGAAAATAAGCAGAGAGAGGCAGAAAAAAAAGACGAGGATAGGAGGAGCAGAGAGAGGAGAAAAGGATAATATGCAGTGGAGAGGAGGAGGATAGAAGGAGGGAGAGCAAATGAAAGGAGAAAGAAGAGGATAAACAAAAAGAACTGAGAAAAAAGGGCGAAGGACGAGGAATTGCAAAGGATTTAAAAAGAAAAAATATACAATGGGAGACGCTGCAGAAGACATTCTCTCGAAAATTCTCTAAAATTAAGAGAAAAAAAGAACATTCTGAATAGAAACCGAACAAGTTGTGGGGAAAAACGTTTCTCGAAATATAATCAAGACTAGAATAAGACGAGAACATCATCGCACCATCCCGTTGAAGTGTCGCGTATTGTTATTTATGACGTGTTTGACAAACACTCTACAGGAATTCAGAGACATTTTAATTGGTCATCATTCCATCTGGCCTCAATAGGAAAAAACATATCATGTAATGAAGCTAATTTTAGTCCATTTCAAATTGTTCCAGCTTCCCTACAAAATACACATGCTAGTCACAAGCAAGTAAACCAGAACAAAAGTCTTTTTCTCCTAAAATTAGCTACGCCTGTAACTCTCTTCCTTACATTGTCCCCTTTTGGTTATTTTTTTAAGCAATCTCCCTATCCCCATGATGGAATTGATATGACGTTGTTTATCAAACATAACTTCTAAGCTTGCTGCTTTGCAGAAAGAAATCCAGATTATCGTATTGTCATTTCTGAGTTCAAGCCTTATGTCTCATATCATGCCAAATAGATTTTAATGTGTTTGAGAAATAAGTATTTTGTGATTCGTCAAGTGAACGTTGCTTCCACTTATTTGTTTACTGTAATAAAACAAACGATCACCTATTTCTTTTTTAATCTTTGCTATGTTTTAACATATTCCCTCAATCCAAAGCACGACTTTCACCTCGTCGGGGGCGATACTGACACCATTGAGAATGGCTTTCCTTGATGAACAGGGAAGGGAAAAGCAAAATTCCCAATACGAATCAAAAATTTTAATTCGTTGGAATAAATATCTAGTAACAATCATGTTGTGCAAGAATAGACGAGGAAATACTGAGGTTGCCAATGTTAAGGTACAGACAGCAGTGATCTGTACCCGTCGAGAAAAAAAAGTCCAAGCTTGAATATAAAATCAGGAGTCCGAGATATCACAGAACCAATTAGAAATATCAAATATTAGACATCCGCTGGGAATTACCACTTAAATTGCAGATCCCAATTGATCAAATACAAATCTATTGCCGACATAGATAGTATGACGAAATAGACGTGATCAGAAAGTATTGGGTCCGCGACGCTTACGATAGGGAGATCAGATGAATCCAGACGAGGATATATATCCAACAACGGACACTCGAAGGCTGCTACCGCTGGTGATGATGATATATGATTGTGGTGATAAATACGTAGAGGATCATTTGGCTGCTAAATCTTCAGCTTTGTTGGCTGCAGATGATTTGCACATCAGCACGACATTGTGGAGGGTTCGTGGTTTAATAGAACCTGCATTTGAATTACAGAGAGAGATAACTGTTGAAGACGTATTGGATGGAATTGGTGAGAAATAGCACCGAACGAGACAAGGGACAAATCTGTTGACACATCGGCTGTGGAGGTTACCCGTTGCGTAGTCCACAGGGAACAAACTGACGATTGTCGATTTTGTAACGCTTCTTAAAATGGCAGGAGGATTCCAAGACTTTACAATTGACACAACACCTTGGCTTACTCTCCGGTACCTTTAATTTTTTGACATAAATCAATACATTTGTACTGTTATCAAAAAGAGGTTTCAACGTAATGATTCAATACAGTCAATCCAATGCTGACTATCAATGACAACAATCTAACATTACACATTGAATACTTCATATAAAATTCAACTTACATCTACGTGTCAGGCTAAGGACTTATTGACACCGCGTTGTAGTTACCTCTGCCAACGAAGTTGGAGAGATATACGTGTTCACCTTTGTCTATTGTTGTGCCTTTCGTACTATTTGTCCTTCTGTATGTCTCCAAAGGTTATGGATAAATTCGAATACAGATTTGTTGATAGATGGCGATGGGCTACTATAGCAATGATCAGTTCTCGTGCAAATACAGGAATTTATTTCTGATTTATTTTTTTATTGATCTTCTTGAGAAAAAGTTAAACAATCAAACTCTAAATTTTAGGGGAAGTGATTCAATATTTGTGCATAGTGTGAGGATAACTGTCTCTCCCTCGTTATTTTATAATTTATTTCCAGTTACTGTACGGCATTGGCTAACGCACATACCCTCTGAATACTGTCTACATTCAATTGTCACAACTTAGACATATGCCAAACAATTCAACGTTGAAATATTCATAAATAATCTGACTTCTTCCCCCTTGTGTTCAAACAGACATTAAAATAGTCAGCCAGCAAAAATCCAATAATTTAATGACTGAAATAAAAATGCCTTTCTTCCTCACTTAAACGCTGGACAGTTCGACCTGAGCCCAATCGAAATATAATAAAAATTCATAGAGTATAATCGGGCGACATCAAGACTGGACGCCGACGGAAATTTCAATTAATACATTTTCTGATGTTGAGAGGATTCTCTCCAAAGTCTGAAGAACTTCATGATATTGTCATTTTATCATTTTGTTAATAATTAAATGTTTCAGTGATCAACAACAATGATATACAATAGACATACAGGGTTCTTCTCTGAATATTGTTCAACAGGATGTTCTAGTCATTGTGTTATAGCTGGACTTTTTTCGCTTATGCTGTTATTTAGTTCAAAACGCAGAGCATACGGTCAAAACATTATGAAAGAAATAAAAGCATATATGAAACAATATTGACTGCAGCAGAGTCAATCTTAAACCCAACTTCCTTTCCGACTGAAGATGATTATTGCAACCATTGCATTGTTTTTGATAATAATCTTTTTCGATCTACGAGAAATATATATATATATTGAATGTTTGTATTTTTTGTCCGAGTTAAATATGCTGTTGTTGTATGTATGATGAATGTTCGAAAATATCTGAGGCTTGTCGATTCGGTCAGTAAGATAGCTCTCTGGTTGCGAATTAAAATCCTGATGGGGTGAGTGAATTGCACATATCGATTTACACTCTTACTTTGGGTGAGTATTTGACGAAACAATCAAACTATAACACACACATTTATATATACCGAGTGTTTTCATGAAGGATGCAACCCTGGAAATAAGAGGGTGGAATTCATACGGACGTAAATGTAATACACCAATGATAGTCATGTGTATGGTAAGGTTTGCGACGATTCCTCACGTATGCCTTATACGTCTCCCACGAATCCCAAAAGACGTGAGGAACCCCAAAACGAAGAGAAACATGTGAAAATAGCTGCTATTATGGCCAGAATAGGAATTTCTACTGCATTTACAACACTTATATCGGGAATTTCTACTGCATTTACAACACTTATATCGCAAAACTGTACACAAGGACAACCGTATAATGCACGAGCATCCATTTCTGTGAGTTGTGTCAACCGTACTATCTTTGAATGAGTCTTTAAGTTGATGCTAGATGCAAGATGTTTTAAATACTAGTCGTCGAGAAGACAATTACATCCTTTTTGAAACAACTTTCATGCATAATCGAGTACTTTTTATGTACATACACACATTGGACGTTTGAAAATAGTTTGCATGGTGGAATTTATCTTCACTTGTTCAAAGAATTCGATTCCCATTGTAAACAATAATATGGGAACATTTCGCCGTTATTTGGTATAGAGACAGCTTTCACAGCTATGATATCAGATGCAACTGGAGACTCAACGCAGGTGTCCTTGCGCTGAAATTGAATCGGTGCCAACAGACGCCCATGCACACACACATATTTCATCATTATTATCCGTTTGTTAGAGTCTGTCGTTGGACATAGATTTGCAAGACCTCTTTTTCATGAGCTTCACAGAGCTAACACTCTCTGAATTTATCTAACCTGTAAAGCCATTTCACTCAATGTCAGCCACAGCCTCGCACCTGATCGTTGGGGAACTACATTGTAAGTCTAGCACTTGTCTGATAATCTTCCAACATATTCAGCCTACTGCCATTTGAGTTTTTTGACAGTCTTTCACCTGATACACTGAGCTGTCCTATGATATTCCCACTTGAGGTACAGCATGAGGTACAGCATGAATAGCACGCTTCATGGTTCTAGTTTATAATGATGACTCTCCCAGTTTTTTGAGTAGGTTGATGGTGATATTATAGGGCCTTGGGGCTCTTCTTTTCCTCCGTTCATTTGATGGCTTGCTTCATTTCCTCCTCGATTTGATTACACTCAGTTCGTATTTCCAGCTAATTTTCAGCTTCCTTTGTAATAGAGGTTTTTGCAGAAATCCTGAGCACGTTCAACGATTCAGTCCTTGTTCATTGCCAGTTTTCCATTTGCTTCGAGCACACTAGTTTAATACACTCTTCCTGAACTGGAACATTTTCTAATAGCCTTGGATCCTCTTTCTTATATGAGAATGCTTCGAATGACATTTGTCGCTTATATTCTTTTGATTTCTCTTCGTTTCATTAGATGTTTTTGCTCAGCTTTTGCTTCTCTCTTTTTTAGTGTTGTTATTGGAGGCTTGTTGGATTTTTTAGGGGATTCTTGTCATCATTCAATAATGATGTTTGAGTTTTTTGGCTGGAGCATATAGGTGACTTCAACGAAGGAGATTGCTACATTGTTGCTGAGTTCGTTTATATTCTCTTCTGAAGAAGTTTATATCTGTTCTTTAGCTCCAGTTAAAATGATTGAGTGAGTTCTTTTTTCACCGTAAGTTTTGTAGTTTGTTGATTGAAAATTGTTTATTTTGGTAACTTGCATGATATCATATATTATATATCATTGAGCTAAACATCATCAGATAATCCAGAGGTCAAAATAATTGTTACCACTCCAAATTCTCGCTTTGTCAGCTACGTTGAAACAGCAACCAGATATCATTCCAAATAAGAGTTTTTATACATCATAATGCTTCTTATTATCATCCAGTCGGATCATATATCCATTTCCATACATTGTATATATATATATATATATGTGTGTGTGTGTGTGTGTGTGTGTGTGTGTGTGTGTGTGTGTGTGTATTATACAGTCAGTTCAACTGCCATGAGGTCCTATCCCCCTATCCTATACACATAAATTTTAATCTAAAACATAATGTGAGTGACAATGTCATAAAAGACACTCACCTCGACAGAAATGTGTATAAATCTCAAAGGCATCAACGGTAATACATTTTGCGGGGAATCATATAACTATTAATCAATCTATTAATAAGTTGCAGTTCAAAGCTGAATCGTTATGTTATGAAAATTTATTTGAAGCCAGGTCCGAGCAAAGCTGCTAATCGTCGGATGGAAAACGTAGGTCCACTTCTAGATTCTATCATCATCATCATCCATATCATCATTTTTGCATTTGTTGTTGGATCTTCCCAACCTCACCTGACGTATGCAATGATCAACCTTTTTTTCCAATTTTGCGTTTTCCAACTCAATTACTACGTTTTTGTCCTTGATATATTTGTTTTACATGACATTTGAATCACTGAAGTTCATGTGAAAACCAAGTTTCTTGCTCCCTTCGTTCAGTTCGTCTCGCATTACTTGTGGATCATGATTTTTTTTTTGTCAAAAGGAACTTCAGCAGAAAAAAATGACATTATATACATAGACAAAAACAACTTCAGAACTCCATCAACTGAAATGCATCCCACAGAAAATGGGAATGGAAAACATCGAATGGAATATTATCGGTACAAGTGGTATAAGAAGGCCCTGAAATGAGCAAGTCGAATTGAAGTATAAATATCATCTTTAAAGTTTCGAAAAGAAAAGGAAAATAAAGCTGAATTAGCTTTCTCATCCGTAAAGAACTCAACTAAAAACGTTCTAGGGTTCAGAGCAGTGTCCAATCGTGTAGCCAATGTCTCTATAAACCTCTCAAAGAGGTAAAACCTAAACATAGTTCAAGTCAATGTTCTCAATACAAATAAATTAAATAAAATGAACTTAGAACACAAGTTGGTTTCAACAATCTGAATTTATATATGTATATTAGGAATCGTAAACTAAATCTGTCAACAAAACTGTCAGCGTATGTTCCTAAGGTTTCAAGTTGATCCAGCTGACTGGCTAGTTATGTATATATGTATCTATGTGTCAGGGTCGCTCCAGTAGAGCCGGAGTCTGAAAATTCCAACATTCATTCATTGGTATGTGTGGAAAATTCTTCACTTGCAAAGGATTTTATAGAGGGTGTGAGTAAATTGGAGGGGTCAATCTGGAATGAGCAATTATGCCTATCTGATCACTCTGTATTTCTTTTGAAAACTCAGAACTTTTATTCTAATTATCGCAACCCGAAGATTGTGAGAAAAAACGACTTATTCGTTAATCAGCCATTTTTGATTTTTTTAATTCATTGCCTCTAACACAACATGTAACTGAAAAACGTCAGTTACGTGACAACGTCTATTGAATGACTTATCGGGCCTGTTCTATCCGTGAAATTGAGCAGAGATGGTGAAGGGTCTTTGTATTCTGGTTTTCGAGGTTTGAACTTGCTCTAACATAAGTCTGCCATCCTTGAGAGAATTTTGCTGGATTTTTTTTCTTTCGAGGCTTCCATGGATATCCATAGCCTTAGGTAGGTATAGTGGTCTTCTTTTTCTGGGTTTCGGTTTCAGATTTTGATCGCTGTCTGTCTATTTCCGACATATTTATTGTACGCGACCTTTGTTTTACAGGAGTTCATGAGGATACCAATTGATTTTTCAACATTTTATTGATAACAATTATGTTCTCCAGAATCCACAAGCTTCTATATGTTTTTTTAACGTAATTTTAGATGCTTTCCAGTTGAAAACGCCGGTGATATCAGAGATATGTTTTATTCTGGCCATATTGATTCTTCAATGGGATTTATTTTTACATGACTTCAAATCTTGCCGGTAGAGTTGTTCAATTATTGACTCTGATGGTGAATTATTTTATTAAATTTTCTTGAAATCTTAATTTCTCCCACCTCCACTTATTTTCTCTTCAATATCAATATATCTTACCAAAAGGGGTCCATTGGCCTCTCTTGGTAGGCTTGCTAAAATCATAAACCCATGCGAACTGACTTACTTTCCCCTTTCCTGCTCTGTTGTTGTTGTTGTTGTTGTTGTTGTTGTTGTTTCCACCGTTGTTTATTTATGAAAGAAATATAACTGTCATCACGATTGTAAGCTATATACCAGAACACATAAGATATATGTATTTTCTTGGTCCCTGCTGGTCCCACCCCTGCGATAGCGTAATTCAATTTCAAATCGGAACACTGGCGATGAAATCACCTTTTTTTTTTCTTTTAAATCACATCGGTTACATAAAAAAGTATTATTGTATTATAGTCATGGTTATATTAATCTTCAATAATTGGATTTTTATAGAATCGGAATGGTTTGACGAGTAATTCTTGAAATGCCTTGTGACAGTTCAACGCATGCGCACAAGTAACAGACCAATGTTTGGGGAAAGAAGTCGTAACCTTATATGCAGCTCGGCTTACTGTCATTGAATAAAGGAATTCTTATAGCTGAGTGATTAAGGAATTTTTTTTTCATCTTTCAGACGGCCACTCCGCTCATTGATAAAAGAGAAATAATCAGGATGATGATATAAGAATGTGCACATTCATAAATGTAGATATAAAAATATTCAATTCAATTTCAAATGATTATTCCTGGAAATCATAGTAAAAACTGCAAACAAAAACTGTCACCAAATCTGTCAACATGGGTCTTTTCAGTCTTTAAGTGGGGCTTGCTATCAATATTTTACGCCTAAAATCTGCATGATGGGAACTACAGGGCTGAAGATTTAATCATTTACTCATTATTATATCCAGAAAACACATCTGTTTTTGAAAATTCAACTCCAGTTTAGGTTTTAAGTAAGAACAGTTCAACTTACAATGTAACTTGAAACTAAATTGGACTGTAGCTAGTGTTCAGTAGTAGTCATGCATGTTTTCTCTCGAGTTTTCAGAGATCACAACCCAACAAAAGTAGTTACTTTTATATTGATCACCTCGTTTTCTAATTTTTTAATTGATCACCCAAACCACAACAAGTTGGAAAAATACGTGGAATACATGACGGATTCTATAAAAAAATCAACTGCAAAAACGTCATGTCTTCTTTTAATTAAAGAATGATCTCTTATCCTCTTGAGTTTGATTTTCATAGAAGTTGATAATATTTTTTTTTAAATCTATCATTGGTAATTAATAAGATAAATGTCTAACGCGTATAAGTATATAAAAATATATTTTTAAAAAAACAAAATCCCGAAAAGAATTACTTTCCAAGAATGGGTAATTGTTTTTTCATGGGACAATCTTTCAGAACGTTTTATAAAGGACTCTTAGGTTAAGAGGGTAGAATATAAGAGCGGGACACTTATTTCAGAACCACTGATCTGAGAGTCTTCAAACTGCTCTGCATTGCGTTTTCATAGATACATCCAGCAACAACAAGGGCGAGTTGTCTGATAGTTACCATGCTTTCTATATATAACACGACAAAAAATGTGAGCTAATCTGAGTGAAAATGAGGAGGCTCTTGCACTATTTGAATCTTCACGGCAAAGAAAAATATACGTATCACAATCAAGCGTAGTTATAACCTTTATTCCGTACCACAATATTTGTTCAATTCCTGAGAAACACGTTCAACACAAATACCCTATAGATACCTAAAAAGAGTCGTAGAAGGTCCTCTGAGAGGGGAGTGCAGCACTTGCATCGCACCAGAGGAGCCGAGGGGGGGGGGCTGGAGGACTTGAATAACGCCCCAGAGATTTCTTAGTCGATATGCGTCCACTAATAAACTATATGTCGACAGTCGTTTACTAGCGAACAGATACTGTTTGGTGTACTGAAGTAGTAGAATTAGATAAAAAAAACCTGTCAGCGAAAGGACTGGGTGTGTGAACAGGGGATGTAAGTCACTAAAAACAGATTTGCGCTGCCTCATTACATGGAAACCACAGTATTAATCTTGAGGCAGCAAAACATTCTGCAACGTTAGAATGCAACATCAGGGCATTGCATGAAAACAAACAGAACGTGCAAAAAAGGGATATAACCAAACGAACAGCTTATGGCGAACGAAAAAAAAATTTCTTTTAGTTGAAACTGATATTGAAAGCTGGTTTGAATCACAAGGGTAGAATGGTCTTATTATCAAGACATCGCAAGACAAGGTGTATTATCACAGCATTACATGTCACACTGAAGGACGTTAAAGTGTCCGAATAGCAAAATATGAAATCAGTTATTCTTTTAGATTATCAAATGGATAGAGTACAGAATTCATGTAAAAACATCCGATAGTTTTGAGACATACGAATACACAAAGTGTGAAGAGGTAGGTGTTTTTTCCTCACATATTATTCTTATCAATGCAATTAGAATGATCAACATTGTAATTGTATACAACATGAAATTAGCAGGCACTTAGTATGTATCTGTAATAAAGAAGTACACATTTGGGAGATCAAAAAAGAGGACACTATATTCTAGACAAATTCAACCATTTTCAACCATGAAAAGTAGCCATAAAGAGTAAACTATGCTTTTTGGCGTCTTTTTAAAAATTGCTAGGTCGATTTAAAGCGGAAAGATTTTTGAGTAGGCAATGCTAGTGGTGATATCTTGAGTACCCACCCCGAATGACACCAACTTCTGTAACTCCACTGCACATACACACACACACACATATATACATATATACATATATATATATATATATATATATATACATATATATATATATATATATATATATATATATATATATATATATATATATATATATATGCAAATAGGGAAAATATATGTATACATTTCTACACACACATGAACAATATGCTCTATCTATCTATCTATCTATCTATCTATCTATCTATCTATCTCTAAACTTTATTTTCATATTTGATATCTAGCAATATACCGAACAAATGGGAGAGAAATAACACAATTGTTGATTATTTTAGATCAAAATAATAATAATCCAACGCTCAAATGACTTATAATATTATTCATTTTACCTGTTCTGTCTATGTAGCTCCATCAGGAGAAATGTTTGATACAAATCCCCAATATCTTTACACTTTGGTATTATCAGTTTTTTCTATCCAAATAATTCGAAGACACAAGTACATATATCCATGTGCAGATATATCAAGGGAAGTATATTCACAAATAGGGGCAGAACAATTTTCGTTGTATAATTTAATTTTAAAAGCGTCCATTGTTGATGCAAGACCTGCAGATATTTGTTAACAATGTATACATTTGGCGAATATATCAAGCCGGGAACCCATTATTTGCACTGAAAACATACTTATGTATTCAGTGCATATGTATTTGACAGCAAAATAAGTAGAATTTCGTAGTTTTGAAAAGGCAAAATAAGGAAATACATTTTCAATATAAACGGCAGTTATTGCAATTATTATTGCAAGAAGAAAAAAAAGGGAGCTTCATATTATATCTTGTAGTGTTAGCATTATTCACCATCACATCCGTAATCTCCCTAATCTTGCACGTAGGCGTTTTAAGGATAAGTGGACGCTTGGGTGTAGACACAGAGGCAACTGCACTGATTAACAGTTCCCTGAATGACCAAGTTGACCTTTGAACGGATAACGCAATCAATATATATATATATATATATATATATATATATATATATATATATATATATATATATATATGCGTGTGTATGTGTGTATGTATGTGTGTGTGTGTGTGTGTTTATTAGTGTTACGCCTAGAAGGTCATCTCGGTCTTTCAGTGTGTTGCCGATTGGTGCAATTACCCCTCCTTCTAACTATCTATCCATCTATTTATCTATCTATCCATCTATATAGATACATATATATATATTGCTCTTCCCCCCTCTCTCTCTCTCTCTCTCCCTCTCTCTCTCTCTCTCCCTCTCTCTCTCTCTCTCTCACTGTACCTGTCTCTCGTGAAAAATTTTTTAAAATGTTTTATAGCTGTTATGGACGTAAATATTTAACCGAAAAAATGTCTCCCAAACAAAACCAATAAATAACCTTTTTTTTCCTTTTCCACTAGATACGCAGCATTACAGTGACAAAGAACAACTTATTAAATCTATAACTGACCGATTGATTGAATTTTGTTCAGGGAGGACGGCTCGGTTGTAAAAATAGAGGGAATGAGAAATAAGCAAAGACGAAGAAAGAATGAAGAAAGAAGACAGAAGAAAACAAACACAGAAAGTCGCCATCACAGTCAATAATTGAACGGCTGCAGCTTCATTTGATTGAAAAAAACTGTCAAAGAATGTATATGGTCAAAATAATGTATATTTATGACATCAAAGGCCTCTTCCGCGGGAAAACATCAAAGATAGTGTGGAAAAAAACCATCTGAATAATTAATTCTAGTTATTAATAAGCGTGTCAAAATAGGCCGCCTAGAAGGTCAAAAGGGCATTTTTTATCCAAAAATCAAAATTTCATCTTTAGATAGGGACTGGTTGAATACTGATGCCAATTATCAAGACTGTCGATAAAACTGTACGGCCTGAAGCTCAGGAAATGAAAAACTAACGCATGTAAAAAAAATAAAACCATTTTTGTTGTCTGAAAGTTCTCATGAGTCATTCGGATGGAACCGTTCCCATACCATAGTTGGAGTGGTTAATTAAGACATTGAGAAATGAAGGAATGAAAAAAGCCTGTCTCGCCACTTGTTGGGCTGGGATCACTGGAAGAATGTCTCATCTTTTCCAAGAGTGTAAATGCTGCCAGACACAATTGGAGGAGGGTATGAACTTGGATTGCTTGTTGGACACCCCTGTCAACATACACATACATACACACGCATATACACTAAAAACTCATTTAAGGTGGGATTTCGGGAGAGTAATCATTTTGCAGACATGATAAGAGAGTAAAGATTCAATTTCATCCCTTTAAATCCGTTGGTGCAGCATAAATGCGAGATACAAGTATAAAGAATACACGTTAACAGTTTTAGTATTAAGGTTTAGTTGATGGTTCCCAAAAAACAAATCTTCAGAAATTCATGTATATATACACATACACATTCACATTCACATTTATGAATATATATGCATATATATATATATATATATATATATATATATATATATATATATATATATATATATATATATATATATATATATATATATATATATATATATATACATATATATATATATATCTGTATATGTATATGTATATATATATATATATATATATATATATATATATATATATATATACATAGATGGATAGATGGATAGAAATATAGAAATATAGAAATATAGAAATAGATATATGTATATATATTTAGAAAGAGAGATAGAAAGAGAGGGAGAGAAGAAAAGAGACGGAGAAAAAAAAATTCTTTTCCTGTTTTCATTTGTACTGGAACTCTGCTTTATATTGAAGTTGGTTGACGAGTCAGAACTTGTTCCAGTCATTTGTTTTGTCCCTGCTAAACCTTCCCGGCAAATATAAAAGTCGATCTTTTGCCTAAAGATCAAAAGAAATAAGAGCGTATATTACAGAGAACAGTGTCATAAAAAGTACCAGGAAGAAATCATTTTGGTTTTGTTTATGTAACTCTCAAGTGCGTCTGAGTGCATCACGTACAAGAAGAGGGAAAAAAGTTCCGGATATAACGATATAGACACATTGTCCTTCTCTATTGTCGCCTGCTTTATTGAAATAATTCAATATTTTGGTGAGAACGGATGTTAAAATATTTTCTTTGAAAGAAAGTGACAAATATATGAAAATGCAGCCCCTCCATAAGATATGTAATTAGCACAATAAAAAAAATGAATGTAGTTTATATTGAATATTGACCGAAATATACCGGACTCTGTGACGCAGTGGTAAAACGCCTGGAAAATCATGGTTCAATCTACCAAAACATAATATTGAAGACTTTTGAACTGACTCGCTTCTTAGAACAAGGAGAACTGTTTAGGACTTTGGCTAATGTGTAGGTATGAACAATATTATCACAATAGTATCAGCATTTTGAAAATTTTAAAACACAGCTTATTGTCTAATTTCAAAAAGCGTTCGATACTTGTTTATTAAAAGAGGAATTTTCAGAAAAAAATTTAATCTCAAACATCAGTAAAGAAGAATTCTTTCTGTATCATCCATATACATCCTCTTTATTTTTCGGTGATTCATTTTATTTATTCACTACCGTTTCAAAACGATAGTATTTACGCATCTAACTGATGGATCCTTCGAAATATCAATCGTTTACTTTTACACAAATGTTTTCAAGAATTGCTCGAACTGAGCTATTCGATGCAAATAATCAAAAAACCTTTTTAAGAAAAATATTGGGGATTTTTTTTTCAATATAATCAATTGAATGAAACTGAAAAAAAAAGCTGAGAAAAAAATTTCACTCTTTTCGCCGTTTTTCTTTTCTTTTTTTTTCCAATTCCCAAAAACCCTCATTTGAGGCAATTCAGGGGTGCTTTTCTTAAAAAAAAAGGGTTGTGATTATCATTTTGGAATATTCATCTATTAATTGTGATAAAAATCAAACAGCAATCAATCATCATCATCATCAGCAGCAGCAGCCAGCGTCCGTCGTTGGGCAAAAACCTTGCCTAAGATTAGCAAACTTCTCTATCATGTGCATTGCGGGGCCAGGACTCTCTGAATTTATCTGTCACGCCATCTCACTTTCTGTTGGCCACAGTTTTGCATATGATCTGTGGGGATCCACATTGTCTGTCATGGATCTTGAGGAAGATATACAGGCTATGGCAGACGCGTAAAAGCTAAGGTAGCTGCTGCTGCTCCTCCTGCTGATTATGTCTAGAAAAATATTTTTCTTCTTATCTTTAATTTCATTCCTAAAATAGGATTTTAGTTGTTTGGTTCTATCTCCAATTAAAATTCATGTTCAAGTGACGCCTTTGTTTTTTGAAAAGTCATATTTTTTGGTTATAACAACTCAACTAGATCCGCCTCGAATTTTGTACTTAATCACTCCAAGGCTGTATGTTGTCAAAAAACTTTGGTCTCGTAACGGTTTCTATTGAGTTGATAACCAGAAATATTTGATTTGTCCATCTCCAAGAAGGTTTTCTACTTAAAATGAGAGCTTTACAGAGTTATGGATGGACAGGAAGCAAAATTAATTGGTAACGTAGGCTCTTCATCTAAGTCACATGAATGCAAAGATATTGACGAATGCGTTTTCCATCTTTTAATCATTTATTCTTGTCACTTTTATTCACATTAAATCCTAAGTGGCTCTTCTGAGATATTCTCTCTTCTCCATTTGGACAAAGCATCTTTCTGGGTTTAAACTCCCTGATTCTTTTTTTAATTTATCAAACTTGTATTTAAATATGCATGCGTACATCTCTCTCTCTCTCTCTCTCTCTCTCTCTCACTCTCCCTCTGTATCTCTGTCTGTGTCTGTGTCTCTGTCTCTCTCTCTCTCTATATATATATACAAATATATACGTATATATATATATATATATATATATACACACACACATATATAGATGTAGATATAGATATAGATAGATAGATAGATAGATAGATAATTATGGTTGTATGGCTGTCATTATGTACGTATGTATGTATGTATGTATGCATGTAAGTAAGTACCTCCCAACCACAGAAAACTAATGATATAAATCCATAGAAATTTTACTTTGGGAACAGATTCCATCCCTACAAAATGTTCTAAGCAAATGAATTTTCGAAAATCATCCCTAAAAATGTGATTTTGAAGGGGTTTGGATTTTAGGAAGTTATTAATATGATAAACTACCAATAGTACAAAAAATTAATATCTGATGACGTAATAGAAACATATTTTTCCTCTTTTCTAACTCAATCTTTGCTGATGGAGAAGTGACGTAATAAAATGATATTTTTTCTCCTTTCCAATCTAAACCGAGACAATTATATATATATATATATATATATATATATATATATATATATATATATATATATATATATATATATATATATATATATATATATATATATACATGTGCCTATATGTACATGTGTATATATATACATATATGTATTTATATATGCAGTTTTTTTTATTCACTCGACGATATTCCAAACATATTTAAAAACAAAAGATCTGACATCCTCTGTGTTTGTTGATGGTTATGTAAAATCAGTGAAAAGAGACATTTCATTTTATGTCTACCTTGCTGCTGAGGGTTTGCGAATTGGATTCATATATATATATATATATATATATATATATATATATATATATATATATATACATACATAGAGAGAAAGAGAAAGATGGGTAGAAAGAGATATATTCATATTTCTCCGTTTGTGTATGTTTCTGTGTGTATGTATACGCGTATTTGCATGTTCTTAAAGACCTATTCCTTCTGTTCCTGACTCGAAGTTGTTCTCATGCAACGATTTCTTTTTTGCGATCAAAACAGCACTCAGGACTCAAGTCGATTATAACGAAATGAACCTGGGTCAAGACGGCAAGGATCCCATGGTCTCCGTGAGGATCTCAACTAACCTGGGATCAAAGATATTAAACTTTGGGATCTTTAGAGCTGACATTTCCAAAAAGCCACAATGATATTCAATTACTAAGCCTTAAGGATCTAGTCAGGTAAAGGGGGAATAATCTAAAAATGTAAAGACTTCCAGCACAATGTGAACGATTTTTATTAAAATGATTAAGGCTTTTTCACGCAGATCAGAAGTTTTATTTTTTTGTTGCCGCGTTTTTCCATATCTTTAAAATTGAACTGACATTTCATTGTGCATTTCTTTCTTTTTTTCCTTCTTTAGATACCATATTCAAATGCTTCCCGATGGAAATTCATATTCATACAGTATTGCACGTAAAAATTCACACAAAGACTGTGCATATATTGCTTGGTATTTAGAGATAAAAAAAGGAAATTTGTGTAAGTAAAAACAATTTCAATCAACAAAAAAGGCATATTTTGCGTTCTTCAGAATAGAATTCCAAACAAAATTATGAAAAATGAATCGAATCGTTGAATAATTTGAATCAAGTATCTGACTTACAAATAACATATCTATATTGAGGAAGGTGACTAAATAGTTAATAAGCCTTAAATTAACTTTTACATGCATGGAACAAATATGACCGTAGGTTAGAAATACACACACACACACACACACACACACACACACACACACACACACACACACACATATATATATATATATATATATATATATATATATATATATATATATATATATATATATATATATATGTATATATATTATGAAATATATCACTGTGAGATCCGGGGGGGGGTATCTCCTCAGGTGAATTTTTCATAGATGATAGAAGCAGAGCAAAATTGGCTGAAAGAATTACGAACATGTTCTCAGTAGGGTATCCTAAAGCTATGGCATCTTCTCAGAAGAAAATAGTCCCCTTCCCTCAAGCTGTTGTAAGTTTGACAAGTTTCTCCCATTTAAAACAAAATTGATTTTAGGTATGGGGTATCTCTCTCTTTCTCTGTCTCTGTTTCCGTCTCTATCCGCCTCTCTCTTCTTTCACTCTCTCTCTCTCTCTCTATATATATATATATTTATATATATATATATATAGTCATTTCCTTCAATATATGCTACACCACCTAACAATCGGAATATGCCGACCGTCACATTCAATCCTTAGCTGCGCAAGTTGAATCCAACAAATGAGACACCACTGAGATTTTAAACAGAATCAACATATAAAAATAATCACAGAAAAGGCATTTTTAGTCACTATAGAGATCATACCGCTATATTCTAATTATAACACAAAAAGAAGAAGCCCCCGAAGAAGCGATAAACAATAGAAAAACTAAAAAAACAACCCAGAAACGATCACCACCCATATACAACACATCCTAATACTCAACAGTTTCAATAGCAACCCCTCCTATGCTGACATCCAGCATATACTTGCAGATGGACAAAGGCAGTACCTTCTACGTAAGATATGTAGATTATATCCTTTATACGTGTATATATATATATATATACATATATATATATATATATATATATATATATATATATATATATATATATATATATATATATATATATACTGACGTTGAAGCAGAACACATAAAATGTGCAAACTACTATATCAAATTTGATTGCATAAAATCCAACGAAAACATAACGCCATAACTCCATCTCTAACTTGGTATCTATCAGTAGATTTTTCACTCCCCGTTGTCTAACCACTGACAACCCTTAATGTTTGAATACTCACACAAAAAGGCGGCAGCATATTTGCATTGTGAAAGACACTCCAGTCAGACCTACGAACTTGAAATATATCAATGCCACTTTGGTGGACCATAGGATGCTAATCCAAAGTTCAAAGGTTTCACTTGTCCCTTAGTAAGTCCTCAAGTTAAAAAGCAACTGCTCTGGCTGGGGGGGATTTGAACATGGGCTCTGTTATCAATATGCATATAAATGTGTATTTGTACATATATGTATGCTTATATATATATATATATATATATATATATATATATATATATATATATATATATATATATATGTGTGTGTGTGTGTGTATACACATGCATATATGTATGTGTATATGCATGTATACATACATACATGCATTTAATCATATATATATATATATATATATATATATATATATATATACATGGTTAGGAATATGAAAATATATGTATTACACTGTTCAGACCAAATGATTCATCCCTTGTGTCATGAGAGGCGATTGTTTCAAATTGAGTTTCAATAGAAAGCAATATTTTCAATCCATCGGATCTTTATAACACGTATATATATCATCATTATCATCACCAGTCTTTTAACAACTGTTGTTGGAAAAAGGATTAATGGGATCTTTTTTTTGAAGGTTGAACTTGCTTTGCCTGAGGCTTGCCATCTTAGTGTGATTTTTCGCTCGATGTCTCCTTCTTTTGAGGGTGTCAGGGTGATTCGTTGTCGTAGGTAGATATAGTAATCTACTTCCTCCAGTTCTGTGTCTTCGATTTTGATCGCTGTTTCTATCCCGGATGTGGCTGCTGCACATGATCTTTGTTTTGCTGAAGTTCATGTGTAGGCTGACTTTCTTGCTCTTTACATTTCCTTCATCTATCGTCAGTTGAAGGTCGTGTAGGCTCTCCGAGAAAAGGGCAATGTTGTCCGCAAATCTGAGGTTGCTCAGATACTCGTCGTCTATTTTAATTCCTTTACTCTCCCAGTCTAGTCTTCTGAAGATCATCTCGAGGCAGGCTGTGAAGAGACACGAGGCAGGCTGTGATGTGTGTGTGTGTGTACATATATATATATATATATATATATATATATATATATATATATATATATATATATGTGAGTGTGTGTGTGTGTGTGTGTGTGTGTGTGTGTGTGTGTGTGTGTGTTCTTATATATATGTATATATTTCTCTATATATGATTATATATACTTTTATATGTGTAAATATTTATATTTAAATATATATATACATATGTCCATTTGTACTACCAGGTAAAATGTAAGTATGTTAGAAATGAAAAAACCCAAGTTGAAAAAAACCTTATTTGAAAACCTAAGTCACGCAAAAATGAATGGAAAGAGGAATGTTGAGAAAATCATGTATGAATGTAGATACCAAAATAAATATATACGAATACATGCAAATAAGAAATTAACGGCTAAAAATACATACTAATGGTTTTTATTTTCAATTTTATACTTTTGTATATCTATTTATCTATGTATTAGGCAGAATGCCCCTATTCATCGCTCACTTAACAATTTATTACAAACATACATATCCATCATCAAAGTAGAACTGAGAAAACTGTGAAGTTTGCTTCATTCAATCAGTGATGATGATTTGGGATAATAAACGTTTACTTGCTTGTAAATATGTAGAGACATCGAAGTAATTTGTCGAATCGTGGAGGATATAATGAATTCATATATATACATACATACACACACACACACACATATATATACATATATATATATATATATATATATATATATATATATATATATATATATATATATATATATATATATATATATAGTTAGATACCTAAAATAGCATCTAGGTAGTTCAGGCGATAAAAAAGCTTGAAAAGTGGGAGAAAAATCTACCTTTAATTCGATGTCTGGACACGGATAATTCATATCAATACGAGTTTGGGCATATTTTCCCTATTACTGTTGGTCTATGGTAGCATCTTGGCTTATTTTGTATTGAATTTATTACCTGGCCTGGAAGGTGATGCAGAAGGCGTAAACTAAAAATATTATTTCTTATGATTGGAGTTGAGTGAGCCATAAACCTTCTTCGGGAATAGACAATCTGTTTTTAGCCCTGAGATGTTCAATTCTTCATTGGCAAGCGGGCGAACGTCCTCTCAACAATTGAATATTTGCTGTGGGAACCTTTTCCGTATAACTGGAATCACGCTGATAATTCGTGGATGACAAATGTTGGATAAAGCATTCACTAAGTTCGTACCTCAGCCAACACCATCGAGAATAAATTGTGTATTGAAAATCCGTTGATTAATAGCTACTATGCAGGGGAAGTGACCGTAAAATCCACGTGGCTCCCAAATTCAGTCAAATATTCTTCATCCCATGGCACACCCTCCCTCAGAATATACTTGAAAATCAATCTCGATGATATAGTGCGGACAAACAAATAAATATATAAATGTCTGACACATAATTAAAAAATGTCTCTATCGAGAAAAGCATTCCAAGATCCATTCTATTTTTCTTCCTTGCTGTATGCATTACCCCTCCAAAATATCTCATAGAGTTCCACAGTGGACTTTGGGGAATATTTATATGGCCACGTAGTGGTGATTACTGCTCCCTCAAGTTGTGTTTGTGCACACACGGTTTTCAGGTAGTGCACAAAGAAACCAATGTGCTAACTAATTATTTCAAGTTCATCGTATACTAGTTTGGTTTTTATTGATTTAGGGATCTTTTTGCAATTGTGTTTGGGTGGTTTGATTTTGTGTTAACACATGTAATTTCACAATTTTTTCTTCCATTGTGGTCTGTGGATGTTATCATTTAGATGCACACCCACCAAGAACATTAAGAAAGCTAAAGAAGAAAAAAAGATTTAAAAAAACATACTTCCTCAGACGAGACAAACCACGAAACGCTGATGGATTGACAGCACAATGAATAAAGAAATATGTCTAAAACATCCCAAATAATTTATAACAGCTAGCAAAGGATTCCACTTCCCTCATGGATGATAAAATACGGATAGAGATCCACAACTGAACAAGGAAACGAAAACAAGAAATCAAATATAATTAGACTATAAAAGGTTTTCAACATAGAAAAATAGACATCTTAAATAGGAATCATAAAAATCTAATCATCGCCTGAAAAAGCCTAAATGGGACAGAAACATTAACATTCCATCATATTTAAAGCTGTACTTTTTTTCAAGTGAGTGTTTGATGTATCAGGGATTTTATGGAATAAACCCATCATACATCAGACATTAGATATATGATTAGTACTTACATATATATACATATATATATATAGAGAGAGAGATATTGTTATGTCATCCACAGACTGTTGTTTCGTTGTAACAAAACTTTTCAGAGTGGCTATAGACTATTTATATCTATTCAGTACCACGATGTAGGATCGAAACCTTTTCTTCAGACCCCTTGGCTGTTACTCAGCACCTGCCCTACTGAGAACTGGATGGTTGAGAGTGATATATTTACTCACACAAAATGCCCTATCCAAATTGTGGTCCTTTCTAAAGTTTGAAAAGCATTGCTATACTAGCTTATATTGGACGAGTTGCCATATATATATATATATATATATATATATATATATATATGTGTGTGTGTGTGTGTGTATATATATATAATACAAATCAGAAATGCAAAATATATAATACAAAATCTGATGAGTGAATCGTTTATTATATAAGGTACTCGATACGTTCAACATTAAACATTAAGTTCGTTAAGCATAAGTCATAATGAAGAAAACGTCATCATATATATATATATATATATATATATATATATATATATATATATATATATATATATATATATACATATATATATATATATATAAACATTGAATACGATGCAAAGGAGGAGGCAGTGAAATATTCCAGGACTTTCCCGAGAATTTCATCACATTTTCCTCCAGGCAATGCCCCCCTTCCCATAAAATGTCATCGAAATTCATTCAAAACTTTTGTATATATCGTGTAATTAGGATAGACACGGGTGAATAACGCTAGAAAAAGGCAAAAAAGCCTGGAGTATTATACAGTAGATTCAAATGTCAAATTCTAATTCAAATATGATGCATATCAAATAATTGTTTTTAATTGTTTCGTTTAGGAGACGAAATGTTAGATTCGATTACGTTTTATATAGAAATCTCTACATCTAAAAGATGAGAGTTTAATAAATATTTAACAATTTATGTTGCCCTTTTCTTTGAGTGGAATTAAATCAAACGGCTCATTGCTCAACACGGCCTCGTGGGGATTGTTTGTTTACACACAGTTGTATGAGGATCAATTACTAAAAAGAGAAGAGAAAAGACACGACAAGATATCGAACCCAGGGAAACAATGAACATGCATTGGAAATAATTTTATTCTGCTTTGTTAGCATATTAAGCTGTTTTTCAAATACCCTCTCGGACATCAGTCTTTTCTGACGTGATTAGGGCAGCCATTTTTTTTTCACATGGAGACAAAAAAAAAAAGGAAATGAAAAATGGCTGATGTCTCTTTCCAACGGCCCTTTTACTTACAGATTTACCTTCTTTTTTTTTGTTTTGTCCTACAGCTTATTTATTGATCTAATCATAGCTAATTAGAAACCGTCAACCTCATCTGTCAAAATCAACAGTTGTAGCATCAACCGAGGTTTTTTTCAGTTTTTTGGCTGATCTTACTGGCTGGCAGACTAGCTGACTGTGTATGTATCTATCAAGCGTACAAGCTGCACCAATGGAGCTAAAATGCCGAAAATTTAGACATTGATTCCTTCCATGCTTAGAAAAAAATCCCCCAAAAGGTTTTAGATCATGCTAATTTTATCCGTTAGTTTGTGTCCGACGGCATCAGCACTATCTCTTCGAAAATTTGAATTTTTGCCTGACATAAAGGAAGAGAAGTATTTTATTAATCCATTGTCCTTTATTTTAAACTTTTTTGTTGATCACCCCCAATACAGCATACGTGTTGGTCGTATGGCAGTTTCCATTGAGAGACTAATCAGACTCGTTTTTTTCTTTAGTTTTTATTTGTCTTGGAGCTTATTTATTGATTCACTTATTGCTTGTATGTTTATTTGATTTAGGAATTCAATAAAAGCAGGAAATGGTTCGTACCAAATGCAGCAATTCAGGAATATCACTATTGTTTGTTTGTCTGTTGTTTTTTTTTTATTTCTTTGTCTTTTGTTAATCTTTTCTTTTTTGCTTTTTTTATTAGATTTATTTATCATTATTGTTGTTGTTGTTCACGAGCTTGTTCTCTTGTTTGGTATCGTGTGATCACAATTGAATTCAAGGGGACTGCAATTGATCTTATCTTATATATTTATTTTATTTTTAGAATTCTCTTCCTTTTTTTCACAAATTCAGTGTAGAGGGGTAGAGAATAGATAGGATCAGACTGAAATAGATAGATAGATAGATAGATAGATGGATAGATAGATGGATAGATAGATAGATGGATAGATAGATATGATCAGACAGTTATATATAGATGGACAGTTATGATCAAACTGATATAGATAGATAAAGAGATACGATCCATCTGTGATAGCTAAAAAAATTGATAGATAAATAGACAGATAGATAGATAGATAGATAAGTATAATCGGATTGCGTAAGATAGATATGATCATACTGATAGATAGATATGATCAGACAGCAATATATAGATAGATAGATATGACCATACGGCGATAGATAGATAAACATGAATGGATAGATAGATAGATAGATGGATAGATAGATAGATAGATTGATTGATAGATAGATAGATATGATCAGAATGCAATCGATAGATATGTTCAGTCGTCGATGAATAGATATGATCAGGCTGCGATGATTCGATAAATAGATTGATACTTACATAGATGTATATGATCAGACTGCGATATAGATAGATATGATAGGTTCAATATACATGTATATATATATATATATATATATATATATATATATATATATATATATATATATATATATATATATATATATAATCAGATTGCCATGGCTGGACAAGTACATCTGATCAGAGAGAGATGAATGGATGGAAATGATCAAACTGCAATAGATTGATTGAAATATACAAAGACTAAAATTTGGTAATGTTTTTCAGATAAAAGATTGCGTGAATGGGGTTACTAGAGAGAGAGATGTAAATTGATATGAAGTTACCAAGAGAGGAAGGAAGAGGCTGAGAAGAGGAGAGAGATATTGGTAGACTGAGATAGATAATGACAGAGGAAGAAATATAAATATGAACAGAGATAGGGGATTACTCTCAGTAACGAAGGTTAGTTTCTATTAGGAGCTTTTACCTCTTTTTATTCACTATTATTTTAATATACAAAAATACGACAAGCTGTTACAATTGTAATCATTTTCTGTGGTAAGGATTAAATGAAAATAAAAAAACCTGTTTAATATGGATAGAAAGAGCGTGTGCGTATTCACTGGAGCATTGGGAATACTTTCAATCTCTAGTCTAAATTGGTAGGAAGCGAGATACGGCAGCAATTGGTACAGAGCAGACTGTGACTATGTTGAAGATTAGTAGATAACTGAGGAGAGTTCTACCGATTCGAAGAGACCCTCTGTCGCTCAACCCCTAGTGATCCTATGAATCTTGTGAGATAATTTGCATAATAATGACTTAGATTCGACCGCGTGAAGAAATGGCCTCACCACAACCCAGTTGCTGAACGATAGAGATGAAATACACTGACGCCCCAACATCCGAACCAGCGACATCATCCAAGCGAGAAACCTCCATCTGATATTTGGTAAGAATCACTGGATGAAGCAGGAATAAATTGAAATATTGTATAAAATTTTTCGGAAACCTTGAAGACTGTGAAACATTAAAATTACGTTAGTTTCAGTAATCGTTGACGAACATGAAAACGTGCCAAAAGCATCATAACGAATATTGGATAGAACAAAATTTCGAGTTGAAAAAATAGATTAACCAGAGTGAAGTTATTTTCACATACTCCCAATCAACGACATCTGAAGGATTCAAGATTTTATTCATTGTTATCAATTTACTTGTCCTTTTTGTGGCAAAGCAAGATTACGGGAGAAGGACTTATGGAATATTGTTATCCCACGGGGTGATATTACAAATCTCAGGACCCAGAGTAGAGCCGGAGACACTTGATCCCGGCTAACCTTTAAAGGGGTGAATGATTTTTCATCATTATTTGAACACACCGGGGGGTTTTCTTACGATTGTAGTGTTCTGGCATTTTTCAAGAAATACATACTTGAATATTGATGTATGGAGTTTCTAGTGTTAGAAAGTAGGAATATGGATTGCGTACCGAGAAAAAGATATCATTTAGCCTCACGTAGCTAATGAAAGCGTAGCTTTTGATTGAGTGATTCCAAAAATACTTTGAAAAAGAGAGTTGTGATTCTGACTCCGAGCCAGTAAGACCATGCTCGCGTCTCCCCTCCCCTTAGGGTTGGAACTGAGTGCAAGAAATCTGAGATGGCACAAATTGAGATGTTTGCTTCTACCCAGCTCTCTGTCTCTCCATGAAGTTATTTGTCGTTGGTAAAGTCTAGAGACACTTACGAATGAACATGGAACTTGAAATCTGTCTTTTTCTCTCTTATATTTGCATTCATGTTTTCTCAACCTCTCTCTCTCCCATCTCTCTCACTCTCTCTCTCTCTCTCTCTCTCTCTCTCTCTCTCTCCCTCTCTCTCCCCTCGTAAGACAATAGTTATGTTTGAATTTTTGACACTACTTTGTTTGAATTTTGGTTAATCGAGTTCGTGGCATCAGCTCCACAGAGACCCTCACTTCAGGAGTAATAAGAGTAAAACATCAATATTCTATTTTTTTCATTCTTTTCATAATATGCATGCAACCAACTGTTTCTTTTTTTTACATTTTATCCCTATCTATAGGTGTTCGGTAAAATAGAAACGACGAAAAAAAAAAAAACTCCAACCAAGAATGAAGAAAGAAAAAACAAATTGAAAAAGAGTGGGTGAAACAGAATAATAGAGAAAAGATAGATTTTAAAGATCAAACAAGCATGTTAATCTTCTCTATTGAAAACATTCTTTCATTCTTCAGGGTAAAAATAAAATTGCAAGATTTCCCAAATTGAATGAGACATTTCTAACGTTTCCCTTTTCATCATCTTGATAAGATGTGTCAGGACAATTAACACAGCAGCTCATCGAAGCAGACCAAGCAAGGTCAGGAGATTTCTATAGCAATTTACACCAAACTAGAAAACTGACCGGAGCGGTTTCCATTCGTTCATCAGCCTGCCTGTTCACATTTTTGACCCCAGCACCTCGATCTGGTATTGAAGCCCACGTGTCAGTTCCCAGCTACAGCTGAAAGTAGCTAATATGGATAAGTCTTCGCACAAAAAATACATCATGGATATCTCATCTAACTATTTCTGCTGATGATACGAACGTTTAATGTCTTGCTAAGACTGCATCATTGGGAAGTATATATACTTATTTACTTTAACCGTCAACTTCCTGAAAACTTTTTCGAAAACATAAGCTATCAAGATGGGGAACGTGGAGAATGAAACTTATGATACGCTGAATATAGATCGAGCCTCATCTAGATTCACCCTAATTGATAATTAATACTAGATTTGACGTCTACGGTCACATTTTCGACCTTTCCAGCTTCAACGATTGCACCTTTGCATTGATTATAATAATCGTTTGTGAAATTGGAAGCGTTTCAAAAACACAATAACCGAGATTTAACCGAGATAATATAGAAGAAAGAAAAGACGATCCAGTGTAGAGCTATTCTTGCATGTACTGGATTGGTATCAACGTCTGAGTCCAAGGTTTTAACCAATGCATCCTCCTTATAGTCATTTATAGAGCTGAAATATAACCGAAAACTTGACCAAAAGATTGACCCTCAAACTGAGAACCATGTAACGAGTGAAGGAAAGGAATTTACTAAACATCGGATGGAGGGATCACAATATAGCACAATATGTAAGGGGAAAAAACGAGAGCCAGAAATATAATAGAATCTGTTTGAAACCTAAATGGCAATGTCAGACAACTGGTGGAGATTCCTGCAAATCACATGCAAAACGGTTGCCAGCAAGATATGAGATGGTTTAACGAAGCAGACAAGTTCAGAAAGTATTTGCTTCACGATGCCCATGATAGAGAGGTCTGGTGGATCCCAAGAAAGGTCTATGGAACTACTGATAATGATGTGGATCAACTTTCTACTTCTTTGATCAGCATTACTCATTTTTCTCCCTTCCAGCTAGATAATGTAATTATCATTCCTATTATTTCTTCTTCTTCTTCTTCTTCTTCTTCTTCTTCTTCTTCTTCTTTTTCTTCTTCTTTTTCTTCTTCTTCTTCTTCTTCTTCTTCTTTTTTTTCTTCTTCTTCTTCTTCTTCTTCTTCTTCTCCTCCTTCTTCTTCTTCTTCTTCTTCTTCTTCTTCTTCTTCTTCTTCTTCTTCTTCTTCTTCTTCTTCTTCTTCTTAATGTTCTTGCTGGTGTTCTTTTTCTGTTTCTCTTTTTACTTCTCATTCTCTTTCTCGATATTGTTGTTCTTCTTATTTTCTGTTTTTGTTGTTGTTGTTGTTCTTCTTCTTCTTCTTCTTCTTCTTCTCTTTTGTTTCTATTTCATTTGTTTTTCTTCATTTTCCTCTTTCCCATTTCTTCTTCTATTTTCCTCTATTATTTCTTCTTATATTGCTTGTTTTCGTTCTTATTCTTCTTTTTTCTTATATTCTTTCATTTTTATCTCCAGAAATAATACTGGTAGTACCAGCAGTGTTGTACACATTTTTCTTTACACACTAATAATATCTAGTGGTCCTCGGTAAATTCAGCAAATCTTTTTAATTTCCCAGCATTAACTTTGGTTTTTCTGGTATTCTTCGGTAATACGCTGTTGCCTTTGATGTTTCGACCATCTGCAAGATTTCCAATTTTGTTTTTATCGTTGCTGTTGTCAGTTTTCAAAAAATATTATTGCTACAAGGAGAAAAATTTAATCATTTTAATAAAAGAATATCAACGACATAATAAAAAAGAAAACAGTGTAGATGGGAAGAAAAAAAGAAAGAATATCGAAATGAAAATGGATTATCGTCTGAAAAGTGAAAGAGTGAATTATTTCGATCTATGTTGTAATTTGCTTTGTGCCTGTCTGTCCGTGCGTCACAATTTACAAATTTATGTCACGCTAAAGCAATCGGGAAGAGAGGGATTTTGCTACTGCAAGCAAATACAGCTGTTTATATTTGTATCCCTTATTTATATGGCATATATATATATGGTAATATAATAACTATAACCGCTACAATGATAATAAGGATAAGAGTACAGAAAGAGAAGTAGAGGTGAGAGGTACATGGAAACCCCTACCACCGACTACTCCTACCTCATCTTACTGCACTCAGCTTTTCAGTCTCTCTCTACACACCCATACACACACGCACATATGTATATATTATCGTGCCATCATTGTATTACAACTCTTATTCCATCCAGTACCATTAAGCTGGATTGAAACCTTCGCTTCAGACCCAGAGACCACGGAACTGGACGGTCAGTAAGCTTAAATGTAAGCAATATATTCTATTTTTGCTTAAATCCCCCATTCACCAGAATGCCCTATCCCTATGGAAGAGCATATATGTATATGTGTGTGTGTGTGTGTGTGGATTTTTTTAATAGACAATAAGGGAATTGGGTATGTAAGTATTCATTCACAGACGTTTTGTAGGATGTGAGTCAACGTCATCAGCGAAATGGAAAAATGGAGAGAATCTGAAAGAAAAATTGAGTTTTCATGTGTTGCGAGTGGCTGGATTTCTTTGTGGACAGGATTAGCGCCCAGTGTGTGTATGTGAGAGAGAGAGAGAGAGAGAGAGAGAGAGAGAGAGAGAGTGTGTGTGTGTGTGTGTGTGTGTGTGTGTGTCTCGGTGTGTGCGGGTTGATGTGTGTGTCTTTGTGCAGGGGAGAACTAAAAATCATATGTGTATAAGCAAACCGTACATAACTCCCCAACCAACTTATATCACGTATGACAGATATATGATCCCTATAGGAAATACAAGGTCATCCGTCCACAAACAACCCCTTAAAAATATACCGATCCGAGCCACACCACATTTTACATTTGTTCATTTTTCCATCTCCCTGATGACGTTGATTCACACTCTACGAAACGTCTGTTTTCATTGTTATTTCGGATATAACATATCAATCCATCAATCATATGTATATATATATATATATATATATATATATATATATATATATATATATATATATATGTGTGTGTGTGTGTGTGTGTGTGTGTAATCATCATCATCATCATTGGTCTTTCAACGTCCATTGTTGAACATAGACATTCCTCAGGATTCATTACACTTGTCTATCATGGGCGTTGCAGAGCAAGTGCTTTCTGAATTTTTGTAGCTCGTCTCTTAATCTAATATTCTGTTGGCTTTTGTTGCAGATGTGAATTCTGGGGATCCATGTCTTGAGTCACGATGTCCATCGATTGTCTGCCATTTACCAAAGAAATTATACGGAGTATAAATAAAATGCTCCATGATAATTCCATCTTGATTTCCTCGTATGTGAAAATGAAAACTAATCTTTCGATTAGTATTATGGACAGTAGAAGAGGTAGTGTAAGTAGAAAAACATTAAATCTGCAGTTGGTCACCTATCAAAGAACGAACCAGGCTTGATATTGGTGATCGTGCGAGACTAGTGTATTCGACGCAATTTGGCCGTAATTACAATACAAAAAGAAAGAAGACAACAAAATTAGAAGAAAAAAAAGTAAAAAAGACATACAAAAAACGTAGCAAAGAAAGGAAAGACTATAGAAACAAAAACGACGTATGAATTAAAGAACACGTGACTAAATTTGCGTCTAAAAGCAGGATTGGCAGAGAAAATTCACAGACATGACCACTCAGGAGGATTGCGAGAAGAGCCGGAGATAAAAATGACTATTTCAGATTTAACCGCACAAATGTTACATTCACTGAGCAACAAACATAGCAATCAAAGAATTATATGCACACAGGGTAACAGACCGACATGCGCATGCTCACAAACACAATCGTATACGTGTGTGTGTGTGTTTATTTTGGCTAGAGGAATTAGTTGCCGACCCGTCTGCATTCAGCTGGACATTTTTGACCTATTGGAAAGAAAGGAAGAAAATGCCGAACCTTCAGCTAGATTAAAAACAGCGAGTATTTTTACTCAACGGAAGACATAAACCGTGTTATCAACGTCTTTTGGCAGCAGGCCGAGTAGCGGGTGATCAATTAAAATAATAAGATGAGGGGCAGATCGATGAATAAGTTCATCCAATTGCTTTTTGTTAGTCAGTGATCGCTGAAAAAATGATTTGGAAAAAACAAAAAAACATGCATGGTTGCTATCAGAGACAAATTAGAGAACTAATTTGGTACAAAACTACATTGAAAATAAAGCCCTCTGAAAATTCTTCAGAGGATGTGAAGAAAAATGTTTTTTCGCTAGACATAATGACGAGTAATTGTTCAACTTTTCATCCCTCTTTCTCCGTTGGTACAATAACCAGCCGGACCAACCTAGAAAAATCTGAAGAATCCTATGTTGACAGCTTCTGTTGACAGTTTCTAAAAATAAGAAAAAATGAACGAATAAACCAGACGATAATAGCTGAAAAGAAAAAAAATATTTTCAAAAACTTGAAGATGAAAACAGAGGCAAGTCGCCTTCACAGTCTATAATTGAACAACCGTAGCGTCCAAATTTGTCATGTAACAGAAATTCTATTAAAGAAATAATGAGGTTAAAATTAATTCTATTAATGACATCATGAGTATTTTCACTGGAAAACACCTTAAACTTAATCAAATCATAATGCTTCTAGAATCATCTAGATTCTGGTAAATGAAATTGTTAATCAAAAAACCGTCGTAAAAATAAAGCGTCCAAATGTCAAAAAAGCATCTTTTTTTTTTTAAATAAATAAATTAAAAAAATGAACAGAAGAGATATATTGGAGTTGTGATATTGATTTTCAGGTCTCCAGACAAGAGTGTGTTGATAGGTGTGCTGCAAAGAGAAAAAAATGTAAATACACGCTAAATTGAAAAAAAAAGGTTGAACCCCTTGCTATGTTTGATAGCAACGGTTGTTCAATAATTTTGAAGTTATGTGTCATAAATACCATCTTTGCAAGTTTCAGGGAAGAAGGAAGAAAGATAGAGAGAAAGGAAGAAAAATGAAATATGACACCAAGGAATTCGGCTAAATTATATAAAAAAAAACAATTGAAGACACCAGGTATATACGAAAGAAATAGTCAAAGAAAAATCGACCATAAGTAAAGAAGTGGGAAGTGATAATATTGACAAAAACCCAACTGTTTCCCCTGAAATCTATGAGAGACAAAGATAAGAGCGGATACCAAAACAATAATTAAGGACCGGAGAAACAATAAAAAAAGGGAAGATATTGATATAGCAGAAACGAACAATAAAAATACAAACAGAAAGAAAACCCCATAAGCAATTAAAAAAAAAAGTTTGCCGAGTCATTCAATTGAAGCCGTCACTTGACCAATATCTTTTGGCAGTATGCATTGTTACGGTGATCAAATAAAAGTTGTAATTGATCAATGAGTTACTCCTCTCGCGTTTTATCATGTATTGATCCCGGGAAAGTCTGAGTTTTCAAAAACCAAACGCTGTAGCTGCTGAACACATACTGAGAGATCAATTTAGCATAAACTTACAATACAAATTGAATCTATCACTAGAAAACCCTTTTCAAGGGATAAATGTTGAAAGTTTCAGCCCTTTAACTCCATTGATACTCTTTGTGCGTGCATTATATATTTACATAACCACCGAGCCGGATAAAATTCAAAAATGAAGAAACCTATTTGACACTTATAACGGACAGGTTTTGACAACACAATAACAAATTAAAAGTCGCCATCAGAGTCAATAATTGAACAACCATAGCGTTAAAATTTGAGTCTTGTACAAATAACTCCATCGAAGAATATATATAGTCGGGATGAATTCTTTTTAGAATATCAGTGGCGTTTCCCATGAGGTAGCACCTGAAATAGAGCAAAAACAACTAGAAATATCTAAATTCTAAGAAATTTCGATTTTATTGATAACCCCTTCAAAATAAAGCCTAAAAATGTCGAATTTTTTTTCCAGATTGGTGCTTTGATCTATGATCTGGTGATTCTAATTTCAAGCCTGTAGAAAAAAGAGTATGGCCAGGAGCGCAAGTATGTACAAGCACATCAACAAACACACAAATATATAGTATAGAACCTTTTGCTATCTTTGATGGTTAGGGTTGTTTGACAGAGATAACTTTATGTCAAGAAAAACACGAATGAAAAAAACACAATAGATGAAAGCAGTGAAAACAAAATAACAAAGAAAAGATACTTTTAAAAATCGTTAAAGTTAATTTTTGCGATTGGAAACCTTATTCTAGTTCAGGACATTTTTCATTCGTGGAGAGAAAACCGTTGCCGACTGTGAGAAAATAATGATTAGTAAGATTTCCCCAAATTGAACGAGGCATTTCTTAAGTGTCCTTTTTCATCATCTTAACTAGATGTGTCAGAACAATAAACACTGGTGCCCATAGAAGCAGACTAAGTCGGCTGACTGTGGAAAATTTCCGTAGCAGTCGCCAATTTTTGCCCATTTGGAAAACTGACAGAGATAATTTCCATTCATTCGCTCGCCTTCTTGTTTACACTTGTGACCCCGCACGTCGATTCGGGTATTAAGTAGCATGGGTCAGTTTCGAGCTAGAGCAGAAAATAGTTCAGTTTTAACGGAAATGTCTTCATAAATACCTTATCCAACTATTCCCGTTGAAAGAGCGACTGTTTAAGAATCCAAAACATGTTTTGATCGGTTTTTCTTAGATAGTATAATCATAAATAGCGTATACTGATACACTGTCAACGTTAATTTTCGCAAAACTTTGGTTAAAAAATTTCTCAACAACCTGATACTAAATATGTCATATCTTTGCAACCACACAAGCTATCAACATACAGTGAGTACAAAAATGAAGCGTAAGATGTGCAAGGTATGATTCAACCTTCATATAAAATCACTCTGAAAGGCTCTTAACATCTGACCTGACGTCCACGGTCATTCTTTCCGACCTTTCCAAATTTGAGGCTAGCTTCTCAGCATTGACAAGAAATCGCATCTTTCTAGTAAGTGTATCATCCTGTTTTGTTTTGTTTTTCAGTTTGTGAAATGATGATAAACATTTTTTTTTTTTTTTGGTAATTTACAAAGTGTTGTCTTTGCTTTTTCATTCACATTTCACCACAGATTGCACAACGTACAGCCTGTTTCATTTTTGACGGTCCTTTTTCTTGGTGATTGTACATTTTACAGAAAGTCCTCTAAGAAATTTGACATGACATCATGACGTTCCGTCAATCAGCCACGATAACTCTTCACCGATGGTATGATGCTGTTGGAACGCGTTAGAATATTGCTCCACATGTTTTGGGGGCAGGGGAAGAAACAGGGTCCCCTCCATACGTACTTTTAAAATTGAACGATTCTCTGATGAGAAGGGTCAGCCAGTATGAGCTAAGTACCTCATCAAATATGGCCTGAAAATACCTCTGAAATTGATCAAATTTTCAGGAAAATCTCTCAGTGGGGAATTGCTTAGAGCCGTCCAACCCCAAAAGCAATCATCTTGTATCCTCTGATCTTTTAAGTGTGATACCACTGTTCTTGATTTGCTTGCAATAAATAAATTCAGGATGATAGGAAAGAAAGAAAAAAAACAAATTAACGATTATATTTTTACACACAAACCCACCTGATATTCTTGAAAAAAATGATTTTCAATGCATTAAATCATTCAGTTGTTCGGAAATCAATGGCAGTTTCTACATTTAGTGTATTTGTTGCGTTACATTTTTGATAATTGAAACATTCTCTTTCCACGAATATTCAGTGTTAATTTCCAGAGCTATTTGTACACGGCATAGATCCTCAATTCAGAAGATGAAAAAAAATGATGCTTTTAATCATCTTGTACGTGTATAAACCATAAGGGATCTCAAATAATTTCCCATATTAACTTAATATGGGGTAAAGGATGCCTTATCGTACAGTGCAGAGTTGGTTAAAAGTCTTCGATTAGATATAAATATCTAATGATGCTGGTTGAACAAATGAGCGACAACAAATTGTCAGAAAAATGTCACGGATACAGAATAAAAAACATCGGTAAGTGGGTTCCAAATGAAATCAACAGAAACAAGAGATTCAATTGAGAAATTTTCCAAACAATCTGAATAAATACATATTTTTGGCAGACTTTGGTTCTCATCTTTGTTCAGGTCTTGAACACGCCGTTTCGGCTGTTGTACCCTATATAGGTAATTTTCAGGTGATGGATATATTTTTTCATCATCAGGATGGATAAACATCCGTCATTTTGGTTGCATAGAAATACCTTTGATTCCAAGCTCAAATGAAATAGAAATGGCGGTTAGTACAACTGAACGTGTCCGACAAAGATGCTTTTTGTTCCAAGGAAGCACCCTTCAAGATATCAACTCAAGAAACCCCGGATCTCTGATACCAATCACAGCTAACACCCGGTATTAAATATCGGGATGCAAACATTTTAATGCAAACGCCGAGGCAGACGTTTTTCCAAACCCGATGATGGATAATATAACCAATTCATTACCTGAAAATGGCTGTGGAGTACAACAACCGATATAGGCCCCAAAACCAAGATTATGACAAAAGTTCACATATAACATTGTATAACCTAATTTTTGTTATAAGAAAGATGATTTTTTTTTTCTGCTGTTTACCAACTTCTCCAATATTTTGTGGTTTTTGTTGACTGTATATTAAAGCATAAACTAACCTCACTGAGAATTTTGACGACCTTTAATATCATTTTTTGTACTATTTAGAAAAGTTTGTTTAGTTTATACTTTATTTAACGACGTATAAGATACCCAACCCTTTACTTGTTCGAAAATTTCTCTAAACATTGATGTAACCTTCGTTGGAGACTGTCCGATAAACGATAGTAATTCAGGTAAATGAGTTTCTTCAATATTCCATGGTGACGTAAGATGGGTGTAATATACTATTCCAATAAAGTTAAGGAAGAAAAATCAATGATAATGTTACAATCCTCATTCCTTTCATAGAATCGATTGAGAAAATTTTTTTTTAAAAAATAATTATTTTGTATTTTACAAATCTACAAAGTCTCAAATAAGAAACACCGAATATCAATCGTAGGGAGTAAGGTTCAAGATGTAAAATTTGTTTCTGTTCAACAATGAAGTTCCTGTAGTTCAGCCAGACATATACTAGTGGTTGTGAGTTCAATCCTAAGCGTTAGCTTACAGAATTTCCAGTTTCGTTGTTTAATTGTCGTTGTAGAGTCACATCCCGAGTAAAAGCAACTGGAACTAAGAGCGTAGGTAAAAAATAGTAAAAATTAATGATAAGAAAATTAACCACATTATCGATTTCTGTTTTGGTTGGGCGTAAGGTTGGATATTTTCACTATCTTACTCTATTGGCACATGGGGTCTTTCGACAAAAAAGTGGGGGCAAGTTTATACCACGTTGAATCTTCATAATATGTACTGAACCATCCCCAAAATGACATGCGGCCAAAATACGTTGATCATGTGACAGTGGATTGATTACTTTTCAGCAACCTATGTATTTTCCATACCTACTGGTAAATCAAATGCCATAAGTACGAAAAGTGACATTTAATTCGTTAAATGATGGAATTATAAACATGCAAGAGAAATGTCTATCCCTTTGACATTAAACGGATAAGTGCCTGCCATGGGCAATAGTGGGTGATCCATTCCAAAGTATTTTGGTACCTTACACACTCATCCCAGTGCCCTCCCCTTTTCAAAAGAATCTGCAAATCCCTTATCCAGAATAACAAAAAGTTACCTCATCTTCTCCTTAATACCGTCAACGATATCAAATTCCCTCCCTCCTAATGGTGAAAAGCCAGATGCCACAGAAAGCTGAACTCGGATTTTAATGAAGGGAGGGGGAGTTAACAGACCTGGGTGACGCGTTGTTTTACAAAGAAAATGTATGTGGGACGTGAAAAATGCTTAGGTACGGTCTCTGTGAACGCCACTCACCCAAAGGCGCCTCATGTCTACTTAAATGCACCACAAAAAGTTCAGGTCCATGCATGCAAAATGAGGTTCTCTCTGATTGGTTGCTAACTCACATCAAAGATGTACAAACAGTTACCGACACAGACAGAATGTCTGGATACTTTCCAGGCATCGCAGTTTGTTTTTTTTTTCAGAAAATGACTATAAAAAGGTCTTTAGTATACCAACTGGAACAATTCGTTCCAGCAACGCTTTACAAACAGACAAAACCATGCCACCACCCTTGTAAACACGTAATTCTAATCAATATATGGTGTAGCGCATGAACATTTTCCCTGCAAAACTAAGAAAACCACATGGTGCTGAAATCTATACAAGACTGACTTAAGCAGCTGCCGAACAAGCTTTCACGTACTGCTTCTCTTAATCTTCGCACTGTCCACCTTTCATATATCTGGCCTTCGTCCTAGAGAGTGTATTATATGCGTTTCTTTATATATATATATATATATATATATATATATATGTGTGTGTGTGTGTGTGTATATATATATATATATATATATATATATATATATATATATATATATATATATTTATATATATATATATTTCCATTCAAGAATTCTCTGCCTTTGTTGGCTCTGACTTATCTATGTTCTTCGTGTGAATTTAGAGAACGGCACATTTCTCCTTTAAATTCCCTACCACTTTTCCAGTTTTGAAAGCAATCCATCGTCAAATCTCCCTCTCATAATGGGACACCTTTACTAAGGAGGAAACAAAGTTTTTTTTAACAATTTAGCGCCATCCCGATGTTTCAACGTCGATATTCGGGAAAGATCTGCTCCACTTCATCAGGTGATAATTGTCGTGACTACATCATTTTGATAAATTTAATAAATGGTGGCATTTGTCATGGATCTGCGCCCGGAAAACCTTATTTTGATTCCCTCCAGAACACATACTTAGGCAAGATAGCATCGAAAACAGTTGCCCATACAGCTCGTCCCCAGTCGTCGAAAAAGTTCACAGATCACAGCTGAGAACAATCGGTGATCTGTCTTCGAAAAATCATTCTCCTACATCGGTTGCCCCAAAAGGTTACATCGCTGGATCTACTCGCAGTTGGTGATACTGCTGATATTAATTAATTAAGCTCATCATTATACAATAATTGAAATTTGATTTGGACACTTTGTATCAAGTACAGTTTTATGAAAACTTTTGATGCAAACAAATTATGCAAGACTGTTAAGTATCATATATCTTCACACAGCGAGTGAGAGCACTTTTTCACAAAATTTAGCTTTGCGCCCTCTTGATACTATAATTTTAGCTTTAATCCTGATATTTTTCACGGCGACTTCAAAATTGACAGAAATTTGACCGAAGATTGAAAAATACAGAATTAAGAAAACCTGGGAAAAATAAATCTTTTGTCCAAATTCAATTAATTTTCAAGTTGTTAGAATACACTCTCTAAGATGTATTAGGAATTTTTTGTACTGACTGAATTTCCTAAGTGTGAGTAAAAACTCTCCATCACAAAACCCAGGGTTGTGTCTCTCGATACTACGTATAAATCTATCACATTTGAGGGTTTTTTTTTCATCTTTATAGACATCGTCTAATGTTCCCGTTCCAGTCTAGTGTCGTGGAACCATAAATCCGCAAGAAGATGTGCCAACCGATCGTTTTCTTTTTTTTTTTATTCGCTAAGAAGTTCGTTAATATGCGACAATGTTGAGTGTGTCGATGAATAATTAGGTTGCAACCAGTCGTCGTTTGATAGAAAGAACCCGGTTTCCCCAGTCATCTCACCGCCAACTTTAGCATCAAATATTCTGCCAATCAGTGAGTGTTTTTTTTTTTTCATTTTTTCTTATTTTTGCTTAATGCCTTTGTCAAAGTAATCAGATTATCTGCCAATCAGGAAGCCACGATGATTCCCTCTCGGCACCGGAGTTCCACTCAAACAAATTCCCTGAACGCTGATTCGAAATGCAGATGGCTGCAGTGTTGAGACCTTCGCCAAAAATCTTTAAAGGAGAATAATATAAAAAAACGTCAGAATCCCTGTTTATATTCGTGCCTTCTGTTTGTTTCTTAGGGTTTTCCATTTTGACATTTATCCACGAATTTAGGTCTGCATTTAATTTCATGTCTTTCCTCAACGATACTCTCCCAACTTATTTTTTTCATTTATCACGTACTCATTTACATTTGATACATATACTGAATTCATATATATATATATATATATATATATATATATATATATATATATATATATATATATATATAAGTGTGTTTGTGTTTGTGTGTGGGTGTATGCGTGTGTGCATCAATAAACAGATTCATATGATCCAACAAAATAATTATAAATTGTTTTATTATTATAAACAAACAGCCTTTTGATACATGATCCCCTGCCGTTAACGTATTTTAGGGAAAAACAGTTATTAAGGTCTTTGCATTACAAACGACTGGTTAGCTCAATGGTGAGAGTATCATTACGCATAAGCAGCTACCCTATCAGTACCGGGTTGCATTCCTACTGCAGCTCCTTTTTCTTTAATTATTTGTTCTATTTACATCGTCTACGCTAAATGATACATTAACCATATGACAACGGGATATTATTTTTCAAATAAATGTTTCAATAGAGTTTATCACAATTTATAATCGTATAATATATATATATATATATATATACACATACACACACACTCACATGCACACACACACGCACACATATATATATATATGCATACACCCATATATATATATATATATATATATATATATATATATATATATATATACGATACGATACTTTATACTTATGAATATTTGCATTTTTTCTTGCATGATATTCTGTATTTCTTTTCTATTCTCTGATAAAAAAAAAATCTTAGATGTGCACATGAGTGTCTGTGAGAATAAAGCTATATAGACGTATATCTGTGGCAAATGATGATAATATAGATCAAAATCATAACTTAAAATTTCAGATCAAATCAATTTATATGAATATAAGACTATATCTTTGATACTTCCATCATTTTCCTTGCACGGTTTTCTTTCTTTCATTTACATGAATTTTATTTATGCATACATACGCACACACAAACACACACACACACACACACACACATATATATATATATAAATATATGAGTTTGCGGGGGGGGCTGAGTTGGTATACGTGTACGTATGTGTGCATGTTTGCGCAAACGTGTGTCCTTGTGTCAGTAATTCTACAGTTTAATGACGAAGAGCATTTATTTTACATGAAAAATATTTATTAACTAACATGGTTTTTGCGCTGGGCAATGCAACAAGTGATGTGCCAAAATACTCTATCATGGGCGTCGCAGAGCCAGTATTTCCTGAATCTGTCCACTTCATCTCTTCATCTTGTGTTCTATCGGCTTCTGTTTCTTATGTGAATTTTTGGAATCCATGTCGTGAGACGTGATGTCCATCGGTTGTCCTCCATTCTTGCAACGCAGCTTGCCCATTGCAATTTGAGTTTTTTCATAGTTTCTTTGATGTCACAGACATCCTTTTTTTTTCTTATATACTGTACTGTCCTGTGATCTCTCCATGTAAGGTTGAGCATGGTTCTCTCATGTGCATGCTACATACTTCTCAGTTTGCAGGTCTGTCTCTTGGTTAGGTTCCATGTTTCAGCTCCATAAGTGACGATTGGGAGGATGCATTGGTTGTATACTCTTCTTTTTAGGATTATTGGGATCATCCGGTTCATCTGAAAGAAGCTAATCGAGCTAAGAATTAACATCTTGTTTACAATTCTGGAAAAGATAAAAGGGGAATCATGTGGAGCTTGTCCCTTATCCATAAAAAAACCCAAAGATTATATTGTGGGCAGCTGTACCTGACTGTGTAACCAGTATCACTGTACAACTTCCAAAGGGGTACAAACTGAACATATTTTAAGTCTATACACCCACTTCACAGTCAACAAGGGAATAAATTGATAACTCCTTACCCGAAGAGAACAAAACATACTATGACATCATTACAGGAAACTTCAACCCTTGGATAGGACTAAGACATGGAGGCCGTACAGGCAAGTTCGAATAGAAAGCAGGGCATAAGAAAGTTGACTATTTTGTCAATTTTGTCACAGCAATCGGGTTCAAAATCCCGAAAATCCTCTTGACTCGGAGGAAAACAACTAACACAATCAATAACAAAAAATACTACACATGAGCAGACATAGGTGACAAGGTAAATGAAATCAAGGTCCTTATTCAAGTCAATGTAGAAAACAACAAGAGATTAAGTAGTAGTAACATTCAAATCAATGCCAAGAATGAGTGCAGGGAAATATTCTGCCAAAAACAGCAACTTACAAATAGAGCTCGTTTTACCCTTCTAACGAGAACTTAAAAATGGGAAAGATTATCAATGAGCACAACAACTGATAATGATATCTGGGGAGAAGCTACGATACAGTCAAGCCAAACAGTAAGCAACGCCAGTAAACGCTCAGAAGAAACTAAGAATCTTATGGATAGGAACCGGAACCTCAAGCCACTGACCATAACGAGAAGAAACAGTTGGAGCAACTTAATTTAACAAAACTCTATAAAGATACGAGAAGATAGAAGAAAAAACATAATAACAGCTTTTGTAAGCATTCTCGAGAAAGATAAGGGTTTCAGAACTACTGAAAAGGCTCTCAGTACAAGTGTGTTTGAAAAAAATTGAAACGTAACAACGAATAGACACCAAAATGTCTTTCTAGGATTTTCTCCTCCAAACAAGGCAACAGGATTTTGAAGTTATGAGTAACCAGTTTGGGGGTGATTTAACTAACCTACTCATTGGTGAAAAAAGGAAAAACCCCTGGATCATATAACATCACTATCACCCTACACATGAAAGATGATAAAGACATCACCAGGAAGCAAGCCATCCCATCCAACTTATGTCAAAGACAAGCCTCAAGAGAATCCATGAGGATTAGAACACTGCAAACATAATGCTTCATTAGAAAGGAAAATGAAATCTCTATAAAAACTACAGGCCAATAAGTTTACCTGATTGAATCTAAAAACTTTTTTTCCAAGGTGGCAACCAACCTAATCACTGAACAATACATGAAACCAACTGCTAGAACTGACTGGATACGGAAACAGGACAAGGCATACATCATGTATATGCCTGACAACATATATCCCGTCAAAGCGGTTTATTTTCAAGGCTAGATGAAGACTCTGGACCCTTTCAACTCAGAAGGGAGTATGTCAAGGAGATCACCCAAAACTATTCACGGCCTGCTTTGAGAGGATCTTCCGGAACCTAGACTGCAAAAACGAAAGAAGCAGGATTGATGGCAAATACTTAAGTAACCTTATATTTCCTGACGACATCATTTTTTTTTTTTTGGAAAAATCTTTCAAGATCCCAAAGTAATACTAGACGAAGTGAACAAAAAAAGCAAGGTCCTCACATGAAATTCAGTAAAACAAATGTCGTATTAAGCAAAGATGTTGAGGTCAGCGACACAAAAATCGATATCGAAAACACAGAAGAGGAAAAGTTGAAACTACATCTACCCAGGACAAAAAAAATCTCAGTGAAACCCTCAAAAGAGGAAGAAATCAACCAAATATTTACTTTAGGGTGGCAAATGTTCAGTAAAGCAGGGACAATTTTCAAACCAGTGGCTGATTCAGCGAATAAACGCTCTTGGTATTGTGCTAACCAGCTGCCAGTAAGGCAGAGGCACAAGTAACTGTTTTCACTCGAAATTCTCATATCTTATATATTGTCTAGGGCAAGCAATATGTTAACCGTGTAATGATCGGAATATATATATATATATATATATATATATATATATTCTTGAAAGCTTTGCAATTTCGAGCAATGAAGATTGAAAAACTGTTTTCTAAAAAATTTCTGTGTCATTTCAGTCACGTATTTCGTAATATCTGCCAATGCAATTTATTTTCAGTATTTTTTCAAGTCTTACATACACTTTGTTTTTATGGTACAATGCATAGTTTTTTTCCAATTTTTGGGATCATCACTTATTTAAAATGTAACTGGGAAATTTTTGGAAAAAAAACAGTTATATTAACATGACACCTCAGCAGTGTTTATCTGAAACCAACCCTTCCAGCTGTTTTACTATAACTTACATCACAGATGATACGTGTATATAAAATAACGCAGAAATTTATCTTCCTATCTCTTTCTCTCTCTTTCTCTATCGATCTATCTATATATATATATATATATATATATATATGTGTGTGTGTGTGTGTGTGTATGAAAAAGCGGCAATGCTTCATTGACTCATACAGTGTTGATAAGTAATTGATTGACTTGTTATTTTGCTTACAGTCCTTTTTTTGATGTCATCAAGGTTTTCTTTTAAGAGGTTCCAAAGTATGTGGTTTGAGATATTTTAACTATCAACGGTCATTTTCAAGAAGCTCTGATAGTTTTATTCAAAAGAGGATCAGTACTACTAATCAATTTCAAATTCATCTAAAGAACATCTTTTTAATTGAAGACATCAATAAAAAGGTGTGTACACGAATAAAAGCAACTAACCAGAGAATTTACATATCAAGATGGTTTGTTATTTTTAACAGCATGATATAACTATATACATATATATATATATATATATATATATATATATATATATATATATATATATATATATATGTATATATAGATACATATATATATATATATATATATATATATATATATATATATATAGTGGGAGAGAGAGAGATAATTATAAATGTGTCATTCTTATTTGAGACTGTATTTGAATAGACATCTCATTATTACAAGGTGAATGTGTCAGGTAAATAAAATAAACAATTAATGAATGGGGCAGCTGCAGTAATTGAATTCTATATCGGACAGGGGGCAGCCTTAGTGCAACGACACTTTCACCATTGAACTAAATTATTCAGGTGGTCAGTCAGAGGTCCAAATAACTGTCTCATGTCCAATTCATAGTTCCAAGTAAAAATAACGCATTTACAATTACTCTTGGATTTTATATCCATTCCGTCTTAATAATAATAATAATAATAATAATAATAATAATAATAATAATAATAATAATAATAATAGTAAGAAGAAGAAGAAGAAGGATATACACGCATACACACGCATACATACACACACACACACACACATATATATATATATATACATATATTGCCATTATTAGTTTAATGTTTGACAAAGGCCTTTACTATATCAATCCATAACGACTGCGATTGCTCTGATACTATGACTTACAAACAAACCTTCACATCTGTCATATCCATTTTGTTCCCTACTTTTTCAATATTCCGTTTACTATACCATGTGTACCAATCAGCAAGCCTTTTCCCGCATCTGTCACCTTTTCTCACTTACTAAATGTCCAGCCAATTTTCATTTTCTGTGCTTAATAATTTGTACAATACCCTTCACTCTAGCGTACCCTCTGATCCATGTTGATCTTCTTCCCTCCTTTGAGGTCATCCCTAGTTATCTCTCCCCGTTTCCCACTGCACGATTCCTTATTAGATCTCCATTTTTTAAAATTTCCATGTCATGCAACCCCAAGTCATAGCTGGTATTATGCATTTATTGCGTATTTTGGTATTCTTCAGTATGTTTCTATTCATACCATATGGTTTTCATTATCCACCACTTTGTTTCGCTTCAATTATCTCCAGTTTCATGAACTGACCTTGGACAATGTATTTGTCAACCTCTTCTAGAGCACCTCCTCTCTATTCTTTTGAGGGACTCTATCATTGAAATACTTTCCATTATTTCTTCTCGTCTTATAACTTTGAAAATTCAACAATGTGTACATAGTTTTGACTTTTCACATATACAAGGTATCCAAGAATTCATTGTGCACCTTTGAATGATAATTAGAAACGTAAAAATGTACCAGAAAAAAGCAGTAATTAACCCAAAATACAGATTTTAATAAAGGAGTTCCATAAATATAATGCTAATTATGAATTTTGTTTCAGAGGTCCTTAGAGGGGTCAAAAATTATATCTTTCGAACAAACAGTCGACCGTGTACTGTGGTTGGCACAACTGAATACGATGACAGCTATGAGAAGACAGTTCATTTCTCATTAAAAAAAAATGCACATCAAAAGGATATGATAAGAACTGCTGACCTCATAGCTAGGATTTCACATGCAATTCAGACTATCAAAGAACAGCAACTAAATATTGTCTCAAGATAGCTTGCAGATTGGTTTGAATATAAAGGATTAAACTGCACTTGAAGAAAAACTTTAAATTTAAAGCTTTATGTTAAAAATTATATAGTTTTATTCTATGTATATGTTGAGCAATAGTGTTTTAAAAGCGCTCAAAGATTCCTTGTACACTCTGTATTGTCCTGTAGTACACTTAGATATATCATGAATCGTGTTCCATTGAAAAATTGGTCATCTCCCTGAACTTGAAGAATAAAGCAATTCCATTTAATATTCGCAACTTAATCATTCAATATTGGGGTCATCGTCCGTGCTCATCACAGTAATAATGGTCTGATTTATACAAATCATGATTATTCATTTTTCATCTAAAATTTCAAAAAGAAATCATTCATTTCAGCAAATTCTCACCTCATTGGTTTTCAATATTCGATTGCAATTCTTTAGACCAATGTTTCACACTCTTTGATGCAGAATCTTAGTTTAATGTAGTTTAATTAAAATTCAGCTTTCATTGAGATAATTTCGATAATGTCATAGTTAAATTAGCTATTATTATCATTGACTTTATGGGTTTTTTAAATTTTCATTTGATATTTTGATTTTAACCACTACGAACTTTAAAGGTTTTAGACGGAGTTTCATGAAGTTTTATAGGTTTATGAACCGAAAGCTTGAAGCTAATTTGATAGTAAAGTGAATTTTCAAATGAAGTTGAATTTACACTGTTGTTCACACAGATAGCTTACAACATTGCTTCAGTTTCTACGTTGCCTTGTTCCCAATCCACATAATTCAAACAATAATCCTGCACAATGAATGGTGCAAAAAGATGCATGAAAAAGGCAGAGAATAAAATGAAAAAATGATGATTGAGGGAATATCTTGACTTCTTTAGAATGAAAAAGAGATGGCAGGAAGTGGGGTGAGAATTAGATGGTTATCTAAATCTCATAAATACGAAGTGACTTTATACTGAGTTCAACAGTTACAGAACGAGGCTTTTGGGTAAGTCAATACAAAGATTCTGCGAGAAATACCGTCGTGTATGATCTCAAAGGCCACGATGCCATTTATGCTTTGTTTTGTTTCTGTTTTTCTAAAGGCTCCTTGCAGGAAAAAAGCTATAACCAATTGATTAAAAAAATGGCTCATTTGTTTTGTCCGGGAGTGTACTCCTAAACCATTTTCCTGTCAATATCATCAAATAAATCTCCAGCAAAGTTCAAATAACAAAAGTTTCTTTTATTACAACGGCGAAACTTCCGGACTCTTTCGGGAAAACTGGGCTGCCAATTGTGATTGCCAACATATTCCCAGCCGAATGGTTTTCAACAGGATCAACACGTAGACATTGATTCACGATCATTGAATATATGGCCCTTGATCACGCCATGATGATGGCCTTTTTTCAAGTGGTATCTTTTATATGCCTGTGATGTACAGGAGATGGAGAAAAAGAATGAGAGTGAAGAGAATAAAAAAGAAGAAAAGTGACATTACGAAGAAAGATAAAATAAGAAAGGAAGAAAATGATGAAATTAAAGAAATTAATAAAACAAGAGAAAATGAATAGAGAGGAGAAAAACTAGTAGTATTTAGAAAGGTATCAATGTTTACAAAGAAGAAGAAGATGATGATGATGATGATGATGATGATGATGATGATGGTGATGGTGATGATGATGAAGTAGAAGAAGAAAATGATGATGATGATGATGATGATGATGATGATGATGTGGAAGAAGAAGAAAAGAAAAAGAAGAAGAAGAAGAAGAAGAAAAGAAGAAGAAGAAGTCTTTTTTTATTGAGAGGGAGATATTGTGAGAATATACTGACGGACGGACACGAATGTACACACGTGTACATTGTATGAGGTGTACAATTGAATTTGCCCTCGTAAGAGGTCTTCTCGGTATTCATCTAGCGACCCAACGATGATAAAAGTGGGGCAATAGCGCCTTTGTCAGCTCCTAAGTACTCCCCTGGGACTTCACGCACCGACCCCTTGATTTCACTCAAATTTTCTAATCATGCTGCAAAGACCTCTTTCCATATCGCTCTCAGCTGACATGTCACGCCCCGTTGATTCATTTGCACGGCCTCAATGGAACTTAACAAGGGATCAGAGGGGACCTAACTGCACATGCACAAAAAGGCAGCCCCTCCTGATTCGATTTCTCAGTCTGCACCGAGATGCCACCGAGTGAGCTAGTACGCTGCACGTTCTTGTTTCCGCTTTTTGACTTCTGTATTTGTTGAGAAAAATTTTAGAAAAGCGTTTTGGATTTGAGGAATTTTTTCTATCAACTCCACAAATATCCGAAGCAAGAAAAAAATCGCTGCATAGATGCTAATGACGATAATGTTTCCGATAATGGAGAGAACCTTCTGTAGGGGAGGGGGGAACATTTAGGGAAAAGCATTCTGTCGGAAACAACTTTGATAATAGCATTATTTAAAGACACGTACCGGTATTCAGTCAGCATTAAAAAGTAAAACGAGGTAATTTTCTCCTTGCGTCATCGAACTTTAAGAAGCCATTCAAGCAAGTCAGTGCAAAACAGTTCAACGAGAACGCTCCGAATGTTTTCAATTTTTTATCTCAAGTCACTATCTTCTATGAGATGCTGGGTGGCCAAGCAGGTAACGGCATCGAAATGCATCCAGTTCAAACTATGCCTGAATGTACATTTTGCCTTATTACCCCTAGGAAAGGCATTATCAATCTTTTCCTCTCAACCAATGTCATATTTGGGGGCGAAGCACATCATGCTTTCTTACCAAGAAAAGAAATCCCATGTCTGACACTACGATGGTCCTAAGAAGCCGAAAAAGACCGTATTAGATATATAGGATAAAAGGGGATCGAAGTGAACAGGCAGAAGTACTGCAACGCTGTCTCCACCTCCCTCACTTTGAGTACAGGTGAAAGATGGAAAAGATACTGATGAGTGACAAGTGAACCTGAAATTATTACGTTAAATAACAATGCAGGGTTAGTGTTTTACCTTTTTAAAATTCGGATTATAATGCTTTGCTTTGGTGATACAGTTGCATTCTCTCCTTCTGTCACGCACATGCATATGTAAACTCACCCTTTCACTTCACTCTATCTCTGTATATGTCTCCCAGTCTCTCATTAGACTTCAAAATATTTTAAGCACTGGTGGTAAACAGTGTCAGATTATTATTGTATGTGTAATACATGTCATTAATTTGAGATATGATGCATTTGTAATAGTATTCCTTTGAAATGTTCTTTCTTGTGAATTTTTCAAAAATTTCTCTGATTTATTTTCTACTTCAGCTATAAATCCTCGATTATCACTCTTTGCCAAGTCTTCTTTTTATTCTTGTTCTCATCCTTCCATCATTTTTCTTCAATTACATATATTGATTTACTTACTAGTCATTCCCTGTGATAATGTTCCCAGAAATATTCAAATATCCATCAGTTGTTCACCTTTTCTCTTTCTCTCTTTCTCTTTCTCTCTCTCTCCCTCTCCCTCTCCCTCTGTCTCTCTCTCTCTCTATATATATATGTATATATATATATATATATATATATATATATATATATATATATGTATATATGATAAGGAACATATATTGAAAATACGGCTAGACAGGAGCTCGATCAACAATTCTTGAAGTAATGTTTTGTTTTTGAATCCCCGAAACAGTTGCATGATAAACAACCAATGATCTTAACAAGGGTAATTTCACTCGAATTACCATAACATTTGATTATTTCAACAGATATTGAAAGATGATGGTTTGAAATGACAACTTTTATCTATACATTTAGTGTTTGGATTATGAACATATATATATATATATATATATATATATATATATATATATACATATACACACACACATACATACGTATATATGTATATATGTGTTTGTGTATGTGTGTGTGTGTGCATGGAAGTGTGTGTGTGTGTGTGTGTCTTTAAGTTCGTGTGTGTGCGTGCATGTGTGTTTGTGTGTTACATAGTATAACTACAAGAAAGCATATGCAAAATATCAAAAGAAAATACTGAAGAAACTTACTCTGGGTTATATCAAGAGTTATTGGAAGAAGAGTGACTGTCGTGACACAAAGAAAAAATTGAAAAAGCCTTTCGATACATTTTGTATGTTAACTTTCAAAGTTTTCCAGACTATATATATATATATATATATATATATATATATATATTATGGTCTATGATCTCATCGTCAAATTTTTCAGTTTGAAACCTGGATTGCCTTTTGGGAATATCTTTCACCTAATCTCACTATTATCCAAGCTAATCAGTCTGATATACTGTCAAAACTCACCAAGTTAACTGCAATGATTGATTTTAAACGGAAAAAAAATATTCTGTAGATAGAACAGTATGGCCAGGAGAGTAGAAATACGGAAACACATAAAATGATGCAAAAAAGATAAAACCTTTTGCCATCGTTGATAGCTACGGTGTTTCAATAGTTTGGAGGACAGGCGTCGTAAATATCTTCTCTGTACATATACTTTTATTTTGTACACTCTTTCGCACATTCATTTGCTTTTTTTTTGTATTTTTCTTTATTTTCATTTGACTTTTCTTCATTCTTTGATTCAATTATCCATTTTATTTACAAGTGTTCTCTCGATGGCAAAATGAGTGACGCCACTTTGGGAGCATGTCACCTCCAATTCATATTCATATATCCCAGGGCAGAGACAGGTATGTGTTGATGCTATAAGTGGAAACCAAACATTGCTGAAGCTGTATCCAGCGTAAGGGTACTGCCCACTTACTCAGGTGTTTACTGTCTCTTTTTTGCCTTCTTTTCGATTTTACTTTTTGATCATTATTTGCTATAATTTTTTTCTTGCACTTTTTCCAGCACAATTTTTTTTATTTCTGGTTTTATTCGATCTCGGTTCGTTTTTTTTCCCTCACTTTCATTTTAGGCTTCTCTTAATTGACGTTGATGGCTTTCAATTTCTTTTATCGGTCTTCTTATGAGGCATTCGTCTTTCTGATTCTTTTTACAGTCTGAGCCAAAAAGATACCTAACATTATCTCGAAAACTAGTTCTTTTAACTAAAATTATCTTCAAAGAAGAAAAAATAAACTACCAGCGCAAGATTTGGGCGTTGTCGGTACTGAATGACCGTAGGTACTAAATGACCGTAAGGGCCCCCCCGAAAATTAGGATGGTACCTAGCGGTATACTTATACAGATATTCAAGGTCATTGACCAAAAATCGAACAAAGAGTAGTATTAACCTGCAGTCAATAATTGGATAATTGTTACTTCAAAAGTCATGTAAAATGAATGAATATTGTCTTAACAGATAATATCTATGGCATTACTGGCGTTTTCCAATGGGAAACATCTAAAATATAGTGAAAAATGAAAAAGAAAAACTAGAATCATCAAAATTCTCGGAAATCCTGTTGTTATTAATATACCTGACAAAATGAGGACCCATTAAAGTCAAAGGAGCTTTTTTTTTCTGAAGGCGTCTAGTGGGAAAATGATTCCAAAATTCAAGTCTGTAAACAATTGGAATAGCCAGAACAGATGGAATACACATACAATGATTAAAAAAAAACAAAAAAATGCATTCATGCACACACACGAAAAGGGATAAAACCCTTCACAAACTTTCATGGCCATGGTTGTCCAATAATAATAATAATAATAATAATAATAATAATAATAATAATGATAATAATAATGATAAACAAAAAACAAAACTAATTACCATATATTGCTTTTTTTCTTTCAGTCACTAAATGAAAGTATAGTGTAATTGAATCAATTGATTCAATTAAGAAATTCTTTCATTTACTGACTGAAGGAAATAAGCCATATTTTTTAGATACTCACAAAAGCAGACTTGTTGGTCCTTTGTTTGTTTTTTTTTTCCAGAAAACAAGTTGTATCCACCAATCCTTTCACAAAAACAAAATATTCCAGACGAGAGATCATTGGCATGGCTACGAAAAGGAAACCTGAAGAGAGAAATAGAATTGTTCGTCGTTGCAGCCCAAAACAAACATATCAGGACAAACTTTATCAAATCTACGATCGACATAACACAGACAAACAGCCAATGATATCCATGGAAAGAAAGGTGTAATATTGTAAACAACATGATCAGTGAATGTTATGAACTAAGCGGCAAAGTGTACAGGAAGATACACTGTAAGGTAGCAGCTATTATACACTAGGATTGCAATTTGACCATGCAGACAAATAGTTTTGGTACGAACTGGAAACGGTCCTGAAAAACTGAGGCAGAAAATCACTCTGGGACTTTGGCATCAAAATGCACCATCCTATCAAAGTGAGAGGACTAAACGGGATCTGGTAGCTGTGGGCAAGGGAAAGGTAAATCTGCCAAATGACAGACATGGCTATGCCTAGGGATCCTAGATTAAAGCTAAAAGGAAGTGAAACATTAGGAATATACCAGGATTTGGCAAGTGAACTGAAGAGGATGTGAAACATGGCGGTTAGGTTAGGACCAATAATAGTAAGAGCACCCAGGTCTGTGTCATAGACGCTGAAAACGAGATTGAGGGAGTTATAAAAGTGGGAGGATATAGACCCTTTTGCTACTGGTCTCTGCACAGATACTGAGGAGAGTACTAGACGTATGAGATGAACAATCCCAAGTCATCACCAATGGCCAAAAACTTAGGATGAAAATGTTATGGTTGAGACTATACAGTGACAATAACAGGATGGTTGGAAACCTGAAAGGACTTGCTGCCACTCAGTCTTCAAGTACGAACACAAACCAAATGGTGTAAAAATTCAACGAAGAAGAAGAAGAACAACAACAAGAACAAGAACAAGAACAAGAACAAGAACAAGAAAAAGAAGAACAAGAACAAGAAGAACAAGAAGAAGAAGAAGAAGCGGTGGGGGGAGACGAGGAAGTAATCATGAAAATAAATGAAATGATAAATAAATAGAACAAGGTGATGAAGACTTTAAATTAAATTGAAATAGAAAAGTTTCCTTTGTCGAAAAATTTTTTCTGCGGGAAGCCTTGAAGAAAACTGTCGGATCCGGAGACAAGGAGAAGAAGCTTCGGATGAGGCGCTGAGCAATTAACTTCTGAAGCCAAAAAAGTTACAGTAATTTGCCATCAAAGTGCTTAAAAAACTGTTGTAACTGCTGTCGGTGTGATTGATTGGGAATCTTTGAGAGAACCACAGAATCTTCTGAAAAAAGGAAGTTGAAAAAATGGAAATAAAAAAGTTCATGATTTTTCTTCCTCGATAAAAGATATTCAAAATCGTCTACGGTTGCCGGAGGAGTGAAATGTGTCAATGTGGAGAGTACATTGACACATGATTTTGAACTGTAGCACTTTTTTGATCAAAATATTTTTTTTATTAAAATGCTTCAAATTTCACGGATGTTCAAAGGTCTCCTTCCGGTACAAGGCTTAATGTCGACTAGAGGATTCTGTGTTTTTTCGACTTCCGTTAAAGGAATTTACCTACTACATAGTTTTCACCGCCAGCATAGAAGTACTACTTTGATGAAGACAGTCGAAAGTTAGTATTCAATTTATATAAAGTAACGATGAACATTCGTACTACATTTAGTTCATGCACAGCGTTAGCCATTTCTGGATCGTTGACGTAGGTCATCATACAGTTGGTGAAAGAATTCTCCCCCCCCCCTTTCCATAATTATGAATAAAACTCGTGGAAATGTAAAATGCATCTCTTTCGCAAATGAAATAATTGATCTGGAAGAATGTGCAGTTATGCCCACAACAAAATTTCATTTATTTATTGTTAAACGATTATAATATAAACATCAAACACCCTTTCAATAGAGGACAACTTGCTTGAATAATTAATTTTGTACTTTATTCTCAATTATATCTTTTAATCGTTTTATAGTTCTTTACGAGATCACTGTACACAGTGACAGGTTTTTGCTCTATTCTTCCTCAGTAATAGCTTTCAGTTCCTCCAAATTTGAAATATTTCTATCTTGTATTTTTCCTCAAATAGACCCATGAATTTTCGATCGGGTTTAGGACTTTTTGCTTGCAATGCAAATATTTCAATTATTACGATTCGTGTTCTGTGTTTCAGCTCATCATCATGTTGGAATGTCCAGTGACGCCTCCAAGATAGCCTTCCGGCACTTTTTTTATATTTTTAGAATAACGAAATATAGCCTTTTATTTGTGTTATCCTGTCATCTCAATAGTTCACACGGTCCAGAAGCGGAAGAACATCCCCAAAGCGAATGCTTCAGCTACAATGCTCAAAGGTGGCAAGGGTATTAGGGGGTATCTGAGCTTCATTTAATTTCTTCCATACATATGGGGAATTCATGTGACCAAATGATTTTAGTTTGGCTGTAAAACAGAGTTCCAATATTCAGTCCTCTGTTTTGAATGGATTCTAGCATTAAGTGTTTTGATTGAATTGGAAGGAAGTTCTCCTTCAACGATGATTTCGATGTCCTGATCGATGAAGGCATCTGGTGACTGTGTTTGTCAATCCATCAACCCCTGCTGTCAATACATCACTGACAATGTCCTTTGACGTTGGGTGAGGATTCTTCAAGATATCCATAGTGTTTTTATGTTCCATCCTCTCATAGATTAACCATTTTTTTTTTTTTGCTTATTCTTCACACAATGAAAATTGCAGTTCTTGATAATGCTTTGATTTGTTGATTTAAGAACATTTAAACGCTTTGGAAGTGTTATATATCCATCTCCTTGCTCGCATAGATCAATTTCCCCCGTTCAGGGTTAATGTCCGGTTTGGCAATCTTGGTCATGGTTGTAGGACAAATGAGTTATTGCTGTATGTGGCATCCAAGTATTGTCTTGTTCAGAACATTCAAGATTTTCATGGAATCAGGTCAGTACTATTTTATTTTTAAAGGATACTTGCTGTGAATCTCAAATTGTGAACAAAGACATTACAATTACCATAGAGCAATTTTATTTCATAATATCCATAAGGGGGACGACTAATTTTGAACTGCACTAATTTATAGATGACAATAACAATGAATCTAATAGATCAGACCTTCTAAAAGGATTCACGAATTATTCACAACTAAATATGGAATAAACTATCCTTTGCAAATTCAGTATGTACTTGCATATATTCGCATTTCCATAGGGAATATACAAATATTCAGTGAGGACATATAATCTTGACACCAACTAGATATCAATATATGGATACACATATACATTTGTATATCAGTAGATGGACAATTAATGTCTCTATAATCATTGTACACCAGAAAACACGCACCAATTCACAGATGCAAGCTTAGATATGTGTGTATGTGCGTGTGCATGCGAGTGCGAGTGTGAATAATAAGAGTACATTAATAGCCTGTTAGATATCAGCTTGATCTTGATCAGAAGTTACCATCTATGTGTCGAGCATTTAAAATCACGGAGGGAATAATTCTTAGCGGTAAAGATGTTATGGAAGCTTTGCAGACAAAATATAACTATTCATAAGTATAGATTGATACTTGCCACTAGTTCGGGCGCATTTGAATAATTAAAATAGATGGATTTGATTAAATAACGAACTAGTTTTAGTTTCAAATCAGTATTCCACTTGGTACAAGAGGCGTATTGTGTATCGATCTTGTTTTTGGAGCAAACGCCATTGTAAATAGGAGTGGTAGCGAGTCCAGTTCGTAGGCAACACATTAGAATACTTGAATTACGGATAAAGTAACCAGAAGTTATTCATTATTTCGTACGGACAGAGATAAAACACAGATACAAAAGCTGACCCGTTTGTATAACACTGATATGAAAGAGACGAAAATCGTATATAAACTATTGCAAATGTAAGAAAAAGGTGTTTCGAAGACACAAATCACAAAAGTATTGAGCATATGCTAATATATAATTACTTTACCATAGATTTTCAAAGTAATTTTCTTCTTACCTGAACGCAGGCTTTTAGCTTTTTCGGTAAATAAACGTTTCACGACATTGAAAACCAAAATAGTTGAATAACAAAAAAGAATAGGTGTTCGAATGAGGCTAGCGTATGATACAATTATTTCAACTGCTAAGTATGGTTCTCGCCAAGTACACTTTTGCCAGAGGACTGGTTTCTTTTGCATAAAATTGACGCTCAAGTAAACGTTACCCTCTCATCCTTGAGATTGCATCTTTCACGAAATACTTTGAATTTCAAGATGACCAACTATTACACCATTAGAAAATGCTGTATAATTTAATCCTGGTTGCTCTTTGTTCTGGGCTGGAATCATTCCTACTTTCTTTTCTCTTCCAATTATTTTCTCGTGCTTCAAGGATTGTTCAGGAAATTCTAGTTCTTTGGCCTATCAATGGATATTTGTATTCTGTTGTACTTCCGTTAGTCTATATTGAACAAAAGAATAACTTTTTTTTTCTTTTTTTATTTTGGCCTTTTTTCTGTCCTCCCTTTTTCTTTCTTTCTTATTTTCACATTTCTGTGCCCCTTTTTTTTTTCTTTCTCATCCTCCATTTTATTTTCATTTTTGTATATTTGGTTATCCTTCTTTAATTTTGTCAGATCTAATTCTTTTTTTGAATCTTAATTTCATATTTCATTTTGCTTTTGTTTTGACATCATTTGATTTCTTCTTTACTTTACCCTTTTATGTATTACTTTCTCTCCCTTTTATCCCCTCGCACTTTCTTTGTTTCTTTCTTTCATCGTTTCTTTTTTTCTTTTAGTTCTGCTCTTCTCTCTCATTCCCTCACTTTTTCATAATATTTTTTGTTCTGCTTCATCTCTTCATTTTTTTCATTCTCTACGTATTTGCTTCTTTTTTTAAAATTCATTTTCTTCCACTATTCTTCCTTGTCATTTTATCATACTTGCCTTATTCACCTCTGTGTTCAAAATATCCTTTTTATTTTCCTTCTTTTAACCTTTTTCTTATCCTTTTTTTTCTTATTCAATTCATCCTATTCACTTTCTTCATCATCTTAACTTCTTTTCATTTGTCCATTGATTTTTTCTTTTTTCTTATAATTTTCTTTCAATCTTCTATTCTTTTTATTCTTTCTTCCTTTATATCTCTTGAATTTTAGCCTTATTGATATTTTCCCTCGTTGTATTCATGCACCTGAATTCAATTCTCTCGTTTTCTTTTTTATGATCGTTTATAAATGCATTTTTATTGTTGTTTTTCTTCTTTCTCCCTGTTTTCTCTTTTTTTTTCATTTTTTACTTCTTCTTTTTGATTTCCAATTTGGTTTGCTCATTTTTACTCCAACTTCTTATCATGATAATTCAATGTCTTTTTTTTTTCTTTCATCCTGCCGTCACTTGCCTTGGTTTTTTATTGTTTTATTCTTTATCCTGTTCTAATCTCATTCTATCAGTTGATTCTTTTTTATCTTGCCTTCATTCAGTATCTTCAATCTTTCTCCCTCCAAGCTTCAATCAAACATCCCATGGCTTTACAGATCACGTTTTTTTTCTTCTGTTCTTTTTTTCCCTCGTTTTTTCGTTGTTTTTTCTTTCATTTTTAAAATTTTGTTTCGTTCTTTCTTCCGCTCTCTCTTTCTTTTGGTCTTCTTTCTTTTTCTTCTATCCCGTTTTTTTTCATATCTTCCGATCAATATATTCGTTTCCCTGCTTCTTCTATTTCTCTTTAACCTTATACTCTATGCCTTATTTTAAATGTATTCACTATTCACTTTATACAGCATCCATTCATTTATGAATTGAATCAACACATTCTTACGTTTTTTTTTCCTTTTCGTTTCAGCTTCTTATTTATCTTTCATATTCTTCCTCTCTTTCTTTCATTCATTATTCCTCCCATTACTTCTACCTTTTCCTTTTTCTTTCTTTTCCGTTTCTCTTCCGGTCCATTCTTTCGGATAAAAAGGAGACCCGCCCTTCGAATGCTGGCACCGCTTATGCAATAGAATGACAGCATTATATAATATTGAATTATTTATGTTTTGCAAGGAACTCGTGTGCCTGGCCGCCATTATTGCATTCCGAAGAAAGGAAATGGCGCGAAAAGAAACCACGTGACTGCTGTCGGTTTCCTTCTCACTATCACTTATCCTTGCGGCTAAAAATGTTTCCGTCCTTCTATCTTTGATTTGACAATTCAATTCAAAAACAGTTTCCTTTTTATTTACATTTGGATTTAGTTCCACTTTTACTCTTCCTCTGATTTTTACACACACTTGCACACGCATGAACACACGCACACACACTCACTCACACACTCACTCACACACTCATATATATATATATATATATATATACATATATATATATATATATATATATATATATATATATATATATATATATATATATATATATATATTAAACGTCTGACGACGCAATGTCATTTCAAATAAGAGTTCTCTATAGTGTAAAGCAATTCATAATCATTCTTTCAGATAATATATATCCATTTCTGAATACATGAATAGATATTCACCTATGCATACATGCATATATGTTATAAATACAGTATATTACTTTGAAATCCTTTTTCAAATCATATTGCATTATCACGCAGTGAATGTATCATTTGACCTAGACAGTGTGAGTAGAATAAACAATTTTTAGGGATTTTTAATGATCTTATATCTGCAACGAGAAACAAACAGAGACATGGAATGATATAATTTGAATTTGTATTCAAAGCACTTATTTGGTCCCTTCCATTATGGGGGGAGGTCCAGTAGTATTTTTCATCATCATCATCATCATCATCAACATCATCATCATCATCATCATAATAATAATAATAATAATAATAATAATAATAATAATAATAATAATAATAATAATAATAATAATAATAATAATAATAATAATTGACTATTAACCACACAAGACCTGTACAAATACCGTGGAGATCTTGAACGTGACATGATAAAACGGGAAGAAATAAAGGGGAAAATGAGAGGAGAATACCTTACAAGGATAAGGAAAACATTACAGACCAAACTAAATCGCAAGAACCGTAAAAAATGAATGATCACGTGGGTCAAATTAGAAGTAAGATACATAAGACCATTCGTTGGATGGACAAAGGACGAACTCAAGTCAACAAACCGGCGAACAAGGAAGCTTATGACAATGCACAAAGCCACACGCCCATGAGGTGACACAGATAGACTGTACGTGAAAAGAAAAGAAGGCGACAGAGGACTCATAGGATAGATAATAGACATGGCTATGTAAAGAATACCTGAAAAGAGAAACTGAATTGCTCATTATGGCAGCCCAAAACAAATGCATCAGAAAAAATATTACAAGACAAAAAATTGACAGAACACCAACAAACAGCTTATTCCGTCTATGTGGAGCAAAGGATATGATCATGAACTTCATAACTAGTGAAGATAGTCAAGTCGTACAGAAGGAGGATAAACACAGACACGATAGAGTAGCAACAGTGATAGACTGCGAACTGAGTGAACGGATAGGGTTTAACCATTCGTGGTACTAGCACAAACTGGACACAGCTTTGGAGAATGGAAACCACTTAATACTTTGGGACTTGGACATCCAAATTGACCAACCGTCCAAATGAGGAGACAAAACCATGTAATTGGAGACAAAAAAAGGAAAACCTGCCAGGAGACTATATTGTGAAAAAAAAAGAGAGTAAAAAACTGGAAAAGTACAAGTACCTGGCATGAGAACTGAAGAAGTTGTGGAAGATGAAAGCTGGGGTTGTACCAGTGATTATAGGTGCATTTGGAACCGTACCAAAGACACAGCAGACGAGAATGGAGGCACACCACAGCACTGCTAGGGACTACATAAATACAGAGGACCCAAGCTTTTAGCAGTGGAGGAAGGAAAAAACACAAATGTTGTTCGAGATACAAATCACAGTATCACTGTGATCGGTGAGGGAAAGATGAAATGAGAGTCAAGGCTGAACACCGGGGAAGACTTACTGTCACTCAGCATTCAGCGATACCAACAGGACAACCGGTGTAAAATTGTAAACCGAAGCAATGCTGTTGACAGTGAGTGTGGAGAGGGGCCTGGAGACCTGACCTCACTTTATGTCACCCAATCTCCAGCATTGACCAACAGGTAACTGGTGTGAATAATAATAATAATAATAATAATAATAATAATAATAATAATAATAATAATAATACTGTCACTCAAACTCCAGCGGTTACCACCAGGCAACTGGTGTGAGATTCCAAATAATAATAATAATAATAATGATAATAATAATAATAATAATAATAATAATAATAATAATAATAATAATAATAATAAACCAGCATGAGTCCACTGTTGAACAAAGACCTGTCCCATCTCCCATGGCAAACGTGTTTGCGATGACCCCCAGCCATGTCTTTCTAGTAAACCCATATCTCGTTCTTGCATCTGTTATTTCCTTGCTTCCTTTCTGTCTCTTTATCTACCCTACCTATTCGAAGAAACTGATTTTCGTGAACTAAGCATGGGGTTAGGCTAGGTTTTAGGTATACAGTAACATCTTCATTAGGAAATCTTGGGCATACGAAGAATCATGAAATTGAGAAGTACAATGTCTATTAATTATTTATTTATCTATTTGCTTCAGTCGTTTTTTTTCGCTGCTTAAATGTGTGAATTTAGGGATGCGTTGCTATTCTACAGTCTTCACATATTTTCTATTAAGGTAGTCACTGTTGTCCATGTTTCTCAAAAAACACGTACATAAGACCTTCAAACACATGCATATCAACTTCAAGTGAGACAAAGGCAAAATAACACGATACATATATGAAATATGCTTTTTTTCCTTTACACAAATCAAGAATAAAAGTCATTTTGCATTTTATGAATAAAGCATAATATGCTATTTTACATGGAGCAGATGTTCATTAACGAGATTTCCCATTCGAACATGGTTTTGAAACCTTTGCTTTAGGGCTTGAAGTTACTTGTTCCTCACTGCAACATGGACAAAAATGACTTTCCTATGATTTTTACTCACGAATACCGACTTAAAAGCGGACATTTTCATACGAACGAGATATCAACCAGATATTTGATGTAGGATCAGTTCCAGTTTGCACGGTATAGCCCTGGTTTCAGGGTGCAGATGAGAGTGGTAATGATCCCAAATGACCCGGAAGATAGCGATCATTTGATGACAACACACTTAGGTGAACGGCAAAGGCAGAAACTTGATCATCGATCCGTAATCTCACAAGAATCGAGGGAACAAGAAAATCGAGTATCTTTAAGTATTTCCGTGCAATAGGGGAGAGAAAAAGAGTAGACGGGTTTCACACAAACTGAGAGAAGTAAGGACAAATCTGCTCAATAAAATCTATTAATCCCTATGTCAAAAGTGGCACTTACGAAATTAAACCATTTTGGAATTGAAGTTCAGACCCATCTACCTTAATATCCTGACCCTTCATCTACAGATTTTCATCGTTTAGGCATTTTGAACCGAGCAGCTGCGGATGAAGCTTTTAAGGAGTGAAGGTATATTGATTTTCGCTCCAAGGGGCATAAATAACTTCGTTAAACGTTTGCAAAGGTGAATTCAATCTATTCGAAACATCATTGATAAAATCCTATCTATCACATTTATTTTTCATTTGATCATTAATTTTCGAAAAACGTCATTAATCTGTAGACGATAGAATAAAAACATTTACGTAAATATGACATGGAAACAAATGGTACGACAAGAATATTTTTATTAATCTTTGACATGTTTTGGAATACAAAACTGCAACGGCTATATAGTATCAACCTTGCTTGACCCTACCAACCAAATCACGATTCAACTTGGTTCAAATTTGGTTCAATGCTGGTGTGAAAATATGGATACTAATAATAAAACTTGAAGCCAAAATCTGTTCTGAACGATGAACAATCATCGACAGCAGTGGCCAACTGCCCTTGGACAACGGTCCGAGCATTGCCATGAAGACATCAATAGCATAAGTGCATAAGGTTAATTCAAGGCACAAAGAAAGGTTGAAAGATTGGGCAAATGTGTCCCACATGAACGGAATCAAATGTTCGTTGACAATGACGGACCCTACATACCTCAATGTACAGTAGCTAAGCTTGAAGAACTCTTGCAGCAGCATCTATATTCGCCTGACATTTCCCCTACGGATTATTGTAATTTCAATGATTTTGTACTTCATATCCCTGTCAAAAGGTTTAGTACCAAAGAAGTCATAACTCATGCTATAGTGCGACCGTTTAATCTAAATAATTTCATAGAGATGTAGTATTGCTATTAGACAAACAATGAGAAAGGGTTATCGTCTCAAAAATGTCACATAAATACTTATTTTTCATTTTTTTCCTCTTTACATATCGATCGAACATTCTCTATTAGGTTTTCGCTGTTGATATCATTCCTCATTTTACTTTAAAAAAAACAAAAAAACAAGTACCGAATACATATACGTTCCCTTTCACAGATCCACATAAACTCTTGGGGTTATGACCTTAGTTGGTCACGTACTTTCATGATGAACTGTGTTCTTTTTAAATCACGTCAGCCTCAACCTTCGATGTTGAACATACTACATCGATACCTCAGTTCTGCATTTGATCTCTGACGTATTCTCTGCGGTAATATGTACACCTTTCACCTATCCCTACTCATTCGAATATTCACTTGTTTATAACGTTATCTGCAAATATTAAGATAATGCAAGCAAATTAAAGGGAGTGGTAAGTAAAATGAAAACATATTGCTAACAAACAGTTTTAAAAGATATGACGAGCAAATGAAAAAGACCAGCAAATCAAATTGATTCGAATGGATAATCAGAAATTTACATTTACAGATGCATTTGCCGTAAATATCAGTTTCCGAGTGAAATAAGTCGAAACTAGTTTCTTTATATATTTTATTACTACTTCATTTGCTCGGAAGAAATTTATAGATTCATATCGCCAATTTCATTTCTCTCTTCGACCAATCTTAATCTTTAATTGACAGCGAACATTTTTTTCATCCTGAGATTTATAAGAAAAAGAACGAACACAAAAATATCCCTGTTCCTAGAGTTTCGAAGTGCCACAATTAGAAATAATTTAGCGAGAAAAGGAAGCGATTTTATTATATAGTTGCGGGTATAATGAGTTTGCAAGGTGCAAATTCGTCAAATATACTAAAAGATATGGAAAGAAATATATTAAAGTCTCGAAAATGAATATGGCAAATTCCTCTAAATACATCTGAAATTCATTTCGCTTATCTAGAGCTGTCAATGATTAGATTTTTTTAAAAAAATGTTACTAATTGTGGAAAGCCATAAATATAACATGCCACTGATTATTTTGCACTTAAATTTGCTTCGAGGATGAATTTAATTTCTCATATCTTACTTGATTCTAGATCAAAATAGTTTTAATGATGGTACCTCGGGCACTCTATATTGATCCACTTTCAAATTCAGTATCTGGTCGAGCCCTCCCAGAAACTATCGACAGAAGCATATTCATCAAAACTGGACTCATCCATATTTATGCATTGTTAATATGCCCTCAGTGGGTGACCAAAACAGGGAAGGATAGCCTTTGGGTGATTGGCAAAATGTAATAATGTTCATGCCTCTACGAGGAAATTGTGGCTTTAAAATGGGTTCAGGAAATAATACCGGAAGACATTGAAGACAATCCTCAATGCTATAATACTGAACATGTAAATCTCGAAAGACCAGGATTCCTGATATAAAAAATCCAAAAAACTGCGAACCTTAGACGTCGAAATCCTGAAATATAATTCAGAAAAAAAAGTTAATGTAAGAATAGTTCCTATTTATATTCATATTCCTAAAGGGTTTTTTCGTGGAAAACGTAAAAAAAACATATTTACTTCTAAAAAACTAAACCCTAACCCTAATCAAATCAAATATGAGAAGAAAGATCCATTTATGTTGACATAAAAAGTGCCATTGGAACATGCAGATCTGTCAACCACATGGACACGCAACACATACACACACACACACATACAGACACACACACACTCACACACACAAACACAAACACACACACACACACACACATATATATATATATATACATACATACATAGATACATAGATACATACATATATATATATATATATATATATATATATATACTATCTGAATGAAAGTTCCACGGACAGATTATTCGATTACTATATATATATATATATATATATATATATATATATATATATATTTATGTATATATATATATATATATATATATATATATATATATATATATATATATATATATATATATATATATATATATATAAAGTGACGGTCCTGATTTGCATTGAATTATATTATAAATAAAATTCTCCTCTGAAACATTTTAAAATGCTTCTTCCTCAGAATTTTCCATTCAATTTATTTTTTTTTTTTAAGAAAGCATCCTTCACATCTGATCCCTTTTAGGGTGGGTTCCCTTTCAATCAATTTTCCATGAACATACCAACGAGAAACTATATATGTGGGTGTGATAATTGATTCTACTTTGACATTATAGTAGCAATGTAAATAGACATCTATCTAAAACCTTTTTGAGAAATGTGTTCCTCAATTTTTTTTTTTATGGTTGTTATGAAACGTCCTTGGGCCCATTAAACAGGCATGTAAAATTTGGTTATGCAACACCCATATTTAGGTGATTTTTATAATTTGATAGAAAAGCAATAAACACACAGGTCCCTCCTACAATATATGTATATATATATATATATATATATATATATATATATATATATATACATATATATATATATATATATATATATGTATATATATATATATATATATATATATATATATATATATATATATATACATGTGTGTGTGTATCTTTGTGTGTGTGTGTTAGTCATTATAATTAACGCTCCCTTATTCAGGGTTGATGACTCTTCAAGTGAGGTAACTAGTTCATTATAAGCTTATGCAATGCCCTTCCAACTTAGGAAAAGATCACTAATACGGATGGGGAATCACGTGTGGATAGATATATCGCTCAACTTCAACCTTACTGTCCGTCAAGTTCTGCGTAGCGCAGAGGTGAGATGCCAGCCTCTGGGTTTGAAGTGGAGGTTTCGATCCTACCTGGATGGGATAGTGGATAGTATGTAGCCATACTGAGTTGTAATGAAGTTGCATGTGGATGACGCAATGATATATATATATATATATATATATATATATATATATATATATATATATATATATATATATATATATATAAAGAAAGACAACCAGACCGACGGACGTCAATGTTCACTGTTAAAAGCAAACACTGCATGAAGAGCACTCGTAAAGAGTTATGTGTGTGCCTGTGGACGTACGTGATACTCAGTAAAAGTTATCAATTGAAATCGAAAACAGAATAGGCAATCCCAGGTTCAAATTTCAACCAACCCTGTTTATGCTTCTGTAAGCCTTGATACCCGTGGCTAAAGGTTCTGAATGACGGTTCTGTACTATGTTCTTAATATTTGACGAAAATGAGTTTAGGGTTCAATATGCTGCGATACTCAATAAAGAATAGAGTAGTGGATATGACCAACGTTGGGATTTGGAATATTGTGCGCCTAGATAAGGATGTTTTTAGATGTAAAAAAATCGTGTTTATTTCACATCCAGACGGTTATTCTTTTGAAAATAAGAATATTTTCAAGAAAAAAAGATATCGGTTGAAATTTCATACATTCATCTGAAATTTTTCGATATTCTGCGAAAAACCACTTAACATTTAAGATATCCAGTTGATGATATCTGAAATCTTAAGTTATTCATTGAAATCATCTAAAAATTTCAGATATCCATCTAAAAATATCTAAACAGGTTACAACTTAGCCAAAAATCCCAAATTGTAGACAACGGAGACGTGGATTTTTTTTTCCGAAACAGATTAAAGATGAGTCTGAACTTTCTTTTCCTTTCCTTTGTCCATTCACAAATGTAAGTCCTATCGGTCACAAACGCTGAATTGAATTAAATTTTTATAATTTACAGCAAAAAAGTTGCAATGAATACTCAATATAGTTAATGATTTTCTTTTAGATATCCATCGGAAAAATTAGATACGTTTTGATATTTTTACTTATTCAATAATATGGATATTTGAAATGAAGTGATTGCGCTTAGACAAACAATACCGACGAATAACGATCTGGGATGAACTCCAACCTTGAGAATAAAATTGAAATAATAATTATAGGAAAATAATTGTAAAAAGTCAAGTCAATGAATAGAAGAATGAGATGCGACTAAAGTTTTTCCAAGAAGATGTCGTGGGATATCAACAGGAAATTTGGATTTATTGATAAAATAATTCATTAGTTTTTTGTTAAACAGTGATCACCGAGAAAAAAATTCCTAAAAAACAAGCATGAATGCTGCCTGACAAAAACTACGTGATCATTTTTTAATAAAATGCCCTTGCAAATTGAACATTCCAACCTATATTCAGAGAAAAAATTTGAAAAAGCGAATCATAGCTGTTTCATTATAAAGAGCAAATGTTTAAATGTTCGGCCCCCTAGATTTCTTGTGCAGCCTAAATACATACATACATACATACATAGATGCATACATACATACCAAACCAGACTAACTTGAAAACTGAAGTGATCTATATTTACAGTTTTCGTGACTGTTTAGGTTAGTGATTTGTAATAACGATCAGGAGGTAAACCAAGACAGGGAGTACGATTAAAATGAAAGTCATAGAAAAATATAGAGGAATAAGACGTTCGAAGAGAGCAGCACTTCTTCTGTGCCTTTGGGTCAATCAGATAGGATAAGCAAAGACATCAACACTGTATGGGAGACATAAATTATAAGAGAGAGAAAGAGAGAGTATATACAAGATATAAAGCTGCAAGCGATCAATGTCTGAGTGAACTCCCACATATTGTCAATTGGGTAAATGCACAGATGAAGCTTATCGGATCCCCTTGAAGTCGTGAGTTGAATCTTTGCGAATATATAACTCCAGCTAAGTGAAGAGGCAGATCGATACCTGGAGGAAGAATCAATGATTAAAAGTTTGTAAATCCCCAAATGGGACACTGAACGTGACAGGTATAGTAATAAGAACATGATAACCGAGTGGATCAAATATCGGGTTCTATTTGACTTACCCGGAAAGTTACCAAACTAACAAAAATCCATGGTTAGAGCGATCGAAACGTTGCCATAGAGGAGCAACAAAGACATGAGAATCGTTTTGTATCAATAAAAGCATATCAATAAAAATTCAAAAAAGAACTGTAATAAACACTCGATCAAATCTGTTCACACAGGTTTCTTTAGTTGTTGAGGTACCTAGTTATACATTTTTTTTTGCGCGTACAGGCTGCATTAATAGAGCTACCAGGCTAAATGTTAAAACATTTTTACCCCTTATTTTGATTGAAAACATGTTCACAAGGGGTTCAATTTGCAATGTAAGTTTATGCTCAAATTGGTCCCAATTTCGTGTCATGCAGCATTCAAGATTGTGTTTCTCTTCAATTCTGACATCTCATTAGATATCATTGGCCAACAAAGAATAGAGAAATAATCAATTCATTGATCATCCTATTTTTCGATTTTTAAATTGATCGCTTCGACATCGCATGCTGCCAAACTAGATTGGTCATGTGGCACTTTCTATTGGATGACTATCCAGACAGGTTCTGATATAATCATTTTTTTTCTATGAAAAACATTCTATATATTTCTTAAACAAATCTATGCATATATAGAAAAATATGTGTATTTATTGTTTCAGTCAATCTAATTGGCCACAGCTATTGCGTTGAATCCTAACTGGATGACCCCTGCATGTCGCCTGACACCAGAAAAAAAGGGGAACTCAATAAAATAATCATAAAATGCTGGCCTTTCATCGAGAAGTTAAAAAAGAACCATGAATTCTGGAGAAAAAAAACGTTGATACCATAATAAGCACAATCTTTTTGACCCCTGTCAAAGCTATTTTTAGTGTGTCTTTTGTTAAATCCTTATTTTTCCATTTTTTTTTCAATTGCCTCTTTGTATTGTTTACACTTACGTTTGTTCATTGTTTCTTTTTTTTCTTTAAACGTTTCTTCATTCGTTCATTTGTACTTCATTCTTCGTTGCGCTCATCATTTTTCCAATTGTCTCTTTATTTCTTCCCTTGAGTGTAACTTTTTTTAATCGTTCTCTTCTCTTTTTTTTCCTTCGTTTTTTCGTTCATCTTCCTATTTTTTTTTCATACATTCATTCATTTCTTTTTTTTTGTATTGTTGAAACTTCTGTTCATCCACTCTTTCTTCATTTCTTTCGTTTTTTCTTTTTTTCTTCCTTTCTGTCTCTCTTTCTTGTATTCGTTCTTTTTCTCTCTTTTCATTTATTTACAATTCCATTTGTTCCATGCAATTTGTCTCCCCCCTTCATTCATTCAAGTTTTTTTTCTGTTTGCTCTTTCGTTCTCTCCATGTTTTCTTTCTTCCGTTCCTTCCTTTTACCATTACTCCTGTTTTTTTTTGGGGGGGGGGGGTTCTCGTTCATTCTCTCATTTATTTGTTTGTCTTTCATTTGTGTTCTTCCTTTCCTTTGTCAGTTCTAACCCACCATTCGGCCATTCGATCCCACACCTATTTCTTGTCCCTGTTTCATATTCACCCTTCCTCCTTCTGTTGTTCTTCACGAATATTTCTCCTTGTCTCTTCAGCATTAATCTTGTCATTAATGCTTTTCTTATAGAGCTCTTCTCCTCTATATTAATTTAACTCAGCTGACAACCACACAAGGACAAATAAGGGGGAAAGTAAAGGCATGAATAACACAGCGCAACGTAATTTTTTATTCTTGTAAAGTGAGTGATATTTTCTGATTGCTTATATCAAGAAAATATAAGGAAAAGCCTATTATTCCCTTCAAACATAGCTTTTGTTGCCAGGAGCAAGATATCCATACACAATTGTTTTCCTACTTTATGTGATTAAAATGTGTGAGTTCGTCAGTTGTCCACTTGAAAATAAGGAGCTTTCAATTATCGCTGGTCACAAAAGTAAAATTTAAAAGGAATGATTGACATTTTCTATACTTTTTGTACTTACACAAAGGAAATTAACATGGATTACCAGGGAACAAAAATGTGTTTTACATGTGAAAATTGCTTACTTTGGGAATCAGTAATTGGATTCCGAGCAAGGTTGACATTTGGTACTTTTCAAGACACCCAGTATAATTTCCAATGGTCATGAAGGCCATCACTCTACAAAGTTTTGACCCTGTATGCGTCAGAATACAGCAGCATCTGTACGGTCAAAACAGCTCGCTTACCAGGCTACATAAAAACTAAAGCGCTTTCATATCCAGAAGGGTAGGACAAGCTTACTCTAACTCTTCACAGCCTGCCCAAGAATGATTTTTAGAAGGCTACACTAGGGAAATAAAGGAATCATAATAAATGGTGAATATCTGAGCAACTTTAGATTTGCAGACGACATCGTCTTTTTCTTGCAGAGAACCTTCATCACCTCGGACTAATGCTATAGGACCTGGATGAAAAAAAGCAAGAAAATTGGCCATTTCATGAACTTCCGCTAAACAAAGGTCATTTGCAACGTTCACGTCGGAAATTGCCATACAGCAATCAAAATAGAAAGTGGAGAAAGTACACCACTAAATCTACTAAGGACATTGAATCTCAATGGAATCCTCAGTAGAAGAGAAAATTCAGTGGAAAATCACTGTTAGGTTGCTTGCCTCTGGCAAAGTAAGCTCAATCAAGCAAGGACAAGAAGAACACATGTAGCCCCCTAAAAAAGGGGACACAACCAATGCATCCAGCATAGTATATAAAGAAGAAAACAGATGTCTGTGATATCACGATAAAATATTGTTTCCAAAAATTGAATAGCAATGGGCTGGTCATGTTGTAAGAATGGCAGACAACCGATGGACATCCCAACTTACGAAACGGATCTCCAGGGATCACGAGTGCAATCGAGGTTGGCAGAACACAAGATGGAGAGACGAACTAGACAAGTTTAGAAAATATTAGCTCTATGACGCCCACAATAGAGAGGTTTTAGGAAAAGCCTATGTACGACGACAGACTTTGACAGACCAACAATGATGATGATGAAGATGATGATGATACTGAACAGAGCTTTTGTTTCCAAAAGAGAGATTTAGCAATGAAAGGAAATTTACAAAAGAATACCCTCCTGGACACACGATTCATATGATTCACGATGAATAAACATCAAAAACGTATGTATATATATATATATATATATATATATATATATATATATATATATATATATATATATATATATATATATATATATATATATATATATATATATATATATATATATATATATATATATATATATATATATATATATATATATATATATATATATATATATATATATTCTAATCCCTTTTTCCACGACCTTATCCTAGAAATGGATTATTTTTGGTATGGAAACTATTTAATTTTGTCCCAAGACTATCCGAATTTGGTCTTGTTCAGTAAAAAGTATCTGATAACCCTGATTCCTTACTTTTTACAGGCAACAAACAACGGCTTATTGAACGAATTGTAGGAAGACAAAAAGTGTATCACGATACTGATGAAGTCTGTCCATTTCCTAATTCCTTCAGTGTTCTTTTTGTTGTTGTTGTTGTTGTTGTTCTTGATCTTCTTCTTCTTCTTCTTCTTCTTCTTCTTCTTCTCTCTTTCCATGTATCTTTCTTTCTCCTTCTCTTTCAATTCTTTTTTTAATTTTTCTTTGTCCTCTTTCCTTCTTGTTTCTTCGTCTGCTTCTCTTTTCTCCTTTCCTTTTTCTTCTTCTTAACCTCCCTTACCGTTTTTCTCTTCTCTGTCCCTTTCTAAATTATTTTTTGTCTCCTTTTTCTTATTATTCTCTCATTCTACTTTTTCTCTGTATGTTCCCTCTCCTTCTTCTTTTTCTTCGTTCTCATCTCCTCCATCTCAATTTTTTCTCTTCTTTTTCCCGTTTGCCTACTTTCTCATCGACCTTTTACCATTCTCCTCAGTCTCCTTCTTGTTCTTGTTTTCTTCTCCTTCTTCTTTTTCTTCTTCTCCTTTTTCTTCTTTTTCTTCTCCTTCTTCCTCTTCTTCTTCTTCTTCTCCTTCTACTCCTCCCTCTTCTTCTTCTTCTTCTTCTTCTTCTTCTTCTTCTTCTTCTTCTTCTTCTTCTTCTTCTTCTTCTTCTTCTTCTTCTTCTTTGCTTACTTTCTCGTCGACTTTTTGCCCTCTTTCTTTTTTTCCTCCCCTACTTCTTTTTATCTTCTTCTTCTTCTTCTTCTTCTTCTTCTTCTTCTTCTTCTTCTTCTTCTTCTTCTTCTTCTTCTTCTTCTTCTTCTTTGCCTACTTTGTCCTTTTTCTTCCTCCTCCTGCTTCATTTTCAACTTCTTTCTTCTCTTCGTCTTCTCCTACACATTCTCCTTTTCAATATTCGTATCTCCATTGTTGCAACTGCGTTTTACTGTTGTGATTATTACTGATTTATCTGTTCCCTTATGTATTCTTTCATTCGTTTTTACTAGAATCCTGTCCCAGCCATCTTTAACTGTAATCTAATCTCTATACCGGGAAATTTTATTAGCTTTCTCATCAACGTTCTTTGGAAAGGTCCCAAGTGTACAAACGCCCTTCATGAATAGAGATGTCTCTTTCGTATTTCCTGGATATTTCCAACGAAGTCCTTTCCCTTTTCACCCTTCTCACGTTTACTCTATATATGTTACGTTCACCTACATTCACATCTATTGCATGACTAGCTTTTCGATTTTGCTCGAATACAGGTGTTCCAATAAGCGATTTGTCCAAATAGTAATCTCAGTTTTAAACAGAGTAACTATTCAATGTATTGTTTAGCACGCCAGTGTGCCAAAAAAATACTTGTAAAATTGAAAACCCAGGCGAGTACATAAACTTAAGAAGTAAAACCAAAAATAAACTAGTTCGAATTAATTAACAAAAGTCTCCAATTTTAATTCTAATTATTGGGTACTGGTGCACTAGAGATTACATTTGGTAGTTTATTCTCCTGAAACTGACATCACTTTCGGGATTAATCTGAGGTTCCTTTTGGACTCTTTATATGTCTGGGTTTCAGCCTAGAATTAGGGAAATAGGTCAACACAACAGAATATCAGATTTGCATATTTTATTAGTCTTCTCCCCATCTTCATGAAAAAAGATTTTTAAAAATAATAATAATGCACGGCGTTTATTTTGCTGCGAAACTGTGCAAACGTTCTTTTTCTTTGCCTCTCATCAGTCCAAGTTCTGACAACCTTAACTAACCTACAACTTTCATCATTTTAGTAGGTGACTAAAGACTAAAAATTTGTATGCTAATTTCCTCTAATTTCGCGTTATTTTAGCTCACAAGTCCTTAAGACATATAGAATCACTCTACTTTTGAATAGTAGCGGACATTATTTCTTATTTGTCTAATCTCTACCTTCTGATCACACTCATCAGCCTTTTATAATTTTTAATCATTAAGATTAGTTCACTATGGCACTAAATGTTAAATATTGGGAACCTGACACAAATAGAACATGTCTCTAAGTTGCAAAACCGGATAATTCAGCCCCGGTCAAATATTTATTGCAGTGTCCAAAAGATAAACAATGGAAACTTAAAACATATATGTAGTATGCTATATCAGAGAAAAAAACATGTTTATATTAAATATCCATTTTGATTACAGTGACTTCATTCTCTCTATTCGCTACTCTCTCATCAAAAAATATTTTGAAGAAAACATGGTCTTTGATTTTCGGTAATCAATAATAATCAAAGTCAGAAAGAATATGAAAGTTCAGGTGTAGATATCGTCATAAAGCTAATAGATTCGTCAATCATGTTGGAAAAAAACATGTAGTTTGAACGATAGATATTTAGTCTCCTACCTTGTCAATGCACATGGACTAATGATCATCATGCGGTGAAAATATTTAATGTGTAAGACTACTAATTTAGTGTTCCATGTCTGTATTGAAATGTTCCGTATAATGATAAGAACCCTACTCATCTCATACATGGATCTTTAAATAGCATTTTGATCACTTTACCTTGATTTTAATTACATAAATAATGGGATTTCAATGGATACGCCAGATTGTATGAATGTACACTCACACACACACACACACACACACATACAATGTTGCATGCACATACAACTAACAAACACTCACGCACATGCCCCTCTCTCTCTCTTTCTCTCTCTCTCTCTCTCTCTCTCTATATATATATATATATATATATATTTATATATATATATATATAGATAGATGGATAGATGGATAGAAAATACGTATATATATATATATATATATATACATATATATATATATATATATATATATATATATATACGTATTTTCTATCCATCTATCTATCTATCTATCTATATATATATATATATATATATATATATATATATATATATATATAACTAAGATAACTAGGCCGTTTGGTGAAGCAGCCCGATAGTTATTTACACTGTACTACTTTAATGTTGTTTCATTCATTTCTGACTGCTTCAAAGCCCGATTATGTCTAATATGAACCCATACGTTCTTCATGGTATGAAAAACTTCTATATGATGGACAGTGCTTGGTTGTTTTTTAGCGCAAAAGTATATATATATGTATAATTATACCAAAGAAAAATTTGGGCAGTGTAGCACATACTTTACTGTACTCACTGTATTTCTCCTAAACAATATAGGCCTTGTTGGCTGCAATATTAAGCAGACTGACTAAAAGGAATATTACTACTTGGTAGCGTGTACGTTCCTCATTGGAAACCCTGTAGTCGTGGCCATTTTACCTGAGTTAGACAGGCTTTGCAAATAACTATGTAAAATTGCTTATTTTGCTTATATATATATATATATATATATATATATATATATATATATATATATATATATATATATATGAGATGGAATACTTGTCTTATTTGTCACCTTCATATTCTTCGAGGTAACAACTCCATCCATTTTCCAACCATTGACCACATCAGCAACGAGAACTCCAACACAACTGCTGGTAATTTATAGGCCAGGTTATTACCCTAAAATCAGAAAGTAAGACCATTCACAAAAGTTATGAAAAATTTTTTGTCTTTGTTTGGCTGTTAAGCCGAATGATACGGCAATATATACGATCATCCTCCGCCACATCATCTGCAAATGACGTCATAAAAAATCGTTTTACAGCCTTTGGGCCTGTCCCATCACTGCTGTTTTCTGACAACTGTTTCTTGGAAGATGGCAGCTAAGCAGAAGCATTTTGACAATTGTGTGCCTTGTGTGCATCGTTAGCGATGCCAACATTTGAGGTTTATGACTTGTTATCAGGTACTGTCATTATCACTGGTTCTACTCGCTCATGAGAAGGCTTAGACAATCTCTAGTGAGGCTAGAATTACCAGCGTATATCAATTTTAAGGTGCTGTAAAATTGTAAAAAAAAAAAAGATTCTGATTTGGTTTGCGGGAATCAAAACAGCGATGTCTTAGCCATTATCCCCCCCAAAGTGTCTACTGTGCATTTTACGGCAGTCGTCTTCCTTCACGTTTTAAAATGGCCACCGTTTCAGCTACTGAATAACAGACGCTGATGACTATTTCGAAATCAAAGGAGCGCGTGACAGCCTCAAAATCTAACTAAACACTAACCTTGAACCTAATCCTGATAATAAAAATATCCACCCAGACATTAATACTAAAATTACTAACCTTAACTCTAAAGATACTAACCCTATATATAGATGATACGTGGCATTTTTTCAAACGAGAGAAAGTAGCATTTGCTAATTTCAGATGTATACGTTAACGAATGATCCAACCTCATGGCCAAATTGCATGGGATACACCAGCTCTCGGACAATCACTGCTTGAACGTTTTGGAATCAGATCAGTACCTATATGGGTTCAACCGTCTCGTTACACCAGATACTGTTAGCAGCTGTGAATCATGTAGTGAATTTTACGTGCTTATTCTGTTAATCATTCCGATGGGGAAAACCGATAGTTACACTCCACCCAATAACGCAATCCAAACGTTCCTCATTTTACCCTACAGAACCCTCAGATTGGCCCAACTGCAAGTAAAAATAAATAAACGTATCGATCAATGCCAAGGCACAGAAAAATTGGAGTGGAAACAGTTTGTTCCATTTCCGGAAAATCCAAACCTCTTCGTCTAGTTTGCACACAAGATCAATGATATATAAACAGCGATGGGCCAAAACATTACTACCATCTTTTTAATAAGTTGTCAGACCCCTAAACGTCTCGCAAACCAGCTGTTACTCAAATGTGGACTCTACAACACCTGCTGTGATTTACACTGGGACTTGATGCCATGATCTTAACTGCAAGTCCTTCAATTGATGCAAGTTATGCGATGAAGGTTCAAGCCATCAACCAGAGCATCGATTATTCCGTGCCATTCAAACAATTTCGCAGAAAACCTTCCTTTTTCCACCATCAATTTAATTCGATGTAAGGATGTATTCGATACCAGATTTTTTCTCCATTTTCACCACACATTATATCTTTATGTGATGCTTGAATTTCAAACTGATCATTTTACAATGCAGGAGAAATATGGCTTCTTCAAGCAATGTGTTACAGAGAAATGTAGTTGGGAACGGATGGGGAAAACTTCTGGTATTATTTATGACTGGCCATTGATCAATGTATACCCTCGTGGTTCACGCATGCGCATCGATTTCATTAGACTCTCGAATACACTTGCACGAGACATGCCTCCCCCCATTGATTTCAGATGAGATATAAAGATAATCGTTGTATATAATCTCCAAGACACCCCAATTTCTGTTTTAATTTTTTGTTTTTTCTCTTATATCTGACCATTTTACGACGTGTCAGATAAATATGACTGCTTTGAAAATGCTAAACTCAAGATGCAACTGATAGAAACTTTCACGTGTCGTTTATGATGAGACATTTGACATGGTTTGTACATGTGAGTTGTAGTGTTGAATAATAGCCATAACTTATTCATATATATATATATATATATATATATATATATATATATATATATATATATTGGGAAAATTCGAGAAAAAATTCTCTTCACAGTATTTTGGTTCTTATGGCATTTCATCAAGTGAACCAATTGACATCCCTTTAAATAGATTTGATTAAAAAATAGTTTGGTTGTGTGGGTTGCATCTGGGGGTAGGGGATTATTGTCAATCTAGTCATTGTATTTAATTTCAATTTTTACATGAGATATTTTTTTTTAAATACTTATCGTAGGCAAGAGTTGAGTTTAATTTAGGTTTAATCATTTTTAATGATTTTGTAATGTTGATGCTTACACACATTTGGAATTGAAATTCGATATCATTTTTTTCTTATCTAAAAATATATTACCATTATCCTGTTGCTTATGTTTAAGTTTGAGTATCAGAGCTATTTTGGTTTCTCGTGGTAATGTTATGGTTTGTACTAGGTTACCAGTAAAGCACCTCGCTGTGGGTCAATTTTTTGCTTAATTTGTTGAAATATCAGACCAGTGGAGTGTGAGTTTGATATTACATTAGCTTGTTGAAACTTTTGGGTTCATTTTTGTGTGTTCAGATGAGTTGATTCCCAGGTGAATTGTATTTATTGGTAGTTTATATTTGTAATCAGTATTTTGTATCAGGTGAATTGGATCTTTGTTGTGATTCCAAATTTGTAGTAGATATCATTGTTTAATACATAATGAGTTGTAGTTGGTACTTTTTTTTATTGATCTTTCATTTAGATGAATTGTTGATGTGAGATTAGGCAGTTTTAAGTTTCAATTTTTCTTTGTGTCTACATTTTGACATCATATCGTTTCTGTGGTTTGAAAGATTTTCTTTTATAATTGAATTTGAACATTCTTAGATCCTCTTCCAGCACAAGCAGCATTCGTATTTAAAGTCAGGAAATCTTGTGATCACAAAATGAGTACGCTTTCTTTCTACAAGCAACTAAAAGTATGGTCGTTTTGTCGTTGCAATCGTAGTTAATTACGTGCATTTTCCTGTTGTGCATTTCTTGTTTACGAGGTATGTGTTCTTTTTTCTACAGTTTTCTACATTTACAGTTTGCTTCTAGGGGGTTCCATCATTTTCGCTCTTATTGATATTGGTGTGAATCTTATTGTTGAACTTGATTGATTTTTATTATGCGAATTTATTGTTTTGTTTATATTTTAGTCAACCATCGCTGATTTCCAAAACATTAAAGATCTTATATAACGGATTTCTTATCATGAAATGTTTGTCGATTAGTTGAAGGGGAGTTTATCCAATTATAACATAGACTAGTTTGCAGTAATGTGAATTGAACCAAGTGATTTGTCTGTTTCTGTGTCTTTTTCTTGATCCTTGTTTTATTGTTATTAGTGCTTTTAACAATGTTCCTAAAAGCCTGAGATCATAGTTAAAAAAAACAAAAAAACACTTATCTAAGATCGTGAGTGCATTATTGTTTCTTCTCGTCAAAGTAATCAGTTATTGATGATTCTACTGTTAGGAATCTGTTTAATTACACTTGGTGATACGATCAAGTGTTGGCCATCTTTTTAATATGGTCAATATGTGTCATCACTTAAGTAGAGTTACACCTAGGAAATCCACATCTTTTATGTGAGATATTATTTCAATTTTGGAACCTATGTATTTGAATGCATTGATAAAATTATTTGCAGCCCAGTAGTTTTGGGTTCGTTGCTTACGTTTATAACTAACAGGCATTCATCTCTGTATAGTCCCAACAAAAGCAAACGAAAGTAATATATATAGAGAGAGGGGCTATATAGGATGAAATAATAGATTCTCGGAATGGACACGTTTTGTTTCTACGTTTTCAGGTATATATATATGTATATATATATATATCGTTCACTTTCAGTGGGGCTACCTACAGATGATGATCTGTTACTTATAAATGTAAAGTGATGGACCAAAAAGTAGCTGACTACGAAATGATATCATCAATGCATATATATATATATATATATATATATATATATATATATATATATATGTGTGTGTGTGTGTGTGTGTGTGTGTTTGTGTATGTATGTATATATACAATCAGTTTTTCAGTACGTGTGAAAACGGCTGGGTATCAGCTATCTCGAATGTGCACGTGGCACTGCGTTTTAGGCTCCCTTGCCTGGTGAGAGACTCACAGGACTAACTGTTCACTCCATTACACGCCATTAAAAATAAATTCCTTTGACTAACTAAAGCTATAAGTCGGTTATTCTCGTTTCTTCTTTAGGGATTGGCAGATCATCTGTCTTTGACGTTTTTTCTCTCCATTTTGCAACGTTCTTTTCCAAACAGTTCTTTAGCAGTCGAGATGGTTCGACGCCAGCGTTTGTCGTCTGTTACTTGTTCTTCCTGGCTTCTTTCAGTTGATAGTCTGTTCCAGCAGATCTTTAAAACGTCGTAGTTTGCAGCCACGTAAAAAGCAGTATTAATAGTTTAGGTCTTGTACAATGTTTTTCCTTTTTTTATTTTGTTTTCACAGCAATACATCACAGAATGAGTTAGAAAAGAGAAAATAGAAAAAAGGCTCCAAATGCAATATTGATCAAGCCATCATCTTGTATGAACAAAAAAAAAACACTGAGTGAAATTGTTGGTTTTTTTCCGAATATTCTTACTTTCATTTTACTTATACATGAAGGTGCCGGCTCCTCCGATTGTAGTGACTAGTAAATCTCGCAAGCCGTTGCTTAGTTCTCAGTAGCAGACAGACTGTTTTAATCTCGTGCAAAATTCTGGTTAGCTTAGTAAAAATTTACAAATGCACAAATACATAGTCGTTAACCTGAGTATTGTCTAACAAATATGTGTACATTTAAGTAAAAACAATAGACTCCTTAATTCTTTTGAATCAATAAAATTAACTGTGAAAATTGATGTTGATATTACAAGTTTTATTAATTTAAAAAAAGCTCTTCCAACATGGAATGGAGCACAGTAGTGGATGAGGAATATATACGATAAATATATCGCTTAAATACAACCTGCTTCATGATACTGGATGGGATAATATATAGTCTATAGCCGCACCGAAGAGTTGTAATACAACGAAATAGCTGTCCGTGGATGACACATTTTATATATATAAAGAGTTTGAGCTAGTGACAAAATTTAATGGAGTAATTACAGAAGACACTATCGATGACTGTCACATTTCAAAGGAATATTTCAGCGTACCTAAACTCCTACTAAATAGAAAGAATTCGTACCAAATATTTTTTATATTATTTTTGGATATTCTCATTAACATCATTTTTAATTTCAAATATTTTAAATTTTGGTAAAAATTCTGTCAATTTTGAAGCTGTAAGATGATCTTTGAGTAAATGTTTTGCCATGTATCAGATAACTTTTGCATTTATTTCGATAGAAAGATATCCCTGGTATATTTGATATGCTAACAGAGATTACAAAAACATAAATGCAATCCCCAATGTTGACTTGTTAATCTTTCATTTTGTGACGGAAAACTTTTCAAAGATATCGAGAAGTGTTATAGAGGGTATATAAAATGCATTTCACCGTCTTTTGCGGATTTGTTTTGTCGGTCAACAGACTTTGTTGCGAATTGGTGGTGGGCGATGCCACAGACAGTGGAGATGTTTTCCACAAAGTCTTTTTCCTTGCAATCTTTTATACTGGCCGGTGGGCAGTTAGACAAACAGAACGACGTTTTGTGAGGGATAAACTTTATAACATCATATACACACACATGCACACACATGAACACACACACACACACACATATATATGTATATGTATATATATATACATATATATATACGTATATACGTACGTATGTATGCATGTATGTACGTATGTATATACGCAAATATGTATCGTCAATACTCAGACAGATATATAGATAGATACAGGGAGAAAAAGAAGAAAAAAATGGAGATGGACACGAAGTGACATCAGACACAAACATACGAACACACACACACACAAACACATATATGTATAAATAGGGAGAAAGAGAGAAAGAAGGGAGATAGATTGATTAATAGATTGATATACTAACTGATACAGGTAAGGTACATGGATACAACTATATGCATACCCAAACGTGTGTGTGTGTGTATATATATATATGTATATATATATATATATATATATATATATATATATATATGTATGTATGTATGTATGTATGTCTCTGTGTCTGCATGAAAATACATGACAGCAGACATCGAAGCAATTCTCAAGAAGGCTTGCAGTTCCAGAGTTATCAACAATTTTTTTTAATACTGAAAGAAAATGAAGAAACAGTTTGCTTGAAAATAATGGAGTGCTCATTATAGATAAGGACAAGATGCTGTATCATGCTCAGGATATATTTCTCCAGAAGTTCGTCCCAACAAGTAACACTGAAAATGAACACAATATGCAAATCACGAGGAAACATTCCGACGATTTCCAGAAGTTTTTTTCCGAAGGAAGGAAAGCTAACTATCAAACAGAAAAAAAATGTAAATGTCCCTTGATCAGATAAAATCACCCTCGATAGCAACTCACTTTAATTTATGCCTCACACAAAATCCCCCAAGCGTTAAACATCACAATTATAATGCTTCTTTATGAAAGTGATCACCAACTGATTCAATAAAAACATGAGACGAAAACTGACCAAGGGACAAGCTGGCTTCAGATGAAGCTCAACCAATGACCATTTCCACTTGATAAATCAACTGAACTTAAATAGCAGCATATAGAATGCCACTTGCTATAGCGTTTTTAGACTTTGGCTCGGTGTAAATCTGGGAGGTTATCGATGCCATCATTCAATAAGGTGTAGGTCCAGTACATATCAGATTCTTGCAACATGTCTACCGACAGAGCAGTTCCTTCATCAGGTTACATGAAGACTCGGACCCCTTCCGGTTCAAAAAAGGGGAGGACAAGGAATTACCAGCTCTCACGAACTCTTCACAATCTGCCTGGAGTTGATTTTCCGGATCCGGAGACAGGGATCAGAATAGACGATAAATATTTAAGGAAAATCAGATTTGCACCCTTTTTGTTTGGAATTTCTATGACCTTCATACGATGAAGAAGAGACTGAACGGAGAAAGCAAGGAAGTTGACCTAACGTGAACCTCGGTAAAACAAATGTAATCCACAACGAATATGTTTAAAAACAAAGACACAGCAATCAGGCAGAACTGGAGGAAGTAAATCATAACATCTTCTTAAAACAATGGAGATCCATGGAATTCTCCAAAAAAAAAAGAGAAGAAATTAAGCGAAGAATCACATTTGGTTATCAAGTTTTCTGTTGGAAAAGGTCTACTCTGAATCTTAAGAAAATTCTGTTAGTGCTCAAAAGAAGGGTATACAACCACTCAGACTGCCGATAGCCACCTATGAAGTCAAAGTTTAGAACGTAAACAAAAGACCTACCCATAAACTGAGAACCATTAAGAAAGTGTAAACGGGAATCACGTTCAACCCCATATGGAGAGATTACAGGACAACATCGTATATATATATATCAAAAAAAAAAAGATTGGGGTCCGATATGTCATAAAATCCGTAGGAAAACTAAAATGGCAATGAGCTGATCATGTTGCAATAATGTCAGACAATCACTGAACATCACAACTCACCAGAAGGATTCTCAGAGATTACATGCAGAGCTGTGACAGACAAAATATAACACGGCGTGACAAACTGAATAAATTCTGAGAATACAGGCTCCTTGACGTCCATGGTAGAGAGTTCCGGTGCATCGTTGGTAAAGTATATGTGTATAAAACCATAGCACCCGTCGAAAATGATTGGCATTATGATACAGCAAAAATGGTATCTAACTAACAAATGTACAGAATTTGGATCTTTCAGTGAATTCAAACAAATGTAACTGTGGAAGAATAGAAAATATGTCAATGTCTGTTTTTGTGGCTGAGTTATTCATATTTTGAGTTCTTTTAAATTTGAAGTGATGAGAATATAAACAATATTATTCATTTCTGGTCACAAAATGGAAGGGCATAAATCATTCAAAATAGCATTGTATCCCCATGAATACGGTCATGACTATCGAATATTAAATTAATGAACTTAATTACTAAATTCATAATTATTTTGTAACTATAGTCCATTATATGTTCTTCAATCCATCCATATTTCGCCTGTCCAAGTGTTCTATCCGTCGTCGTATGTTCGGTTCAGGATTTTTTTCCTTTGAATCAAGCTGTCTTTTTTCTTAGCCGCTCCTACAACCTATCTGATGATACTTGAAATTCTTATGTCTTTCAGTTCTCCAAAGCTAATCCGTGTTTATATTATCAGCCTACAAAGGTCAACATCTGGCGATCGAATTGCAGTTGCAGTAGTGTTTGTCATTTTTATAAATTAGTTTGGAATAGGGTTATACACGAACAGGCATCTGCCCGATAAAGTGACAATGGCAATTCTATAATTGGATAATTAGATCTCAACCGCATGCTGGTTTGAATTGATAAATACAGAAGTAAAGATTAAAGATAGTTGCTGATAAATATAAAGGAAACACCCACAGCAACGGTTTTTCTTATGTAAACACTCAGTTTACAAACCCACTCAGTGTTTTTTGATATCGTCATGAAACTTTACATCAGACTGTCTTCTTTTTCTCCAATGCACGGATCAATAGGGAATTCGTTTTCCGATTCTAGATTTGTTTATTTAACCATAAATTCGTTTCCTCGATTTTGACAAATGTAAATGAAGCGAGGTGAATACATACAAAGTTATTCAGAGGAAAAATTGATTTAAAAAATATGTCTCAATTGAACAAATAATATCGTGCAATGGGCTCTTCTTTCCATTGTAATGAGTGTTATTTCCCAATTGTTCATGCGTAAAAAGTGCTGGAAATGGTTATTATTCTTTCCAATTATTGCATTTGCGACTGGGATAGTGATAATTATACGTACTTGTTTTTGTTCTTTCTTACTTTATGTAAATAAAAAGAAATTTGCACGTTGTCAAATTGGAAATAAGTAGAACTCATATGATAGTTCTACTGGTTGCAAAATCAATGTTTTAAGGGAATAATTGATATTTTCTGTATCTTTTATACATAATCAATCATATGATAAGATTCTGTACCCTAGTTACCTCTATGCTGTTCACCTGTGAGCACGGACACACGTTTTCCGACTAGCTCCCGAAGGAAATCCATCTCTGCACAAAAGATTTCAAAATCTGTCGATAGCCGAGCGAGTCTTCATAGAAAAAATATTGATCTGCCAAGTCAAATCTAGAACTTTACGAGTATCTTGTCTCAACCCCTCCTCCAAAATGTACATCATAAGATTTTTGTGCACAATCGACTTTTGGAGGGAACATTATATTTCCCTGAATAACATAAAACGAAGATCTTACAAATAGTGAAATCAGGTCCAAATTTCCAAATTACATTTGGAAAAGGCCATAGAATGAATCGACCAATACGTCATGATAACAACACTAACAATTGAGACTTCCATCATTCGGAAAACGTTCTGAATGTTAGTGACGTATCTCGAAATTATATGCAAGAAATTATTGAAGATATGTAACAATTTTCTGAGTGTATATCTTAGTTTATTTGTCGGTAGATCTACCTCTACAGTTTATTAACTATACCAAGCTAGCTAGCAGTTCATCTCTATCTAAATCTTTCTACGTATCTAATCTTTTGTCCTAGACCATTTCTGTTCATAATCTATTTATACATTTCAATCATTTCTGGTCTGTTCATACCTGTTCCACACACACACACACACACACACACACACACACACACACACACACACACACACACACACACACATATATATATATATATATATATATATATATATATATATATATATATATATCACAGTAATTTTATATCAAAGCTTCGAGCAGGTCGCATGAATCCGGCAGACAGACTAAAACAATCTCGTAATGGAACAACTATAGCCAGTAAAGGTAGCAAAGTGTTTTATCTTTTTTTCTTACATTTGTGCGTTTTATTTTTTAGCACTCCTGGCCATGCCTATTTTATCTACAGACTTGGAAATTGGCATCAGTACTGACTTCTCTAAGAAAGTATTATTACTTTAGTAAAAAAAAAAGTCTTTTTAGGGCCTTATTTCAACGTGGTTATTAATAACATTTTGGTTCTCCTGAGCTCAGATATTTCTAGAAGTTTTCACTGTATTTTAGATGTTTCCCAGTGAAAAAAGCGAATGATGTCATAACTACAATAAATTCAGACCATATTTGTTTTTCGATGGTTTTTTTTTTTAGTATTATGATGTTACGATTGTTCAATTATTGACCGTGAAGACGATTTTTTTCTTAGTTGGAGAAATCATCATCATTTATTTTCACTAATATTTACATTCATTTCTTTTTTCGTTGATCTTTCATCGCAACTAAACCCAGGCCGCTGATCCATTGCAGGGATTAAACAGTATTGATCAGAAATGAAGGATTATCTCTCCGCAAGACTCGAACTCACGTTCCCAAAACTGAAGATGAATAATTATCTACAATTGATGAATAAAAAGATGAAAGAAAATTATCCTCAAAACTAATGAATTCAAAGATGAAGATTATATAGTAACGAAGTGTAAAACCTCCGATAATTATTATACGTATCCCAAGTAATCGAACTAAAATAAAATAATACACTAGAATTTAACTGATGAAATCACTAATTGACCAAAACGCTCTACTTTTGTATGTTTGCGTATCATTATATTCAGGTGCTTCAGCACAGAACAATGGTTGATAACTGACTCTGTATAAAATAATTACCCTATTGAGTTCGATCTTGGCTGACTGCTCTTCACTTGTGACTTGATGCTAGACTACACTGAGTGTGAAATTGGTCTGCATCGTAGCCGAAATAGTCATGTAGTGATCTAAATTGACAGAGGGCAGTGTTCTAATCAGGTAGAATCGTTGTTTTCGAATGCTGCTTTTTTTAGGTCGGTAGGTCCTTCGTACATCGTGTTACATCATCCACTTACCTTAATTCCTCCACGTTTAGCCTCATGCCGAGTTTGTAGAGCCAAAATAAATATTTCAGTCGAACAAAACAGGTGCTAATCTTCCTAGGACAGCTTATATTCATCATCTTCTCTCCGATCTTATTCAATATGTATGAATTTTCTTTATGAATAACCTTAGCCTTCAAAATTTGAGATTACTTGAGTAGCCATAACCATCAAATATCATGGAAAGTTGTATTTTTTATGCGTGTGTCTGTCTATTTATTCGTAAGTTCCAGTGCTCCTGATCATACTGTTTTGTCTACAGACTTGGGAATCGGCATTAGTACCCACCTAAACCCTTGATATAAAAAAAATCATCTGACTTTTGGGTGGCCTCAAGTTGATAGGTTTATGAATAACATCTACATTCTAAATTTTGTTCACTCGACTTCAGATGTTTAGCAATGGAAACCACCATGATATCATAGATGGAATTTATTCTGCCATATTTATCATTTGATTGATTTTTTTTCACATGGCTTCACAATTTGAAGATATGGTGGCCCAATTATTGACTTTGATTGCAAGTTACTTTTCATCTTTTAACATGATCCAGCATGTACCCACTGTAGCATGGGTTTATGTAAGCCATACTGGCATCCATACTTCCGTAAACATGACAGCAGTTAAGTATTAAGATATGCATTATAGTTACATTGTAAATAGAGAACTTCTCGTTAAACATTGATTTTTTGTCCAAAGATAGTTTTATGATGGTTCTAGAGTCTAATGGTCTGACTGCATCTGGAATTGAAAGAACGAAATCTAAAAACTATTTATGTATGTCAGATGAAAAATTATCTAATTCTACGCTTTATCTCAATAAATTAATTATAATATCTTGCAAATACTCACTAGTAATCGCTAAATATGGTCCTTTAAGCATGATGAAGTTCTTGGAGTTTCTACTTGCATTAAATCCAACCTTTGAAGTCTTTGAAGTTCTATAAAGATCATCTCAATGAAATTTTCTTCTTCCTCTTAACGATGAATAAGATTAAAATATAACTACCATCGTAGAAATATTAATACAAAGAGGTTGGTCGCTAAACGCTCAAACTATACTCTTAATTGTAATTGAAGATGAGACTGCAATCATCTTATTACGTAAAATATGAATAAATTCAATGACACATACGTTTTGTCAGTTTCGCCTCGAGTGAAAAATAATTGCTTAACTAGCACGTGGTTGTGATTTCTAATTATGCAGAGATGCAATTTCTAATACATCAGTTTGGTTTCATGTGACGAGATAAATAAACTGTGAAGTGTTTACTCGCTTAAATTGGGCGAGGATTATTCTTTCTCTTTTTCTATCGGGAAAACAAGGTCAACTCAACCTTCTTGAAAGAAATGCTTTAAGGTACCTTCATTCAAGTTTCGTTCGAAATATCTCAATAAAAAAGTTACACCTTCCTCTAACATTATCTCCTTTATTAATTAACGATAACAGAATATGATTTAGATGATTGAAAAGAAGTAACTAACAGCTTTCGAGAGACGACACATTTGTAACTTGTAAGCCAATTTGGAAAATGTACCTGATTTACACAGTGAATGCTGCAAAATATGTACGGAAATTTTTTATAAATTACGGAATAACAATAAAAATATAGGATTTGATTACACAAGTGTTGAACTAATTTTTCTACATGGTGTTGGCAGCTACCGCATTTTACATCCGTGAAAGCAAGGAGGACTGAAAATCACTTTCTTTAGAAAAACAAGCATAATTCAAAACACTACTATAGACAACAACATTTGTTACGTGTGTAATAAATCTTAAAAGAATGAGTTGTCGATTGGTAAATATCCAATCTTTCTATCTTATTTAAAAAGTCGATTAATGGACCTGGATGGATTGCAATGTTTTTTAATGTATTTTCAAAAGTTGACTTATCAAATGGCTTAAACTGCATCTTTCTATTTCCAATAGTTTCTGAGATATACATGACCACTACATTTGATTAAAGCTATCTTGCTTCCTGTTCAGTGGCAAAAAATAAGTTTCCTGGGATTGTCTTCTATAATATCCATTTCTTATTTCATTTTTCTTTTCATTTCTAGATCTCCCGGTCAGAAAGATTCAATACATGTACGAACACCTACACACTTTGATTTTCCAAAGGAAATACAAAATGGATCTTTTTTCCATTAAAATATGTGTTACGAAGAAAATGCAAACCGAAAGGAAATTATTATTTAGCTGTCCTTTTTTTTTTTCATCTCTTATACTGATGTTGCAATGTTGTGTTTCCTGAACGTGATATATAGTTCAAGGGAGAAAAAAGAGTACAACAATAAAAGAAAGAATCAAACAATGTCGTTTCCAAGGGAAGAATAATATCTATTCCCAACAAATTGAGTATTCTGGCATTTGAAGTTTAGCAATATTAGGAAAGGCGTGGGAGATGAGGAAATTTGTTGAAGAATAAGATTAATTTAAAATGAAAGCTTTCATTTCTCTTCAAACCAGTTAAGTAGAATGTGGAGAAATTCAAGCATTCCATAAGCCTCTGAACGCAGGGTCATCTCAGCTTTCTTCGACATTGCAACTGGGTACAGGATTATGGTCTTCTTTTCTGTTTATATAGCCATGAGGGCCAGAATAACATGGATTTCAATCTATGTAATTATAATCAGCTGTTATTTCTTGTTTTATTTGATTGGAGTGGTGAGTTTATACCTCACATTTTCTGATGAAAAAAAAAGACTAAGTGGAAGTGTTGTTTTTTATATTTTTTCATGACTACTGTAAGTCTAGGTGATAGCCGCTATCGTATAATTACACGAAGTTTCAGTTCTGTTTAAGTTGAATTAATCAAGTTAATTCTCAATTCTTTGTATATTTTTTTTAAATCTCAGCGTGTAGTTTCATAAGCAATTTTCTTCTTTAATTATCTTTTAATAGTGGTGATACGTTTTGTGTATATTTTGTTTCGTTTATCCTGGTATGATAGTTTAATTACTTATTACTTACGTTCATTGGCTTCTTTATTCTCATTATGAATTTTCGTAAGATTATGTCTGAAATCATTGATACTTTTCAATTTCGTTTTGTAACGTTTCATTTGTTCCTAAGCTACTTGGAAATGAACTGTGACCTGTGTCCACGCCCAAATCCGATCTTCTTCCTAGAGTAAGATGAGTCATTCCCCCTCCTGGGTATTATCATGTTAAGTTTTTCCCTAAAACATTGATTGAACTTGGATTATTAGTGTTCCTTATGTTTCCATTTAGCAATTGGCGTTTCTTTCTTTTTCTTTTACTTTCCCGTCATATGCAGAAATGGAAGTGTTTTTCTTACGATTTGCGTGTGTAGAAGTTGCTATATGATAAACTAGTCTTATCTCGAAGCTAGGCTTTGTGAGACTAAAATAGCACACACGCACACACACACACACATACACACAAACAAACACACACACACACTAACACACACACTCATACCCATATATATCTGGCAAAACAACAAATATATATATTCAAAATCTAACCTGAGGAAGGAAACAAATTGATTGCACAAAATATTCCTGCAAATCATGGAAAAGAAAAAAACTCTTGACATTGAAAAGATAGAGGGTCCAAAAAATAACTGGAAAATTGCAGATTGGCGACTGACTAGTAACAATGTAAGAAAATGAAACATCTTACTTTATTGTAACAAAATTACTATACCAACAAGCTTACTGCCTGATCAATCAATCTGACCTAATCAAAAGTTGCTGAAATAATCAACATCATCCGTGAAAGGAATAATACAGCCGTGACTCTTTCCATGGACTCAACCAGTTGACCAGCTTCGAGGTTGCCATTAAATAATTTGAAGGTATATATGGTAAAGATGTGACATTTTTTTTCAATTTTGCACGATTAAGATTAATTATCACTGTAGAAACCACGAACGATTCAATGATAATTGAAAAATACATTCACAGACGTCGACACATTTGAAATTCACATTATTAGAGGCTAAAGAAAGACAACTCTGTTCAATATCGAAGAACAATGTATTAAAGAAAACACTAACACAATCTTTGATATGGGGATCAGGAGATATAATTCTGCATAGACATCAGATTTCATACATCTCAAACATATCAAGTTTATAGAAATTATTCAATTCATGGCATAAAATTGCAGAAACGGGTTTATGATTTTATAACCACCTATTTCTGTGACATAACAGAATAATGATGATGGGTAAAAATTCATTAAGTGAAATTCGTTATTTTTTTTTTTTTTTTGTCAGGTCTAATTATCACTGGACTGAATAAATATTTCTGCGTTAGGATTCCTGCCAAGCGCAAAGCACTTGACCCCGGACAAGTTTTGAGGAGACTAATGTCGCGTTGAGCACGCAGAAGTAGAGAAGTAGAGACTTTCTTTCATGAGAAAGTAGGAATATGGATACCAGCTGAAAGAGTATACCACATGCCCTTGGCTAGCCAAAAGAAACTTAGCTATTTATCTGCATAATCTTCCATCATCAGTTCCTGATTCCTGTTTTTTCTCGGAATTGGTGTGCTGTCTTGGGGTCTTTCCATGTGAGGTGGAGCATAATTGGTTGTGTGCACATTGCATGGTCCTAAATATGCGGGTCTGTCTCTAAGTTAGGTTCCATGTTCCAGCTTCATAAGTGACCACTGAGAGGATGCGTTGGTTGTATACCCTTATTTTTTTAGGATTAACAAAATCTTCTTGCTTTCGAAAGTTGAGCTTGCCAAAGGCTTGCCATCCTAGAGTGATTTTTCCCTTGATATTTTTTTCTTTTGAGGGTCTCATGGCGATTAGTTGTCCAATGTAGACGTAGTGGTCTACTTCATCTAGTTATGTATCGTCGATTTAGATAATAGTGTCCCAATTTCCGACGTGGGTGTTGCAAATGATCTTATTTCGAATATTCTTAATAAGTTAGTTGGGGTTTCGAGTAAGACCTTGATTCACTTGCAATCTTTTTTTCTTTAGGGGTTGGGGGATCGATTGCTGACGCATTGAAAGCGAGGTGACACAGAATCAAAATGTTTACTTCTCTTTGTCCCTCCGTCATGACTAATAATCGTAGAAAATCCCTTCGTATAATTATATCTACTACGTTTACGGTTTGCTCAATCGCTGTGTTCAGCTGTACCCGGAATAGACGATCTGAAACCAATATCCGCTAATAATATTTGATTCTTATATTTCATGTACATCTTTGTTGCAATTCGAATGTGCATGTAAATCATTGTAGAACTCTTGTGCATGAAAGGACATTAATGATTTCAGTTGATAAAACAAGATAAGTACTTGTAGTCTTTTTTATAAATAAGGGGACATTTGGAAATTATAGCTATTAGTATCAATTAGAACATCAAGGAAAGGGAAGTTGGTTTTTAATATTGAGTTGGGCAGTTAAGTTAAAGACAGAATTACGCTGACATTTTTCATGTTCAATCGGTAATTTCATCAGAGGTTTTATTTTGTCGATGAATCATACAAAAATTGGCAGGCAAAGAGCCAAGGGTGGAGCCCATCGATACTCCGTTAATTTGCATGTGTATTTCCCTCGTGGTAGTAAGATGAGACTTCTGTAGTGTAGGCTCAGATAATTTTACGTATGATAGTAGGTTTAATTGTAAAAGAGGAGGAAAGAATGGTTATTAGTATGCTGTGTCCTTACGTCAATAGTATTACTTACTAGAACATTAGTAAAAAGATGTTCTACGTCGACACACCATCATTATATTATCAGTTATTTTGTGAATGCACGATCTGGATTTGTTCATTTGTGGTGTATACACTGTATTCTGCAGGTAAATATGGCGTGATTATCTGGTTAATCTTTCTCGATAGCTGATGTATAGGGATGGAAATTTTGGATATAATTGGACGTTGTGGGCAGTCAAGTTTGTGTATTCTTACAAGCAACCGGGTTTGTATTCCCCTACTATTTTAGGAAGTTTAATAGGATCCATTCCTGCATTGTTTGCAGTAAAGCTCTGTTGATATTGGTTGTTGGTTGATTAATGGGATTTTCCTTACTTTTTTTTCAATCTTGTACGGTCATCCAGCATGGTTTGTATTCATTTAATAAAAATAACAATCCCCATCAGAATAAAAGCTACTCCACCAATAATATAAAACAAACCTCTTACATTGGATACACAACTACCAGACCCACTCGCCGTTTAACATGTCATTCGTCCAAACAAAGTCCGATCCATCAATAGTTTGATCAGCTCAATTGCCCCTCCTCCAATATCTGTAAGGTCCCAGTTGAAAGCACAAATACTCAATAATTTCAAAAACAGAAAAAGACTCTAAATCTTTAGATCCATCTACATCAAAAACATGCCGCCATCTATCAGCAGAGTGTCTTACGAATCGGATGGAAGTGTCTTTAGCGGAAATCAAGACAAACATGAAACTTACCTAAACCCATCCATCAATATACCTCCATTTAAAATTTTCTTTATTTTGGAATCACATACTACCTTTTGAGGATGACTAATTTTAGTCGAACGCACTTGAGAAATACCAGTTGAACTACTCAACCAAAGAAGTAATGATTAATAAATTGTACTGGCAAAAATTGCCGATCGTGTTTAACGATTTTATTCATCTTTTTCTCTGTCTATATAAAGGGAATGTAAAAATTACCCGATTCATTCCGAAAATTCAAAAGTGCAAGTACTCTCTAATTTTGCTGAGCTCGTCTCTCCATCTAATACTTTGCCGGCTTCGCTTACGCATGTGATCTCTGGGGATCTATGTCATAATTGATTCTATGATGTCCCTGACTTCTGTTTTCTGGTCTTTTGGTGTATTGTGCTATCTTGTGGTCCCTCCATGCGAGGTAGATCATGTGCACATTTTATGGTTCTCATACTTACAGATTTAGAAATTAAGATCATTTTTCTTGCGCCAAAATATCCGTCACAAACGCCCAAAACTTTCGAGGAAGAATGCAGAACATTCAAAACAATAAAGCAAAAAGTTCAAAGTCCAAGTTATGTTATGACAAAATCGTGAGGAAAATGGAATGAGCATTCTCGAAATAATAACTCAAAGGGATGATACTATTTGTAAGAATGCATATTTGTATGGAAAAAAAAAAGATAAAAAAAGGAGATGCCTGGAAAAGTCCGCTTTAATATTCATAAAAGATTTCATGTTTCTTCTCATTCCAAGTCTCTCATTCAAGAACATTCACTATCTACACGCACACCTACACACTTTGATATTCCATAAAAATGTGGAAATAGCCCTTTTTTCCATTAAAGTACGTGTTACCATGAAAATACGAACCGAAAGGAAATCATTATTTGCGTCTTTCTTATTTTTGTTTTTTGAACTCTTTTATTCATGTTGTAATGTTGTGTTTTCTGAGGGAAAAAGGGAACATATTTTATTAGAGAAAAAAAAGGTGCACAATCATTGAAGAAAAGTAAAAACATGAAAATATGTCATTTTTAAAAAAGAATATCAATTACCCACAAATTTTGTATCTTGGCATTGGAAGTTTAGCGATGTTAGATAGGGACAAACGAGATGAGGATGTTTGTTGAATGATAAGTTTTATAAGTTTTATGTCTTTTCACTCCAGTAAGGAGGAATATGGAGTAATACAAGCATTCTATCAGTGTCTGACCACACACATAGTTTATATGTAGGTACATAGATAAGTACTGAGCCTAACGGCGAATGAATACATTATTTTAGAGTGAAAATATTTATTTTTTCCCACGATCTCCTCATGTGACAATGCTCTGCATTCAGTAGTGAATATCATTTATATTGGCCGAACATCAAACATTTATAGATGTACGTATATAATGGTTTTGCCGAGTGGTTTATAAACCTATTGTTGTGAGTTGGGAGTATAGTTGTACGGGTTATTAGTGGAGTTGATGGTAGTGTAGTTTAAGATTTCTCGTATAAAAATGTTTAGTTTAAGTATAATCATATTTGATTATTTTTTATGTTGATGTTCACACACTTACTGGAATCATTGTAGTGTGATTTCTTATTTTCATCGTTAAAAAATATATCATTATAATCATTATCGTATAGTTCTCATTGGAGTTACGGTTTCAAATCTATATTGGTTACGAATTACTGTTGTTTCTTAGAGTTGTGCTTTATTCGCATTAGTTTAGTAATTGGGCAAATGGGTAAACTGGGGTCAATTTTCGGTTAAATTTTTGGTCGTATTGAGCCGTGGGATTATCATTATATACACGTTATGGGCTGTTATCACCAGTTCGATTCAAATAGTAATATATTCCCAAACCTAGTTGTAACTTTGGGGTTCATATTTGTGTCTATTATGAGTCTTTTCACGTGTTTAGTGTATGTAGTACTAGTTTATATCCATGCCTAGTACTTTGAGTCGAATGAATTAGATCTATTGAGTGACTTTGAATGAGTTGCACAAAGGGTAATTATTTATTATCATGAAGTAATAGGCATTATTGTCTATTATTATCTTTTCATTTCAATGCAGTGTTAATGTGTAGTTTATCAGGTTTAAGTATAAGTTGTCTTTAGTGTCGGTCTATGTTTAAACATCATTTCGTTTTTTTCTGGTTCAGAAGGTTCTTTTTATCTTCAAATTTTAAAAACCTTAGTTTCTCTTCCTGGCACAAGCAGTATTTGTTTTTAAAATCATTTAGAGCGTGGACTTACTAATGATAGCTGATTTTTTCTTTGAGTTGTCATAAGTATGTTTAGGGTACAGTTTGTTCTTCTAGTTGTTCATTGGGAAAGATCCATTGTTGTCGTAGCATCCAGATTTTAATTGGAGTTTCAAATGTTCTTGTTGTATGGCTGTTCGGTTGTTGCTATTGTGGTTAAGTATTTGCAGTTGTCTGTTGTGCACGTTTTGCTTGCGAGGCATGTATTTTCATTTCAGCAGTAACATTTTTTGTCACATTATTTTTGGCTTATTGTTGTCGTTTTTATTGATGTCAGACTTTATTATTTTTCCATATTATTATTCTGTTTATATTTCGATGTAACTGTAGCTGATCTTGAGAGTATTTTTGTTTAAGGTCTTATGTAGTGAACTTTCTATGGGGTAAAATTTGTCGATTATTTGGAGGGAAAGTTCACCAATATTATGAATCTTTTTAGCTCGCCGCAAGGTGGGTTGAACCAAATCATTTTTCTGTTTCTATCCCTCATCTTTTCTATGAAAATAACGTTCATAATTGAAACCACTTACTTCAAGGCACACTCCTACTGATTGTTTTTACAAAATTGTTATCAAAAAAATGTATAACTGTTTACCCCTCGAGATACACACCTCATTGATGTAATGGGTACTTGTTTCAGTTACATGTACACAAAATTCTCTCTCTTCCTCTCTTTCTTTCTATTTGTATATAATAGTAGCGGCAAGCAAGCCTTTATAAGAGCACTATTGAATAAGGGCCTCTCCAATCTCCTCCAGTGAAGACTTCGCTAATCTCTACCCGATCTTACCATCTTACCAGCAAACTTTTCACACCCTTTCATTTCATGTTTTATCAAATAGCATTTACTATCTTATGAACATTTTCTCCTTCTGCATATATTCTCCCTTGCTAAGTGTCCATCCAATGTCGTTTTTTGTTTTTTGTATAATCTTACCCATTCTTGCCCCTCTTTCGATCTATGTTGGTATTTTTCCTCTCATTTAGAGTAATCTTCAGCATTGCTCTTTCAATGGCTTTCCCCGTCGTTTTAAGTTGGTTTTCAGTCAGATTTATTGATTTCCATTTTTCACACCTGGATGTCATGGCTGGTATTAGACATTCATGGCATCTAGTCTTGCAACGCTGCTTCTATCATGGTCTTGTTTTGTGACTTTCAATCATGGTGTATTTGTTGAATCTTTGCAAATGATGAGCAAATAATTGAGATAGAATAAATCAAATACCATGTGAAGATGGCAATGACAATTACATAGTATAAACCTCAAGAACATTAAACAAGAAACTTTACTAGAATAGGTGGGATTTTGGAATGAATGATACACTGAATGCATTCGTGGTCTATCATCAAGGGGGACGACAACTTAGATTCAAAATTGCAAAGAGGGGAGAAAATTAGTGAGGAAAGAATCGAACAGGATATAATAATAGGATCGGCATTAATATCAGATTCTTAAACAACAAAGCAGAGGCCAAAAATTTTTCTTATCCTACGACGATAATCAGAGTAGGCCTGGAGCAAAATAGAACGAAATAAAGAACAACATCAACAGGAACATGAACTGATATCTAAAAAAATAACATCACTAAATATTAAAAGATGAAACAATGACAGAAGCAGCGTTGCATGTCCTCGTGACAATACGATAGATTGTTAAATACTTCAAATTGAAATTTACCCGGTTGAGAAAAAATTCGTTTAAAACGTGTACAGGAATGAAGAAATAATGTTTACAAATTTCTCATTTAACACCCGTCGAATAATATTTCAACATTCTTAGAAAATGCACATATGCC
>OY735220.1:46681092-46691092 GCA_963457665.1 Thysanoteuthis rhombus | reverse complement strand
AAATTCATGACAAATCTGTCGTCTCTGGAATTTCACAGCTGCTTTTACGACCCCAGCTCATCAAGTAGTTACATGAACAAATATACCCTCAATTTGGGCCAGCAGTTTCAATTGCCTTCTGCTTGGAAACCCATCGATTTGCGATGATAACAATAGAAAACTACAAAAGCACTCTGAGAATGCATACCTCTCCTTGCACCATTGTCACTAAAACCTAAAGGAAAATTTGTGCTAAGGTAAATTCAATGCAGGGAGGGCAACAGGGTAAATTTCGATTTGGCTGGTAGATAACTATGTAAGTTTTCTTTCTGTATATTTTGCACCATTTATTTATGTGTACGTAAAAAAAACTCACAAATAAAAGGAAATAACAAATTGCCCCCCAAATAAGTATGCCTCGCCTAGACCGTACCCTTGACTTCCATGTCATCAAATGTCATCAACTTTCATCAACCCCCCAATTGGACAAACTATCAAACATGAGTGAATACATCGGTCTATTGTTTTAATATACTGCAAGGAATAAATCTCGCAAGAGGAAAAATTCCCTGGATCCACCCCCAAATTTAATGAATACTCCCTCAATATATTGTCTCACCTTCCAGAATTCATTGAATGTCATCGATAACTTTTGGAGATATTGTGTGGACAAATAGATTAACATGAGTGAATACATACACCAGTTTCAACTCCATTGGCAGAGTTAGTTCAATGTCTATCCTTATTGATTATCAACTTGGATTTATCAGACAGAATGGAGAAGCCAATCTTGCATTTGATGGGCATATTTTACACGTGAGACCCGTGAATATCCCACTATCATTGCCAAAATTATGAGTGATTCTTATTAGAAGTTCATGTTAGCATAATGGTCATTGGCATGCCATCTGAGAATCAAGTTTGAATTCCACCCAGGTTGGCATACATTCACGCCATTCATATGCTCTTGGGAAATGCATTAATCTAATTCTCCTTGTATTCCCATCGGTAGATATCTTGACAAAATGTTCCGTCGTTACAGCCAAATCGTGTTATATACATTGGTTCTCCTGCGATCGCCGGGATTAAGCAATGCTGAGCCTCGTCTTACCTAGATAGGTGACCAATCAGGTAGACCGGGTGCTTTGAATAGATTAGAATCATGCAGAAAGCTTCCTGTGGTAATTCCCAAAATTCTCTTTGGGGAAAATCAAACTGTACTATGCTCAAGAACCAAAGCTAAAGCCTTATCCTCTCCCTAACTCGTGCTAATGACAAGAAATAAATTACAGTTTTGCCATGATATGAAGTACAACAAATACATACACTTGTGGAAAACGGTCATCACTACCGTCACTACGTTATGTGCATAGGCAATAGCAGCACAGAGCTGATACATTCTCTGTCAACCTTGACATGGTTCTGAAAGTGTAATTCTTGCTATAATCATGTTAAACTGAGTCATTTTCTGACGAGTTCACCACATGTTTACGTGAACAAGACAATTAAAACTTTTTAACCCAACAAAGGATCTTGATTCGAGAGATAAAGTGAAACTCGAACACCAAATCAAATTTTCTCCACAAGGTTTAGCTCGGTGAAGTTTATCTACGTGTAAAATAAAAGCGTTATTTCGTTTCCTTCAATTCACTAAAACACTAGGATTTTAATGCTGTTACATTCATAATTTAATTCCCTCTGACAAACGTCCTGATTTTTCTTTATATTACAGGGCGTTTCAGAAAGGATACAGCCGTCTTTTGGACAAGAAAACGCCACACACAGTTGTTTTGAATTATAGTGCGTATGCTTACAGCTAATGACAGCACCAGGCCAGGGAAAGTCTTGGCAGGGTTCGTACTCCGAACTGCATTATCAAAGTCTTTCCTGGGCTTGCAAAACTCAATCTTGATATGATCCCGTAAACCTTGATGGCATTATACTTCGTTTCGATGCAAAATAAAGAGACAAAATAGTTGCCATTAAGTAATATGTGTTTCTGCAGTTGCAAATGTTGCTGTCTTTCAGTCTCACTTTTTTTCATTCAAAGTGGCCTCTAAATTGCATTGAGACATGATTTTGAATCCGTTTTGTAATATAAAACTCAGATTGTTATAAATATAAAAACTCTGCTTGTCCTCATAGATTTCTGACCGAAGTTTCCCTGGCTTGTTCAAAACCCTGGTGTTACTTTTCGTAAAGAATTAAAAAATTATCATTCTCTCGAATTGGATGTTTATTTTCTTATATTCTCGCCTTCATGACTGTTCCCAATCAAGGGAGGTTTCATTCTGAGCTGCAACTTTTAAAAACTGGTCTCTGAAGCTTTGATAAAACGTATCTTTTGATATCATGTTTATTTGTAATTGCCAATGTCATTATCATACATCCTTTTACAGAGTAATGAACGTGATGAATACTGTCAATTACAGTAAATTACATTCGAAATGCATATATGATTGAAATGTTTCCATTGGGTCGGCTTCTCTCTTTGATGCAGGCGTAATTAGCTCAATTGCTTACGTGTAAGCTGTTAATAATCTAATTATCAAGTGATTAATTAAGAAGAAGGGACATATGTATGTTTCTGAAAAATCTTTGATTCTATATACATGTATATGTAACCGTCTTTCTGGAAACTTGTATTAAATCTTGAAATCTAAAAATAAATTTTTCGAAGATACGAATTACAGAAATATTACAAAACAATGATAATTACGGATATATATTTTATCTTTACGATAGATGTTGAAAGTGATTACCTCTCACCTGCGTACAAGTTCGTACCTGTTTCATTACGCAAATGTTCCAATATTTACGAAGACAACATAGCTGATAAAACACACACGGATGGATGCTTGAATGAAGCTAGTGTTTGGTGCAATCTAATTTCAAATGTTATATCTGACGTGTCTTTGAGTACAGTGTTACCCAGGGACTAATATTGTAGTATGAGGCTTATGAGTGCGAAAATCCAACCCCCAGCAATAGTTGTGGGGGTTAAAGAGGATCGTTCTTGAAGTTCCTTCCCTATACGTTGGCGTGTGAGGTTTTCCACGTAAAAAAGAATTGTGCTATATCCTGTCTTTGTGGGATGTTCGGGCAAAAAAAAAAGCTCAGAGTGTTGAGCTATTTAATTGGGAAAATATCCGAGGATTCTGTACAATCATCTTTTTATTATGAATAACGAAGTAACAATACATCATCTGAGGGAAGTAAGTTTTACATGAAAGTCATTCCTTCCAGTCACTGACCGATCAACCGAGAGAGAAGATACATGCTACCCATCGCCAAATGAGTAGGTGCCTTTTAACGGTAAAATCACTTGCAAAAGAAGTTTTGACCAGACAACATTCTAAATCAAAAGTTTTGATAAAGTGAGCGACACGAAAAGTTACTTCAGCAACAGCTGAACCCGCAATCATCCATTGGTCACAGTGAAATACTCATCCCTTGACGACAGTACTAAATCATCAATTAGATACTTACAATGTTATGAATATATTTGTGAAATTTATTGTAGGGTGCTTGGACAGAATTGTTCTTTGATAATAGTATGACATTTCATACCAGGGTTGGCCATCTTCGAATTTTCGATATATTGGAAATTCATGATGGCTCAATACCCCCTTTTTTTAAAAATAAATTTGGCTATAAATGAACCATAATCCATCCATGTATTTCCGTATATACGCTGGAACAAAGAAACGGGGAATATATCGAATACTTTAACAAAGAAAAATGAAATATGCCGAAGTGGGTGACATTCTTTTTGAAATTTGTTCCTTGTGGTTAGCAATGCGATACACTCAATCATTTTTTTTCCACTAGAGTTCATAATATTTTCTACTTCTCGTTTCAACTGTTCTCTATTTTACGCGAGTAATCTACCATGATTCACATATGTTTTGCAAGGCCCGTTAAAAATTTCGGCGTAGACAGATCATCCTGGATTCGGGGGAAAAGTGAAGTTCATCAAAGGGCCATAACCATCCTGGACTATGATGTACTGGCAGTGGTCGAATAGTGATACTTGCCTTATTCAAGGACTGGTGTATAAAGTTGAGCGAGTTCTCACAGCCAGAATCTGGAAGTTGAACCGTTGTCCGTTAAGCTATCCAACACACCAACCTTGATTGGAGAATGTTCGCTCATCTTTATGGACAAGAATGTTGCAATGTGCTAAATGTGTTGGATGAAAACTTTATGGATACAGGCTGTCAGAAAGACGGGAATAAATAATTAAATGATTCTTTGGTTATACTTCATCCATTAAATATGTCGTCTTTTCTCTTGAAAGTCTATCAACATTGAGTCGAGCTCCGAGCATAAATTCTTGAACAAGCGAAGAGGGAAATTTTCTGAATTCTTAGGGTATCATCTGCCATTTTTCCGAAATCACATATATCCTTCATACTATATATATATATATATATATATATATATAGCTTTGCAAACTTGTTTGAACTTGCTATTATCCATGGTAAATTATCTTCATTGTGTTTCAACCAGGATGCTTTAAAACACTTCCAACCATTACAGGTCTTTTTCCAAATTTATTTCATCGTTGCAAAGCAGTTTTCATCTTGATTTTTAACAGTATTTGAGATATCATGCCAGTAACGACACTTGAGATTATATATATATAATCTCAAGTGAGCTTTTAGAATTGCAATGCAAGCACACTTATTTTCCTGCCTTCGGGGCTCCTTCAGGCAAATTCTATTTTCCCAGATCTCTTTTTCGAGACTTATGTTTTACCATTCATGTTATATATATATATATATATATATATATATATATATATATATATATGTGTGTGTGTGTGTGTGTGTGTGTGTGTGTGTGTCTGTGTGTGTGTCTGTGTGTCTGTGTGTGTCTGTGTTTGTGTCCGTGTCGGTGTGTTTCTGTTTGTAAGCATGCGTTCAACTAGTTATTACAGTATCAGCATCATGCACCAAATAACAAATGGTATAATCTCTCGATAAGATGTGTTCACGTTCAACGTGCTATACAGCTTTTGTTACATATGTGTATTTTTTGTGTGTGTGTATGCATGTGTGAGCATGTTCATATAAGTATGTATTGAAATAATTTTCTCTTATAAAAGATGTGTGTGTAAAATATACAGGATAAACCGATTATGAATCTTCGCTTTTTTTTATATATCAACACTCGTACATCGAATAACATTATGACCATTCATGCTTAAAAGCTTACTATTGCTGACGCCTTTGTTATATCAAGTGTGAGATTAGAATTCACTTAGAATGCCTTGCCATTATTTTCTGAACTATGTTATTCTTGCCATTGTAGAGAGTAGATACTTATATTCATACATAAATAAGGCTATGTGTATATTATTATTTACCTAATGATTTATGGAGCTATATTTACATATACGTGTATATATATTGAAAAAGTGTCTCTTTCAGGTATTGTAACTATATTTTCAACATAATATCCTCGTTAATGCACGTAAACCAATGCTTATCATGAATTGCATATCAATGATAATTCAGAAGAATTTTCAAAATGTTGATTAGGCCTTTTATCTTTCTCTTTCTCTCTTTTTATCTATCTATCTATCTGTCTATCTATATATCTATCTCTATCCATCTATCTCTCTCTCCCTCTTTCTCTCTTCCTCTCTCTCTCTCTCTACATATATTTTTTTTTTCGTTTGGTTAGTTTTATAGGTGATACGATAGGATATTGATGGAAGTGACCATTAGAAGGAGAAAAGAAAGAACTGAAGAGAAAAGCAGGTGTTACATCTCGAAAGGTTACTCCTGGAAAAAAAAAAGACACAACTTGGAAAGACCTCTTCCCATTCTGGCAAATCATTGCTCCCCCCCCCTTACTTGAAACACGCATAACAATCACAAGGATCGGTACAAACACCCTCTCTCCCCTTATCTTATTAACCTTCCCTCATTTCAGGACAGACTTCACTCTCATCTACATAGACACAAGCACCTACCCACCTGCCCTACTGAAAAAACATGCATAAAGAAATACACACATTTCCCCCTACCTCAGAAATGCAAATTACACAAAATTTTCTCTGTACTGCGGCAAGTTTGTCTGAAAAAGATTGCTGGCACCCGTCGGAATGCATCAAAACATGCCCCGGTGATTATGAATATTCTCGAAATGTAACACCCGTTTTTCCCTTAAGTTTTTTTTTCTCTTCACCTTTCCAATTACCTTTTCTACGCATACATATGAATGTATATATATAAGTAATGAAATTTGATGGTTTGGTTATCTTAGAGTAAAAAGTGATCGATATTAGGGACAAAACATATTTGATTAGAAAATTCAGCGCTTCACGCTTTTGCATTCGTCACATCATGATGAAACTTGGAGCCAAGAATGAACACTGAATTATCTGTCTATCTAACTCTCCCTGCGTGTGTGTGTGTGCGTGCGTGCGTGTGTGTATTTCCTATTTTCGTTCAAGTCAATAAAAAAGTTGAATACATATTTGAGCCTCTCCAAACGAAAGAAAGGATTTGCCCCAAGAAGCTGAAACAGGACAGAAAGATAAACTTGTTCATCTAGCAAATCCTCATTCCATTATACACTCACACACACACACACATACATATATATATATATATATATATATATATATATATATATATATATATATATATATATATATATATATATATATATACATATATATATATATTGAATGGCACTATATATCTATTTTCCATTTTTTTTCATCTTCCCTGTTTCTCTCTGCATCGAATATATTGTCTTAATTGTTCCTATTAATTAATCACCTTCTCTCCATCCATAGCCATAGTTTCTTTCATATAATCTTCTGTTCCTTCTATCCAGAATTACTTTCTTTTTTCTCTTCCTCACTATTTTTTTTTTTTTTACTAATTATACTTTTCCTTCTTTTTTCTCAACATTCATTCCTTAATCCATTCATTTCCCGTTCGTCCCTTTGGTATTCGTTTTTAACTCCCTTCTTTTCCCCTTCACTTTTTTGGGTCTGGGTGTGAACTAATGTCTTTTTTCCTTCTCCTTGGCCTTTTTTTATTGCTTTTATTTGTTTGTTAGTTTTTTGTTTTGCTTTTTTGCCTCCTTCCAAGTCACTTTACAAGTTTCTTTTCAGCATCACGGTTTCCTTGCTTCATAAATATTCCCACTCATCATTTTCAATCTTCCCTCCTTCATTCCATCTTTCTTCACCACATTCATTCATTCTTCACTTCTTCTGTCTTTCTTTGTATTTACTTCCTTTTCCTTTCGAGTTTTTTTTTTTTTTTCTGTATTGTTATTTACAAGAAAGTTTCAGACACCTTTCTCATAAAAGAAACAGCCTCCGAAATAATCATATGATCAAAGAGGTTTCAAAATCTCTTATGTAAACCCATTCTCCCCGAAAGAAAATATTTTTTCTGGCCACCAATAAACGATATAGCCGCCTTGAATGTTTTGTTTACAAAGTAGAATTTATCTCTGGATGAATGTTTACTTGTGTCAATCATGGCAGCTTTTATCACATTTATAAAACTCTGCATTTTACAAAAGGATTTTGTTTCTTTCATTCTTTCGATTCTCCCTCTCTTGGATTTTGCATGAATGAATACAAGAAAGGCCTGCCTGATGCAAGGTCGAACTCCATACCTATTTTTTTTTTTTCGACCAGCTTTTGTTCCGTACACTCCTTGACAAAAAATGGCTCCTATCTCTTTTCCATCCGATAAAAGATCTCAACCCCTCAAGGAGCATACAGGGCAAATACTAAAGCAGAACTAGTTAGGAGGAAATTTTGGAACACTGATAAACTGTGGGAATTGGTCAAAGATGAATGGAACAACATTGAAGCTGCAAACTGTAAACAACGATTAAACAGCTTTCCCTGAAAACCTATTTATCTAGAGAAAAAAAGGAAGAGCTTTTCTCGAAATGACACGTTCTCTGTACTACATGTACGAATATTTTTCTATAATTATCAGAGTAAAAGCATGATTGCTAAAAATAATTATGAAGAACGTCGACTCATATGCTTTTCCACGAGCATATATATATATATATATTGTGACCATTTACGGATGTTTTATTCGTTAGCACACTGTAAAAGCCAGAATATCTTGAATATATTTTCGTACGAGACGTTCCTTACTTGAGAAGTGAGAAAGAATAAAAACAGATGCCACCAATTCTATGGCTCATACCTCGACAGGTAGTTTGTACTAAATGAATAGTCAAAATGTCCTTTTTTATATACATATATATATTTCAAAATGGATGTATTTATTTTTTTAAATGAAAAAGAAAAAGTCTTAGTGTCTATCTAACATACTTTTTCAGAATTATGTGTACTTATCAGATCTACTAACTCGGTAAGAGAGCTGCCAGTGAATCATTAAGTTGCAGTTTCTGCTCCCAATAGGGAAATGGAAATTTCGTAAATATATTTATTCATTAGAGTGTAGTTAGCAATTGAGTAATTTTAATATATCTTAGTGAGACTTGTCAGTTTTGCTCAGTCAGTGAGGGAGCAACCCGTTGATCGCTCCATCGTGATTTTAAATCGCAGTAAGGGACTGATAATTTCGTAAATCGGGTGGGTTTAACAAGATGGGGCAGACAAGCTTAAGAATTCACTCCTTTAAATATGTTTAGAGTTGTTGACATAGCTGGCCCGGTAGTTTTTGAAGTATTTTTTTCGAAACCTTGTAATTTAGATGAACACTTTCAACTATTTTAAAAATCCGAATTTCCTCGTCTACATATCTATAATAATTCAAAAGGAGCTTTAATATTCTTGTCTTGATTATCATTTACGTAAGACAATCAGTCTGGTGTGGATATCTTTGTTTTCCATTATATTTTAAGTACAAGGTAAGTAACATGTTCGATATATTAGTGACATAATAATCGAAGTATCTAATTCTCCCCAGAGATTATTTTAATAATTAATATATGAGTGAAATAATCCTAATCACAGATTTGAATTTTTATGTATTGGGTTCGGCGGAATTAATCTTCTTCTCTTTTTTTGAAAGAAAATTGTCTTTTTGAAAAAGGCCTGGAGCTTGTTTTAATTGCACTTCAGTATTTTTCTCCTTTCTTTATACTATCTTGAGGCTATTTTCTTGTAGTTGAATCCGAAATTAAAACTCCGAAGAAGATATTTACACTGTCTTGGGCGTTTAATTTCGTCACATTCTCGGGAGGTAGCTGATAAAAAAAAAGTACTGTAGTTGAAATTTCAATCAAAATCAGAAAACAATCTGAGAGAACACACACGTATCGTATTTCTTACACTACATTAACCCCCTCACCACCTTATGACCCTCGTAACAAAATAAGCTTCCAAACCATTTCGCCCATGGAGACATCCGCTACCATCGAATTAACACAATGAACCCCTCCCCCAAACGTCATACTGATTCCATTTCGGCTTCGAATATTGTTTCCCAATGAAGCAAAACCAAGGACAGATCAAATCTATTCCTCTGGGGATATGCATTAGACTTGTGTTGAAATACCGGATCGTATTTTTTTCCTAGTTTTTTTCTGTCTTTCACTTGAAGCTCCAAGTTCATTATATAAATCATCGATCACTCTTACAAGTGAAAGGGGAAGAATCATCACTAACAAAATGATATATAACTGTTATATAGTTGTTCTGGTAATGATTATTTTTACCGAAATTTCTGAAAGAGGGCCAAGTGACTGTAGTAAACTATGTTTTAAGATTCTGTCACTGCAAATATAGTGAAAGACAGAACTTTGGTGTGGAGTTTATGATAGGATTTTTTCTATTATTGTATAACGTAAGTACTATTTGGATGTTTCGTTCGGTTGTTTTATGATTTTGCTCAAATTATTTTTGTATATTTTCGTTTGAAACAATCAATGAAAGCAGCCACGTCCCGTTAATCTCACGCTCAGTACCTCCATCTTATTTTTGAAATTTTGAATTTCACAACAATTTTTTTTCCTTGTATTTTTTTGTTGTTGTTGTTGTTGACCTCTCTTGGAT
>OY735220.1:46608592-46678592 GCA_963457665.1 Thysanoteuthis rhombus | reverse complement strand
AATTATTATTTAGATGATACATAAGTAGTTCCGTGTTGAGTAATCCTTGTATAATTAGATTATTTACAGTTTACTTGTAACCGATTGGTGAACGGAGGAATCCATTTCAGTATAGCTAATTATGTCTCCATCAAACGGAATAGCCGGTCCATTGATAACGTTTCAATCATATGTGCATGTCAAAAATAATGAGAAGTAATCGGCAATACCAGCCACGTCTGTCGCTTCATGAAAGAATAGATTTTGATGACAAGGTCATTGAATAGGAACAAAACATTTTTCATCGAGGCATCAAAGACTATTTTTCAGAAATTTACTATTAAGCAATGCCGTTTCTACATCTAAACTTTTCAGAATAGAACTTTTCATCTTTTACTCTTTTGTGATTGCTCCATATAGTAGATAAAATGTACATTCAAAATCCGAAATAATCAGAAGTATTTTCTTTCCTGCGACACGATCACTATAATTTTAGGCGATCAAATACCCTCACTCTTAATCTATGAGTGTGTGTGAGGGAGACAGAAGTGGGGAAGACTTCATTTGGCTGCGTGGCATTTGACCTAGTTGATAAATAGATGAATTATTGAGACACAGATTCAAATGATCCGAAACAATAATATATATATATATATATATATATATATATATATATATATATAGATATATATATATATATATATATATATATATGTATGTATGTATATATATATATATATAATAGACGAGTCCGTGGCTAGGATCAAACACACACAGAAAAGGTAATCGCTTCAACGTGGCAATGCTTATACCATTGAGCTAAACGGCTGCCGATAAGGCCAAGGCTCAAATAACTATTTTAACACCAAATTCTCATCTCGTTTATTCTTGGTCAATTTGCTTTTCTCAAAAAAATAGTTATATATCAGAGAATGGATATATAATCCAACGTTTAATATAATCTCCCGCCATTGAGCAGCTGTATCACTCACCCTGGACAACGTAAATAGAATAAATAATAACAGAGTACTCGAAAACTTGATTCCTGCAGAAGCCCCATATTCTTTAATTTTCTTAGGCGAAGGAATCAATCACATATATATATATATATATATATATATATATATATATATATATATATATATATATATATATGTGTGTGTGTGTGTAGCAGTTATATCATTTGGCAAATCGAGCAAACAATGTCAAGTCGGACACTCATGTCATTCAACGACATCAGAAGTCAGTTTGATCAGTTTTTGGTAATGATAGTAAGTTTATCTTACTGAAATTTTACATGGGTGTAAAAGTGATAAGGGCATCTGATATTGACCTCTGAATTCTTTTAGAGTCAACAGAGATTGTTTCAAGGGTCGTTAGCCACGGCTTTGTCCCCAAGGAACTGAAAATTGGCATAGTGGTGAATCTTTTGACGGTCAAAGTGTTTGGGGGAGTGATTCCTTCATTATCTCAAGTTATTAGCAATATTGCACTTAAGATGAAGATATCCTGCTTGGACTTAGATTTTCACATGTTAATAGATGTAAGCAATGTGAGGCTGATGCTGGAAGTCGGTGAGGTAATATCTGGGAATTGTAACAAATCACAAGGATACTCCAGATTGTTTGCCCCTTATCAGAATTCCTCATGCTTATTCCCAAGGGTAGCTCAATATTGATCGTTTTAAGGTTGGATCCTGGTACCCGATACGAGAAACACATATACAGTGAATGTCGAAGCTCCAATCAACAGAGCAACGGTTTTTTTTTTTTTTGTTTGTATCAAAAGAAAATTTCTGTTACCGCTACTGTTTCATCTATACATTGTGTACCGAATCGTTTTTGATTTATTGCGATGTATAAGAAAAATAGATCAAATAGCATATTTCTCTTGTTTGTTTATATTTTAGATCATTTTCACCCAGAGCAGGGAATATGGTCGGGTGCAAAAATCATTGCAGTTGATGGTTTTTTGATCAACTTAGATGTTCATCTTGAAATCAAGTATTATTCAACTATGTTCAGGGAATAAAACGTTTTAAAAAAAGTCATATTCACTATAATTATTTAAGCAGAGAATATAACATTTTAAAAAGTAATTTTCGCTCTGATTATTGAAGCGGAGAATGTAACATTTCGAAAAGTGATTTTCGCTCTGATTATCAAAGAGAATATAACATTTTAATGAGTGATTTTTGCTCTGATTATTCAAGCGGAACGTTGTTTTTCCACTATTTTGGTTTATTCGAAGTTGTCAGATCAAAGATCAACAACAAGCTATTTCCTCGTATGAATTCAGAATGGGACCCAGCGGAAACTGACTGCAAGATGATTCTTGTATGTGTCCAGGTAAACGTGCAGCTCAACATTGTATACGAAAAATTCTGAACAAGGATCAGAGCATTGAGGACGTTGACATACTTTTATGTTTAACGACGTCAAATTGAGGATCATTTTTGAGGCAGAGCCACTAAAATAACTCAAGAGGTCGCCAAGAAACTAAACGTTGACCATTCAATAATTGGTCGATGTGACACGCATAAAATGTTGGGAAGAAAAAAATCAGACTAGGACACTGTACCTCAACCAGCTCACTCATCCGACCTTCCTCCAATCGACAACGAAAAAAAGATATTTATCAACAAGAGAGCTGCTCTGAACAACTCCAATGAAGTCTTTGGTTCCAGGGCAGGTATGCTTTTGGAATAAATTGACTTGTTACATGTCGGAGAACATTTGTTCATTCTGGATGATGTCATTTTGATTAATAACTTTCATTCAATGTTAGTATGAAAACGAAAAGAGGAATAACGAAAGAAGGAGGATGCTACGTCTAATTACACAAGGCAACATTAAGAGTAAGTAACTGATTCTCGCTCAATCACTGATTAGCATATATATATATATATATATATATATATATATATATATATATATATATATATATATATATATATATGTATATATATATATGTATATATATATATAAAGAAATCCTGGATTTTACTTTGAATCGAACAAGGACTACACCACCAGCAAAAAAGCACTACATATATATATATATATATATATATATATATATATATATATATATATATACATATATGTTATTGTTTCTAGTAGTGTGAATTATAGTAGTGTACCTTACAAGTACTAACAAAAATATTCACCCTATCACAACTACTAAAAACAAAAACAAAAAATTAAACAAAAGGTATAACTCTTCCGACTCACAGCAACATCTACAAAATTCTCACCAAAGTCCCAAACTAGAATAAAAAAGCACAGACAATCAATTTCCTGATAGGACCCAGAGAGGGCAGGAACATAAACTTGTTTGTGTGGCAAATCCACATCCTATTATATATTTCCAGCTCCACTGTAAAACAATTTGGCTTTCAAAGTAAAACATTGAATGTATCGAGCACTCTATGAAATAAATCCATCACATATCAGAAGTTGCTTTTGATTATGCTATTTTGCTAACCTGATCTGAACCATACATACATATATAATCACTTGAGAATTAGAGAGAAGCATGAAATCATGTTAAATGGTAATTATATGTATGTATATATATGTATGTATATATATGAATATATATATATATATATATATATATATATATATATATATATATATATATATATATATTTCAGGCAGAAGCAACTTTCAGGCACCAATGTGACGCTATGGGAATGAACAGTAATTGAAAAAATCTGAAGAAAAAAAACTTGGCGAGGTTGCGTCTGTGTACAAGAACAGAAAGGTTACCCAGATGTTTTTGAGAAAAACGTGGCTTGGGTAAAGAACAGATAAATATATATATATATATATATATATATATATATATATATATATATATATATATATATATATATATATATATATATATACCAGCAATTTTTGGGTAGCAGAAGGGAAAAGAGAGGCTACAGGGGTACCGTTGAGGAATCCACGTACCTTATCACGACAATTAATCCTGACCCACGCGACAATAACTTGGTGAAGCTATACAGATAGATATACCAAGGCACATCAAGTTGATGATCCCGAAAAACTCATAATTTTGACATGAGAACTTTGTTACAAAGCTATATGAATAGGCATACCTAGAAACATCAAGAAGATAACCCGAAGGACAGACTAATAGTTATTCCACAGTGTCCTCGTCTGCATCAGTGAGTATTCTGACCAATCACCCCTTGTGGTCTCTGTTCCAATGCTGTAGAGTCTTCTAGCTTACTACTGCCCCTCCCAATTGGATCTTTACACAACGTGGGTGACATGGGGACAACTTGAAGCAGAGATACAGCGACGAATCAAATACGACCTGACCAGCGTTGCACTCAACCAACCGGCAGGGAGTTGAAGAGAACAGCTGGTGATGCTTGTTCACTGCAGGAAGTACAAAATTTTATATATATATATATATATATATATATATATATATATATATATATATATATATATATATATATATATATATATGTATATATATATATATATATATATATATATATATACACACACACACATATATATGTATACAAAAGATATCGTTTATCTCTGATATCGTGTGCTCTCCCCTTATGAATAATTCAGCCCTATACATATATATATATATATATATGCATGTATGTCTGTATGTATGTATATATATATATATATATAGTATTCATTATTTTTCAGTGAGAAAGATCCTTGTATTGATCAGAAACAGTGAAAAGGGAGACATTTGACATTTTCCATTTGTCTGACCATCTTAGAAAATGAATGGAATCGTTCATTGTGATGTTACTGCACAGAATGTGGTTAGTTTTTATTCCAATCATCTATAAGGCTATTTTGTGCGTTAATCTAAAAGAAAACACGATAGATTGATTGAAGTAAGATGGTATACGCCGTTGGAAAATTACTCTAAGGTAATGGAAAAATCATTAAATTCTTCAGTTGAAATAATTCGGGCTGAATTTTTTTATCGAATTTGTTAAGATGTTTAATCAATACTGCTTGTTTTATAGTGTGTTTAGCGTTTAAAGCTGTAAAGTTTATATATATATATATATAAACGATTATTTACAAACAGAGAATGATCGTATGAAAGATATTTTCTTTGCATATCTAATGTCTAGTCACGTGAGCACCATTGTACTTGCTACCGGGAAATTTGTGGGGATAAGGAAGAATTACCACCCTCTAACATCATTCCTCGTCCCTCTCCTATTTTTTCTCCCTACGTGAGCAAGGCAAAGCATTCCAAGATAAACCACAAAGGGCAATAATGGATGTAAAAGTGAAGAAGAGGATACTAATTGAGATTTTCTCTAAAAGCCTACCCCAAGCTGAAACTTCACAATTCATATTAGCAGAAACAGTAATGTATGGTCTGCCCTCAATAAGCCTTATTATCGGATGTATTGCATCATAAACCCTGCCTCAGATCTAAAAAAAAAAGAAACTCCAACAAAAAAAAACACACCTCAGTGACTTTATCATTATCGTCACAACTCACTGGGCAATGTCAAATGAATCTATGGTACATTTAGTGGGAATGTTGTTGTTAACACTACTCTCTATTGTGAATTTTCTTTGCTTGAGTCCTTTTTTCAAAGGAGCAAAGACGTCAAAATGAGGCTCTTCCGGTAATCAAAGCGCCTATTCAAGCTCCAATAGACAGGATCCCTTACAAATTTCCTTATTTTAAACCAAGCTATAATATAATGGTGCTTGTGCATATATGCATGGATGCTTTCCTGTGTGCGTGTTAGCAATAATACATGTGGGTATATATATATATATATATATATATATATATATATATATATATATATATATATATATATATATATGTATATATATATATATATATATATATCCAAACATGTTATTGTTTCCAAACATGATATTGATTGAAATATAAAACCCTTACGTTTTTTTTTTGTCACTGCTAGCTCAGAATTAGGAGCTGCTTCACCCAGTAATGCGCCATACAATGATAACACACACACAGACACAGACTGTGTTCTTTAGATAAGCTTCATTTTAGGATCGAGCGGGGTCATTCCATTACAGTGTGAATAATTAAACGCTATCTTTCCAATCTACTTGACCCGAGGTTCGCGATTGTTTCGAAGAATGAATCTGAACCTAATTATCATGAGATAGAATATGTGTTTTTTTTCTATTGTTTGCTTCATGCAATTGAGATAAGCACGGGTTTCTTTAATTGGCCATTCTATTATTTGGGCTGATATTCAAACCAAGCGTTATACTTTAATTAATGGACCTGATTGGTGTTGTCTTTTAGGCATCGTCTAATAGTACTTTTTTCCTCTCTGCAATGAAACAACTTATTATACCAATGCATAGGTCAGACAGAAATTGATAAGGAGACTTATGGTAGCCAAATGGTATTAGGAAAGCTAAAAATTGAGTGACTTAAAAGATTTGTTCGGTTTCCTTCATTGGATGCCTCTAAAAGAGTTCAGTGGTAACAGACCTTATCTTGAAAATCGCCTTTGATTATGCTACAATAGCTCAGATATAGATACGAATTTAAAAAATCGAAATTAAGGTTTCTATTGTTTGATGATAGTAGTATTGACCGTAGAAGAGAATGTATGAAACTGTTTTTTATTAGAGATTCTTTTATTTCAGTTTAAGAATCATACAGATGCAGCTCAAACACACATAATATTTGTTGCTTTTTATGGAGGGAGTGCTGTAATGGATCAATTTGTGTCAATGGCGTATTGTACAATACCATAATGCTCAGGTTGATCAGTTGAGATTGACAGTGGCCGGATTAAGATATGAGGATAGTCAACGAAATAAGATTCGAGATTTAGCCAACATGCACAAAAATATTGAAATCAAGTGTTGAAAATCATTTGTACCAGCTTGGTTTTCGTAGTCTCTTTGATGTGTGAATACAAATACGCTTAGCAAAAGAAAATCTACTAAATCGTAATTCTCTGACCATTTAACTAGTTGAATGTAAAGAAATATCCTGTTTTATGACTATTAATGAAAAGTGGATACTTTACAATAATGTGGAACGCAAAAGGCTATTTTGCAAGCGATATGAACAACTAATAAACAGTACCAACAGCAACATCTCTAATCAAGGATCGTATTGCTGTTAATATGAATGGTCTCCATAGTGTCTTGACCGATAATGGAACTTTACAGGAAAGTTCCCTCCTGAGCACATACTTGGGAAATCGTATTTAGATGCTGAGACACCAGAATCTCCCTCCAATGGCTACAGGGCCCAGTTTGTGCAGCTATTTTACACAAAGATTTCTGCCTATGAAGAGTTTTTCACCCTCATTCTCCGTACTGGGAAACGAACCTGCGATCTTACGAGTTTGAGGGAGACGAGCTAAGCATGACACCATCCGAGCTGTTTATATGGTGTGATCAGAAAAGACTATTCTACTATAAATTCCATTCCTAAAAATAAACAATTGATTCTAACAACTACTGCCCTGATTCGAGTAAGTGGAGCAACAATTGCTGTACGAGAGGAATCTGGAATTAGATAAGGAGAAAGGTGTAAGATTTCGTCTAGATAATCCTGCAAAGAGTGTTTTTTTTTGATGATCACACAAAAACTGTTACAGCTTGGCTGGAAAATTTTTATTCTTTCTCTGTATTCACTAGATATAGTACGTCGGATTACCATTTATTTCAGTTGGTACAGAATTTTTCTAATGGGAAAAAATCAGAATCCCTACGAGGGTGCAAAACGCAGATCATTGGTGAGAAAGATAGAACGTTCTGATAAGATGAAAGTGCCAAGTTACCTCAAAGATGGCTGAAGATAGCAGCATGTAACAGTAATTGTGTTGATTAATACAATATATGGACTGGCTTCTTGATATATATATATATATACATATATATATATATATATATATATATATATATATATATATATATATATATATATATATTGCGCCTAATCGATGGAATTGTCTAATCAGTGATAGTTGCTTATTTTTGGTAAATAAAAGTTTGATTTAATTTTGATTACATTGACTTTTGACCCCCGCAAAAATGTTTGTATCATCGTTTTGATTAGAAAAAACAAACTTTTGATCAAACAGAACTACACTTTTATTTGCTTTGTGTGGAAAACATGTTTGGTTCCACCTTGATCCGATGAACTTTTGATCGTAAAAATAATCTTCATATCTTTGATTTGAGTAAACTAACATCAAATCAAATCAAAACTAAGTATCTATTTGTTTTCCTTAAGAAAAAGTTGAAACTTCGTAAAATAGGCAATTTCACCCATCCAGCATGATATAAATAACTATACATATATATATATATATATATATATATATATATATATATATATATATATATATATATATATATATATATATATATATATGGAGGTGTAAGTGTGTGTGATTCAAGTTGTATTAATTTTTTACCGCTTCTTTTATACGCTTATATGTCTGTTTTTATGTTTTGATTCATTACCAGTTCTCTCACCTTATTTCTTTCCCTTTTCATCTCAGCTTTGTTCTTTATCTTCAACTGTTGAGTGAGTAAAACCTGATTATACCAGTCAATGATTCTCCTGCGAAATTCCAGAGGTTATCAAATTTTCCCCTTGCGATTCGTCACATGGAACGTGATGAAAACCTTACGGGAATCAGATTGCTGCAGCTGAGAAATCCAAAAACAATATTGCGTTCTTGATACAAAAGTATGCCGTATTGGAATTAGAAGGAACGATGTTGGCCCATGCATTTACCATCGTCATCATCAGTGTTTTTACGTCAATTGTTGGATATATATCTTTTCTCAAATTCAGCAGACCCCTTAAGTTTGCTTACTGCAAATTTTTACTTTTACGAGAAAAAAACAAAAAAATAATTTTTTTAAAATGACTTCCAGAGCTTGTTTCGTGGTAAGCTGTTCGAAGCATTGACTTATTCATCAGAGGATTGCTCAATATCATAGATTCGGCTTATGCAAATATTGTATTGTCGGAGAAATCAACACTTCATGGTGACTCAGAGTCTCACATGTCTGCAATGTTTGTAGCAGCATGACATTTTAGACTTAAGAATGTTAGATATCTTTGTACAAGGGGCTATTATAATGATAGAGAATATGAAATACATAAGATTTATTTCATGAAAATTCGTTTGTCGTAAACGACCAAAATCGATCAGCACTGGTCGGATGAAATTCAGTTCGGTTAGTACACTTGTGAATGTCCATAGTTTAAGAACATATTCATTTTTCTCCCATTGATCCTTTTTCCTTGCTTCATTTTTTCTTTAACTTAGACAATTGAGTCAATAAAGGATATTTTGGCATGAATACATTTGCATTTATTTTTCGATGTTATTTAGTTTTAAGCCATCATGGTTTGAAACTTTGAATGTTGGTATGTGTCGTTTAAAATGTTTGTGTGTGATTCTTTTTGTTCTCATTTTATGTGTTTTTCATCTATCATGGAGTAGATTAACTGTTTTATTATAGTTGAAAATCTCACTTACTTTATATTGGTACACATTTTATATCAGTACGTTTGTTTTCCCTTTTCCTCTCTTTTTCCTTTTTTTCCTTATTTTCCTTTTATATTTTTTCTCCTTCTTTTTCCTTTTTGTGTTTGTGAACTTCATGTTTTAAAATGTTAAATGATGTATATAAATACACATATACATATGTGTGTGCATGTGTTTGTGGGTGAAAAATATGATCAGAATAATCATCTGTCTATAGTGTGCTACCGTTAGTAGAAGCAAGGGCAGAGAGCCAGACAATTTCGAACATTACCCCTACAGAGGTTTTGCCATGACAATAACGACTAGCAGCAAAGATCGTCAGGTGAGTTCACAGGTGTTCTTTCTAATGGAACCAAGGCGTTTATATTGATTCTAATAAAGTAAGAGATCTGCATTCGGAATAATCTAATGTACATTTTTCTTGTGTCGTTCATTTTCATTTGACTGTTGCCAATGATAGAAGAGGACTTTGCTCTTTAATAACAACGATTGATAATGCACAGAGAAAACATTTATATAAATATGAACTGATTTTTCTTTATATCCCTGCTTTGAAAATAAGATTACGTTAAGCTTTGAAGAACAAAACGCTCCAAAAGGATAAAAGAACAGAAAATATGATAATAGCAGGTGGCAATCAGGCGGGGTGGGGTCAAGAGATACCAATAGAAAGCGGGGTTAAAAGTTATAAAGAAAATGCTGGACACACAATGATGAGAATGGATTCAGATATAGATGAGATACTCGGGAATTTGTGGATAATAGATGGGATTGTGGATGTAATCAAAAGAAAATCTAACAAAGCAAAAGTTCCTCAGAAGAAAAAAAACTACAACTACTGCTATTACAACTACTACTACTGCTACTACTGCTACTAATAATAATAATAATTATAATAATAATAGTATTAATAATAATAATAATAATGATAAAATGTGTTGGAGGTACAAAACCACTGCACTGCTATGATAGGCGAGGGAGAGATGAGGTGAGAGGAGTGCTGGACACCCTAAGTGACTTGATGTCACTCAGTTGACAGCCGTAACCACCCGGCATCTGATGCAGAAACGCTAGTAATAATGATAATAATAATAATAATAATAATAATAATAATAATAATAATAATAATAATAATAATAATAATAATAATAATAATGATAACAATAATAACAATGATAATTATAAAGATGATAATAATAATAATGAGAATATACATGTCAATGGATAGAAGAGAATATACATGTCAATGGATAGAAGGGGGCTACTACCAGAAGAACAGAAAGGGTGTAGGATAGGAACCAAAGGGGCAAACGATTTACTCTACATAGACCAGATGATCTTAAAAGAAGTAAGGAAAAGGAGAAAGAATATCGCAATGGGATGGATAGATTACAAAAAGGCATACGATATGATTCCACATAGCTGGATACTCGAATGCCTTAGAATGTTCAAAATTAGCGAACCGGTGGTTAAATTCATTGGCAATTCAATGGAAGACTGGAAAGTAGATTTGACAGCCGCAGGGGACAAACTAGCCGAGGTAGGGATAAAAAGGGGAATCTTCCAAGGAGACTCGTTGTCCCCACTATTATTTGTTCTAACAATGATACCGCTTAACAGAATCCTGAGAAAACAGCAAAGGATACCACTTCTCTAAAACAAAAGGAAAGGTCAACCACTTAATGTACATGGACGATATTAAATTGTTTGCAAAAAACAGGGGAGAGCTTGAGACTCTGTTCAACGAAGTAAGGGAATATAGTGAGGACATAGGAATGGAGTTTGGGATAGAAAAATGCGCAATCATGGTGATGCATAAAGGAAGGCTTTCAATGACTGAGGGAATTGAACTTCCGGACAACAACAAGATTAGGGCATTGACTGCACAAGACCGATACAAGTACCTAGGTGTCCTTGAATGTGACACGATAAAACGGGAAGAGATGAAGGAGAAAATTAAGAGAGAATACCTCAGAAGGATAAGGAAAATATTAGAAACCAAATTAAATAGCAGAAATCTAATAAAAGGAATGAACACCTGGGCTGTGTCAGTAGTTAGGTATACAGGACCATTCCTAGGATGGACAAAGGAAGAGCTCCAATCAATGGATTAGCGAACAAGGAAACTTATGACGATGCATAAAGCATTACACCCCAGGGATACAGATAGACTATACGTTAAGAGAAAAGAAGGTGGTAGGGGGCTCATCAGCATAGAAGATTGTGTCCAGAGAGCTAAAGTAGTCCTAGATAGATATGTGCAAACAAATAGTGAAGAAATCATAGAGAGCGCGAGGGATAGTGCAACAAACAATAAAGTAGAAAACAATGGAACAGTACAGCAAACTAGAAAAGAAAAGTGGGAAGGGAAAAAATTGTACGGCGAGTTTAAAAGACAGATAAAAGATATAGCAGACGAAAAATCATGGACGTGGTTACGAAAGGGGAACCTTAAGAGAGAAACAGAATCGCTCATCATGGCAGCCCAAAACAAAAGCATAAGGACAAACTACATAAAAGCAAAAATCGACAGAACACAGACAAACAGCAAATGCCGCATGTGCGGTGAAAGAGATGAGACAGTAAACCACATAACTAGTGAATGTAGCCATCTCGCCCAGAAGGAGTATAAGCATAGACACGATAGAGTAGCAACGATGATACACTGGGAACTAAGTAAACAAATGGGATTCAACCATGGGGAAAAGTGGTATCAGCACAAGCCAGAGGCAGTTTTGGAGAGTGACAGCCACAAACTACTGTGGGACTTTGACATCCAAACTGACCACCTCATCCAGGCAAGAAGGCCGGACTTAGTAATAGTAGACAAAAAAAGGAAGGCCTGCCAAATACTAGACGTTGCTGTACCTGCACACCATAGAGTAAAAAAGAAGGAGGGTGAAAAAAGGGAAAATACCAGGACCTAGCAAGGGAGTTAAAGAAAATGTGGAACATGAAAACCAGGGTTGTACCGGTCATAGTGGGAGCACTAGGAACTGTCCCCAAAACGCTGAGGGAAAGACTGGAGGAGATCGGGATTAGGGGGAGGATAGAGACCGTACAGACCACAGCACTACTGGGAACTGCACGGATACTGAGGAAGGTGCTAGAGATATAAGGACTGCAACGAATCGTAGCTCTGTCATGATATGCGAAAGAGAGAGAAGACGTTAGCTGAAGACCTGAGGAGACTTATTGTCACTCAGCCTTCAGCGATAACCACTGGGCAACCGGTGTGAAACTGTAAATCGCAGAATTACTGCGACCTATGAGTACTAGGAGAGGAGGGCTGGAAACTTGAGGAGACTTGCTGTCACTCAAACTCCAGCGGTTACCACCAGGCAACTGGTGTGAGATCCATAATAATAATAATAATAATAATAATAATTGTAAAAAAAGTTACGACAAAGATTTCTTAGTGAAAATGGTGTCCGTTTTAATTAGAGCATTGGACTCACTTCTCCCCCCATCCCCCAAAAAATCATATCCCATCGAATATTTGGACATCAAGATAGATATGCGAATACTCGAAAAATCTGCCCACCTTAAACAGCTCTCATTTTAAACGAGAGTACTCTTTGCCTCACAATGATTACACATCTTATACGGGTTCTCATATTCGTAAAGGTTTTTTCCCGTCACGTTCACTGGTAAGAGTGGCTGACACAGTTGGTATAAAAAGTAGCACCCTTCAATACTAATGACAAAAAAAAGGTTGTGTCCTTTTTTCTGTATACTCCGTAAGAGAGAGAAAAGAACCTAATTTTTCCTTTCTTTTCTATTGAAGAGAAGTTCCAATACACTGGCAACCACCAAAAAACGCGAACGTATGTAGATGCCTGCATACGCATATCCTACACAAGCAGCACCACCCACACGAACAATCATTATCTTACGCGTCATTCGGAAGTCACGTGTTTTTTTTACCACCAGTAAAAGCCTCAAACCCCTATAATAGTAAAGTCGTTTATTTTCCTTTGCTTTTTATTCATTATTTTAGTTTCATTCGTATTTCTTGCAATCGGATGACGCTCTAGTTTTTGAATCACGAATACTTTTATTTCATTTTCTTCTTCCTTTCCTCGAGGTGATATTTGCATTGCAAAATGAAAGCCATAAAGGTAAAGGAAAAGGGGGAAAGAAAGGAACATACAAAGAGCTTATTGTTAAATAAAACACGGAAGATTATGGTTACCCGTTCAATTATGTTGATTTTTGAAGAATTTCGATACGATATTCTTTTTCTCTCCATCTCTGTCTCCGTCTCTGTCTCTGTCTCTCTTTGTCTCTGTCTGTCTGTCTGTCTCTCTCTCTCTATCTATCTCTCTCTCTCTCAGCATTATCATATCTATCTATCTTGGTCCTTTCATATCTATCCGTCTTAGTAATCCATCTTGGTATTTTGATTTATATCTGCCTGTTGATTTATATCTACCCATCTATCAATCTATCTATCTATCTATCTATGTATCTATCGATCTATCTATCTATTTATCCATCTATCTATCTATTTATCTATTTATCCATCTATCTATCTATCTATCTATCTATCTATCTATCTATCTATCTATATATATATATATATATATATATATATATATATATATATATATATATATATTAGATATCTGCCTCACTAATAACTTTACTCTGTGTCAGTATCTGCTTGATTTACTCCTAGAATAGTATATCTGCTCATCTCCTTCGAACCATCCTCCTATCTATTCCATCTGTAAAAACTATCTACATTGAATCCATCCATCTATATGTCTTTATTTGAATCCGTACTCCTGTTTCATATATATATATATATATATATATATATATATATATATATATATGAACTGATAATACATCCATAAGAAATACATAAAAAGTGCATCGTAGAAGGTTTCAAGAGAATTGAGATCAAAAAAAAGAAAGAGTAGAACAAATTTGCAGAGATATCATGAGATGACTATAAAAATCATCGAGTGAGAGAATATTAGATGGAAATAATGTTTGAAGAGCAGAAAAAATGCATATATATATATATATATATATATATATATATATATATGTATGTATGTATGTATGTGTGTGCTTGTGTGTGCGTGTGTGTGTGTGAGTGTGAGTGAGTGTGTCTGTTTGAAGAAATGTGTTAAGTGACGGGACTTAGTTCAACGTTGCTGCATCTTTAAAGAAATGAAAGAATATAAAACGTAATTTTCCCATCAAATACGGTGAATTATTAAGGCTTTCTATAATACTTCACGCTCAGCAAAACAAAGGAACAAGATCAAATCTATCTCCCTACGAATCTTTTTCTCTACCAAAATCCTTGGCAGATACTCAGGGCAGAAAAATACAGATAAAATGGGTTCAATTTCTCAGGAAAGATCCTATCATAGCGCACAAAAAGATTTTTCGATCTTATATCCATGTTTTTCTGTTCTTTTTCTTTTTGAGATTTTTCTGTATTGATTTATTCACCAGAATTGGTTTTGTGTCATCTCGTGAAAAGATACAGACTGCAGACCCTTTATGTTGGTCCCCAGATAAAGCAAACGTCCCTAATTTTAAAGTATGGGAGGATAAAAACAAAAAAAATACTATTTTTCATCTTTTTGTCATCGAAAAAAACTTAAAACGATCGGTCTTCACCCCAATACTTCACCTTGTAACTAACTCTTTGCTTTACCCTAACTCTAATCTCTCGACATGGGAATGATGAAATTGACTAAGTATATATATTCTAACTAGTTGTGTAAAGCTTTTAGACTTCAAAACACATTAAACAGTCCTCCAGTATATCGCTGATTCATTTTTTGTTTCAAGTTTTTGACAGCATTAACCTCTTGAATTCAAGCATAGCTGCACGAATATGACAATTTGACCGATCTTGAAATAACTAAAAAGATATTCTTCGGTAGTAATGTATAAATATTTTGATTCTACAACATCAAATTGCAGTTACAATTTGGACCAAAGTTAACGTCTTAAAGTGAGTGCCTTGTTGGTAAGATAAAAAAATGAAGATCAATCGAGTTTTTTCAGTTGGTCTTCCGTAATTCAAAATTATGTACGTTAGCTTTTTGTAGGTCTAGTGGAAAATGTCGGCAAACTATTTACGGCACCTAATGTTCTTAAGTAGTCGGGAATCTGATTACTATGCAGATCAGTCATATTTAGCATTCAAGATGACATGAAAAGAGGTCTGGTTAAACACTCGAAAGAAGACTTCACATGACCAAATTCTTTTGGCAGCAGAGTATGTTCGATGACCAATTGAAAAAATGGGAAACGGGTGATCAATAAATACGATTCTTCTCTCGCTTTTTTCGGGTAGCTATCATTAAGAAAAAGTCTGATTTCCAAATGCTGGTGGACACAAACTAAAGGACCGATTTGCATAATTGTACGTTTTAAATAGAACCCCCACCACATCCTATCCAGGGTATAAATTTTCAGAAAAGAAAATAAGGAATTTTGTACGAGTAATAAAGCGTCAATGTTTAGACTTTGAGCCCCCAAGCCTAATTGTTGCGGATTGTACATTCGATACAGATAAAAATGGTTTAGAAGTCATTCAGATTAATTTGAAAACCTATGTGGATACTTTTGGTGACAGTTTTTGTTGACGGTTTCAACGCAACAACCTTTTTTGTTTCCGTCCATGTTTTGATAAGTGTATCAATCTATCGATCTATCTATCTATCTATCTATCTATCTATATATATATATATATATATATATATATATATATATATATATATATATATATATATGAGATGGGATAATCTGACCAAATGGTGGTGATAATTTGTCAATAGGCAGGTGAAAAGAATTCAAAAGAGGTATAAGTGTTACATCTAGAAAGAAAATTATCAAGTAGACCAGCTTCGTACATTTCATAGCTTCCAATAGACTTTTTGCAGCGTGTTTTTTGGTTGTTTAGAGGGAATTTGTGTGGGTGTCAGAGAGGAAAAGGTGGTCAGTGAGAAGCAAGCGGTTATGTTTTTGCACTGTGTCACTGTGAGGGCATCTACATGGAACACATGATATCTGGAATTAAATAGATAAGTTTTGGGATATATTGACACTGTCCAGGTGATAATTTCTTCTTCAAATGCAACACTTGTTCTTGAATCTTTTAAACCTTCAAACATCAATATATATATATATATATATATATATATATATATATATATATATATATATATATATATATATTGACGGTTTGAAGGTTTATATATATATATTGATTTTTGACGGTTTGAAGGTTTAAATATATATATATATATATATATAGCAAGCATATTCCCTTTCTATGTTAAATTCATATTGTACGCACCTATTAATATGTTCACTGTTTAAGAATGAGGGATCATTTCAAAATATAATATAACGCAATTTATTATATATATCGTACAATGAAATATTTCATTATTAGAATAAAGACATGTTACTATTTTGAGAATAAAATCAACTATGTCTACATCGTTACTTAAGCGCATCTTAAGCAGTTTCAGTGTTTTTCATGCGTTTACTTGTTTCTTGTTGTTAGCAATCAGGCAAGTCAGAGGTTTTGAAGTGAGTCGAGGATTACATTATATACCGTATAATAGAGATTGTTCCCTTTGTAGGGAGGGAAGATCTCCATCAAAGTCTCTTTACAGCTACCAGCAGCACCTGCTATACCCAGTTGGCCCCTCATTTACATACTGTCAAGACTCAATGCTGCTTAACTGTACAAGAACTTGTGTATCCCAAGCAATTTGGCCATATTGTTTTCCATACATTCACATTATTCATCTTTATCTTTCAAGATTTCACGGAAAAGGGGAAAAAATGAAAAATAATCAAATTTTGCTGATGTGTGCAAAGTATGCAAAATGTTGTTTTGCTGATCGTGAATTAGGCTTTGCTCTTTCAGGTGGAAATGGAAACACTATCAAAATTGTGAATGCAAGGAAGGAACGAAGAGAAAAAAATCAAATGCTTGTTTTGCAATGGACATCGTCATTCTTCATCTCTTGCGCACAAGAAGATTAATATGTACGTTTTTCGCTATTCGTTTCCATGGGAAAATGATGAATAATGGGCGAAAATGATTTTTTATTTGTTTTCTGTTGAAAGAACACCAATATATTGTTGTTTTTAGGAAGAAAAAAGCCATCTTGGATATGACGTAAATGCAACATTTGAAAGAGCTACGCATGCGCAAAATACGCAAATTGCTTAACATTTTGACAAAACGATTACAGTGAATAGATTTTTTTTATTGGATATCTTGGAATAACATCAACAATTATAATGTGATATAAGCAATTATGATATAAACGATTATATTATAAACAATTAAGCATTAAATACAAGAGAATACATAGCTGCAAAAATGGTAATGACATAAAATAAATTCAGCATCCGTCTGACTGTAAATACACACATAGAACATACAATGCAGTATTTGTATTACTATATATATATATATATATATATATATATATATATATATATATATATATATATATATATATATATATATATATATATATATATATAGTGGATTTGCTACACGAACGAGCTTATGCTCAGATCCTAGTTGGGGAATTTGGTGAGAATTTTGTTGGTGTCACTATGAGTAGGAGTTATCTATTCTGTTCTATGGTTTTCAGTAATATGAATATTTTTGCTGGTGTTCGTAAGTTACATGCCAAAGGCTGTGAGCTTTGTAATAGAGTTATCTATGAATGGATGCTTAATTATTTTTTGAGGGATGTTTCTATCTTGACCTTGATATATCGCATTTAGTTTATTGCCTTTGTTGGTATCTTTTGTGTCCCAAGTTGATAGTATTATTCTAAATATACTTGGACATCCGAGGAAAGAGATATTGCTGGTTAGGAGTTCGGGGGATGTTGGTTGTATGAATAGACTGTCTATATCACCTTCAATTTACTAATGTATGGATTGCTATATCATACTCGTTTATAAGAATTTTAAACAATGTCTGCATTTTAGTATTATTTTGTTCTTTTTATTTAAAAAATGTACTTTGGGTTTCTTTGTCTTTTTAGAAAAAATTGGCAAGTACATTTCCAACTCCACTGTATACAATTTGACTCTTGAAGTATGAAGTCGAATGTATATAGCTCTCTATGAAATAAATCCATCACATATCAGACATTGCTTTATATTATGCTATTTCGCAATATATATATATATATATATATATATATATATATATATATGTATATATATATATGTGTGTGTGTGTGTGTGTGTGTGTGTGTGTGTGTGCTTGTGAGTGTGTGTGTTTGGATACGTACGTAAATTTGCTAAGTTCATGTATATGAAATATCCGGTGGTAAGAATGTAGATGACAAAAAGGAAAGAAAACAATCATTGTATGTAGATTAAAATTAATTCTACTGACATGTTCAGCATTCTGGCTTTCTCCAAGTGGTAAGTTTAAATGTGACAAGATTCGAAATATTGGATTTCTTTAAGTGAAGCGGCAACGTACATACATATTTACAGTCGGATTTCGATTTCACTTTTCAGTTTAGGACAGAACAGTTCAGATGGAATTTCTTTTGTGTTCACGTTTTGGTTCGTTTGTTTGTGGAGATGAAAATCAAAACTTCCAAGAAAAAACAGTACGTGGTATTTATAGAAATAATACCTTTTAACATGAAATCTACTGCTCAATACCCCTAGCCAAACATTACTAAGCAGATAGAAGGTCACATCAGCCAAAAGGGGAGGGGGGCATATGGTATATTGTATAAGTATAATATTCCTTTGATATTTTCCCCTAGGTACGTTAAGTAAGCATTCCAAATCTGTGTCAAACAATATCGATTTCGCCTAACCGAAACATAAACGCGTCGTATTCAGAATATCACAGCCATCGGTCAATCTGGCACACATGGTAGGTTTACAATAGTAATAGATAAGAAATACTAACATGGTGATAAGAATGATTCTTACTTTAAAAAAGTACAGAACAATCTCTTTGAATATATGTACATACATGTTCACATCATCGCAAATATCACAATATGTAAGTAGATAGGTAAATTTTTCTGGTTGTCAGTCAGTTTCACAGGGCATTTCAAATTGAAAGTAACAATTTTGCTTATAAAATACCTCTTACCAATCTGTTGAGTCCATGGAATCAATAAAAATCTGTATTTTCTATTTGAAATATCAACCACGGATATCCAAATCTATCTGAGATTTTTCCACAGGGATCAAGATGATCTGGAAAGAGTGGACAAAGAAGCACGTTGTATAGCAATGACCAACAAGTTAATCTTGCCGAACGTCATTAAGGGTTCCGATCATCGATGAATATCTTAGTATTGATTGATTGATATCATGTTTGCTAATTTGATGTACTTGTATGATGAACATTGTCATTTCTTTGTTAACCTCGACGTGACAATTGACCTATTCAAATGTAGCAATGTTGTTGATAGAAATTTATCCTACCCACCACTTGAAATTATGGAGCCTCCCACTGGAAATAATTCAGTATTTTTCTCAGGAATGATAATTTCATAGAAAATTCAAATGTATCCGTAATTGTTTTTACGAGGATTGCAAGTAATGCAGTCAAATAGTGTTATGCCTTTTCGGCATATTAATGGGTTGAAGAAAATCAGCGCGACGTGTAGCTGTTGTTTGTTAGAGAGGGTAAGAAAAACGAAAAGGAAAAGTTGAATGTCCCCATTTTAACACACACACACACACGCACTCACAAACACTCATACACACACATACACATACACACACACAGATACAAGCGTGTGGGTAGTAACTCAGAAAAACATTCTCTTCAGTCTTTTGGGAATATCTTAGCAAAAAAATAAAAGTGCTTATCTTTACGTCACAGGACGAATCCTGAGCCCCTTGGATTAAACTTCACAGAACAGTATCACGCCTGATAGGGCGAAAACTCCATTGGATAAAGCATCACACCTGCATCCGACTGGTTCTAAATGATCTGAACTCTGGTCCAGAAACCAGAGTTACTTTGTTCCACCATTTGGGATATATATATGGCCATAAGCACATCGTTTATAATGGTATCGTTACTTGATTGTCTTGATCGTCGTCGCAACGACAGATATGGATTTGGGGAACTCGATACACAATAAGGCATGGTTTTAGGAACTGAGTATACGATAATATTACTATCAGTAGGTATTGAGTATACAAAAATATGGGCATTGTGTAGATGGTAAACATCGTACTCTTGCGTATTCCTCAGTCTCATTTTCATCCCTTCCTCGGAGATTTTCCTCTCATATCTTTCCTTTCAAAGACCAGTCAGAAGATTGAGAGGGGTGGTCAAAAGGTTTCAACACGATATGGAACGATTACATGCATCATTTTGTTTGATATAGAGATTGGGTCCTCCTAGGTTTAATAAGGATCACCACAGGGAACTCTCTAAACGATGCCTCTCACAAAGGGCTTAAAGATCACCATAGTAACTGTTGGAATATCTGATTTAAAATGTTATTTGATTCAGTTTAGCAAAGAGCTATGTCAATCTCGATATCAGAGGATTAACGTATGATTTTGGGGGTTAGCATAAACTTACATCGTAAATTGAACTGCTACATCAAATGAATATCCACGGGGGATACGGAAAAAACAAAAAGATAGTTCTTTCAAGACATATCAAGGAGTAAATATCTAATTCCCGGTATTTTTGATCCATTGATATAACTCGTACGCATGATACTTACATATATCCAAACCAACCTAAAAACTGAAGATACCCATGTTGACAGTTTTGATCACATTTTCGATTTCACACATGCTGTTCAGCATTTTCTTGTTCGTGTTTGACCAGAATAAAGCTGTTTTTTTTGCAAATGATTAAGGTAAATTAATAAATTTATCATTCAATAATTATCTCTATTGACGTATGTTACGGAATAGTAAAAATACATATATACATACAATGTGCGTTATATAAGTGAAAACTTTCTAATAGTTTTTCGAAATATTCCCTGCTTCCTCTGTCCAGTGTTATTTGAGGCACGTTGTCTATTTCTCCCCAGACAATCTTTTCACCTTCACGTCGTCTCTCGACGTATAGGTACGTGTGTTACTTGATTTAACCACTGGAGATATAAAAACGGCGTCGGGCTAACGATAAGTAGGTTGGATCAAAAATAAACCAATTATATGATGCGATAAGTGATGGTCACTATTTTCTGTCTATAATATTTGCCAAGGAAAATAACTATTAAATGCTAATCGCATCTACATCTTTCGGAAGGATCAAGGGCTTGGTGCAAGTCCCACAAAAATAGCTTACTATCAAGAACATCTGCCGTTTTGAATAAAATACCTTCTGGATGTTATCCCGACGGGTAAAATTTCGACATCATGAAATCCGCGTTAAACAAGTTCCTTCCCGTATGTTAGTCTTCATAGTTTTCAATTTAAATGCAATGATTTAGTATTTCCGGCTCCATAAGTTTAACATCGATGAGATATTTCAACATTTTTAACTGGTTTTCATTCTGTGGCTTACATAATTCCCCTCTCAATAACCCTCTCATGCGAGATGTCCTTGCTAGGGGTAAATTGAACGCTGAAGTAATTTCAAAAGAGGCCTCTCATCTTTTTTTCCCATTCATTTCATTATTTTCTGCAGATGCGCAAAAAATCTAGTTTCATTCTGATCGGTCATAAACAAGGAAATCAAAAGCAACAAGATGTTGATTATAACTTCTCCCAAGTCTGATGCGATTGCAAACTTATTAGAATGCTGGTGTCATTTTTGACAGCATTGGAAAATTGGTAGAGATGTAATTCAATGCGGGTATAAGCAAAGTAAGATGCTGTCTAAAACTCCCTGAATCTGATCATGACAAAACGTCACTCAACGTAATATGTAGCTCTCACCCGTTCCTCTGATACAGTCAGTGATTTCAACTCAAAAAAGGGGGAAGACGAGGTGATACCAGCATGCATAAACTCTGCAAAGTCTACTTTGAGATGGCCTTTCAAAAATTAGACTGGGGAAATAAAGAAACCAGTATAGACGAATACCTAAGTAACCTCAGAGTTGCTGACAACATCATCCTTCTTGCAGAAAATCCCCACGACCTTAAATTGATACAAAACTAATTGAATGAAGAAAGTAAGCCTTCCCATGAATTTGAGCAGAACAAAGGTTATATGAAACACTTTGGATAAAATACACCATGATTAAAATCAAAAATGGAGATGGTGGATCACTACATCAACCTAGGGAAACAAATCCGTATGAAACCGACAAAAGGAGAAAGAATCAAGCAGAAGATCGCTGTTGAATGGAAAACCTTTGGCAGAGCAAACTCAACCCCCAAAACGAGAAGATCCCATTATTCATAAAAACAAGAGTATACAATCAATGCACCCCCATAGTCACTTATGGAGCTGAAACATGAAACCTAACTAAGAAACATACCCATAGACTGAAAACCGTCCAACATGCACATGAGAGAATCGTGCTTAACCTAATATGGAGATATCATAAGACAGCAAGGCATATCACGGTGAAAACGGGAGTCAGAGATATCATAAAGTCCATCAGAAAAGTCGAATTCCGATAAGTTGGTCATGTTGCAAGAATGAAGCGGCCAATGGACATCACAACTCGTAAGGTAGATCCCCAGACATTCCATGCAAAATCAAAGCCGGTAGAAGAAAAAATGGAGACACAAAATATACAAATTCGGAAAGTAACGGCTCCATGACGGCCATAGTAGAAAGGTGTGGCGATACCTAGGGACGATAAAAGACCGTTGATGATGATGATGATAGCTGAGTTGCATTAGCAAAATTCCGTACTATTATCGGTTTGTGAGCTTCCATTAAATTTCTGGGTAGCGTAAGACACACACACACACACACACACACACACACACACACGCACACATATATATATATATGTATATATATATATATATATATATATATATATATATATATATATATATATGTATATATGTATATATATATACATATATATATATTTCAATGTATATATTTGTATAGATGAACTGATTAACGCAGACCAGCTAAGCGAGAAGGATACGTAGGCCTCTTCATTTTTAGGGCTACAGTGATTTGATATATACATACATAAATAAATATATATACATATATATATATATATATATATATATATATATATATATATACATACATTCATACATATATATATATATATACATACATATATATATATATATATATATATTTATATATATATATATATATATATATATATATATATATATATATATATATATGCATAGTGAGAGAGAGGGAGCATATAGGTGAGTGTAAAATAAAAGTACAAGTATTGCACAAGAGAGGTCAAATAAGTGTAAGAGATAAGTAAGAAGTTTGAAATAGCCACCCTGGTTGGAGATAAACTTGTATTTGATAACTTGGATGCTTGATAAAAAAAAGTTTGTGTTCAATGTTGTGATTTCAGCTAACAGAAAAAAATCCCCTTGGCCGGTTCCAATGAGATTTCCAAATGATATTTAGATTTGGAGGATCAGATATGGAGAGTCGAGTATCGGGGTTGAAGGTGGGTCCTGTAATAAATCTGTCATCCATGGCTTATGGTCAGTGTATAGGGAAATCTACAGGAATTGGGTGGGGACAGTGTTAACCCCTTCTATGTTATTGAGTCTATAGGTAATGGTAATATATAAATACATCCATAGATACACGTAAATGCACCCATGTATTTACACGCTAGTACATTCCCATATATCCATTTATGGACGTATACGTGCACTTGCACTTACACATATACCTCATCTACAAGTACATACACATATTAATACAAATACTTGATCGAAAATCCTTATAATGGAGATGTGGATCATTAGAATAAACAAATAATGGAGATAATGATAAAATCATTAGTTTAGCTATATACGACAGAGAAAGAGGATTTACATGGGACTGAAACAAAGACAGGTATACATTCACACATGAATACATGTCCAAATATATTTAAATAAAAGTAGATGCGTTGGAGTGTTTATTAGAGTCTCGTACGATCTCATTATGACAAATACACACATAAACATACAAAAATACACAAACACACTCATAGACACATATATATGCATATATGCATATATGCACATGGATGTAGATACACATTCAAGATGAGGATATACATACACATACATATGTTCATACACGGCACGAAGAGAGGAAAAGACTTTAGGGATGTAAACGAAGGCAAACACAAAACACAAATGTAAATATATGCTCACATGAATCCTATTATAGGATAAAGGTGATGGAAAGTCTAGTAAGGTCTCATACGATGTCATCATGGCAAATACACGCACATGCACGCTCGCGCTCACAAACACATACATATATATGCACATAGATGGAGAAGCACTTTCAAGATGCAGAAATATATACATGCGTGCATACACTCATGAACATAGGTATCCAGCAAAAACATATGCATCCCTTACTTACTTACACACACACACACACACACATGCACACACACACACACACACACACACACACACACACATATATATATATATATATATATATATATATATATATATATATATATATATATACATAGTAGGATGTAGATTTGCTACACAAACTAGCTGACGTTTCTGCCATCTTCGGGCCTAATCAGCCTCCATTAGAAGTTGCTTTACACCAGAAGTGGCTTTACATTATTGATATATTATTATGTTATGTTATACTGCCAGCCTGATTTGTACCACATATACTATATATATATATATATATATATATATATATATACCATTTGAAGAAATATTCCTCATATTTCTAGTATGGTAGCATGTACTCTCATTAGGTAGAGCAAATCATTATTTTCTGATGAGATGCTTTTTTAAGCACACACATGTACACACATACATATACAGCCATTCAATTCAAGTAATTAATGATCGAATTTCATAATGTAAAATACCCAAAACAACAAAAAATTATACCCTTTCATTTTGATTGATGTTATTTTTTCCTCTATGTTGAATTTCTATATTCAAACACAAACCCCGAACTAGGATAAGAAGCAATTGAATTTTGCATGAAAAAATATCCACATGAGATTTTCAACAGATTTAACTGGAATTCTATACTATATTCTATGAAATCCATTGCGGGAAAAATCCCTAAAATTTAGCTATTTGGACCAACGAGAAGAGCTGTACAATGGGTACCAAAGCTGTCCTAACCTATGTCGGATTATTGAATATGTGGAAAAAATATACGACAAAGCATTCAAACAATTCAAAACAAACTTTCCTGAAAGATTCAAAGGATCGTCGAAACGCTACCAAACCCACTGTTTTTTACGTGGACAAAATAGGAAAAAATCTCCCTTCAATTACACCTATCCTTAAGCAAACTGTAAAAACAAATCGATATTTCAATGGACTTTGGCCGATACATATCACCATTTCTGGACTGTAAAATTATCTTAAAGACTGGAAAAGAAATTCAACCGGACGTGTATTACGAACCAAACATCAGTAAAACCTACCAACTATGTTCTTTCTATCATATTACACCAAGATTAATATCGTATTTGCCCTTGTACGACGCTTCAAATCTGTATAATCGATCACTAACCATAAAATACCGCTAAGACCAAAATACCCACTTTCCTTAATCAAAGAAAGTATTTGAGCCGAAATATTGGAAAACTGACGATTTTAAATCCAACAAATTACTACTATTCTCCTCACTGGCACTCAGAAACCACAAATAAAAAAAAACATTTTCAAAGTGATTAATAAGACATCCTCATCCTAAATAAAGACCCCCACACGAAAATTGAAACAAAAATATTCAAAATAACCACCAGTGAATGTCAACCTCCTAATTCAGGAAAGCTCTCGACGAAAGCCATATTCACGGAAGAATTTGATGCAGAGAAAACGGTGATTAAAGGCTATCATTTTAACCGTGAATTTTATACATATCTATCACAATGAAATGAATATACATTCAAATGTGGAAAAAAAACTTTGAAATTAAATCCAACATAACTTGCAATTTCAAAACATCATTCATTGCATGATCTGTCAGGGATGTGGGGAGGGATATATAGGGGAGACTCACACATTAGAAATAGAATAACAGTGCACAAGCAACAGTTTAGGGATCCATCAACGAGAATTCTTAAAGTCAGTCAGCCTATCAGTTACTACACCCCATCAGGACAAAAAATAGTCTTTTAATTTCATAAAATGAAGACGGATAACACTATAAAATGTAGAAGAGAAATTATATCCATCTTATGTTTCTAACCTTCTCTGAACTGCCATTAGCAGATATAGATTTCTATCTACAAGCCTTAACGGTGAAAACTTAGTCAAATACGTTTAAAAAGCTCTCAATTAACACTTATCCCACACACCGCTTACCAGATCTTAATACCGAGCCTATTCCCCTCATTAATCATTGTGTATTTATGAATGCATGAGTGGGGTCGTTTTTTTTTTTTAATAAACTATCCGTCTTCTGTCACTTTGGCACATACATGCACACGTCTCTATTTTATTTTCATTTTTGCAAGTCCATATGTCTTCTCTCGCATGTATCTACAGTTGTGTATGTCTCTGTATATCCATATGCTCATGACATGTTTCTATCTGTCTGCACCGGCATACACAACTTGTGAAAGGTTACATACTCTTGTGAGTGAGGGTATATTTGCATTAATGCATGGTACATCCATACATTACAGCGCCTTACATGTGGGTGTATAAATATGTATTAGTAATAACTGTGTACCTGTACGGATGCATAAATGTGGGCACAGCTATGAGGACGCACGTTTGATTTTATATCCGCTCAAACAAATAGTTACGTAAGTATGTACGTGTATTTAAGTATGTATATATGTACGCTTCAGGGGGCGTCAGCATATATGTGTTAGTTCATATGTGTATGTGTGTGTATATCGTTGAATATGCAGTAGTGCTCTTATCAATCACTACTTCGTGATCGGAATCTCAAATCCTGAATCTGTATGAACGTGTGTACTTGGTATGTGTGTGCTCAAACGAACACATAATATTAGAAACTAATAACTTGCTCAACCAAGTGAGAGCGAACGTTTCCTTACTAGAAATATGAGGACCCTTTCTTGAAATGTTTATGTTTGTATGTAAATGTGTATATGAGGGTTGCATATGTTTATTGTGTGTATATATACATGCACATGTATTATTATGCGTTTATTCAGGTTGGTGCGTATCAGCATACGTGTAAAAACAATTTGAAGGGGAACCTACATGTGTATATATATATATATATATATATATATATATATATATGTATGTATGTATGTATGTATGTATGTGTGTGTGTGTGTGTGTGTGTGTGTATTTACCATAATCAAATCATCGAAAAATCTTGTAGACTTTTCAACACATGTACCTATAATTAGATACATGTAGGTATGTATTTACATATGTGAGTATAGTTGTCTATGTCTAAGCCAACTTTCAGTCGTAAATAATTTTATTATCTTCATTATTTGTTCACTTTAATCACTGACCTCTCCATTACAAGAATTTCAAAACAAAAATGATCCAGTTTTCGTATATGTACGCGTGTGTACATGTATATAAGGTATGAAATATGTGTACATGAGTGTACAAGTACGTACATGTTCCAAAAAAGTATGTGTGTGTACGTGTGCGTGTGTGTGTATGTGTGTGTGTGTGTGTGTGTGTGTGTGTATGTGTACATGCATGGGTACGTTTACGTGTAAGTATTGATGTACTACTAACAGAATGAATGAACACTCACCACTATTCCTGATACATCGTACACACATGGCCATAAGCCATGGATGACAGAATTATTACAGGACCCATTTTCTAACTCTCTGTCACCCGGGAAACTCAACATCCCTTCTCTGAATCTCTTAATCTCATTTTCTTTTGAAAAGCTCGTTCGAGAGGATTTTTTTCGATGAGTCGAGAAATTACTATGAACACAAACCTTTCAAATAAATATCCAAGTTATCAAATATAAATTTATCTCCAACCAATGTAGATATCCCTGACTCCTTATATATATGTATATATATATATATATATATATATATATATATATATATATATATACGATTGCTGGATGGATAGCCTGTATCCGGCATAATGGTGAGAATCTTTTATAGACAATGAGGAAAATTTTATAGACAGTGAGACTAGCATATACCAGATACGTGTAACAACTTCCCAAAATATACATTGGTGGTAAGTCTAGAAAAATGTCGAAAAAAATAAGTACGAACACCAATGTGTCCTCATAAAGTATGACCAGAAGAATGTACTTGTACAACACCACCTAGACACAGATAACACATTTGATCTCGAGGAGACCATCATAATAAACAGCACAGAATGACCTGCCAGATAATAGAAGCAGTTCTCATTGCAAAGAAAAACGACATAAAACAGCCGGGTTTTTTCAACATCGGATACATCGCAAGAATAGTATCATTGCAGAACATAACCAACATAAGCAATTCCACACAGACACACTTTATAATGGACACAGCTCACCCACACCTTTACAAGCTTAGATGCAGTTAAATGCGTGTATGAGTACGGACAGAAATGCTTGTTTGCCGGAATAGATATATGTATGCGTTTTGCTAAGGCACACATATGCTGAACCTGGTATGTCCTGTGGGTCCCTAGCATCAGTGATTAACCACGTATGGTGTATGACTACACTGACATACAGTGGTGTATAACTGTAATCTGCATGGTAACAGGATCGATTCACGCCATTCTATGAATACATATTGTGCGTACAATTGTGCATCACGCGGTCATTTTATCACATAGCTATACTGATATATACTATGCATTTCAGGCATGGGTTCGTAGATATATGCGTAACTCAGTATTGCATTTATACTACGTCTGATCAAAGCATACCAATACATATACAGATTATACGCTAGCAGGACGTATACTATTGTATATAACTGCACACTATCTAGAGCATTAAATGTTGCATGGACATACTGCTATGTTATTTCATTAGTTTCTCATTACTTGTTCATTCTACTGTTTACGTTGTTGAGTAATAACGGGATATCATTTCAAATGAATTTCTATATAATATGACGCAATTTACGATCATATATATGTATACACACAAATATATATATATATATATATATATATATATATATATATATATATATATATATATATATGTATGTATGTATGTACAAAATTGAAGTAGGATTTGGTACTGAAACGTATTAATGATTCATCCTTCTTTCGGCTTCTTCGCACTGAATCGACATAATATTTAATGTTGAATGCAAGAGGCACTTTAGGAAATAAATCCATCAAACATTGGATATAGCATTATATTATATCATTTTATATTGTTATATTGCATTCCTGATTTGTGTGTGTGTATATATATATATATATATATATATATATATATATATATATATATATATATGTATATATATATATATATCTATATTTATATTCTTAACGGGTGGAATGATGTTTCCGACAATATATGAGGTATATGAATAGACAAATTGGAAAAAAATTATCATTTGAGATCACCAAAACCTAACAACATTGCATGATGACCGTGAGAACGATGAGGACCATAAGTATGAGAAATATCATCCACAGCCGATCTGATGACGTTGCTAGTGAACGAGATGAAATCGGGGAGATTTTTTTTCCAATTTGTCAAATCTTACTGCAAGAATATAATGGTATATATATATATATATATATATATATATATATATATATATATATATATACATACATATATATATATATATATATATGTGTGTGTGTGTGTATGTGTGTGTGTGTGTGTGTTTGTGTGTTTGAATTGGTTTTTATGTATATTGTATTGAAAATACATACAACACCTCGCCTTTCAATAATGTATTTTTGCATATAAACGTATACTGCTGCGAGTTGATACTGTTTTGTAAGTAATATGCAATATCATGAACACATAGACGACAACAAAACAGATTACATCTGTGTTTAATTAATATTGTTCTACAAACAACAATTTTGTTTTCAAAATGTTTTCCCATTTTCATTAATTCTCGTCGAATAAATTATCTGGAATGAGCAAGTATTTTCTTTTTATTTGGTATTGCAATTATGTTATATTATGAATTATTATCGACAGGGCTAGAACTGTAACCCTTGCCTTGTGACTAATCTATTGCTTGAAAAAATCTAGAATAAACACAAATCCTGGAATGAATGCTTCCTCGATTCCTTTATTTATTCATTTTTTCTTTTTCAGAAACGTGAAGAATGCAATTAATTTTAATTAATTAAAACGTATTTTCATTTACAAAATATAATTAACTAAAGTATGAATCCTTTATGCTTTTTATTTAAAACTAGTTACAGTGTCAAGTAAATGTTTTGTGGAACTGTATAAATCACGTAATTTTTACAGTGTTGTTTTCCCTTTTTTACATATACTTCATATTATACTGCAATATATTTTTTTTTTGTAGCTGGGATCATCAGTTGTTACAGTTCAGGGATTTTAAAAACAAAACGGTAAATATTGCAACTTAGCAGTGTGGATCAAAAATCAACTCCCTTTCGGCTATATCTCATACCAAGTTTGTTATTTTGAAAAGGGTACCATCATAATGTATTGAATATGGATACTGTTTTTTTTTGTTTTTTTTTTTGGCAAATAATTTTTCACAGCAGGTTACTTAAAAACATATATAACGATGAAAGGTCAGTGAATACAACAACAAACTTGATTCACTGTTCGTGTCGCTTCTATTGAGTGTTCAACCATGCGAACCAATGCTGTTAAGGCAAAATGACACACAGACACAGACACACTACACAGACACACACACACACTACACAGACGCACACATGCACACACATACACACACACACACACATATATATATATATATATATATATATATATATATATATATATATATATATACGGGGACATCCCCAAAACACATGGGATTTGCTGGCCCAAATGTGTTCAATGTAATTCATTCATAGTGAACTGAGGATCTCATTTAATGATTAAATCGCCGTGTCATTAGGCTATATTATAGTCTTTATAGTACACCAAAGCTTTTTTTTTAAGGGGTCACCCGATATGTGTGCGTACGTATGTGTGTGAGCGTGCTCGACGCATAAGATTGTGTATACATGTGTGTGCATATGCAATAGACAATGAAAGCTCTAATAATGGTAGTAAAAGAAAATTTTGAATGTTAAAGTTTAATGTCGTAACTACTACATTCAAACAAATTTCATTTAAAAGATCATAAAAAGCATCAATAGATCACACTGAAGCCTATACCATCGTGAGGTGGGTAAGTGCATATGTACGCAGCCCTCCTTGGAAAAAAAAAACTTTTTCTGTCGACTATTTCCTTACCTACCGCTTAATTGATAGATGTTCATTACGAATCTTTTGGGATATCGTGTTGACAGACGTTGGAATCTTGAGATGATGTATAGTGTGTGTACATATAAATACGGCTCGGTGGAAGTAAGCTCAAAAAACTTTTATTTTTTGTTCATGGTCTATCCTTCCAGGATCTCATTGATAACCATTGCAAACTCCTGGAGATATCTTGTGGACAGTCATGAGCTACAAATAATATATATAAATACCACGTGGTAGAGGTAAGTGTGCATGGATCAGATATATCGTGTGGAATATATATATATATATATATATATATATATATATATATATATACTTTTGAATTCGTATAACTTGATGAACTGATCATATAAATATCATTCAGAAATTGATATATAATAATACAGAACAATTGTGAATGCATTATATTTTTTGAATGCACTCCTGTTATTGCTCAGAGAATATGTCATCTGGCCAAATCAGTGTCACTAGAATAAACAATTAAATACATCGGGGGGGGGGAGCTGAAGAAATCAAAACAGCCAACAATGAAATTGCTTAAGGTAACATCACTCCTCTCCTTGAAATAGACTTCCCGACCGACTGCAGTCAAAATAACTGATCCTGTCCTACGTTCCCAATTGGCTTTCCCATTGTTATACACACACATATATATATATGCGCTTATACATGTATATTTTGTAAGGACTTCTATATACACAGAACTTGGTATTTTGCATGCTTATATGAACGCATAGATTCTCCATGATAAGAAGACAGTCATTATTCTTATTTCTCAATTAAAATCCTCATTATCAGTGTTCAGAGATAATGCGATTAAGGAGTAATAAAAATTGTTTGAATAATGTTCATATTCATTGACATTGCAATCGATCTTCACCGCCCGAAGAATACGGGGCCTTTAAGAAGAATCCAGATGATGAATACTTTCAATCACCCAACTCAATCAATCATTTAACGTATCGAAGTGTTCAATAAAAGCAAAAAACGAAACGCGACACAATTTCCCGTGCATAAAAAGAATAAACAGAGATTGATTATGGGAAAGGTAGGAAGAGAAAAAATTGAAAAAGGATATACGTGCGCTTGCGCGGATGGGAGCTGTATATATGGTAAAACGAGCAAACATCTGCGCTCTAGTTCGTTGCACGCAATGCATTAGATCATAAGAAGGATCTGAGTTTATCAAATATTGAAAAATGTAGCGATTAATGAACTCAACTGACAATCCAATTAACCTATTCAATCTTTCTACGGAAAGCATCTAAGATACCATCCTTACGCCGATCAAGGATAACGCCGGGTTAAAATTTGACTTGATATTTTTTTCGTGCTGGTATTTTAGGTAATGATTTATCAATCAAGTTTTTGTATATCAATATTACAAATTCATATTATTCTCATCAGTAAGAGCTTATATAAATACGCATAGACAATGGAGTTTTTTTGTTGTTTTTTTGGCTTCGATTTCGCTAATGCCGTTTCCTCTGAAAAGATATCCCTGGCGTTAGATCATAGCCACCTATACGTAATTTAGCGAAGTCGGTCATTGTGTGTTTTGGGGTATGTAACTTACTGGATCGTACTTGAAGAAGTTTGTGTTGAGTATTGATAAGACCGGATTTAGCTAATGATAGGGACTGTAATATATGATATAAAAGGATCTAAATTTGAGCTGACACACATCAGTATTAAAACTCGACTTATTGCAAAAAAAAAGAACAATTTGTGAATTTGTTATTCAGTAGAATGATACAACATTTATGCCAGACATTTCAGCTATAATATCTTTCTGATTATCTTTTGCAGCAGTTATAACTTTACTTTCAGATACTTTCGTATTCATGCATTGTATACGTATCGCATAGATACCAGGGTTCCAATATTTACTGCATCAAATTTATAACACAAATCGAAGGTAGTAATAAGCTAACATCGCGAATCTAAAACACCGAGTCGTTCGTAAAATCTTAAGGCAGTATAGTACTATGATAACAGAGGAAGAGCAAAAAAAACTAAATTTGAATTGATAGCTCGTAGGTAAGTGCAGGGTCCCTAACGTGTGAAATGTTTGCTGCATGGTTGATCCGGTACCGATTGCAGTATTACGGTTACGTCCAAAAAATGCTGGGATGTTTCATAATGTTTGTATCTCATACATTATTGTACAATGGAAAGTAGCTTACATTTCAGTTAACCTAAGCATGCAGTCGGAGCAGATGATCAGATAATTCTGCTTTTACTCTCTGGCAATAGATGAAAGAACAGATTAGAAAGATTCAAGCCAGCTCAAGTGAAGTTATCAAAGTACATTTCCAAATTTAAAATTTGCACTGGTTGCGTTCTTGCTATGCAGATAGACTTTGGGAAAGTTTCTCTTCTTCAAAATTCGATTAGTAAACAAATAACTATGGTATCAATGTATTATGTATCAACAGGTTTTGTGCGGCGAGATTTTTAAATTGTAACATATTTCTACGGAGGCAGTTTTGTTTCGTGGACTATATTCGTCCTTTTGAACTGAATCATAAGACAGGTTGGGCTTTTCATCAAATAGGCACATACAAAATAAAAGGCTTAGTGCAGTGCTTCTAGAATTGCTAAATAATTCACCCAAGGATAAATCAAACTATTCTGGATGTGAGCAAAATTAGTCTAGTAAATGGACATTGAAGGAAACATTAACAATGAATTACTTGATTTTCTCATATTATTTTATTTTTCTATACTTGATCTAACCGTAGCCATCAAAGATGTCAAAATGTTTATTCTTTCTTGCTTATGTGTGTGTTTATGTAAGTTTGTTTCTTCATGCGTTCGTGCATTAAAGCCCTCCTGGCCATACCATTTTGTCTACAAACTTGAAAATTGTCATCAGTCCAAAACAATAGTATCACTTCTGTTTATTCTTGTAAATTCTTTTTAGTTTTGGGGGCTTTATTCTGGCGGGTTGATAACATCTAAATACCAAAGAATCTAGATGTTTCGAGGTGTTTTTTGATACGCTCTTTTAGATGTTCTTCAGTGGGAAACGCAAATTATATCAATTTTTTTTTCTCACCATATTTGATCTTCGAAAAAAATTTTCTCATTATTTTAAAATTTGTCACTAGGACTATTCAATTATTGACTGTGGCAAATCATTGGAATGATAAGTAAGCCCTTATTATATTCTCTGGCGGCGTTGATGTAAATTCAATTTTCCGTCTCTTCTTATGGTTTTCAAGAATCAGTGATGCGTGATATTTCCTCAATTTACTGAATATATATTTTTCAAGTGAGATCCCAAGATATAAAATGAATTATGCATAAAATGATATACAGTGAAATAGGAGAATATGATGAGAAGCATAAAAAAGATTAAGTCATGAATGAATCTAATTTCATCATAAAGATATAAAGTTGAATGATACTGCAGAGAAACGTTGGCTTAGAGTAAAGTATGAAGATGGCTGTGAAAATATTGAATGCTACAACGTTTTCTTGCGTGAAAGTATTAAAATTCCTTGGAAATGAGCTGCCTTTATGAAGGGTTCGGAAGTGAATCTGGAATCCTGATCTTTTCTTTCTCGTTATATGACAACCAACCTGGATGATCTCAATATTCAGCTTCAAGGAAAAGCCTAGCTTAGATTTTAACTCTTTGTCAATTTCTGTATCAATTTTTCATATCATGGTCAAATAACGTCTGATACAACAGTTATCTTTACAATCACAAAACCAATTTACACAATGCCAAACCAGTCAATACCTGACTGGATGACCGTTGAAAATACCAAGTTCTGTGAGCGAAAATTGTAAGAGAGACGAGTGGCAATACTTTGGGTATTTGTCTCCACTAAGAGAGCTGAGACTAAAGAAACTGATTAAATAGTGAAATTGGGACAGATATGAGTGTTGCCGCAGCCAGCGCAAGGCCTATAACTACATTTCAACTGAATTTGGCAGTGAAAGCTTTCAGAATAAAGATAAGACTTTTCAGGAGTCAACTGTTTGAAATGTGGCAACTTCATACTTGAGAGCAACATGTCCCCCAAACACAAATATGCTGAGTTGAGAGAAAAACACGCAAATCAAGTTGACATATTGATAGAAAGATTTGACAGGAGACTTACTTTGTATAAATTAGGAGACATATGATTGATTTATTCTATAAGTTCATATAATGTTTCTCTGTCTCTATCTCTCTTCCTCTCTCTCTCTCTCTCTCTCTCTCTCTCTATATATATATATATATATATATATATATATATATATATATATATATGCTTATGCGTGCATGTTTTGCATTTGTGTCTGTGCGTGATTGTAAGCCTCAGAATACAAGTGCTATATATATATATATATATATATATATATGTGTGTGTGTGTGTGTATTGTATATAGAAATGTATATATATTTCTTGATACTTATGTATATTGTTTATATACAAATGTGAGTGTCTTTTTGAAAGCTTCCACAATGATGATTGACACACACACACACACACATATATATATATGTGTGTGTGTGTGTGTGTGTATGTGTGTGTATGCGTATGCACATGCACATGCACATACACCTATGCACTTGTAGCTTTACATCGAGGCATACCAGGTTGAAAATATTTTTCAGCGTTTTTTTGACTCTGATGACTCCACTTTTTTTCGTCTAATTACTATCAATCTAGTGTTAGATCATTAACAACATTGAATCAATTTTAATGGTGTTCACCTTGGTTAATAAAGTATAGCTTGAACCAAGCTTCGTTGTTTTGAATTTTTCTTGTTCAAAATTGCCGTTTATTGCACGACCATGCATTAACACATCAGCCTCTGAAAAAAAATCCTTATTAACTCAATTGCTTAGCACAAACACCCTATCGACACACATTTACCAATCATTACCCTATGGGAGCCATCAATTAGGTAATCGCTATCATTAGATTTAAAGAATAAAGTATCACCGATTGAGAGACGACGAAAAATTGCCTCGTTGGCAAATACACAGGTAAACCTAATTTGTTATCTTGGAATTCAGGATTTTTATCTGTGACAGCTTGTACAGAAACATACACAGGCTCCATTGATTGGCAGAACAGCATTGATTACGAGTTTTAAAATCGCTTGGGAGAAATAGCAAGTATGAGTTGAAATAAAATACCCATGGATCAAACAATGGGTTCAACTCGACGTTTTTGGTAGGTTACTGAATGCAAAAGACACGGTTTAGAAATCTGCCTCCTGTCAACATCAAAACGGTACAGGGAGCGAACTCTAGACTGCAAAGAGGGGAAGACATTGTCGAGATGTTGTTTTGTCAAAAAATCTTACTCAAGTTTTCATTTTTCATCCCAATAAACGCTGGTCTCGTAAGTCACTCAATAACGTAAAGTGGCCAATGTCTTTCATTTGCATTCCGAACTAGGGATGATAAATCAAAAATCGGAAAATACGGCGGTCAATGGATAAAGTACTTCATTCACACTTTGCTTGGCAGTGATCAATGGAAAGATCTGATTTTTGTTTTAAATACTTATATAACCAGCGAGCCTAACCAACTAAAAAACTGGAATAACCTATCTCGACCGTTTTGGTCGATGGCCCACAATGCAAGTGTGCGAAAGATAACTTGAGAAGAATATAATGTAAAAATCACTTGATTAAAAAACAAAACATACTCATTGACCAGAATCAGAGCAAAAATCTATTAATACTTGTTTTAAAAGTATAAATACAACCAAAATAAGGCTTAAACCACTTGGAAGAGGAAACTGGTCCAATTGGTTCATTTTATGTCTGTATCGTCACTATCTCCGCGGAGTATAGGAGATAAGTCTTTTGATCACGCCAGCCATTTTCCCCTTTCTCAACATTTTCCTGCCTAATCTATTACATTTCAATATTCATATTAAAAATCAGCGATGTTTAAGGTCTTTCATGGGGCTTTCTTCTTCTACTTTGGAAATTATCCCTGAAGCAATATTCACGCAAAATATATAAATCTCATTCGTCATTTTTTTCCGTTTCACTCTTCCCGGCGAAATATTCCTGTCTCCTTCCCATACAGATCTTACCCTTGGAGAAGGTCGTAGACTGGATCGTCCGATAGGTTTTGGCAACAGTAACGGCAACAGAAGGAAGGATAAGATAAATTGTCCAACAACACCGATCGTCCAAAAATTCATGACTTGAAAAAGCCAAAATATCTAATATGGTACAGTGAAATGAGAAGAGAAGTCTAGAACAAGGGAATAGAAACGGGAAGATAGTCTGACTTCGAAAACGTCACATCACTACGTGAGCTGCACACGTAAGGGCACACCACAGAACTACATGGAAATGAAGAAGAAGAAGAAGAAGAAGAAGAAGAAGAAGAAGAAGAAGAAGAAGAAGAAGAAGAAGAAGATGGAGGAGGAGGAGGAGAAGGAGGAGAACAACAAGTACGAGAACAAGAACAAGAAGAGAGGGAGGGACGGAGGTGGAAAGGGAGAGGTCTCAAATGAGATGTGGAGCAGGGTTAGGAGAGGAAGATGAACAGGAACTATAGTAACAACAATAAGAACGAGAAAATGAACAACAACAATAGCAGCAACAACAACAACCACAAAAAAGCAATAACGAGGAGAAAAAAAGAAAGGTAAAAGATTTGACCCGGAGAATCATTCAATCCATTTTTGCTTCAGCCAATTGTTTTTTCATGAAGAAAAATCAAAAGCATTTTTTAAAAATATCCTGGATTCTGGTTCACTAATACACTGTCACACATGCGCAGTTACTAACTATGGGCGGACGAAAGCGCTTTTTGCTCAAATTAGGGTCAAATGTTAATTAAACACCGTGGTGCCAGTTAATTAGCTTTAGTTTTCATCAAAAGTGCTTGATAAATTATTTAGTGACGTCAGAATGATTGCAATAGAGTGCATGCGGTGACCAAATGCACTGAGTAACCTCATACTTCAATTTAAAGGGAACCTGTTTATCCATGCAGTGGTAGTTTGAACCCTTACGTTCAGGAGGCCAGCTGTTAAGTATTCAACCTATTAAGCTTTAATGAAAGCAGTATAATTGGGCTGTGAGATTTTTTTAAGAGAATTACTTGAACAAATCTCCTTCTGAAACATTCTGAAAATGAAATTAAAATCCTGTCGGCAGCAGAAGAGGGTGATAAAGAAGAAAAGCAAATGTTACAATGAAGAAAGAAAAGGAGAAAAAATACACAGAGAAAGAAAGGAAAATCGAATGAAGGACCTAAAGGAATGAATAAAAGTAAATAAACTGAGAAAAAAAAAGAAGAGAAGAAGAAATCAAATTCGACAAAGAGAGACTGAGAGAAAGAAGAAAGAAAGAATGAAAAAAGGAGAAGTGAAGAAAATATTTCTCTAGCTCTTTTTCTCTGTGATTCGCTCCATGTTTATCATGTTCACCAATTCAGCTTTTTATTTTTTATTTTTCACACTTGCAAATGAATATCATCGCTTGAAAGGGGTTTATTTTTGTGTGTCTATGCAGCAAAGTGTTCAGTATGATTGCTGTAATCAAATTTAGATTCTCAAGTCAGTAAAATGAAGTTTGGATTTTACTTCCATTCTCAATTTTAATTTTCTTCTCAATCCTTAACATGATATTGATATACATAGAAAGATGAGAAGTTAATCTCAATGACATCAGTGATTGCTCCGCCTCGCTGTTGCGTACAGGCAAGCGAGCTAATCTGACTAATCCTTGATACAATAGCGAATTCGATTACCAACTATATTTTTTAGCTTCTTGCCGGACTGAACAAAGATCCCACTCTTATGATGAATTGTGAGATATCAAGCGAAGAATCACTCTTTCCTGGTAAGCTTACAGAGGAGTCAGCTCAGCCATTTGGAAAAAAATAATCCTATTAAACCTAAAAAAAAAGGGTATACAGAGAAAAAAACAAGTGTCAGAAATATCATAGAAGTTTTTGAAAACTAAAAGCGGAATGGATCTGCCAGGTTGCAAGAATGTCTGACAACTGCTTGACATCACGACTCACAGCATCTATTCCCAGGGACCGTATGCAAAAATGCAACTTGCAAAATATGAGATTGCCTGACAAGACAAGTTCATAAAGAATTGGCTCTGCAGCGCCCATGACAGAGAGGCCAATCATGTGGAAGTTCCATGTCCAACAACAGACATTGAAAGACTGCTGATGAAAATGATGACTTTCTTGATTTGCTGTCCGTAACATTAGACTTTTCAATTCTAAGATAGAAGAAAAAATTGCTGATAAAAATACCTCCCTGCGCACCGTTTCGAAGTAGAAGCATCCCAGCCTACACAATTTACTAATTTTTGCTATAAAAAATCAATCATTGAAATTCAAATATTTTTTTTTCGAATTCAAGTATTTACTAGTGATGCGATAAGACCTACGCCGTGGCTGATGTAGTTACGTAATACTCATTTATGTCAGTGGCTTAGGCCCTGGTAAATACTAAGCTTTTGAATGCTGATTTTTAAGGCACGTGAACAGTCAGACACTCCTTTATTAGAAGTTGGGCATAGCACAAGTACAATTTTTCTTCCTCCCCATCCTTCAATTGACGTTTTACCTTACTGAGCTCAAATTAGGTATATAAACTTCACACAGTGTGATACGATTTTGTTACTGGTTACTGAGTGTATTTTTCCGATTGCATACGGGTTGCGAGTAATTACTATCATCCCTTTCAAATGTTGTTCTTGTGACAACGATTGAGATATTCATATGTAATTGTTTTTCTTTCCTTATTTGAATAAAAATGTGCCAATTTACCCGTAGCACAACAGAAAAAGAATAGATTTTTAATGATCACCATCAAAGTATGAGCAGAATAATTGACATTTTCTATACTTTTTAGACATAATCAATCAGAGAGTAACACTTATCACCAAGGGAGAGAAAACAAGTTACGATAATTTGCACAGCGTAATAGTCGTTACCTCAAAATGTGTACAATACTGAACGAAAGTATTTGAACAAGCACAAAATCAATGTTTCTTGACAATAATTTTCATATCTATGTAGGTGTGCAAATCTTCTAGACATTTTTTAGTCATTGAACATTCGTACACATTTCCAATAATTCCTTTCGTGGAGTTTGTCTGAGTCATCATCATCATCATCAGCAGCAGCAGCAGCAGCAGTAGCATTATCATCATCATCATCATCATCATCATCATTAGTATCTTAACGTTCGTCGTTGGACACAGATTTCCCCCAGGATTCGCCACTCTTCTTTATCGTGGGCGTTGGAGAGTCAGTATATTGTTTAGTTCATCTTTCCATCTTGTATTTTGTCAGTTTCAGTTTAGCATGTGATATTTAGGGATCCATGTTGTGAGTCATGATGTCCATTAGTTGTCTGTCCTTGCAATATGACCATTCGATTGCCAATTAAATTCTCCAATCGATTCTACGATGCGTTTGTCACCTGTTTTCTTCCTGATATTTGTCTTATAATCTCCCCGAGTGAGGTTGAGCAAGATTTTATCATGCACACGCTGTATGCTTCTCAGTTTGCAAGTCTGTCTCTTGGATAGGTTCCATATTTCAACTCAATCGGTGACCATCGGGAGGATGCATTGGTTGTATAAACTTCTTTTTTGGATTTTTGGGATCGACTTGTTTTTGAAGGTTGAGCTTGCTCTGCTAAAGGCTTGCCATCCTCGGTTGATTTTTTTGCCCGATTTCTTCTTCTGAGGGTTTTATAGAAATTCGTTGTCCTAAGTAGATGTAGTGGTATTTTTTCCCCAGATTTGCATCTTCGATTTGAGAGTTATGTCCTTATTCTCGACGTGATCGTTGCACACAATTCTGTATGTGTATTTTTTTTTTTTGATTTCTTGATACAATATGAGGGTTAATGTTGACTCATTACATGAATATTCCATTTCATTCTTGAATATTTGATTCTATATTGGATAGGATTTTTTGTAACTTTTCAGGGGTATATGTGGAGTACACTCACATACTTGATTAGAGATAAGATAAGAAAGATGAACCCAGGGGAAGAAAGTGAAAATAGGTTGAAAAGAAAAATGACGGTGTATAATAGTGGCAATAGTAAAGATTTATTCTTAGTTCAGTGGCTTTAGAAACGAAAGAAAGCTGGAGGAAAATAAAAGGGAAAAGGTGGATGATCATTCAGTTCCAGTATCAGGTAAAAGACGAGGGTAAGTTAATTTAGTGAAATAAATAGCAATAGAAAAAGGACTCTTGTTTTTATAAAGGAAACCAAAGGTTAGTCACCAAAGTGATAGACCAGTAGACCAGGGTAATGAAGAATAGCAGCAAATGACTAATTAAGTAATAGACCAGTAGATGGGTGCAGCAGAGTAGAACAGAAAATGGTCCGACAGTTGACAGGCCACCAGCCCTGGTTGCTGACAATAGAACGACATTAACTTCTCTTTCCATCTCTAAATCACCCGGTGAGTGATGATCTTGTTTGGTCTTCAAACAAAGACTATCAATGTATTTTTGGTCGGCCAGAGGAAAAAAATGATGGTCTTATGGTTTATCCTGAGCGGTGTCTTACGTCTTTTGTTCATTCTTTTGCTGCAGCTGCGGCGCTATCAGAACGGTACATTGTCGGGAAATATTCCCACACCATTATCTTTAATTTCTGATGGCACAATTCTTGATAAATACAAGCTTGAGGATATTTAACGAAGTAAATTTGCAACTCAGATGTCATTAAGCCTTCCGAATATTCTAATTCCAGACAAAATTTTATCAGGATGAAAAAAAATGTTCGGTTTAATTCATTTAAAAATTCAATTAAGAATTTGATTTTTTTCAGACATTTAGCATCCAGAACAAAATACTAGTCTAAATGCATGCCTTGTGCTTTATGTACCTTTTCGTAATTTCCCAAGCCAAACAATACACACAAAATTCATAAAGATATACTTATAAGCGCTACTGTACCCCTACAGTACAAGGCATAATAGTGAAAATGACCTATTTGTTTGACTGACAAGTGGTAAAATTCAAGATAGCGTTTGGTATCAAGGGAGGTAATTTTATTTCTCTGAACTTAATGTTTAGGTTTTTATGACATGCGATGTCAGGTTTAACTAAAAACTAAATGATGCAAGATTTCTACTTGATAATATTTGATGATTGATCCTACTCTATCAGCTTTTATAAAATCGGTTCAACTTTTGATATCATTAATTTTTTAGTTTGAAGAAGAATATATTGAATAAAAAAAAGTCAGAAATGAAAAACAGAAAAAAAAATTCCAAAAGAATGCAACAATCGATTTAATCGATTTTTCTGGAAAAAATGTAGTTTTGTTCGTTTCTGAACATTTCAATGGCAGTTGGTTATCACAGTCTTAGAAGCCATTCTCATTTAAAGGAAAAAAGAATGGAAACGATCTTTCCTCGAAAATTACCTCCCTTGATACCTTGACCTGAACAAAAACACTTAGACGCTAATCTTGATTTTCAACCCATTGTAAAATTGTGTCTAACCAAGCCAAATTTAGTAAATGGCAACAGAGTTAGTTTCGATTCACAGATGCTTGTAATGTCATTAGTGATTGGATTCGGTTTAGTCTAACAGTTCTACAATTGTAAAACAATTAGTTAAGATCAAACCTGCATAAATAGGATGTTTTTCAAGAGTCTAATCCAGTTAAATTTGCCTTAAATTACAATAAATCCATACTGCAAGTTTATCATAAAAAGTCACGCTCCAAATATCATAACGGATACGTCTTTCGCCAATTTTTAGGCTGTTGGTGTTGTACTATATTTAGTGGGGAAAAAATTATGACCCAACAATTAATAAAAAGAAATTACCACAAGGCAAAAGAAAAAGAGAAAACTATAACTTTAAATGTAGGCTAAAAGGATCTCAGAAGAAATGCACTCTAAATCTTTGTCATAAATAAGAGTTTGAAGTCATCTGAATCGACAGGAGGTTGTTAAGTATCGGAAAACAAAGCTTTCTTCTCCAAATTGAAATCTATAGGCCAAACAATAGTTGCACACTCGATTGATGTTATAAATTTTAGCATAATAGTCGAGAACGAATGGACCTACTAGTGTAATGGTTGTGCAGGCCTCTGTTCACGTTAAGAGAAAATGAGAGATGGCCTGGGATGGGACTTCGAACGTTTTTATGGAGCCAGTCTTCATAATGGCCCGTTAGTTGTGATAAATCAGCCATTTTCTTTTTTTAGATATGTTTTTATTTTATTTATATTTATTTTTTCACTATTTTATGTGGTGTGGGTGGTAACGCTCAAATACATTTCTGCGTGTGTATGTGATTGTCCGTATGTGTGTGTGTGTACGTGTGTTGGTGTTTGCATATGTGCTTAGTGTGTTTATGTGTATATGCCTTTGTGTGTATGTGTGTGTTTGTAAGCATATGTGCCTGCATTTATGTGTATGCATGTGCGTACGCTGGGAATTATATTGTTTGTTTGTATATGTGTTGTTTGTGCACGCATGTGAGTGAAGGTGTGTGGTTGTGTGAGCGTACATTGTGAATATGTGTCATTTCTCATGCATAGTTTTGAGTGTGTGTTTGTGTGTGTGTGTGTGTGTATGTGTGTTTTTTGTGTGTGTGTGCATGCGTGTGTGTATGTATGTGTGTTTTGACGGAGCGAATGAATAAAACGAAAATCATATATCCACATTATACCTCTCACAAATTAATAAAAAAAAAACCTGACGGCACAGAAGAAAAAAAAATTGCTGGCAGTGCCGTCAGATGTGATGGCCGACTTGTTAGTCATGGAAGAATGAATTAAATATTATTTGATCAAAACAGAGCAGGGGAAGGAGCAAAAAGGATGAAAGAAAACGGAAGACACAGACCGGAAAAGAAAATAAACATAAAAAAGATCTAAGAAAAAAAAGATTAAAAATACAGCGTTTAATGTCGGAAAAAGATCAAAGAGAACATTTTAAAAACAATAAAATAAATACTATTGAATTATTATTGAAGAATGAAAGTAATTACATATAAAATAATCATAAAAATAAACAAATCTTGGAGAATGGCCAGAAAAAAGCTGGGAGAGAGTGGAAGAAGAACAAGGATATCTGCAAATATTAGTTAAAATACTGAGAAAAGAGAGAATCGAATATATATATATATATATATATATATATATATATATATATATATATATATATATATATATATATATATATATATGTATATATATATATATATATATATATATATATATATATAACAGAACAATAAATATATATACATATAGGTTGTTTGAAAGATGGTAGTCAAATCTGGATACCAACTTCCAATTGTGTAATACAAATCTATTATAGAATGTTTTACCAATATATGCGTACATACAAAAAAAGTAAAGATCCAACGAACGTGAAGATGTCTATTTTGAGGAAGTTGAGTCTCATGGGGTTGTATATTATGCAATATTTTAATTTTTTTTGTAGAAAATGTCATTTCATTTTGCGTGGCATATATATATATATGTGTGTGTGTGTGCGTGTATGTATATGTGTGTGTGTGTGTATGTTGCCTGTTTTAATAATCAAATTGTACTCTTTTCACAAATATTCAGCGTTCGTTTCCAGATTTATAAGTAGACAGTGCAGACCCTCAAACCTGAAGATCAAAATAGTCTTGAATATTCTTCCTGCATGAATATAAACTTGGTCAGAAAGAGTCTCAAACATTTTCCAATATCGACCCAGCATTGAGTGAAGAAACTGCCTTAGATCGTACGGTGCCCCGTCGGTTCCAACAGTTTCGTGATTGAGGTTTGAGTCTCAAAGAAAGGGCGTAGGAAGTCTACCTGTAATCAAAAATGAACGACTGAAGACGTCGAATAAAATCCACGCCACACTGACAGAGAAAATCCACGGTAAAAATATTGAACTGTCTTAGACTAACTGATGGGATGGAGAAGCATGATAGGTAGATTCGATGTGAACACGACAGAAATCATTAACAACAAACAGTCAATAATTTCTGAACGACTTGATATACATATATTTATATATATATATATATGTGTGTGTGTGTGTGTGTGTGTGTGAATAATCATTTATTTAATCATATATGGATTGTCTAAGAACAGTCTGTTCCATATGCTAATGGTAATTATTCGAATAGGTCTCAGTAATTTTCAAGTCAAATTTTGATTTTTACCATCGTTCATTTGTTAAATACTCGCGTCAGTATATATATATATATATATATATATATATATACATATATATATATGTGTGTGTGTGTGTGTGTGCGCGTGTGTGTGTGTATATTTATACATATACACAGACACATACACACTCATGCATATATATATATGTGTGTGTGTGTGTGTGTGTGTGTATGCATGTATGTATGTATGTTTATGATAGCTGATTTTATTTTGTGTTGAACTTGATTGACTTAATTGAAAGCGTTTTTCTATGTATTGCTCTATGTTAGTAATTGTTAGTGCAGAATATTTCACTAGAATGCACATACATCTCAAAAAGATTTTTTCAGGTGGAGGTTGTTCAGACAGTGATCTCTGTCAATCATTAGTTCAATATCATCAAACAGTTTAAAGCAAGAAAACAAACAATTAGATTTAAAAATTGACCTTTTTATATGTGATATTGAGTATACAAAATTTCAAAAAAAAGTCTCAGAGCAATATCCGATGTTATAAACCGTGTTGGATTAAATTGATCAGTTATGACGTTTATCTGACTCTAGATATTGCTTTATAATTTTATATTCTTATTAAGATGTGATGCTATTTATTTAAGTATGATAAGGAACCAAATCATATAGGAAAACTCTGACTGTTTTTATCAGATGAGCAATAAGTAATAGTAGTTGTAGAAGTACGTATGTTCATATATAAGCAAGACACTGCTAGAGGCTGCTGATTGCTTGAGAAAGAGAGAATAAGAGTCTAAAAGAGAGCTAGAGATACCCTTTGCTTCCTTCTCTTGTCTTCGACATGAAAGGTCATAATGAAAGCTTAAAAACAGCAAAAAAGGGGATTGAATATGCATTAGGAGAGACGTGGTTATCAATGTGCATGTAAAATAACTTGAAAAGCAATAACTTGAGTAACAAAGAATGTATTACCCAAAATATGCATAATATAGAATGAATTATTCGATCTAAGCTCTCATTAGGAAAAAAATCCGTGAATACATCATTTTGGGGGGCAATAAGCAGAGTTCACATGTATTTTGGATAAGAAATGTGTATTCAAATGAATTCAGTGACTTTTTCTATGAAAATTATCCCACATACTTGAGACAAAACTTTAAAGCTTTGAGACATATTGGAAAAGACGATGATTAAAGTTTTGAAAATTACCCTCTTCTAAGAAATACCTCTGAATTATTTTTCAGCTGGCGTTTACTCAGACTCTTCCTGGTAGTGTAATGGCCAATTCATATGAATTTCAGCCGGAAGTGATTGAGCTGTAGATAAAACTTTGAAGTCAAAACTTTCAAAATACAAAAGTTTTGGCCCATGTAAAATTCATAGTTTCATTAAAAATTGAAATGTCGTGTAAACTTTTTCAAAACTCTTAAGTCCTTCTTCCTTTCACTGTGAAAATATATATATATATATATATATATATATATATATATGTATATATATATAAATATATATATATATATATGTATATATGTGTGTGTTTGTGTGTGTGTGTGTGTACGTGTGTGTATGTGTGTGTGTGTGTGCGTGTGTGTATATGTGTGTGTATACATAGATGGATAGATAGATAGATAATGTCAGGTTTGATTAATTTTTCATGATAAAATTGGTATCATCCTTCCGATGTTGATAAAATTTCATGATATACTTACATATTTGAGAGCAATGTATCATATTTTTTCTAGTTTATGATATTAGAATGTATTGAAGATATCGATGATAATGTATTTTGTGGCCGTCAAGTTTTATCATGCTAGCGAACTAATTGCACCATACATTATCATTTACGAATGAATTCAAAATATATAGGCTGCATTCACAGATATTTGGTTTTACATAATACCTCATTCAGCCAAATAAATCATAATTTTATCATTTCATATGTTAAGAGTGACTTGATATCGTTTAACCTTCATTAGTCTTTGATCCATCTATTTTGATTTTACATTGTGTCAACCTTAACATTACTTGTAGCAATTTCTATTGCTCTCAAGAGACGTTCGCTTTGATATCGTTTTCCATTTTCGAAAACATCCTTTTTGATAGATCAACCAATACAAGGCAAATGTTTGGAGAGCTTTAAGACCATTTTATCAGTTTGAAATTTTTGAACCCTTTCTTGCTAGATGAGCAATCGTCAAGATCACTGTTTTGCATAGTTTTCATAACAAAGCTTCTTTTATTGTGGCCTGAGCCATTAAAAAACTTTGCCCAAGAATCACAATCATCATCAACATCATCATCATCATCATTAGTATTTCCACATCCGTCGTAGGACTAAGACTTTCCCCATCATTTGCCACACCCTTCTATCGTGGGCGTTGCTGTACAAATACTTTCTGAATTTGTCGTGATCGTCTCTCCATCTTGCATTCTGCTCGCCTACGTTATGCATGTGATCATTGCGCATATGATGTCCATTGGTTGTCCGCCATTTTTTATTAATGACCAGCCTATTGCCATTTGAGTTAGTTTTTTTATGGACTCTATGGATGTCTCAGACTTCTGTTTTCTCCCTTATTGTGCTGTCTTTTGATCTCTCTATTTGAGGTTGCTCACGAGTCTTCCATGTGCACGTTGCATGCTCCTCATTCTTTGGGTCTGTTTCTTGCTTACGTTCCATGTTTCCACTCCATGGGTGACTATTGATTTTTCATTGTTCTTTAGGAACTGATGGGATATTTCAGTTTTTAAAGGTTGAGCCTGCTCTGTCGAAGGCATACCGTGCTAGAGTAATGCTTCGTTTGATTTTTACTTCTTTTAGGGATTTCATAGAAATTTATTGTCCAAGGCAGATATCGAGGTCTACTTTCTCTAGTTCTGCATCTTCGATTTTGATTGTTGTGTCCTTAAATTCTCTATATTTATCTCGACGCTGTCATCAATATTGAAGGGATGTATAATTTCATTGCCTATGATACTAGCCCTCATCAATACTCAACCTCCCTCCTGTGATCAAATAAGTCATGTTGGTTGGTTACTTCCATTGAGAACCCAACTTCGAGCCAATTCATCGGGTCAATCCAATTGAACTCTCCATTATTCTCTCGAAATTACTGTTGATAAATCAGTTTCCATGTAACCCGTTGTCCAACTCTTTATTATGTTTACTCAAAATGGTATTTTAGTTGTTTTGATGTCATTAGCCATCGTTCTTAATATTCAATTTACGTTCACAACACCAGCTTGCTGGTCAGTACACTTCTTTGCATAATATACATTATAAAACCTTTCCGAGAGATCTTTTTATGATATCATTGATGTTGGTCTCTTTCCTGTTCTCATCTTGCCAACATTTTCAATTTCTTTTGTGATTGTTCTGTTATATTTTTTCAACCTTTTGGTAATTTCTAATGTTGTGTCACATCACCCAATATCTTGTTCCTCATTCAAAGCGATTTACGACCTTGGCAATCTTTATTCATTTGAATTTTCTCAAAAATTGATAACAGTAAGTATAGTATTATGTATATTTATAAATGATATGATGAACGACCTGAGATTTGAATAATAAAATAACACAGCCTTCCTGAGGAAATGAATCATACTTCAAGCCTAAATTCACATGGTATATTGCTCATATAAATATATCCTGAAGATATTACCAACAGCAGTAATTTCATACCAATTTTATCATGAAAAGACTGACTTGTATAATAAATTCTGACACACTATGATATATATATATATATATATATATATATATATATATATATATATATATATATATTGGAGAAGCAAATGGCCTGTTACTTAACGACACGGGAATTTGATTGGCAAGTCGAATTCAATATCTAGCTGGGACAGTTTTTGTTCAATTTAAACTACTGCCATGGTGGATGGAATTCTCAAACGCTCTAAGACCATCTATCTTGAGCATAAAGCTAACACTCTGCTATGTGAAAACTTACAATAATAAATATGTCTCCATGGAGCATTCCTGAGAAGGAATCAGATCCAGAGCCTCGTTCTTGTACGGCACCTGGGATGTATATATGACAGGTGGGTGCATGAATGACTGCAATTTTTGTTATTTTGAACTTCATTGCTTATTTTCGAATAAACTATTATATAAATATGTTCATGGAATCAAGCTGGAAGTTTCTTTGTCACAATTTATTCTGGTTTATTCAACATCGTTATGAAATCTACACGACCCCCCACTTGTGCGAGATGATCTAAACGAAGAAAGCAGAAAAGTTGACCTACACATGAACTTCAGTAAAACGAAAAGCATGTGCAATAATCATGCTGAGAATAAGAACACAACTGTCAAGATAGAAAATGCAAAACTCGGCAAAGAAGACCACTACATTTACCTAGGACAATGAATATCCATGAGATCCTCAAAAGAGGAGGAAATCAAGCGAAGGAACACTTTGGGATGGCAAAAGTTTGGCAGAGCAAGCTCAACTTTCAAAAACCAGATGATCCCAATTATCCTAAAAAGAAGAGTATATAACCAATGCATTCTTCCAATGATCACTCATGGAGCTGAAACATGGAACAGAACCAAGAGACAGACCTACAAACTGAGAAGTATGCAACGTGTGCATGGGAGAATCATGCTCAAACTTACATGGAGAGATCACAAGACAGCACTGAATATAAGGAAGAAAACAGGTGTCTGTGACATCATAGAAACTATTAAAAAAACTCTAATGGCAATGGGCAGGCCATGTTGCAAGAAAAAAGACAACCAATGGACATCATGACTCACAACATGGATCTCCAGAGATCACATAAGAAACTGAGGCCGACAGAACACAAGATTGAGAGGTGAATTAGACGGATTAAGGAAATACTGGCTCCACGACGCCCATGATAGAGAATTGTGTCGAATCCCAACAAAATTCTATGCCCAACGACGGACGTTAAAAGACTGATGATGATGAGTTGAAGATGAAAAAAACAAACAAATTCAAGCTTTTTTTTCGCAGGGAAGATGAACGTTAGGCATTCAATATTTGTTTGGAATTTGAACCTTTTTTTGAAATACAAATTTTGTCTATATGATGCCACAAGAGTTGAACCAAAAATCAAAAATATTGACGTTAGGTATAAACCAAAAATCTTCCCTGAACCTATGCCAAAGGAGGATTATGTAAACTGTTCGGTGGATACCTAGTGGAATCATCCTTTACAACTTCTTGAATCCTGGGGAAACCATCACAGCAAAGAAACATTCCAAAGAAATCGACAAAATGCACAAAGAACTTCAACGTTTACTTTCAATATCAGTCAATCAAAAAAAAGACCGATTTCCCTCCTTGACAATGCCCAACCGCCAGCCAAACATATCGCCATGCATAATTTGAATGAACTTGGCTATGAACTCTACTTCAGCAAGCTTATTCAACTGACATATACAACTGACTGCTGCTTATTTAGGCATTTCAAACACTGCCTTCGAGTAGATGTCTCCAACGACCAAGCAGAAGCTTAAAACGCCTTCGAAGATTTCATTGTTTCCAACATCCTGGAATTCTAGGCTTCTGGGATTGTTTTCAATTTGTAGATTTTGAATGTTTTTATTTTGATTGATAACTTCTATTCTACGTTGATATATCTTGCTCCAAAGTCGATGATGAAAAATCGAATTCATATCTGTACAAATTTAATTACATTAAAACGAATATATATTTATATATGTGTGTATTTGTATGAACATGTTTCTCTGCGTATCTCTCTGTGCGTGTATATGCGTGAAAATCTTTGTCAGGTACAAGGCTAACAAAACAGAGACACCAAGAAAGGACTTAGGTCATTCTCTTTAGCTGCCTTTATTGGTATTGCACTAGCTTGGTTTTGTACTTGCACAGAAATTGGACATCAAATTGAGTTCATACTTTGGCCAAAAAATCATTGTCCATTTTGCATAAATGCCCCTGTTCAACAAAAAAGAAAGGAAAATTCTGCTGTGCCATTCTTCCCCGGTAGCATTCCTGTTTTGAGCCTTAGCATTCAACATTGTGTTCTCAGAACTATAACATCATTTCCCGGAGGGAAATATACAACTATTGGGTTGTCTAGAAAATATTGACTCCTTTTCGAATATGAAAGATTTGATCGCAAAAAACAAACAACAAGAAAACAAGACTGGATACTCTTCGGCAAAATATCAGCCAATTAGCTGGATCTTTAAAAAAAATTATTGGGAGGAAAGTGCAACTGAAATTTCAATTTTTTAATAGGTTCGATTGAAGCTGGTAAGAGTAAAGAAGAAAAAGATTTATTGCAAAAAAAAAAAAAAAAGATGTAAATATGGTCGGTGCTAATTTGATAAATCACTAGCATTTTTCACTGAAAGAATTTACGATCAAAGAGAAAATTCATCAAGAAACATGTAGATTCTGTTGACTCAAGATTTTATCAATGGACCAATCAAAATTAGACCAAAACGTCATAAATGGCTCCAAAATTGAAAAAAACAAAAACATTTTTAGGAATGTTAATTTTCAAGTCTATAGACAAAACAGTATGGCCAATAAGACTTGAGCATACACACAAAATGGCATATCAAAAATTATTCCTTTCTTCCCTTCACTGATATCTGTCCAATTTTCTCTAAATCAATAACCTTAATTCTATATCTTTTCACTTTTTTAGTCTCAACTGGAAATCTTTTGCATTGTCATTGTTGTTAGGTTAAAAAAATGAGTCAACTCCAACAATACTAGGAGTTAAACAAAAGGTGATAGATCAGAAGATTTAGACAAAGTAGTTCCCGAATGACTGAATAAAAAAATCAAACTGGGAACGAACAAAAGTATTCATTGGAGAGTTGTTTTTTTTCAATGTCACTGAATCGTTTTTTAAAGCCAGTAAAAATGTGTTTTATGTTGTGTGTATTTTTTCTCCAATTGTGACGATTTGCCACACGTGATACGTTTTAAAAGTTCTGATACTGAGATCGTGGGGAAAATTAAGCAGTAAAGCATTACTGTCTTACATCCACGGATATTTGAATAGTTTTCTCCATACAATGTCGCTAGTATGATTTTTGGTAGCGTTGATATGGGAGAATGACGCTGAATATTTTGATTGGGATGAGGAATGGGTTGGAAAAAATCATTTGGAAACCATTACACTTTACTCAATTAACCCCTTAAAAGCTTCTTAAATTGTTGGTATATGTAACTGATTATTCTTTAAAGAAAAGTTATCTAGGTGTTTTATAGAAATGGAAGTGTAGGCAGAAGATGAAGAGAAAGTTGATGGGGCAGAACTCGAATACTCAAATCATCCAATTCTTTGAGTGTCACATTTGACTCAGGTGTCGAACAGGTCCAATTACGCCAATTCGTCTGGTCTTCGATCAATTAATATAAAACCCATCTTTTTTTTCTTTTCTCCGTTGCACGCAAATGAGAAGAAACACTTGATTTGTTTGTGCCCCAAGAGCTTACTCACTGATGATCGAATGTCTGTCTCTACTGTTTCTCTGAGTACGTTTTCGTCAAAGGATCGCTTCCTTCCTTAACGCACGAGATCATTAATAGTCTCATTCCTCATCGAAGCACCTGAAACGGAAGCTGTAACTTGCTAACAAACCCCTTGGCCAAATGCCTGGTTGAAATCTCGATAGGTTTCAGACGCTTTATTCGTAAGTCTACAATTATGATGAAAAATCATACGAAAATCATTTTAAAGTGACGTGCAATAGTAAAATATCATAGCTGCTGATGAACATCTGCTCAATTGTGGGGAAATGGATGAGGTTTATCCAACATAATCGTAAATTTAACAGGTAATATGAAATTTTGATTTTATTTATTCCTGTTCCATATTTTGAGGAACTAGGTCCTTTTTTGTCGAACGTCAAAGAGAGAAATGATAAAATTTGAGCATAGCAAAGATGGGGTTAATGCATGGTCATCATTTTTTTTTCTCATTTATAAATTCTCATCTTTTACCGGCAAAAAAGGAAAATTGTGTTGGTGTCAAAGTTCTAATAATTTGTTCATCAGGAGTAAAAATGTAAAGAGTTTTGTGTGTGTCAATAGCACTGAATCTAATGATTGAGTTTTTCGGGAAGAATTGTATGGGTACATAACGCGTATGTAATTCAATGATGATGTGAATGTGTTGATTAGGGAGTTTGTGGATATGTGTTGGGGTACTCAAAGATTTTAGAGTGTAAGTAGAGTATTCTTTTATTCAAGTTTTAAGATGCGTTGTATTTATTTTTTTCTCTTTGTAAAATGACATGGTATACTTTATTAGTGCCATGTAACTTGCTTTGTTTGTTGTCAAGGGTCAAACTAAGAAAAAAAGGCCATTATTTTCTGGACAACTTTATTTACCACCCATTACACAAGCCTCAAATGTTTACTGAGCTCAGTTTAAACTGGTACAATCAAATAATCAGAAAAAAGAATGATAAATAAATGAATAAGTTCCTTTTTCTCTCATTTTCTTAAATCACTAAAATGTCCAAATTTTCTACACCACTAACTATTTTGGCTAGAATTTCGAAAAAAAGAGTTCCCTTATACATAATAAGGAGTAATTGTTGAAGGTTTTAACCCTATAGCTCCATTTGTGGGGAGTTCACGTTTGATACATGCATGTATATATACATAGGTAGCTGGGCCAGCTTGAAAACTGAAGAAACCTACCTTGACAGTGTGGGTTGACCGTCTCTAATATAATAATATAAGATATTGTAGGTGATTTTTCTGGCTAGACATAAGTTAAGTGCAAGGACCTACGCTAAACTAAATTAAATTTTGCTACTTCTTGTTGCCATCGAAAAGCCCATTAGTCTTTGTTGACCGGTGGAGGGATATAGTGAGAAGGGCAAGGCGAAGTGTGAAGGAGAGTAAGAAGTTTTAACAATGGATCTTTTTATGGACAGTCAGACATCGTGCAAAATGAAACTTTGCAAACCACTTCTGAAACACCCAATGAGTCGGAATACCTTCCCTATATCTTTTGATCTTGAGTACAATCCTAACGTTCTATAAATTTTCAAAAAATCTATAATATACCAAAAAGAATGTTGCATACGAGAGGTCTTCAACTACAACTCTCACCAAGACTATGAAAAGAGGTTTCTTCATTTCTCAACTCTGCTGGCTATGTATGTATGTATATATGTATGTATGTATGTATGTATGTATTTATATATGTTTGTATGTATGTATCACGTGCACAGGCCGTACAGACGTAACTGGGGGATTTGAATCTTCAACATTTACTCCTTATTATGTTTTCCAAATTCCGCCCAAGATAACTGCTTGTTTGGGGAGAAATTCAGACTATTTCGCAATGTAGCCAAGGCAAGAAAAGTAATGTATTCATTAATCTCCCCTTTCTTTTTTTAATTTTTTGATTGATCCCTCTCAAGAAGACATGCTGCCAAAAGACGTTTGTCACATGATGGATTCTATTGAGTGACAAACCAAACAACTTTTCTTCGTATTTCAAGTTAGAATCTGGTGACAGACGCAGAATAAACCTTTTAGCCAAGCTTATTTATTCAATAGAAAGTAATTGAAGGGAGATGATGAGAGTGCGTATAAGTCCAGCTATATATTTTTTAAAAAGTTTTTTACCCTTGATGTGAATTGGCACCCACTGAGTCACTGGGCAGTAAGACACTTTAAGGTGGGGTTACTTAGTCAGGAGTAAGGCCCCACTATGTTAGCTTATGTCCTGCCTAGCATTTGCACTCAGAAAGAAGTTATTCTTCACGTTGAGTTTCGTTACCTGAAACATCTCAGTTACGTCAGCAGATGGCCTTTGCAAAAGACGACTTGGCGAATTGTTTGACAGAGTGGAGTTATCGATTGAATTCTGATCGAAATGTATCACTGTATAATCCTAAATTCATATGTTCAATTGAAAAGCAATATCTTTGAAAGGAAAAATATGCTGAAAGATTTTTTTGTGTAAAACAAAGGTTTTCCTCATAAGTTCACAAACATTGGCATTTCATTATACGTGCATGCATGCATGCATATATATGTATATATATATGTATATATATATAAATACATATATATATATATATATATATATATATATATATATATATATATATATATATATATATGTATATATATATATATATATATATATATATATAATGAATATTCATTATTACTACCACTCACTTGGCTTAGACTGCGTGAATAAAATTACCAATCAAAGAAAAATGGGAATGATGCAGGAATCGATAAGTTAGCTGCTGTAACGTAGCGTCCCACTTCCCCTTGAGCTAAACACTAATGCTTTATTCCAACTTTCCTGTCTTGTTTATTCACCATCCATGTCAGCACTGTTTTTTGCTCAGTGCAGATATTCTATTTCAAGGAAATGATCTGAAATTAACCCACTTCATTATTTGAAACAGTATTTGAATTGGACTATGGTTATTACTGATAATACATGTGTGTGTGTGTGTGTGTGTGTGTGTGTCATATTCTGTATTCTCTGGGGTAAATAACTGCAAATATAACAACGCAAACGAGCAAATTATATTCTATAAAGAATTTTATGAAATTAGATATTTGCTTCATTTTATATATATATATATATATATATATATATATATATATATATATATATATATGCGTTTATATATATTTGTATACAAATGGCTAATTTATATATATATATATATATATATATATATATATATATATATATATATATAAAGAGATAGATCGATTGATAGATATATAGGTAGATAGAAAAATGTATAGACAGATTCATAACACGTACATACATATATGTACGAGTGTATGTTCATGCATGCACGTGTATGTATGTGTGGGGAGTATGGGCGTGTGATTTACTTCATTTGACCACTACATTCTATCAATAAATCTTTAGAGATGTTTCTCCCATTTTGGTCATAAATTCAAGTTACAAATTGAACGAATGGAAAAAAAATGAAGGGAAGGAAATCAGTAATGATAAATCATCATTTTCCTGAAATTAAAAATATCAAAGTCCGTAATAAATGCATCGAAAATCTGTAACGGATTTAATTATCCTCTTGTTTCATCTTGATCATGGTTCATTTCATTCAGCTCATCTATGTATCTATCTATCTATCCATTTATCTATCTATCTATCTATCAATCTATCTATCTATCTATCTATCTCAATATTAATATCCATCTATTTCAATCTTCATATCGATATATCTATCTATTTAAAACTTTCTGTTTCAATCCATCTATCTATCTATCCATCCATCTATCCATCTATCTATCCATCTATCTATATATCTATCTATCTATCTATCTATCTCTACTTGTATATATTTGTGTCTGGGGTATTTATGATTTCTTCTTTTCTTCTTTTTTTTTTACCAAATTCCCGTGGAGCAAACCTATGATAAACTGTTTCTAAAACAGTTAACATAGATTTCTCCAGTTTCCAATCTAGTCCAGCTGGTAGATTGGCTGGTTGGCGGTGTATGAGTGTTTGTATGTCTGTCTGTCTGTCTGTATTCATTACCTGTACGGGCCGTCCTTGAGGACCCAAAGGGATCTAATTTACTCCCTATATCTACAAATAATGATTTTGTTTTATTAATTATCTCCCTAAATAGGGTATCAGCGGGGGTGGGAGAATTTGCAGTCTGAATTCATGCTAAACTGATCTCCTGATTTGGTTAGCATTCAAGCCAATTTTTTAGCCTTGCTAAGTGATCACTGCCCAACAGAGGTCGAAAAAGATAACTTATTTATCTATGAATTGTTTTGATTGATCATTCCTAACATTACATAGTTACAAAAGATGTCGGATGGTATTATGCTAGTTTCAATCGAGAGACTAACCAGACCTGTTCTGGTTTTGCTTTTTTGCTTACATTTTTTTTCAGTAGATATGTTGGGTTTTTTTGTTAACTGCTCAGCCGCGAATGACCAAACATTCTCTTTTTGCCTTCTCCATATAGACATCTCTCTGTGTTCTTTCATTGAGACCGATGTTTCACCTTTTGATAATCAAAAATGTATGCCAGATTAGTCACTCAAAAGAAACTGTCTTTTGGCGAAAATCCTTGTTTAGAAGAGTTTTGATCAAAACGTAGAAGGAAGTGATTATCAATAAGTTATCTTTTTTGCAATTTCTATTGAATCACTGAAACACAAACAAAGGGGTCAATCAAACATAAACCTATATTGTAAATAAATTTCCAAAATCAAAAACCAACTTTTGGGAGTGATTTCCAAAACCTAAACTTGATCGGTCCCGGACCTAAAGTAAGGGAGGAATCCGGCGTATGCACATACCTTAAATTCAACTCCCTTCCTCAATACTTACTTGGTTGGGTTTCAAGGACAAAACATATTCTTTTAGACATCATCATTAGCCTTTATAATCTGTTGTTGGACAAAGACCTTCCAAAACATCTCCCTAACCTCTCAATCAAGGGCATCTCAGAGACAGTCTTATCAGAATTTATTTATTTTGCCACACCCTCTTATTCTCCATCGGCCACAATTTTGCATATGATTTCTAGGGATCCACGTCTTAAATCCTGATGTCCAGCAATCATTTCACTCTCTCGCAATATGTCCAGTCCATTGCCATTTCAGTTTTTAACGATTTTTTTTTTTGATATTTCAGATTTCTGTCTTCTTTGATATACTGTGCTGTATTTTAATCTCCATATGAGTATTTCAGCACAACCTTATTAAGTGTACGTTGCATGGTTCTAAGTTTGAGGGTCAATCTCTTGGTTAACTTCTATATTTCAGTTTCGTAGGTGACTATCGATTGGATACTTCGGTTGTATACTTTCTTTTTAGGACAAGTCGGATCAACTTTGTCCTTGGGGGTCGAGTTTGCTTTACCAAGAATTTGACAACTGTATGGGTTCCTGGTCGATTTTTTCCTCTTTTGATGACTTAATGTAAACTCGTTGACCAAGGTAAATGTAGTGATCTACTCTCTCCAGCTCAGCATATTCGATTCCGATCGTTTGGTCTAAGTCACCAACATGTTTGTTGTACATGACATTTTCTGCTAAAGTTCACGAGGAGGCAAAATCTTTGCTTGCTTCATATAGTTCGTCTAACATTATTAGATTTGATAGTTCTTAGCAAAGAGTACGGTGTCGTCAGCAAATCTAAACTTATTCGCCGTTTATTTTGAGTTTCGTTTGTGATTCCATTCTAGGTTTCGAAAGATCATCTCAAAGTAGGCTGTGAAGTGTTTTTGCTAGCTGGTATCACTTTATCGCATTTTTTCTTATTGAAAGGGCTCTGATGGAAAAAAATGGCACTGTCAGTAGATATATAGCAGCACTCTGACGAATACGGGTTTTACATCTAGTTGTATTATTGTCATGACTTGGGGGAGGTCCCCTGAATAGAAGGCCTTTTTAAAGTCTACAGCTGTTACAGTTAATGGCATTCTCCATCCTCATGCTTTATCTTTTAGTTCATTTACCAAATGAAAATCTTTGATAGTTGAGTAGCTTGTTCTGAAACAAGCTTGTGATCATGGTCAGTTTTCATCAAGTGTTTTGGGGAATCGATTGGTGATCTCTTTGGTAAAGAGTCCGTTGATGCAGTTCAGGAGGCTTATTGGCCTGTAGTTATTGGGATCTCTTGCGTTTTCCATCTTTGCATAATATCATTATGATTGCTGTGTTCCATTCTTCTGGGACTTTACTTTGTTTGAGGCATAAGTTAAATAGAATGTCTGGTTTCCTACTGATGACTTTCCAAGCTTTTTTGAGATAGGTCAAAGGTGATAATTGTCTCAAAGGGCCTTGTTCTCTTTTTTTGATTACTTACTGCGTCATTTCTTTGATGAAATAAAAGTTTTTGTAAAATTCCTGAGCACATTTAGTCCCTATCCGCTTTCACTTTTCCATTTGCTTCGAGCACACAAGTTTTTAACTAACTTTCCTAAAGATTTTCCTAAAGTTTTGGATTTCCTATTGGAAGATTCCTAAACATAATAAGGAGAAAAAATGTCGGACTTCTAGCGCCATTGTTGCCGTCTGTACACTTGACACATAGATAGATGAATAGAGAGATAACCTGTCAGCCAGCCTGCCAGTCGGAAACACACACACACATATATATATATATATATATATATATATATATATATATATATATATATATAGAGAGAGAGAGAGAGAGAGAGAGAGAGAGAGATTTCCCCGATGATGTGTGTGCTTTTGGACCCCTGCCCTGTAAAGAGTGTCGTTAGCTCAGTTGATAAGAGTGGAGCCACGTATATGCAAGCTCCTGGTGGATCGGCTTTGACACCTGTTTAACTCTTATTTCTGAATTCACTGACTTGATCTGGGGCCTCTGTATCCACCCTAGACTAACACCAATGCCTGAGAAAATCAATTCCAATAAAAATGTGTTTATCATAATCACACTCTCTAGGATTGAAAAAGATCATCTACTGATACTATATATATATATATATTTATATATATATATATATATATATATATATATATATATATATATATATAGATTATTTTTTGAGTAAATATATCTTCAAATTCGATCCTACTGACCGTCAGTTTCTGCATTGGGCTGAGGTAGAATGTCTGTCTCTAAGTCTGAAGCAAAGGTTTCTATTTACTGTTTTTCGTGTAAATGGAAGAGATATTGGATATTCTAGAGCCACACTGAAGAGTTGTAATACAACGAAACTGCTCTCTGTGGATGAAAATTGTTTTTAATCATTCATATATATATATATATATATATATATATATATATATATATATATATATATACATATTAGCAGGGATAAAAGGTCAGGTACAGATTTACGACGATATTCAGAATTGTAAAAACTAACCTGACTCAGACCTGACCGGGGGTAAGTGCCAAGTATCTGATGTCCATTGTATGGTCAAGTTACCAATGTACATAATTGGTACAGCTATTTAGTCTAAGTTCGAAGATAGCTAAATTGGCCAGGCCCTCAATCCATCCTTAAAAATCTTTAAAATTCAACTTCTATGTTCATACTGTAGTCAAGTTATGGTTGCTCATACATTTGGAGCCCGGAGATACAGAGGTCTCTGTTAGACTTGAAAATGGTAAATCCAGGCATTCTTTTAATACCAAATTGATCCTCTAGAGACTTTGGAATGTTTATCATCAGGTCAAGATATATTTGTAAAACAAATGTGCAAATCGTCTCTTTTAAATCAAAAAATACATACTCAAAATGAGCTGGGCATTAATTGATTTTCAAGGGTTGCCAAATGTCAGGCAAATCTCTTCTTTACCAATCTTTGGTTAATCCTTTGTACATTATTTGTAGCCAATAGGTTGGAGCTCTGCACGCTAGATTTTAGAAGGCCAAAAAAGACCTGATATCCACCAGAAATGACCTTACTTTGACGACCGACCTATCTTATGATCAACATTGGGTCAAGTTACCCTTGGTTAAAAAGTTATAGGTCGGACAATATACATTTCCCCCTTGGATTAGGAAATCATAGAATCGACATTACTTTAAATTGACCGTCACAGGCCTGAATAATCACTTCCATCCCTCATTCCAATTTAATTTTCCTTCTCATATAAATGTAGATATATTTAAAAAGGTGTTTCTAAAAAGTAAACTTGTTCGTACATCTAATACATATAAACCAACAGACTTATTTGCATTAATATAGTATACATGCATGCACATAAATCAAATAAGTTTTTTATATTTTTCAGAATTGTACGCACATACACGCAAATATATATATATATATATATATATATATATATATATATATATATATATATATATATATATATATAAGCTGAAAATCAATTGATAACTGTTTCCTGTTCATGAGAAATGTATCTGGATCGAAATTTGTTAATGCTCAATCTTTCGTTTACGAAGTCAAATTTTATTTGAAAAAGCAATAAAACGAAAATTGAATTATAGTTTTCCCTTCTACGACTCAAACAATAAAGTCACTTTTCAGGAAAAAAATATTGCTATTAGCTTGAGAAATAAGATTATAGTTTATAATGTAATCTTTCTAGCTCATGACGAAACGAACATTAATAATCAGATATTGAATCTGAATTTTCTGATTGATGGTTTGTACACAGAGGTTATTTGGTTTCGTAAATATCAATCAATGTGAATACTCAAATTGGACAGTCTTGAATGTCCGATTTATTTGATAACAAAACCCTTGAATGATATTTTTAGACAGAAGTATATGAATAAATGTACTGGTTTGCTGCGAATGATGAGAGATAATCATTTCTCTTTTAAACTTGTTGCTTTGAGCGAAAGAACTATTTGTTTTTAGATCTTAGCTGGATTTTTAATTAGGGCTTTCTGAAAATATTGTAAATTTAAAAAAAAAATAAACTCAATTTGAAAAACTTTGGTTGACCTCAACAGCAGCCATCTCTGAAATTAATGAACTCTTTACCACAACCCAAAGCACAAGATGTACACAAAATCAAGTTAAACCGCAATCGATTCCTTTATGAGCCATCTGTTGATTGATGAACGATTCTTTCGGCAGTGTATGATACAACATTAAATTCCTATGTTCATTCTTTTTGAGTTCGCCCCTGGCGACTCTTTGTTCCCAAATCTGGATCCAACACTGATAAGTGGTCGATTCAGGACAATAGAGGAGATAGAAGGAAATGCCCAAAGATAGACGCACACAATCTTGCAAAACGACACCCGGTGGTGCAAATCGCTGAATTATTAAAAGAACATATGGAAAGATCTCTAGATTGTAAAGGGGTGTATTTTGAAGGGGTCAAGTGTCACGTGGGTATACAATTTACAATGAATTTGTTGTTTTTTTTTTCTAATAGCTCAGTTTTATCTAAGACACACCTCGTAAAAAAAAATATATATTCTTAATGATGTTTATGTTAATTTGTTTTATTCTTTCAATGCAATCATTATTTCCCAATACCTGGTGTTAGGCAGGTTTCCTTATGGTCGTTTCAATTTTGGTTATATATATATATATATATATATATATATATATATATATATATATATATATATATATATATATATATATGTGTGTGTGTGTGTGTGTGTGTGTGTGTGTGTATGTGTGTGTGTGCGTGTGTGTGTGTGTGTGTGTGTCTGCGTGTGTTATAAAGAGATGGATGTATGATTTAACTGCAGGATCATAAATTGTGTTATTTTATATTGAAACTCTCTTGGAAAAGACCTCGCACGGGGAATGTATCATTTGGTGTAGACAACGTAAATATAATAAACGATTGAATCAGTAACCCCATTTCCTTTTATGTTTATTCTGTTTCAGATGTCTACGCCAAAACTCTATACATAAAGAGGGTTATGTCTGTACTCACACACATGCACCCATATAAGTATGATGAAGGGAAGAAGTATTTGGACACTTATAAAATATCTATTTGATATAATTCCGATGATTACAGTTATTTTAGATCTACTAGACATATCTTAAAATCATTAATTACTGATAAAAAGATAACACATCTCCCAGGGTACAATGTAAAATATTTTTCCAACTAAAATCAAGTCCATTGTTCTCTAAAGCACAGAATCCTGGGATCCAGGAACCAATGAATTCTTTGAAAGTGTTGTTGAAGGCTCTCCCGTACAGAAATTGGTCAAAATGTTTCGAAAAATGATATTCGGTTGGAGAGATCCAGTGAGTTACCTTGATGAAGTTGAGTTTTGTAGCCTCTTTCATTCAATTTATGCAGGGTCATTCGCTTGACATCTGGTTGGGATTTGTCAACAAAGAGAATTCCTTTCTTTTCATTGACCAATATCGGACGTAAACGTTGCTGTCCTTGGTGCACTTCATCGATTTCCTGGCAGTAATTTTTCACTTCCATGTTTACCCCATGATTCAAGAAGTTGTAGTGAATAATTCCATTCGCAGACTACCAACCAAGTGATCATTATCTTCTTTTGATGCAGGTTTTTTTTTCGGGAGTGTTTTAGTACTCCGCCTCTGTCAAGCCACTTTGCAGAACTCAGTTGATTGTTGTCCAGAATCCATATTTTGACATCCATCTCAATACAAGAAGGGAAAGAATTGTTTTTGTTGAACAAAAAATCACTAAGTAACTTTTGTAACGGCGAATTCTTTTGCAATTATCTTAGGCTCGTGGAGCAACCACTTCCTGTGTTCTTTTGATTTCCCGATTTGGTGCATATATCAAACAATTGTTGAATAGTCAATATTTACTTCCTCTGCATCTTTCAAGTTATTTTGCAGGACCCTTGATCGGATGTTGCTGATCACAGAAAGAAGTCCATATTTTCAAGGCTCTCGTCTTTATTTCGAAATTTTAGAGAACCAATGTTGAGCTGTAAGTTTGTTGAGGGTCCCCTGGGAAAACACTTGGTTTTTATTTGGAAAACTTTTTGCTGCTTTATATCCCAACTAGAATCTGCTTTACTTTCTTTTTTCTGATTAAATTTCGACTAGAAAACGTTCAGTTTAAATAAACTTAGTTGAATTCATGCTTTGCAATGGTACATTCAATGGAAACGGATAAAAAAATAAATTTAATAACATATACAGCAATTTTTTCGCAAGGACCAAGTTTGGCACCATCAAGAATTTTCCTCAAATTTTCAAAGAGCAGCTAAAAAATCGATTACTAAAGTAACTATTAGGATTCAACTGCACAAAATTGTTCTAGATCCTGCATACCACGATAAATACTTTTGGAAACGGCAGTATGGTAGTATCAATCGTAAAGAACCATGGAGGATGCAATGTATCACAGTATTTTTGAAGCTAATTTGCTTTCTTCTGTGCAGCAGTTACATTTCTAGCAGTGCTGGATCTTTAAGCAAGGTAACCACTCGAACCATACGGCTTTGATCAGTGCAATGTACATGTGCATCAGAGACGTCATCAATATTTTTTTTTTTTTGATCCAACTAAAAAGCAAATTCATCAGAGGGGGCCTCAGAAATATCAGAAGTTCAATGCTTGTATTGTGCCTTTTTTTTCTAGAGAAGCCGGCTTGCCCAGAAAATGTTTTTAATAATTGAGATTAAACATCAATCTGCCGACGAAATTCTCTCAATTATATATATATATATATATATATATATATATATATTGATAGATAGATAGAGAGAGAGAGAGAGAGATTGATGTATTTTAGGATGAGCTGGAATATCAATTGCTAAAGTAACAATAAGTAATAAACTGCAGAAAGTTGCTCGAAATCCCAATAGGAAGATAAGAAGAGAGAGAGAGAGAGAGAGAGAGAGAGAGAGAGAGAGAGAGAGAGAGAGAAAGAAATGAACACACTAACTAGGTCCAATATTCAAGAGAGTGGATAGATGATTTGTATTTGGTAAAAAAAAATGTCGTTTTTTGTGTTCAAACAGGCAAATATATATTAATGATGTGCTAAAGAATTTTTCTTCCGCAGTGCATTACAAATTAGACGTTTTCATTCTAGGAACATTTTCGATTTTATTTTGAAGCTGAACAATTTTCAATGGGACATGCATTCCAGCTCCTGTACTTCTTTCGATATTCATCTATTTTTATTTTTTCATCACATCCAAGCTCGGTTCTCGTTTACCAAAATATCTACATCCAAATTGAGAATCATTCAACCCGTATCTACGTATATTCACGTGAAAGATCAATTCATAGATCAATATTTTCGAAATCGTATATAGCGAGTAACAAGGTTTCCTGCGTGCTGACAGAAAAGTATGCAGGTTCTTTGAGGTAAAGCTCAGTGAATCTGTTGGTGTACAGAACGTCTATAAATTATCTGTTCAGCTTTGAAAATTTATTAAAGGAACAGATATAAAGATAATTGTATCTGGTTTTTGGCAGAATAAAGACAGGATATATTTATGGATACGTTATGTGTTTTTCAAAGAATAATTACTTAATCACAAATTTTAGCAAAAGGATTGCGTGCGTGCATATACACACACACACACACACACACACATATATATATATACATATATATATATAGGAGTGTTACCCTGAAAAACGTTTTATGAGAAATCCCTTCCCTAGGTCAAATAGCGTTAGGTGAAGGATCGATCATCAATAATTTATGTGTAAAAAGATTTCAAGCGTTTATACACACAAGATTTGGTGATGATTAGAGACTTGCAACTTTTTGAATACTGTCTCACTCTCACCAAAGGACTCAAAGTGTAAAAAACGTTCGAGCATTTTTTTTCCAATGAGACTTAATATACGCAGCATTCACTTCATTGTCTCTCTCCGTCTGTCTGTTTCTTTGTTTCTCCCACTCTTTCTCTCTCTCTCTCCCTCTCTCTCTCTCTCTTGAACAGTCCAGTATCCTGTACCTCCTACCATACCTATGACCAAAGAGAATTACCCTGGAGTTTAAATTAAGAATCAATCATGGCATGTTGTTTAGTTGTTTTGAGGCACGATTAAGAGATAAAAATAGAGATGGGCCTGACACAATACAAGAGAAGTGGATAACATTTTGGGGTAGGAAAAAGCTAACGGATTGGTGTCCTAGTGATACCAAACGCAGTACAAAACAACCAAGCAAAATATGGCTTGATGTGATTGATAGATTATCCGATAAGACATTGCAAAAGTTAGCACAGTCATGGTCGACATACAAGCTTGGGAAAAGCTGATGTTTAGCAGTGGACTTATAATTGCTGCAACTGCTGCTGCTACGGATGATGATGATGATGATGGGTGACTTGGTGTGTCCGTACGTTTGATTATCACTTATATCTGCCTTGGTCTGATGGAAAAAAAACAAAAACTAATCACTTTATACAGATTGTACCAGGCAGCCTCATTAGAGAGGAGATCATACCCATTTTTTTCAACAATGGTGATCAAATGAGTACTGTAATCAGGACTATACATTTACACACACGTTGCGCTCTACCCAACTCTCACTCTCTCTCTCCATCTCTCTCTCTCTCTCTCTTATTTTCTCCTTCATCTATCTCTTTCTGGCCCATTCCAACACACACACACACTTTCTCTCTCTCTTTCCCTCTCCCTCTCTCTCTTTCTCTTCCGCACAAACACCCTCTCCATCATTAACAATGGAACAAAATAAATCCGACCCACTTATAATACACCTACCACATTTTCAAATCACCATGGATTGATGTAAAAATCAAACACATACGAAATGTGAATACACTTTTCAAAATCAAATTATTGTCAGTTGAAAGGGAAATAGGTGAATATGACTCTTCCGCTCCTTTGCAAATGTACATTTCAATCCGTTTGCCAAATTGTGATCGCACAAACATATATATATTTACAATTATTATTATCGTTATTATTATTATTATTATTATTATTATTATTATTATTATTATTATTATTCCTATGGAAGAGCATTGCATTGCATTGCATAAGCTTACAATCAACGAATTACCTCACTTAAAGAGTGCTCAACCCTGAAGAGAGGAGCGTTGATTATTGTGTCATCCACGGACAGCTGTTTCGTTGTATTACAACTCTTCAATGTGGCTATAGACAATCCATTATCCTATCCAGTATCATGAGGCAGGAATAAATTTCTTTAGCTTATATTATATGCTCTACGGAACTGGACGGTCAGTAAAGCTGAATTTAAGCGATATATATTTATTTAGCTTAAATTTTCCAGCCTCCACAGTGCTTTATTCCTATGGAAGAGCATTGACACACACACACACACACACACACACACACACATATATATATATATATATGTATACATACATATATATATATATATATATATATATATATATATATATATATATATACATATACATATATATCGATGTAGATATAACTATTTGTCAGTGTTCCAAGTCTTTTCATTTATCACATAATAGATTGCATTAATTATTCGTGCAAAACATGCAAACAACCCCTGCTCCCAAGATCAAGATAACCCAATCAGTTCCGAAAAGGAGCGTTTACAACCAATGCATCCTCTTGCCAGTCATCTATGAAGCAGATACGTGGAACATAACCAAGATGTTTGGCCTCAAGCTGAGAACCATGCAACGTGCACAGAAGTGAATCCTATTCAAAAACACGCAGCATGTTCACAAAACATTCAATTATATAACTGGCAGTAGCCAGAGATATCTTTGCCAAAAAAAAAATGTTAAAAGGCAATAGGTCAGTTATGTCAGAATGTTGGACTTTACGATCATCAAAATCGATCCCAAAAGATCATGTGCAAAATTGTGGCCGGCAGAATATGAGGATGATGAATTTACTTTGTATTGTAAGGTTTTTGTTTTCATCCCTCCTGATATGTTTATCGAGCATTGACAACTAGAACAAAATTATGGCAGCATAAGTGGATTAAATCTCACCAAGTCTAGACAGAACGGAGGGTTTCTCTTTTAGCCGTATCTCATCTTACCATGATTTCCCAAATCATCAACTGGCTTCATTGTTTGTGTGTTGTCTTTGGCCTCGTCGTATAAGACTGTTTACTTTACCGGTGGTTTTCCACGCACAATGATCGAAATTGAAAACACAGAACTGAAAAAGGTAGACATCTACATCCACCTCGGACAACAAATCCCCATGGATTCCTTAAAGAAGAAGAAATTTAGTTGAGAATCACTTCAGATGGACATTTTTGGTCGAGCAAACTCAACTTTCAAGAACAAGAAAATCCTGTTCGTCCTTAACAGAACACTATAAAACCAATGCACCTTCTTGATAGTCACATGCAGACCTGAAACACTACTTTCTCTACAACACCCATAACAGAGTGATTTAACGAATGTTGAAGGAGGTCGATGTCCATTAAAGGGCGCTAAAACTACTGCTGCTGCTGTTGCTGCTAGTGCTGCTGCTGCTGATGATGATGATGATGATTGTGTGGATGCAAAGTGATTACTCAACTATAGGAGTTAGTCAACGCACAAGGCAGTGCAAACTAGGGTTTGAAGATTTAGGATCAGCAGTTCTCGAGGAATATGATAGAGAAAAACAATAAAGAAAAATCTAGATATTTATCTATACTTTATACGAATCATTTCCCTTGACTGTAGCTATAAAGAATTGTCTGAATGTACATTCAAAATATCTTTTAAGAAGTTACCGAAATATTTCAAAGTCGTTGTGTGTTACATGAAAATTATGGCAGGCTACCATGATCAAAACATGCATTTTTTGAACGGACACTGCCGTAGAGAGGGTAACCTAAAAGTTGCTATTTGCATGGATTTTTCTAATTACTCTGCTTTCTCCAAAATTATGCATCGTACTGAATTGCTTTTTTCCGCAACTGAAAGCGTAATCTTTTTTCGAGTTCAGTGGTGATAAAGTAATGTGTACGAGATGCAGATAGCAGTGCCATGGAGAACCGAGTTCAAGTTTCAGCGAAGACACCCCTCCAATTGGTAAATAGCACGGTTCCTGCAGCCCTCCAGCCTTGTAAGCCTGCTTATCTCGATTGGAGGATTAGCAACTCCATGCCCTAAAAAATTTGTATGCCTATCATAGAGCAACGTGACACCAATATTCTGCAGGACATTCAAAATAGACAGATTATCTCCAGAAAGGCTGTGATTTTTCGTTCTTTCTCGTTGACTCTTGGCATCATTCAGAGTTTTAGTTAGATAGAATCAAAGATTGAACGAAGGATGAGTTTATCTTCTTTCAACCTAGCAGAACCTAATTTCGGTCTCACGTTTCTGCTAACCCTGACACCAATCATGCATTGTCTAAGTCTGCCGGCCAGTTCAGATGAAAAGAAATTCTTTGAATGTACCAATATTATACTTGAAGCATTAGACCTGCAGACTGTGCAATTGTTAGGGGTACCACAGCTCTGGAGCACCATATA
>OY735220.1:46586092-46603592 GCA_963457665.1 Thysanoteuthis rhombus | reverse complement strand
TGCAAGAATGGCAGACAACCTATTGACATCACAACTCACAACATTGATCCCCAGAAGCACATGTGCAACTTAGACCGACTGAATACAAGATGGAGAGATGAACTAGACAAATCCAGAAAGTACTGGCTCTCTGACACCCACGATACAGAGGCCAGGCGAATCCTAGGGATCGTCTATGTCCAACGACAGACGATAAAAGATTGTTGTTGTTGTTGTTGTTGTAGTTTCGTTGTTGTAGTTGTTGTTGTTGTTGTTGTTGTTGTTGTTGTTGTTGTTCATCTTGATGATGATGATGATGATGGTGATGATGATGATGATGATGATGATGATGATGATTGAGCTCGTCAGAGTCCATTTTTAAATAGCTTTGGATGTCACGTGATACCTTAGATGGTCAGCATTCTTGATAAACAGACTAATTCCACGCAAATGTTCTGCCAGAACATTCTACTAAAGCAATTTGGCATTAAAACATTTGAATTTTGAAAAAAATGAAAGAAAAATTTTAAATGTCCCTCACCTAATACTATCCAATTTAACAGACTTCGAGGTTTCAACGGAAAGATCTTTAGTCAGTAAAAAAAATACTACGTTTTCCTCGACGAGAAGTAAGATTTTTTTATGACTCCAATTGCGTTTAGATAACTTGAAATATACTCTCTCAACTACTTGCTAACCTCTTGAATGAGCTTCCATGAAGAAAATCATTAGCTACTTTTGTTAATTCAATATTTTTCTGTTTTTCTTTTTCTCTCGGTTAAATGTTTCCAAAAAGTTCCTTCAAATGTTATATTGTCCGTTTTATACGATGGTCAAGAGTGTTGGATGATTCCATTTAACACTTCAAAATAATAAACCGAAAGATCTATTTCTTTATTTCTTAATTAATCAAATCTATGTCAAGCATATAAAGGCGTGTCTGCACTCTTAATATTTGCCACAGCGTTCGAGCGATTAAAACTTTGCAATGCAATTTGTGAGATTGTCTTTTTATCCTCATTTATGACTGATTTGACGATATAGTAAGGTGTTCAGCTTGCAATACACATCAAGATGAATATATATATCTATATGTATATAGATATATATATATATATATATTTATATGTGTGTTTGTGTGTGTGTGTGTGAGATTATCTGTGTTGTTCATAATTTATAATCACATAGCAAATTATAATCTATGGGAAAAAATACGGTGAATACTAATCATTTCATGCTCAACACAACCTACTGCTGTGCGTTGAGCTCGAGACACTAAATGATCAGTTTTTTTTTTCTTTATAAATGTAATTCATTTATATATATATGTATATATATGAATACATATATATATATATATATATATATGTGTGTGTGTGTGTGTGTGTGTGTGAGAGTAAAGGAAAAGAGTTTAAGAAAGTGAATTCGTCTCAAACTGAATTATTTATGATAGAGAATGAAATAACTGCCATGATAGTTGTTTCCCCCGTTTACTACGGTAAATATTTCGGTTCGAGCAAAATTTAATTCCTAATACTGTTTTCTTTATTCACACTGTCGGATACTAATATCAATTGTTTAACTTATTTATATATATATATATATATATATATATATATATATATATATATATATATATATATATATATATATATATATATATATATATATATTACTGCCTTTGATACTTTAACAAATGTACGTGTTGATTGAAGAATAAGTAAATACTAAATAAGCCAAGAATGATTCGGTGTATTTACCAACTATGCCACGAGCTCAACGAAAAGCAACAAGTCATTCAAAATGCCTCCCTTTGTGCTTCATACACCGCTTCAAACGATTGGGCCATTTATCGATTGAAGTACGCATGATAATTATTGGGAAATCGGCGGCAACTTTTACCATGAACGTTCCAGACATTTAAAATTAAGCCAATTTTTTTTTGCTACAAGCAATTCCTTCGAGCCCAACTTGTAATCAAGAGGATTGAAATCTGGACTTCAATGAAGCCAATCCTCAGACGATTAAATCTGTACTCTTGATGCGGAGACGACTTTGAATCTTTTCTACCCAGTGAGCTCTGTTGGAATATTCTATTATTTCCGTGGAAACATGAAACACGATTTCATTGAGATATTTAACCGACTCTCGGGAATATCATACACATGAGCTGTTGTTTAGGACTCCTTCTCATAAGTATGAAGTTAGCATCTTAAATCATTCCCAAGCGTATCATGTCGGAGGGGGATAGGGGCCCCATTTTGTGAGTGATCTTGGTCACTTCTTTGGAAATATGAGCATAAACTGCATATTTTTGAAAATTATCACGTTAACAAAAAAGATTATTGTGTCACTATTGCCTGCATGTTGCTAAATCAACAATTTCAGACCTTGTTTTCCAATTTTCATCAAAGCTGGGTTTAGCACATATTCAGTTTTATGAATATATACACATAATACTATTTTCTGAAAAAAGTTTTCCCGGATTCTTTTTGCACCCACTTTGATGCCACTGGGAATCCTTACCGTCGGTTGACGGCCCCGTAGTTGCACGTGTTCGGTAGTCTGATGTCCGGTGCAATATTTATCCGAAATGATTTAAGCAGTTTGGAAATAGCAGGATGTTCATGACCAGTCTTATGAAAGCTGACCTGTCCGTTCTCTTTATCACCCCATTCCATAGTCAAGCACTATACTTATTAAAACACACAACTTAAAATTGAAAGGACAAGGAGTTAGCAACTTTAACATGACAGAAAAAAATGAAAGAAATGCATTGTATAAACTTTTTTAGGCTGTGAATGTGCAATAATTCAACGGAATGTTTAAGAAAAAATTCAAGAGAAAGTATTAAATTCATATGCATTCCAACAAGGGAAATATTTGTAGCATTTCACAGAGAAAATTGCCATTTACATGTTTTTTTTGCTGAATAAACAATGGGGAGGTTTCTGCATTTGAATATCTTGAGGTGTAACTCCAATCTTTCGAGTTTTTCTCTAAACCTTCCGCTGTTATTCTCATCAACATAATACAAACTTGTAACCATATTTATGAAAGTACCAAGTTTATAAAAGTGTTGTTTCACCCATTGATTCCTCATTGTTGAATACAGTTTGGGTAATCTACCTAATTAGACGCAGTATTTCAATGAATTTAAATGATGCATAGTTTTAAACAACACCTGTATATTGTACGATTGAAAAAAACACTGAAGAAAATTACAGAACTTACACTAACAGGTATTTGAAAATAATTGACTGAAATGACAATTTTTTGGGAAAAATCTTTTCTTATATATACAGTGTTTCAAGCTGTGAAGCTTCCTAGACTATATATATATATATATAGAGAGAGAGAGAGAGAGATAGGTAGATAGATAGATAGATAGAGAGAGAGAGAGGAGGGAGGGAGAGAGGTATATAGACGGACAGACAGAGACAGAGGAGAAAGTCCTACACTGAACTGAGAATTATGGACAGCCAAAGAGAATTTGGGAGTCAAATATCTTTTGCATGTCAAAAAAAATTCAACGAAGACCAATGAACACATTTCTCCCAATAAGCTTGCAAAAATGTCCAGTTCTCTTTCAACTATATTCCAAATCATTTTACTGCTCTTCCAAGTCAATGATAAGATCCAAATCATCTCCCTTTCAATAGTGACTGAAAGTGCTCAACACGAAATGAAAATTTCTGTATGCTCAATCGGCTAAAAATATGGGTACTGTTTTTTTCAAATGCATAGTCTGCTACATCTGTTCCCATGGTTACCTGCACAAAAGACATCGATTCGCTCAAGTATAAAATTTGAATAATATAAAGAGGAAGAAAGAAACGTCGTCTGCAAAATGGTGGAACATTTGTTGGAAATGTAGATCGTGTTATGATGATTCATAATGAAGCAAAACTTCACCACAATTTGAAACCGTCAATAAAACTGTCATTAAAATTGTCAACGTTAATTTCCTGAGTTTTTGGGTGGGTCTGGCTGAATATTCAAACGTCTAAATCCACTTTAAAGTAAACTGAAGATTTAAATGTCTGGATACCATTTTTAAATAGGCCTTCAGTAAGAGGTTCTATTTGCAATGTGAGTTTATACAAAATCAGTCTCTTAGTTTGTGTTGGGCAGCATTCACTCTTGCTTATTCGAATTTCGGACTTTTTTTAGTAATGACCTTCCACGAAAAGGCGAGTAGAGTAATTCCTTCTTTTAATTGACCACCCCCAACAGAGCATACAGCTGAAAGACGTCCGTCACGAGGCGATTTCTTTTGAGTGACTAACCAGACCTGACTGTGTAGTTTTTGTGGCGCCTGTCACTTTCTATTAATTCAAACAGACTTGTTGAAGGGGTTTTATAGCGACTGAGACGATTTGAGTTTTATGGGTATTTTTTATTACTTTCAGTATCGGTAAAAAGTCTGGATAAATTTGTCGTATATGTATATATTTTGTCCAGGTCTGGTAAATCATTAAATAGAAAACCGTTGCGTGACCAATGTCTTTCGGCAGCCTATCATGTTGAGGGTGATCAATGAATGAATAACTTCTCTCAACCTTTGTTGAACAGTCATCTAAAACAGTCTTTTTTTTTTATTTAAAAAAAGCGTATTGCCGGACACAAAGTAAAGAACCTATTTTGCGTATTGATACATTGCAAATTGCACCCCAAGAAATCTCAATGGTGCGGCGTTTCAGCTAGGCAAACCGACATAAAAACTGGAGAAACCTATGTTGATAGTTTTGGTGACTGTCTATAATGAATGTATTGATTGTCAGAGCCGCCAAGAAGACTGATTCCAAGTGTTTACCCCGGACTTTCCCATGCGCACTTTTCAGTTAGTCCGATTTTTAGTTGCATACACCTATTCACCAATCAACGGAAGTTGGGAAAAAAAAAGGTAAACTCCTGATTTCACTTGTTAGAGTACTGGGCTATATCAATACTGCGTAAAAATTCGAATGACGGGAGAAACTCCTTTGAATGTGTTGCAGATTATTACATGTGTTTTTCCACCCTGTCATGTAGGTTTATTGAGCTTCATTAGGTTGGGTATTCAGTAAGATGAATATTTACCATTGCAAACCTGTATGTTATGTCCCTAAGGCAGTATGAATCAGTTTATCGACGTATCGAAGTTGTCATTAATGCTAAAGGTGGGTCTAAAAAATTCAAATAGGAATTGGTAATCGAAATGGTCTTCCCATTATTCTGCCAAACCCCTGTATATAGTAAATATATTGACAATTTAGGAACTAAATTTTCCGCTCAGACCCATTTACTTCCGATAGTGAGCGAATGACGTTAAATAGGAAACAATGAATTGACCTTAGGTAGGGTTATTTATTTTCCGATCAACGCTGTCCAGTCACAACCGAAAGTAAATCGATCCGAGCAAAGATGTCAATTTCTTCAACATGCTGTCGGATACTTACATCCATTCATATACATTACAAATATCTAATTTCATGTACGTTATCCATCCATGAATGATTTCGTGTGTTTTGAATTCAATAATTTCAAGTATTCTATGATTACAGTGATATCCTCCAATAATAGCGCACGCTGACACGTTAAAATCATAGACAAACCTGTAGCCAATTTGGAAATACCGTCTTTACTAATGAGCAATCCGTCTGGATTAAGTGAGAACACAATTAGTCCTACTTTTCAAACAAAACCAGACATATATTTAAATATCTCTATGATTTGTTTTTCAATTCTGTTCGTCCTTCTTTCTCTTTACCACCGAGATAGTAACCCCTAACCCACCTGATATTCACAACTGGAGCCAGCAACTTGCCGTAAATATCAATGTACTAATACCCAGAATTATCCACTTTCGCCCCTGACAGACTGGGCAAACAAATGTGTGGACAAATATTGCACAATGTCTTTCATTACTTTTGTTCTTTCTTTTTCTTTCGTATTGCTTGGTTATTTAACGGATTTATTTTTGAGCTGCTTTTTATGTTTCAATCTTTTCCATAGATTCTTATCTTTTTTCACGCAGTATCTTATGTATTCGAAGCTATCGAACAAAGCTGTCACTAGAATTGTCAACATGTCTCTTCAGTTTTCGAGTTGGTGCAGCTGATTCGATGGCTATGTGTGTACCACGCGTACAGACTGCGCCAAAGGCGTCAGAAGGTTTAACATTTAGACATTAAGACAACCGATGGACATTACGTTTCACAAGAGTAATCCCCAGAGATCACATAAGAAACCGAGGCCGACAGAACACAAGATAGAGTGATGAACTGGACAAATTCAGGAAGTACTGGCTCTGCAACACCCATGATATAGAATTGTGGCGAATCATGGGGAAGGTCTATGTCCAACGACGGACATTAAAAGATTGATGGTGACGATGATGATGATGTTTATCTGGGAAAGTTTTTTTTCTTTCAATTCACCCTTCTAAATAGGGTTTCAGGAGGTAGACTCAGTCTGTGAGAGAAGACCATGCTAAATCTATAGTGTTGTCTGTGTCCACGGTTGTACTGTGAAAATTCGTACTGTTTTCAGTGATCACTGCCCAACAGTGTATGTTTTTAATTGATAGACGCAACATAGCATGTTGGTCACATGACGGTTTCTATTGAGTGACTAACCAGATCTGTGATTCTTTTTATTTGTTGTTCGATCGAGACTTTTTTTTACTGATCGCTGCCCATGAAAATGAGAAAAGTAACTTTTTCATTGATCACCCTTTTTTAATTTTTTTTTTCAATTGAACAACCTGCTTTAACATGCTGCCAAAAGATATTATTCAGGTGACGGTTTCTATCCAGTTACTAACCGGATCTGTTTTTGTTTTTTTTTTTGCCCATTAAACGACCGTACTGACTTCTGAATATTACTTATTTCTTCCCTGTTTTCCTACACGAATACATCTGATTGATTTATTAGTTTTACAATCATTCTTTTCCTCCTTTGATGTTCGTGTAAAGAAGATCTTGGGTCGATTGTTGTCACAGGGAACCGAGGCATTGTATCTTACAGCAATGGAACTTTAATTCTCTTCCTATCTAACATCCATTCTGTTGCATCTCTCCATCTGGTCTTGCAATGTAATGAACAAAGGAGAGATGCTTATGCTTGAAGAGGACGAAACGGTATCAACCATCGCTCTAACTGTGCCTTTCATTTGTTACTCCATCCACACAAGTCTGAAGTCTGAATATCAAATCATAATTGTAGTAAACCATGGAAATATTGATAGAAAGAGTAATCAATGAGAATATCAGATATAATAGCTTCATTTGTTTATTCATGTTCTTATAATGAATACAGTTATATTCCATACGTAAGCGGAGCGTTTCTGTTTACGAATTCCAATCATCAACAACGACAGCTGCTGTGTAGTCGGAATGTTGTTGATGGGAGGCGTTTTTTTTTTAACTCATTGGATATCCAACTGTTCGTAAATCCAAGCTATTACTCGGGATTATTTGAACAAAATCATATATATTTAGTACATATGTGAGATTAACAATCTTTTCGCTATTGACACTTTGGAAATCTCTACTTGTCCTAATAGTGTTTTATATTTTGTCACCTTTTTTGAAATTTCCTCTTGTCTACCGATATTCAATAATTCCGTCAACTTTATAACTTTCTCTGTCTCCTAATCATATTTTGTGTCAGTCGTCTGCTCCTTTCTTTTTTTTTCTCTCACTCAATGATCATCTTACTTTCACTTTCACCTTCATTTCTTGTCTTTTTCTTTTTAAACCTTCATCCTCTTCCTCTCTCAATCGTATTTCTCTCTTTCTCCTATGTCTTCTTCATCTTTTTCTTCTTCTTCTTTCATTCTGTCCTTTTTGAGAAACCTGCTCTTTTTCTTTCTCGTTTATCACCTTTTTAAATCCTACGAAATCGCGTTGAAGACACCGAAGTTGACCATTGTCGAACTTGGCCAGTACCTAATCAAGTGACTGACCTCCACAATACGCTCAATAACGCTAAACCCCAATGAACATTCCGACAGGCCTGGCTTCAAGATAAATAAATAAACGAATCACTTTTTTTTACGGTTACTCCCACGCTTTCTTGTGATGATTGGATTTGTCTTCTAGTTTCCAGTTCTTCATTTAATAGGCGTGCCATCTCGTCATTTTGAGCTCACAACGGAATTAAATCTTCGCATCAATTATTCAGTCGACTGTCACTGATCATGAAGCTGTATAGTAACGGGTTTGTGATTTTGCTTGCATGTAATGTTAGATTATACTTAACAGTTGATATAAAAAATCTGACAAACCCGAAAATCGATACCAAAAATTAGTAGATAATTAAGATCACAAACAAAAAATATTAGAATATCGTGTAAATCGGAATTAGTTCGTTAACAGAGAAAAAGAAGCTTGGATTCACTTGGGTCAAACTGTCTCCTGTGAAATTTAAATGGTAAACAAAATAGAATTAATTTTACCATACAATATTTCTAAAAGATCACTCGTCTCATTTCAACTACTTTATTCGTTATTTTCCTGTTATGAAATGAGTCGAAGTGAAGGAGTGATGTTTTGATTTCTGGTGAGGCCATTGTCATTGTCGTGGCACACACAAATTAACTCAAAACCCAATCGTAGGTTTTTAACAAAAAAATCATTGAATGGGAATTAAATGAATTTTTTAGGAAGCTTACGTAAAACAAATGATTACTGGTAATTCTTTTGACTCTCAGAAAGTTGACAAAGGTTAAACACTGAAGCAGCTATACATCTAAAAAAGTAGCTAATCTATGGAACTGTTTGGTTTTTCATGCTAACAGCTAGCATTCTAATTTTGGTTTTTCACATTGTGGTTTCAAATTTGATTTGACGCGGGCTCTTTGATGCTAACAATATGTAAAATATCATGATACCTAATAATTTTATTTGATATCATGGAGTATGTTGAGCACCAACTTTGAACCAGATTTTCTATAGTAAAATTCTTGCATAGCACACAAATGGATTTAGTCATTTTGTGGTTTGAAAAAAAATATTCCAGAATGTCGTCAAAATTAGGAAAAAAATTCTGTGAACCATAACAAAATGAGATATTTTGCTGGATTATAATGTTTTTTTATTATTCAATTATTCAATGATTCATTTACAAGATTATTTATTCATAAGCTCTAGGGAGTTTGGTTATATTTCACTGGATGGAGACAACTATCTTTAACATCAGATCAAAGGGGTGCAACTCATGTTGAACAGATGAAATTATGCTAGCCGAAATTAGTGCTGACTCAGTGATTGACAGATTAGTGATGGTTGACTGTATCTATTTACAAAATATACTCTGCCAACTGATGCATACATGTTCTGTTCCTTTCCAGCTATTTTTAATCCCGCACTTCCTTCTAGTTACACCTAGTTTTGAACTACAATTGTATCTACTCTAAAATATATTATTTTCACACTGGTTTCCTTTTAGTGTAATATTTAATTACCTACGTTGTCAGACATTACTATTTCTTTGCAGCCAATCACAATTTAGAGGAGATATATGATACCTTACATTATCAAGCCTCCCTTTATCTCAAAAGATAATGAAACAAGGATAAAGTTACTTGTCCGGGATGCAAGCCTCAGGGACGCATGTGGGGATGCTCAATTGACAAAATCTCCCTATTGACCTCGCTGTTGCAATTAAAAGAAAAGCTGAGGTCAATACATTTGACGTCAGCTAGGCCACAGAGCTACTTGAACGACTTTAAAGTTGACATCCAACCACCTTTACAGGGGCTCAGATACCTGGCTTGCTATCGATGTTGTCATTTTCCTAGTCTGGTTGCCTTCCTAGGCCGATAGAACCCCTTTACGTTGCTATTTTACCCATAAACCGATGGGATAAGTTCGACACATGCCTTTTATAGATGATATCAGTCAGGAGTGAACATAGACTGACTCGATTGGAGACTGAGCTCGACTCGAATATTCAATCGTGTTTGCGATTAACCGCTCCGCAACTGGCACTCCTTTTTAGGGCAAAGATGTTCACAAATAAAGATGTCCCGGGAGTAGAGATATTTAACTGTGAATTATGCCAACTATTATGATTTTACTTCGGAAACAAATGCTATATGAACAATATTGTAAATTATTAAGGTCTTTGAAATTCGAATAGATCGACCCCTTAAAGTCAGAGGATCGGAACGAGTCAGTGTAATCTAGAAGGAAAAACTGTTAGTTCGTAGATGTCGCTGATCTTATGGTTCGCAGGGTAACCTCGAAAAATTATACAGACCTTGGGCGATACCTATATCCAAGCCAATCGATACCATCCCTAGGCATATCTTAATACTGTTACTTCTCAATCGTAGCACCCGACCATTCCTTGCAATTTCTTCATATGACTTGATCTCAAGCAACGTGTGTCAGGGAAAGGTAGAAAATGGTAGGGAGTTGAAGGGATAGAAAGTACTGTCGTAAACCTTGCCAGAATAACCAAAAAGAATGTGCCCATCATCAAGGGCGTCCTTTGGAAAATTCAAAGAGATTTGGAGGTTTGGAAATCGAAAGAAGAATCTGAACCATCCAAACAATATCACTGAAAACGACTACTATATTGAGGAAACTCGTTATCACTTATTCCCTAATGGAATCATCTAGTTATTATCGTTGAAAAGCTCAATAACTCGATGGTTATATATATATATATATATATATATATATATATATATATATATATATATATATATATATATATATACACACACACACACACACACACATATATATATATATATATATATATATATATATATTAGTGATAGGAAATGAGACGGACTGAGGAATAAGAGTACATGGACATTTCTCAATCAATTAATGTATGAATTAATAAGAGTGCCATACATATTTATGGAATGGTTCCCATCTTAAGGAGCGTATTGTGTGGTATGTGTTTGTATACCTGTATTTGAAAGGTTTCCGTAGTAACTAAATTTAACACTTAATGTTCTTATTTCTAAGCAAAAATGGTAATCAAGGAAGAGGATTCCTTTAGGGTCATCAGTATGTATTGGACTGTGTTCGATTTCTGGTGAAGTCTGTGATGCAGGATATAATTGTAGCAGCGTATATATATATATATATATATATATATATATATATATATATATGTGTGTGTGTGTGTGTGTTTGTGTGTGTGTGTGCGCGTATTATTTATTTTTATTTCACTTCTGTTTCATTTTTGGTTTTATCCTTCGCTTATTTTCATTTCTTGTTCCTTGTTTCATTCTTTTTCATTCTTTCTCATACTTGCAATCAATTTAACTGTTTTTTTTTTTTGTGTCGTCCGTGTGTAAAAGAGGTGGAAAGGGGGGTTGTAAAAAAAGGTGAAGAATGAGGCAAGAAAAGAAAAGACAGGAAGAAGAGTAATATCATCAAATTTTGAAATATTACTGGGAAAAAAATTGAAGATTATTGAATAAATGAATCGTCAAATTCTTATAATGAAATTATTAGTCATTATAAACTCATTTTATCGAATTATTGTTATTTACTTTTAATGATCCTATCTCTTAAAACGAAATCTTTCCCAAATATCATATATATATATATATATATATATATATATATATATATATATATATATATATATATATATATATATATATATATATACTCTTCTATTACCGTCGTTTCGTGAAAACAATGGCTTGAACTGAAACAACGTGAAATTGATTTTACCGAACATCTTGCTAACGAGTAGAAGTGAAATTTAATTTGTTGTAGTGTAAGAATTTTCAGACTAACTTGTGTCGAGTCAGAAAAATCACTTTATTCGCAGTTCCAACCATAATATTTTATATAATCGTATATCTATATCTTTTTTCCTCAACGAAGTTAAATGAAACGATGTAGTATGAAAGGGCGTTAATTGGGTAGTTGGCAATATATATATATATATATATATATATATATATATATATATATATATATATATATATATATATATATATATATATATATGTATATATATATATATATATATATATATACTTCTGAGCACCTTTACTTTCCAAAAGTAACATAAGAAATAATTAGATTATACGTTACTTTTCTTGTCGGGATGTTCTTGAAGAATAATAGCCTCTCGTCTATTATATTAGCTGTCTACGAGGAATAAATGAATTATGGCCTTTCTTCCGCTTTTTCTGCCGGCTGTGGCTTCCAAGACCAATCTCCAATACAAACACATGTGTTTACCGATACGTTAGTTCGAATGCACTACACTGTGCTGCTTTTCAGGAATATATATATATATATATATATATATATATATATATATATATATATATATATATATATATATATATATATTCCTGGAATACCTATATATTTATGTATTCCAGGAAAAAGAAATTATATATTTATATTAGGAATTTGTACACACACACACACACACACACACACATATATATATATATATATATATATATATATATATATATATATATATATATATATATATATACAACGTAAAAGTGTGTAGTCTCTGAAGAGCCAACTCCCAATGGAGACTGGTGACTAGGTCCCAATTCCTGATGTATGCGTCGGTGTAGTGATCCTTGAAAGTCCTAAGTCTGGGTCGAGGCATGGACTTTATTCTAACAATCATATATGCCCATACCCTTTGGCAGAATATAAGTTCATCAAACGGTTACCTCCAACCTGATCACAGCGCTGTGAGTGTATTTAATTAGGTGCTGAATGCACAGGGGAATTTGTCTTAACGAAAAGTTTTCGACAGTCTTCGTTCATACCAAGAATCAAACTTCTACAGATGCGTTAACCATTCCACGATCCAACTTGGTGTACGGGCAGATAGATGGATATTCGTAGAAGTGCGACTGCCAAGTGGTTTGAAGTACGAAGGATCGGGTGTTCGACAGGTGTATTCGCCAATCATCATCAACCTCTCGGTATTGGAGATCAGATTTTTCTCTTGCGGGTGTCACAGTGCCAATATCTCCTGAATATGTCTGGATTGTCACACCATCTTATTATCTGTCTATTGCGATTCTATTTACGATATTTAGGTATTCACTCTGTGACTTGTGATGCCAAGTAGTTGTCTGGCATTCTTGCTGTATGACCAGCCTATTGCCATTTGCATTTTTTTAAGAATTCAGTGATATCCCTAACTCTTGTTTTTTTCACTCAGGATACTTTGCTGTTTTGTGATCTGTCCATCCTTTTTTGTGCATGATTCTTTCCAATGCTCGTTACATGGTTTTCAGTTTGAGGGTCAATCTTTTGGTTAGGTTCCATGTTTAAGTAGGTGATTGTCGGGAGGATACATTTGTTATAGGCCGTTGTTTTTACGACTAATGGGATTTTCTAGTTCTTTAAGCATTAGCTTGCACTACCAAAGACTTACCAATCTATGATGTCTTAAAACAATATGCTTGTCTCTGACTGTCACCCAGACGGCACAATTGTTAATCAATGGTTCAGTACTTATTTCCCTGTGTAGATTCAGTTAAGAACAGTAGTAGAGAGCTTGTTGTTCAATCAGGGGAATTTCTTACGGGATCGTTTTGATAAAGTTCGAAAGTATCTCAAATGTAGATTGAAGAAAAATCGGGTTACGGTGTTTGTTTTTTTTTTTCATTTTCATTCACAAGAACAAATTTCTGGGCGCACAAAAAAGGGCTGTCGATAAAATAATGTATAAGAAACAAAGGGAAATGTACATCAATCAAAAACCAATTTTAGAATCCATTTCCTAATTTGATCACATATTTACGAACAAGTATCTTGCAATTGAACAAAATTCATTGAGATTCATTGAGAACTCTTGCAGATAAAGTTAGGATAGGACCAGATAGGGAATTGTTTGCCAGAACAAACAAATACCTTTTGATCAACAACAAAATTCAGAATCCAAACCAACATTTAATCAGTTTTTCTGTATAAATTTGTTCAAGTCTTTGGAGGCTATCGTGTTGGCAAATAGGGACGAGTACAAACATGCCTAAAATATCAAAAAAGAATATATCTTCAAATTGAAAGAAAATACCTAGATTCGATCCGAAAGTTAATTTCTTTTCGTCAATTTTTCATAACCCCGTAGCTTACCTTCCCCCAGAATTTCATACGAATTCATAGAAGAATTCATGAGATATTATATCTGAAGTTATTAAATTTGGGTCTAAGAATTTTCTCTCACCTGATTGAGTTTCTTTGCAATGTGGTTAACCACATTGTGCTTGCATCCGACTAAGTTGTGGCGAATGTTATTTAGGCAGAGTTATTATCTGGCTAATAATTTACCAGCCGATCAGATTTAAATGAGTGGATAATGAACTGTAAAATTATGGAAATTTCATTGAGTTTTTCAATGCATCTTGAAATTATTAATTGCTTCTTACAGCCCACTACTATTCTCCTTATGAGGGTTAGGGGACATCTCACTGATATGTCAAGGTTCTATCAATTGAAACTCCTTTCGGAGAATGTTTTACACTTCCAGTCTATGATCCACGTCATCATCCGAATAATTGTTCATTGACAAATTTCCTGTAGCTTCTGTTGCATTTTTTTACTACGAGTACACAAGGCTTATTCTCCCAATAGATAGAACGATTTCTACATTAAAGATACATCTAGTTATATGATTCTTGATTTACTTTTGTAGTGACTCTAAGTTTCATCTCACTGAAAACCGTTCCCTTGTAGTAACTGGACCTACTCATTATTCAGTGTTTTCATATCTATCACAACATCAGATGGGTTTTGAAGCTCATCTCAAACTAGATTTATCAACTCAGTGACACATAAGACTTGTTTGAAACCCTCGTTTCCTTGTATTTCGGGGGTATTTTGAGCTAACTTTTCTGCATTAATCCAACTTTTCAAATGATGAATAATGAACAAAAACATTAGCGATTACATCGTTAGAATTTGGAATTGCATTAAGTCATACAAAAAGAGTCTCTTTCATTCAACCTAATCGTGATATCCAGCATTTTATTTTTCCGGCAAGTGCGTTCTACTTTGCATAATTTACGAGCAGGTATTTGATTCAACGCTACTATTCTTATGGATGAGTTGCAAATCGTCGTAAACGAGAGAGTACTTCATAATCAAGAGAAGAACCCGTACCAAGATCAGTCAGATTTTGATAAATCTTAAGAGAACATAATTATTCGAGGGCTTCGCTGTATTACTGAATAATCAGTTTAACAACATGAATGTTGGTAAGCTTCTTATAGAAATTCTCTATGATAGATTACATTGTTTTGTATCAATTCTTTCGACCAATATTGTTCTATACGATCGTTGAAGTCAATTACAAAGTTATCACCATGTCTAGTTCAGTCAGTGTTTTTTCAACACTTCTACTATTTGGTGTTTCCACGATAATTACCTTAGTTTTTGAGACTGTTTGACATATGATACGTCAGTTTTCCCTTTCTTCCCTGGTGTTGAAGCTTGTGTTGTCAAACCCATTCTGTAATGTAAACAAAAACTTGTTGAGACGTGTATCGGTGTGATTATAATGTAATACAAAAGTATGTAGAAGTCTTCTTGTAAATGTGTATATAAGTAATATTTAAATAAAGAGTCCTAATGAATGTGTGCATAGTAAAGGATTTAACTTATTCATCTGGTAGAGATGGTTGTTGATCTCGTTTGTATATATTTGGTCTGTGACTTGACGTGCAGTGAGGGTGTTGGGACACTGTAAGTTTATTTTGGCGTCTTTTTTGTACTCTATTATCAACCGCCTCTGAGCCGATTCTATGCTTAAAAAAATCAGTCAACAAAGCGTCTGGAATTGGCTAAGATTTAAGTGTAGGGAAATATTCGATTTTAGTTTTTTTTCCAGATTGTTTAACAGTTAAAGTTTTACTCAGGTGATGTAGGTAAAATCATTGATGGGCAATACTTCCCCCGAAAGTTGCAGATTCAGCCCATCATGCTTGAAACAGGCTGGCACCAGGAGTTCAACTTGACGATTCAGACATGAAATAGAAAGCAGAGATTAAAGAAATAAGTATTCGTCTCATGGAAGATAAGAAAAGATGTATATGCTGTGGTGCGTTGCATAATGTCAGATCTTGAGGACTTTTTCCCCTGTCCAATGCCAAATGTTGCCAACTCCTATATGAATTGATCATTTTGGCTATCTTTGGTGAGTTTTTGGCTATTAGGGGGTATTGTAGGATTATTCTTTTCTGAATACAAAAATGAAAATTTCGGAAAAATGTCCGACCCTTTAAAAATGGTAGTGAAATAAAATCCCAGGCAAACAACCTTACACATCAATACTCGTCTGAAATTGTTGAAATAGTAGTGCGTATGAAATAATCTGTATCTGGTCTATAAAATGCAGAATATTCGGAAAAATGCGACTATTTTTTTAAAATCTACATTCGATAAGCTTTCAAAAGATGTATACTTTTGAACTTTTTAAAAATGGACCCCTCCTACAGCTTTTTTTTTAAATTGTTCAGACTGGACATATCTCTGGAATAACGTTCAAACTCTAGGGAAAACCTTGCATAAAAATAGTATGTCTACAAATAATGGCACAGCAGTGTACCCAGAAAATTAAATGAACAATAAATCATCTGCTTATATAATTTGTCTTGTGATTCGCTATATTTTCTGTCCGTAACATTCCCGATAAATATTAAATGCTATCACTTTATTGAAGAGAGCTAGGAAATTGCTGAGGTTTCCAAATGAAGTTATCTTATTTTATCTGTTTATACACAGCGTTGAGTCGCATTACATTGTGTTGGAATACCTCAATTTTGTTTGGAAATCATGGCATTCAATGAAATACATTTAACGCCTTACAGCACGAAAAGAAGTATGCATATTTCATAGCTAAATATTCGCAAGTTCTTCCATACAAAACATAAATAAACATACTTCGTAATTTACTGCAATTTGGTGTCAATGAAAACTGGCATTTTGTACCCAATGTATCTAAATTAGAGAGTGTTTATCCCTAAAACTGACAACACTTCTTTTTTATTTTGTTTTCTTTTTAAATTCCTTTCCTAATTTGGTTTTTAGTTGAGGATTCAATTTACAATGTATATTTATGCTAAATTGATACCTCAGTTTGTGCCCACTTGTATTTTGAAAATCCAGACATCAACGAGTAAGAAAAGTAACTTATTCACAGACCAAACCTTTCTTTTGATTTTTTTCATTGATTATCCAGTCTATGGCATGCTGACAAATTTGTTGGTCAAGTGACTGTTTCTATTGAATAACTAACCAGACCAGTTCAGTCATTTCTTCGATAGGTATTTCATAGACGATGAAGTTCATTGTTGATTGTGATTTAATGGTTTTCACGGACTCCATCTTTCCTAGATTTATCTCGAGTTCTGTCTCTCTTTCCGTTTGAGCAAACTCATCCACAGATCTTTGAAGGTTATTTACGTCATTACTGATCAATGCATCGTCGTCAATATGAGATAAGTCAGAGACTGTCAACCAAAACAGTCAGCATAGGTTTCTTCAGTTTTCAAGTTGTTCCACACCAATGC
>OY735220.1:46576092-46581092 GCA_963457665.1 Thysanoteuthis rhombus | reverse complement strand
GAGCATGTGTGTGTATGTGAGCGTGTGTGCGCCTGCTAGTATACATGGAAGATATATTGCCATTCGATGAAGAGCACAGAACACATCTTTTCCCTGTAGGCTCCCAGTGAGTTTTCATCTTCACACCAAAATGTCATACCTCACACAACTCAAGGGCAACGGGGGATACCAAAGCTGGGATTTTAAAAAATCTGTAATGAGTATAAAGCATAACTCACCATGACAGTCAATAACTGAACAATCGTAGCATCAGTCATGTGATGTTGAAGTCGTGTAAAAAAATGGCCGTCAACGAATGAATATCGTCAGAATAAATTCCATTTGTGACATCACTGGTGGTTTTAACCAGAAAATATCTAGAATAGTGTTAAAAAAGCATTCAGAAACATTTAGTTTTTTGAGAATTTCGATGCCATTACCAACTTGTCAAAATAAAGAATCTAGATGTCATTAATAAACCTGTCAGAGTAAGACACTTAAACAGTCGAAAACGATTTCTCCGAAAAAAAGAGAAGAAAAAAATTAGAGGGTGTTTAGTGATGTACTGATATCGATTTTCAATTCTCTAGACAAAACGGTGTGGCCAGGAGTGTTAGGACACACAGACACACAAATACTCAAACAAATATACATAAAAGCTAAAATGAGCACGAAGGACAATACTGTTTTTCCTCCTTTGATTGCTGCAGTAGTTCAAAGCTGAGCAGACTGGTTGATTATTTTACGCCTATCTTACAAGAAAGGCAATTTTCCTACACTCATTTTCGCTGTACTAAGCTAACATTATCAATTAGATTTCTACAAGGATGACTTCTTTGAGAGAAACGCAAGATGGATTTCGATTGGATCAAATGTAATTTGAAATGTGATATGCCTTGTAGCTTTTTCATCGGTGTCAAATTCTGATGTTCAACTCTCTTATCCCAAATGCCCGAAGATGATAACGAGAAAACTGTAATTACTTTTTTATCGTGTCAGCAATTTTTCAAACTTGCAATGTTGCTCTCAGTAGGATTGACTACGTGGACTTATATCAGTTTTGTCTATGAGTAGAGATAATTTCAATTTATGCAACGAAATTTTCTTAATCATGATATCTACATACAAGGCTAGTCCCAAAAGAAAATCATATTAGCACGAAAAGAATGTTAGACGAGTAATGTATCCTCCCAAAAGTCACCTATGGAGCTGAAACATGGAATTTAACCAAATGATTGAACCTTGAAGTTAGAAGCATGCAACGGGCACAGGAGGGAATCATGCTCAATATCACACAGGGAGACCATAAAATTGCACAGTAGATTAGAGAAAGAAGAAAAAGAAGATATACCTTTGAACCCATTACAAAACTGGCAACGGGTTAGTCATTAAGCAAGAATGTTAGACAACGGCCAGACAACATGAATCACAACGTGGATTCCTTGAGACTATATGTGAAATTGTTCCCGGCAAAATATTGAACACGAACAAGACCAGTTCAGAGAGTACTGGTCCAAAAGCGCACACGGATAAGTGGTCTATGTCCAACATTGGACGCTGAAAGGATGATGATGATGTTGATGATTATTATTATTCATTAGATATCATGGCCACGAGACATTGGCTATAATATATCCAGTTTGATCTGACAAAGTCTTAAGGGTGATTGTATAGCGCCAATCTTCAAAGTTTGGAAGGTCCGTCAGCTTGAAGTACTAGAATTTGTAATTCTGTTTCTTCACCAGGAAATCACAGAATGGGTAGGACTGGGTACTCTTTATTGGGGTCAATTTCTTCCAGAGTTGTCTGGCTATTGCTACCCGGGACATGAAACTCGCAGTTAAAATGGAGTCCTGAATTTTCTATCTACAGTTGTTTACTTATGCTTTATCCCCGATATTGAGCACTCTTCATTCATAGATAACTTAACCCCCTACTGCATTGAACAAAAAAAAATGAATAGAGCAGATATAGACCGAGAATGAACGAGATCAAAATTTTGATTGAAACAAGTCATTTAGCCCTTTGTATTATTGGAATCTGATTAACTGAATGGTAAGAGCGTTGCTCCGTTGAAGAAGCTACCTTATCCGCTGCAGGTTCGATTCACGCAGCAGTCCAATTTTCTTAGATTGTTAATCCTATTTAAGGCAAGTGATATATTAAGTGTGAGATAATTTCAAATAAGAGTTTCAGTATAATGAAACGCTATTCATTATCATTCTGTCGGATTATACATCCATATCTTAATGTATGACTGTTGCTTTGAAAGAAACCAATAGAGCAGACATAGGCTGAGAATAAACAAGATGAGAATTTGCAGTGAAAACCTATCTGTGCCTTGCATTATCAGCAACTTTTTCGCTTGATGGTAAGCGCAACACTACGTTGAAGCTCCTACTATATATATGTACGTATGTAGATAGGGAGAGAAAGAGAGAGAGAGAGAGTGAGTCAAAAAGAGAGCCTGGAAAGCTTTATGCACTATAGATGTTTCAGGGAAATTCAATTTATTTTATTAGTATAGAACATTTATTTTATTAATTTGGAAAGTTTTTATATCTTTAAGCGTTTAAGATGTTATTGCGTAAATTCTAACTGAAGATCCTTCGTACATATTTTCTTTGCCGCTGGTTATTAGTTTATCTAATTTGTGTTATTCAAATCAATTATCCACAAATAACAGTCGCTCAAAAGATGTTCACATTGATTAATTCCCATTTTCACTCAGAATTTGATCGTGTAGCACTATCAGTGGATTTTAAGGGACAATCTGTTCCTCATCAGGGGATCGCTCCAGGGTATTTATTTATTTATTTTTTTTGAAGTTATTTTCCCCATGGTTCCCCCGTGATGATCAAAACACCAACCCCTTCAAGATATTATTCTTATACTGAGCTTGTTATTTTGTTGTCTTGTAGTCCTGATATATGGATATGCTAGATATTTCAGGCATTGTCCCAATGTATAGAATTTTGATGCAAAACGTATAAACGGGCCTATTTTGTAATTGGACGAGGGTGAGGGTCAATAAATGGTATGATGGATAGTATTCATATGTGTGTGTATCATTGCTATATATATATATATATATATATATATATATATATATATATATATATATATATATATATATATATATATATATATATATATATATCAATGATATATGCTCTTCAAATTTAGGAATAGAACACTCTGGTGGATGGAGAATCATGCGTTAGTGGATATATCGCTTAAATTCAACCTTACTGACCGTCCAGTTCTGCGTAAGGCAGAGTAAGATGCCAGCCTCTGGGTCTGAAGCGATGGTTTCGACTCTACCTCGTGGTACTGGATGGTATAAGTGATAGTCTATTGCCATACTGAAGAGTAGTAATACATCGAAACAGCCTTCTATGGATGCCGAAATTGTTCAATTATACACACACATATATATATATATATATATATATATATATATATATATATATATATATATATATATGTATGTATTAGCCATTCTAAACGACATATCTAGCTATGAATAACAAATTATTCTTACCAACACTGACAAAAAAATGATTCATAAGATTTCCTAAAAATTAGATCGTTGTGTAATACGAAATAACACCCAAAATATAATAAAATAAGGTGAAATAACAAACTACAATTATGACACAATCTATATAACAAAATAATTGCCGAAAGATCTTTGATCAACCCTGCTGGAATGCCACGTTAATATAAGTGTTTATTTTTTTAACCCTCTGAAAGGTTCATGGTAAACAACTGACGACTTTTACTAGACAAATTTGACATTGAGTACCATAGTATTAAAATACGTGTAAAACACCGTTTGAAAACACCGTAAAAAATTATTAAATCATTTCAACAAATCATGGGAAATAAGCGACGAGAATGAGAGAAAAAATAGCTGAAAACCTGTCACACTTTTTACTTTTTTAAGGAGCGAGTTTCCCTTCGTTGCTGACTCCCTCGGATGGGGAGACATCTTCCTTTGAAGAGGGGCATACATTGGTCAACATTTTTCCCCATCTCTTTCATGGCTCTATGAGCGATTCTAGGTTTGTTTTCAGGTTGTTTTATTAATTTCTATATTTTTCACCTTCATAAGTCATAGCAAGAATTATGCTTTTTGTGCTCTTCAATATGTCTTAATTCAAACCACCGAGAGAGTTATAAAGAGGGGAGTTAGGGATAAAGAAGGGAGTGGGAGAAACAGAGTTGGGGAGTGAGGTAGGAGAGGGAGTGATTGACGGAGGAAAAGAGAGATTTCAATCCAATGGTAAAGTTTTAAAGTTTTTGTTTAGCCCCTCCCCCACCATAAAAAACGTCAGTGAGTTACATTCAATTCAGTGAGTCTGATATCTCTTAAAGTCAATTTTGTGAATATAATAATATTAAAGAGAGACATGGGGGGGAATAGACAGAGGTGAAGAGAGAGGGACTATAATAATGAGAATGTCTATAAAAGTGCCAGGTTCAATAAATAATATACTTCTTTTTAATATCAATGACAGGTACGATGTCTTGAATACATGCTTGCACATGCATACACACAGGCACTCAATATATATATATATATATATATATATATATTGAGTGCCTGTGTGTATGCATGTGCAAGCATGTATATGTGTGTGTATGTGTGTGTATGCACTCACACACACACACACACACACACACACACATACATATATATATACAAATATATATGTGCGCGTGTGTGTGTGAGATGTTTTTAATACATAGCGCTAAATATGGAAGATGCGTCTGTTGTTAAGGCCTCATTGACGTAGACACATAAATATACCAATAACGTATTTTTATGAGACATAAGTCGACAAGAAATTAGAAATTTTATGTCTGCTTTGTCGCTGTGTTATTCGGTCTGACTGCTAATTTGCATAAACTCTCTCTCTCTCTCTCTCTCTCTCTCTCTCTCTCTCTCTCTTTCTCTCTCACACACACACACACATATATATATATATATATATATATATATATATATATATATA
>OY735220.1:46556092-46573592 GCA_963457665.1 Thysanoteuthis rhombus | reverse complement strand
CACTTCTCTTACTTTAATTTATCCATGATACATACAATTCCTACGTATTTACTCCTCTCTCTGTTAATCATGAACAAATAAGATAATAATATACTTAAAAGGCCAGTGAAGTTAAATTTGCCAAGGGCACCAGGGATCCTACGTCTGGCTCTGTTGGTACTTGATCACCGGAATTAAGAACCAATTAGCCAACTCACAACTTTGATGATCGACTGCTTAAGTACAGTACCAGGCGAATCAGAGTTTAATAATTTACTACTTTTGTTGATACTGAAATACTTTATCCAATTTTGCGTCGATTCTAAATCAAAATATTGACTATTGGGAATATTTTATGTCCCTCAGAAATTTACGTATCTATGTTGAGGCCTGGAATTATCTGGTGCAGAATACTTCACACGAGTCTTTGATCTTTTCACATGACTTTGTGAAACTTATTGATAAACGTATGTAGGTCGGTGCAAAAATAATTACATTTTTCCACCACATTCTTCAAAGCAAAATATCCCAGCTTACAATAGAAGTTATCAATCGAAATAAAACATTCAGAATCTATAAATTTCGCCGACAAGATGCAAATCCATTTATAGGAGCTTAGAAATCTGGGGTTCTGGAAGCAATAAATTCTTCGGAAGCCTTCACAACTGCTGCTCAGTCGTTGAAGACATTTTCTTGCAGTTGATATGCGTAAAAAGCATTAATCAGTCAGAGAGAGTTCTGGTAAGTAAGCTGAATGAGCTATAGTTCCGTAGATTATTTCTTCTAATTTCTTCAGGGTCATTTGCACGATGAGCAAACTTTTTTTTTTGCTATTAATTCAGGGTCTTTAGCGCACTATGTAGAGCTTATTTGCTCTTCCAGTTGGGTTCAAATGTCAAACAACTACTGAATGGTCAATGTTAAGTTCCTCTGCAACCTCTTGAGTTGTTTTATCCGCCTCAGTAATGGTCCTCAATTCGATGCTGTCAATCATAGAAGAATGTGAACATCTTTAATGCTCTAGTGCTGATTTCCAAAAGTTTGAAATCCAATTTTGAGCCGTGAATTCGTTGTTGTTCCGTTGGCAGAATACTTGATATTGCGAGCAATGTCGGCTGATTAACGTACCATTTTGGACCCCTGCACCAAAATGCCTTGGATTGATAGCCCCAAATAATTCAGGAATATAGAATACGTTAGGTTTGAGAAATAGATCAAAATTAATACTTTAGAATAGAATTTACTAAACAAAACTAAACATACTTGAACGATTTTGTACTCCTGAATGATTATCTAGGTTTAAGATAGCGAAAATGACTATTATTTTAGCACCAATCTGATACATATATATATATATATATATATATATATGTTATTATTATTATTATTATTATTATTATTATTATTATTATTATTATTATTATTATTATTATTATTATTATTAACGCTCCCTTCTTTAGGGTGGAGCACCCTTAGATGGGGCTTTGGCCACTATAAACTGTCATAGCAATACTCTTCAGACTCTTGAAGGAGCATTGGTAAATAGGGAATTGTATGTAAATAGATATATCATTTAATTTGGTCCTACAGACCACCCTGGTTTGCGTAAAGCAGGGGTAGAATGTCAGCCTCTGGATCTGAAGCGAAGTTTTTGATCATACCTTGCGGTACTGGAAGAGACATTGGATAGTCTATAGTCTCACCGATGTGTTGTAATACAACAAAACTGCTATCCTCATGTTGGTTGTTCTTCGTGCATCGTTTCGGCCGTTGTACTCGACGGCCTCCATTGGGTATCATCTGGTAGGTCGGGGGAAGCAACGAACCGAATCTGGATGGGGATATATAGAGAGCCTACAATCATGGTGTAGTGTTTAGAAAATCGGATAGAATTACTGCAAGTAATCTAATGGCTCTAAGTTCAATCCCAGTGTGAGATAACAATAATTCAAAAATACTACTATTGCTAAGAGGGGAGTGCAGTCTATATGCCCCAATCGGTTAAATAAAGGGTTAGGTTCGTTACCTACCCACACATACCTGATGAAGGCCGTTGAGTACAACGGCCGAAATGGTGTATGGAAAACAACCAAGATGAGGATAGTCCGAACAATAATAGAGATAATAATATTACCTCATCTCAAAAATTCAGACAAACACTAACAAAACATCTGTCTGTGAATAATACAATTTTTGAAAATATATTTTCTATATTTTTGTAATTGCATCAGAATCAAGATATTTATCGAAATCGTATCTTTCGTTATAAACTACATTCAAGGAAATGATTTTATCGGTAGCAGTAATCAAAAAATATTTACCAAAGCACATTCATTAGAAGAGAAAAATACGTATGTATATATAATGAGAATTCTATAGTTATCCATCTCAATATATCGATCATTATAGTGATAAATAGAGGTGAGTCAGTATTTATATTTTTTCAACACAAATTCGAGGGTATTTTATTCCAAAAACCCTGGCTACAAAGCAGTGTTTCAGCCATGTAGAGCTCACAAACTGATAAAAAAGATTACGACAATTGAAATGCCTACTTTCCTCCTCTGTGTACCTAGATGAAGGGGGTTGTGGGTAAGAAGATTGTGTAGCACTGATGTCCTTTATGGGGGAGAGCTTACTTCCTTTGAAACTTCATTCATTTTTCCGCTTGCTTCAATTACTGCCCACTCACATTGGTACGAATTACACAACTCATCTCGTGTCGAGTTTGGTATAAAATTTAGTTTTTGACAGCTAGTTGAGAGGATTCAATCATTTGGAGCAGTCGTTTTCAGAGACCAAATGGCACCCGTAGGGGCGGTTGCACATTAGAAGGGAGTCATAGACTGAAAAAATATTAAGTGATTTTTTATCAATCTGTTGTTGTTGTACATATGTTTGACAGCATACCCTGGAACTAAAGAGGAAATTTTGACTCTTTATGTACTGAAAGTAACTCCAAATTACACATGTTTTATGGATTGATTTGAGATCTACATGTACTAGCTGTGCTTGAAAATCCAATATTTGTTTAGTATGTGTAACGTTTATCTGAATGTTCTCTTACAATCCGATGTTGTATATGGCCTTCAAATATAAATGAATAGTGAGCTTGGCTAAACACCATTTAAAAATCTTGCGTTAAAAAAAAATTAGATTCTAAATTAAACACATTTTTCAACCAGCGCTTATTTTGTTTTGGAACCAGGCTCATAGATTATAATTACAAAAAAGAAAATTCAGAAAAATTGGAATTCAAAAGGGTTAAAGGGATTTCTGGCCGAAAAAAAAGATCCCTTTGAGGATCACACAAAACCATCAAATTGCAAGGTTGATGTAGTTTATGCATTTCACAGATCTTCTTTCCACTGGTCAGGCATCATTCATCTGAATCCAATTCTTGGCATCATTTCTCGTTATAAATTTATTGGAAAAGTCGACTCCTAGTCGCCAATGTTGAATTATAAAATTCTCAAAACTGAAGCCCTTCCCAAGCTCTCATGGTACTCCCATTCACAATATTCATGTCACTCATGTAGACGATAGCAAGTGGGAAACCTGCCAAAATCTTATCCATAATTCGTTGGGAATTTTCCAATGAACATTTAATAGAAGAAGGCAATTTATCTACTTATATATATTGCCACGTGATTGGCTGTATTTTCTGTCTGTTACATTTGTCATTTGTCAAGGATGATACCAATTAAATGATAATTAAACGGTTCCATCCCTCTCCCCCTCTCTCTCTCTCTCTCTCTCTCTCTCTCTCATTTCCCCTCTTTCTTCATCTCTCTATCTATGTATATGCTTATGCTTACATATTTATATACTTATTCAAGTTTGGTTGGGATGGGGGAATGTGAAAAACGAGGGTTTCATTCTGGATGAACCTAAAGAAGAAAAATGTTTACCAACATGATAGTTTCGATATTTGCCATTCATTTACAAAACTACTGAAATACTGGCGCCTTTTTTGACGGCATACGTGAACTCGAAGTGAATTGTTGGTCAACATTTGGAGGAAAATGTTGCAGAAATTGTTCTGGAAGAAGAAATTTGAATTGAAAATTTATCAGTGGTGTGTGGTGATTCGTATCATGTATGTGCTCCTAGCTACGGATGCACAAAAACGCAAAAAAAAACGTAAAAAGGCAATTGGCTGTAGAAGTCTCTTTCGGTACAATGTACGAAAAGAGCAAGCATTTTCTGATAAGTCATCATCTGATGAGAGAGTCAATCTAAAGGAAAATTCAAAGATCTTTTTCTTTAAAGAACAATTCTATACATTTTCTCCTCCTATTTGATAATTTATCATGCATCCTCTAAGTAAAAAAAATTCAAAAATGTGTACCATTATAAGACTTTTCATTAATCCTCTCATTTCTTTTTATTTATTTGCTGTTTGTAACATCAAATGAGTGAGGGTGTGAAACTCTACAATTTACAACTGGGACCATCTTCCCTACTTTGTACCAAAAGGGCTTTATAGTCCACTTCTTTTCACATACACTAAAACACTTAAATCTTTTTACGCATCTGTACTTCAGAGTGCCAGCTTGATACACAGCACCATAAGACACTGATGACCACCATTTAACTTTGCAAATACCTCCTCTGGGGTTGGTAATGGGGACTTATGTACTTGCAATACTTTATTTCGTCCACTGGAGACATCTCTGCAAAAAAAAGTAGCGAACTAGTACTTTTTCTCAGAGTCTCCCCTGGTGAGGCCCAGTAAGATAAACATACGAATGAAATCGCACACACTTTCACTCGATAATCTACTTCAGAAGATTTTAACATTTTTCGCTTGAAGCTTCACCTCAGCAGCTAAAATACTTGAGGTCCAACTTACTATAAAGAAAGTTATTTAGTTTTATATTATGTGGTAAAAACAGATCTCATATAAATATACACACACACACACATATATATATATTTGTATATATATATATATATATATATATATATATATATATATTTGTATATATATATATATATATATATATATATATATATATATATATATATATATATATATACATATATATATTATTTGTGTGTGTATGTATGTATGTATGTGTGTCTATTTTTTTTCGTTGAAGCTACTTATCATTCTGGAATAAATATCGATGAAAAAAATACTGGTATTTGAATTTTTGGTCACACACAAACATTTTTCAAATATCTTTATCGAGTGGAGTGACGAGTAGGCAGTAATGTCGTTGAATGTTTACCTCATAAATGAGCATAAGTATGTATTATTATGGAATCTATAGAAAAATACTGATCGTTAGTATCGTGTATTTAATAATTATTCATATCATTTTTAATTTATTGTATTGTATAATTAGGAATTGATCGGTTAAGTCTTTACACGGATTGGCTTAGAGCCAGGGAACTATTTTTGCACTTCATATGATAATTCGAAATTGCCCATCAACATATTGAAATAGCTTCCTTTTTTTATGAGGTACGCACTTTACGCAGAGAATAATTTATTGAGTTCAGTATTCGCACTCCTTGCTACCGCAAAAGTTACTGTTCCTTCAGGAGAAAAAATGAATTCACACTTAAAGTTCGGCCATTTCCTGATTTTTCCTAGTCCATGTTAATAACTAACACTGTCGGATGTGTTTCAAAGATCTCAAAAGAATTCCTGTTTATATAAGTTCTGAATGAATCAAAAATTTGACAGGCAAATCAAAAAGGCAAGAAAATTGAGAAAGTGAGTCAAGCGAATAAAAAAATCAAGTCAAGAAGTGGGGCAATTAAACTTAAGCTTGAAACCACATTTAGAAGTAAAACATTCGGATTAAAAAGTAAGGTTTGCAAATTAAAAAGTAGAACAATTAAATTTTTAAAAAAAAGGCAATCAAATTGAGAAACAAGGCAAATCAATTAAAAAGTTAGGGCTTTGAAATGAAAAAAAACAAGGCAAGTGAATTGAGAAGTAGGGAACATTGAACTTTTAAGTAAGGGTATGAGATAAGGAATTTCGGTAATCAAATTACAATTGAAGGAAAGCTGATTGAAAAGAGGAGCATTTGAATCATTAAAAAAAAGGTGATCAAATTGATGAATTGAGGCATAGTGATTAAAATGCAACATCACCAGATTAAGAAGTAGAGAAATTGGTTCAAAATGTGAGGCATGCACGGAAACCTTTCAGTGAAGCAATTATATTGAAAAAAAAAAGTTAAGCAGATTCAGAAGTAAGGCAATTAATTTATAAAAATTAGACAAGCAAATAACGAAGACAGGCAGTTAAATCAAAAAGGTCATCTGGAAGTAGGGTATTTAATTTGAAAAGTGTGACAAGCAAACTAAGAAGTGAATCAATTAAAAAAGCAGATTAGGATGAAAATAATTGAATTAAAAAGTCAGGCAAATCAACTGAAAAGTTGGGCAATTCAACGTTAAAGTAAGGCAATTGAATTATCAAAGAAACGCCAGCAAATTTAAAAAAACAAGGCAATTGAATTACCATTAATAAATTTCATTTGCTTGCCATATTTTTTACATGAAATATTCAAGCCTGCAGTAATCTTTATATTTGCTTGCTTTCTTATTTCAAACTGCTTGCTGTATTTTCTTCAATTCTCTTGTCTTGCTTTTTGATTTGGTTGCATGTATTTTAAAACTTGATTGTTTTACTTTTTGCCAGCCTAGGGTAACTCAATCCTCCTTGTCCGACATTCATGTGTTTTGCCTTGGGCCGCACCAAGTTAAACAAGATATTTACAATATTATAGGATCGATCCGTCTTATTAGCATTATTGTCCTCATTAAAACTTGATTAACAAATTCAGAGTTTTTTTTCGAGCTGGGACGTGACATAAGGTCAGAAATTGTAAGGAATTAACATTTTTGGGATTTATTGATTGAATTGTGAGAAACAGTAGATTTGCAATGCAAATGAAAATAAAGGAAACACGGCCAAATTTCCACGAAGGAAAAAAATCCGATCGACGAGAATAATTCATGGAGAAATATTATTTATAAAAATTGCAGATTATGAAAACATGTTTTTTTCAGTTTCTCTTAACCCATTAACTGCGGATGACTTGAATTTCAGTCATTGCATTTTTATGGATCAACTGCAGATGATTTGAATTTTAGTCATCTTAGTTCTTGGTCAAACTTTGATGACTGGCTTTCAGTAATTGCAGTTTATGTGGCTCAACTGTGAAATGTGTTAATTTCTGTTTGTTAAATATCGACTCATCATTACGAATACCTTTTTATTTCTAATTTGTTATCATCTTTTGCCGTTACTACTTTTATAAGGAACGGTCCGTCGTCTACAGACCAAATGAATTGTTCAGATTTTTCGTGCCACACAGCTTAAAACTGGTCAACCTGATCGAATAATTTTCCTTGACAGGGTTGCAGTGCAACCTTTTTAGAACAATTTTCAACGCAGATTACGAATTTAAAGATCATTCTTGTGTAATAGATCACATGTATTAACTATGGACACATTCTGTTATCAATTCTTACGGTATCCTATACTCAAAACTATACGGCATCGTACATCACATTTGGCTCACGTGGTAGGATTGAACGACGATGGAAAAACATTTTTTCCAGATAAGTTGTAATGGCTGGTACACAATTCGAGCCGATTAGAAGATATACAATATCTCCTTAGGAAGGATCCCAATTTCATTGCAAACAACTTTCTTCAGTGAAAAACTGAGTCAGGTGACAAGAACATGTGGCGCTATAAGATCTACCAAGCAACCTGAGTAGTAGAATAAAACCGAGAGAACAACAGAAAAAGAGCAAGTTGGAATCCAATCCGGCTGCTACATCTTCTCCTGCATCCTTTGTGGATTAGAGCAACGAATACACTATATGTAGTGCGGATGATGGTCACGCTAGACTCAAACAGAAAACCCGGTAAGATATCAGGATCAAAATGATAAATAGATGAATAATTATAAAACTATCTACACAGTTGAACTTGCCAAGATCTACTTAACAGTAAATCACCAGGTTTAAGGTGTTTAAGTGAACGATTCGTAGGTGAAAGTTCATCTCATACGAGCGTAAATATTTGATTAGCAATTACATTCTCATGTGTGAACGTATATATCATATACGATGGTTAATGGAGACTTGAGTTGTTGCTATATTCCGGGAATTGAACTCATTACACTAAGCTCATCTCAATGGTGACTCACCTGAATTTAGAGGATTAAGTAAACCATATGTAGGCTAGATTCGATTATATATAAGTGTATAATTATGAAGAGCAATTATATATGTATATGGGTACGTATATATTACATGTGTCAGTAAACAGGGACTTGAGTAGTCTATATTTTCCTTCGTAATGTACGGAAGGAAAAGATCTCTAGAGTCAATAACACAAACACAAATAAGTTGTTATTGCAAGTTCAGATGAATGATGTTACCTGATTCGTTTTTCGATCGGAAGCAACTGACTTATGTCAGGTTTCACACAAGTGTTTGACCTTGAGATTCACCCATTGGATATCCGTGTCGTTATTTATTTGTTCTGAAAGGAGAAAGCGACGAGTATACGATTTGTTAGGCATTCATAAAGAAATAGAAGGAAAAAAGATGTAAACGAGGGAGCAGCAAAGAAAAACACATCACTCAAAATTACTAAGAAGAAAAAAAAATGTTTTCTCGAGATAAATAAATACGCTTCCAGTAGAGGCAAAGTTTATGTATCAGTCAACTCTTCCTATTTCTGTATCAATGTATTTATCTATTTAGTAAAGTAGCAATCAATCTATCTATCTATTATAGTGAAATAAAAATTCAGAAGATTGTCTTGAACGAATGAGATTTTTTTCGTTTATTTTGATGTTTTGATAGTTCATTCTGCCCATATCAAGATAAGCAAAATCTCATAAGTACAAAGCATGGTCGTCTGAATAGCCATTTACCTGTAAAATTGTCGAATAAATTGTAATCCAAGTTGTCTGGTCAAGGTTGAGTGACAGCAAGTCTCCTTAAGTCTCCATCCCCGTATCCACACTCTCATAGTCCACAACAGTATTGTGTTTTACAGTTTCACACCGGTTGTCCAGTGATTATTGCTGAGAGGTTTGACAGTAAGTTTCCTCAGGTCATAAACCCCACTCTCCTCTCTCTCTCTCTCTCTCTCTCTCTCTCTCTCTCTCTCTCTCTCTCTCTCTCTCTCTCACTCAGCTTTCACAGCAGTGCTGAGATCGTACATCCACAACTATTCGGGTGTTTTTTTGTTCTTTTTTTCTTTTTCCTCCTCTTCAGTTTGGCCACTGCTAACAGCTGTGGTCGTAGATCTCATATTACTCACACTTTCCTCATTATTCATGCAGTTCCTAGCAGTGCTGTGGTCTGCACAGTTTCAATTATTTTTTCTATCCCTGATTAATTCAATCAGTTTCAATGGTACGGTTCTGAGGGCACCTATTATCACTGCAACTTCCCTGACTTTCATATTCCACAACTTTTTCAATTCTCTTGCTAGATCCTGGTTTTCTTCCATTTTTTTCTTTCTTTTTCCTCTTAGTCTATGGTCTGCAGATACAGTCACTTTTATTATTTGGCAGGTTTTCCTCTTCTTGTCCACGATTTCTTGGGTCGGTCTTTTTGCTTGGATGGTCTGGTCAGTTTGGATGTCAGAGACCAAAAGTAATTTGTGGTTTCCATTCTCCAGAGCTGTCTCCGGTTTCAATTGGTACCACTTTTCCGTATGGTTGACTCTCATTACTTTATTCAGTTCCCACTGTTCCTACTCTATCGTGTCTGTGTTAATACTCCTTTAGGGCTTGTCGACTACATTCACTTGTGATTTCGGTTACAGTCTCTTCTTTTTACCCACATAGGTAGTGCTTGCTGTTCGTCTGTGTTCTGTTGATTTTCGTTCCAATATAGTTCGTCCTGATGCATTTGTTTTGAGCTGCCATAATGAGCGACTTCGCTTTTGTTTTTAGGTTTCCTTCCCTAGCCATGCCCATGATCTCCCGTCTGCCACATCCTGTATCTGTCTTTTAAATTCTCCTTATAGTTTTTTCTGTTCCCATTTCTCTTTCCTTGTTTGCTGTGCTGCTCCATCGTTTCCTTTTTTTTTACATTTTCGATGTTCGCTGAGCTGCTTCGGGCACCGTTTGTGATGTCTTCACCGTTTGCTTGTACATACTTTTCCTTTTGCCCTCGGTATACAATTCTCTATGCCAGTGAACACTCTACTGCCTTCTTTTTTATTCACATACAGTCTATCCATGTCATCTTTGGGGTGAAGGTTTTGTGTATTGTCATAAGCTTCCTTGTCCGTTGGTCCACTGACTAAAGTCCTCCCGTATCAATCCAAGGAATAGTCCTGTGTATCTTACAACCGATAAGGGCGATGTGTCCATTCCTTTTATAAGGTTCCTGCTGTTTAGTTTGGTCTGTAATATTTTCCTTATTGTCCTCAAAAATTCTCCTCTTTTATTTTTCCTTCCTTTGTTCCTAACCTATAATGTCACATTCGAGAACTTTGAGGTATTTCTTATCGATATTGTGTAGACAGTGCTCGAATCTTCCTGCTGTCCAGTGGTTCAATTCCTTCTGCTTCAGGAAGCCTCCTTCTATGAATTACCATCGTTGCATATTTTTCTTTTCTAGACTCCATCCCAATGTCATCACTGTATTCTTTCACTTTGTTGAAGTGTTCTGGGTTCTCCCCAGCTCTTTGCAATTAATTCCATGTCATCCATGAACAATCGGCAGTTGACTTTTCCCTTTGTTTTGGAGAATTGGCATCCTTTGCTATTTTCAGGATTCTTTTTTCTTCTACTTGATGCTGGTTTTAACATCAAAGTTGGAAAAAAATAAACAACTTTTTGGAGATATTCTTTCTGGTCTGTTTGTATTTTTTTCTAATAAAAAATGCAATTCAAATGCAGTTCGTTCGTTTGTATTACTGCAAATGATAGTGTCATACTACTGGCATACCTGGGGGTTCCTTGACAAAAAGCGCTGAGGTTAATAGTGATCAAATCAATTTATTACAGGAGAATAACCAATGTCGTTATTAGGTGCATTTAATAGCCAATATCAATATACCTACTTTCATTGCTTATACGACTCCAGTGCTAGGGGAAACGACTGCTTTGCCATGTGATATTTCAACGCATTGTAATTCCTGTGTCGTCCTGTTTTGTACTGTATCGGACACTGTTGGGCTTGATGACGATTTGAATTGATGAGGGCATTAAAATAACCTTGTACTGAATAGGGCCATGGAGATCAGACAGTTTTTTTTATTCGAGGATATAAAATTGATGTGCATCATATACTGTGGTACATCATATATATTGGAACATACGACACTCAAAACTTATATTTCATGGCATCCACTCAACCTATGTGTCCTTATGCTCCCCTATATCAAAATCATTTCTTCAGACTATAGTGCATTGTTGAGGATTAGTGGTATGCGAGCAAGTCTTGCACACACTTACTAATTTAGTGGTTTCGATCCTACATAAACATAACGAGAATAAGTTAAGTTTAGTTGATACCTGAAACATATGCTCTGTCATATTTCCTTTTCCATTGATTGGTTTGGCCAATGAAGTGAATAGCTTCCATGATATCGAAACAACTTTTCTCCTCAAGTTATAGTGATTTGGATTAAATTGAATTTTGGTCCAAGATAGTGAGTGGGTTTTTTGTGTGTGTGAGAGTGTGTGTGTTTTTTTCTTATTGTTTTATGGGTAAAACGTACAAAAAATGGCTGTTATCGCCATTGAACTCAAATTATGTGACCTTGGCAGTAATATTGATGAGTGCTTTATTTTTCTACGCAATTATGTAATTAAAATGTTCAAATTTACGCGTTCACCAATAGAGAATGAGTAGATTCTAAATTATCACAAATTTTGATGGAAGTAATTGACATTTGATATACTTGTTGAGATCATCATCATCAGTCTTTTATTGTCCATGGTTGGACAGTTGACTTTACCCAGAATTTGCTACACCTCTCTATCATGCGCGTCGTGGAAACAATTTTTTCTGAACTTGCCCAGTTCATCTGGCAGTCTCATATTTTGCCAGTCTCGATTCCACAATTGATCCCTGGGGATCCATGTTGTGAGTCCATCTGTGTCCGCCATTCTAGCAACATGAACAGCCCATTGCCATATGAGTTTTGAAAGGGTATCTGTGATGTCTCAGATTCTTGCTTTTTTTCTAATATACCCAGCTGTCTTGTGATTGTTCAATGTGATGTTGAGTATGATTCTTTAATAAATCTGAAAATACAACTTATTACCAAGGAAAAGAGGAATGAACGTTTGTATAATGTTTTTTCTGGTTGTAGGTTCATTGGGACATTGGTTTTCGGCATTTTTCTTTCTGTTGGTGCATAACCATATCTAAGTCCCAAGTTTATAGCAGAAGTCTTCAGGATCAGGTTCAGGATCATGTATTATGAAGCTTATTTAAGACATCTATACGGTAGAATAGAAGAGAAATCAAAGGTGATTTACGTATAATCCAATTCAAGTACAGTAAAAAAAAAAAAAAGATTCAAAACATAAACAGTATAAACAAATAATACCAACATTTTAGGAGTTGAGAAGAATATTAAAACTGTTGCTCTCCTCTGTTTAATCTATCATGCAGTGTTAGGTGTATATTCCAATTTGGTTCCCCGTGCGTTTGGCCTGAATAGAGTAGATTATTCTAGCGCAAGACTGCTTCTAGGATTGCCAGATGTCTTTTTCCTTACAACGTACCAAAATAATGGGATAACTTAGGATCCATCAAGAGACTTGGCTTGCAATAAAAATGGATCAACACATTTTTTTATCCGTCTTTCATGTATGAGTTCTTTGTATTGTATCGTTCGGGCGGAAGGAATCATTATCTTTTGTAAATTTCCTTCTTCCGTACAAAATCCTCAATTCTGGAACCAAATATCCTTGTTCAGAACCAGATTTGCGCAATTAGAGTCTACAAAAATACCAAATGGCAACCCTGATTGTCAAAGATTTTTTTTAGCATCCTTGTGTCAGACAGAGCGAACGTCAGTAAATCCCTTTTCGCTTAGTTGCATGTTAACAGCCATTTTGAATCCATTGTTGCTGAACAGAAAATCAACAAAATAAAATGAAGGCAAGCAGAATATAAATAAGAGGTCTGTGTGCGGCTAATTTCACAGCAAGTAAACCAGCGATTGGTTCGAGGGAGAAAACGGTGGTTAAACGTGAACAAGAAACAAAAGGGAATTAAAAAAAAAAAAGAACAATATCAGGAAAAAATGAAAACAAAGACACAATTATTCGTCCAACAAGTTGCTTTCTGCTCGATTACTTTTTCCAGTTCATTGGTGGAGAAAGTTGATATCTTGAAATCAGTGTCCGATATGGACCCAGCGAAAAATGTTTATATTAAATCGTACGTTATTTTCTCTCTGTGCATCTCTCTCTCCCACCTCTCTCTCTCTCTCTCTCTCTCTCTCTCTCTCTCTCTCTCTATCTATCTATCTATCTATCTATCTATCTTGTAGCCAAAGCTTTCTCTTGCGCCTTCCCTCCTTTTTCTATCATCCTGAATTTAGCCAATAAAACTTGTTTTTTTGGAGTCCGATTTTTGTCTCTTTCACCGACTGATTCTCCTTTTCTTTAGTACTCTTATCAATATCATTGATATTTTCTTCCTGCTGTCAATTCCTCTGAATTGCTGTAATTCCCTCAATTTGTATTTCCTCACACACGCACACGCACACGCACATATATATATATATATATATATATATATATATATATATATATATATATATATATATATATATATATATATATATATATATATATATATATATACGTAGAGATGTCACCTAACTCTTTTCTACTGGCTGTCCAGTTCCACGTAGGTCAGGGGTAGTGCATCTGGATCTGATGTGAAGGTTTCAACCAGACCTAACGATACTGGAAGGAAAAATGGATTGTCCATTGCCACACTGAAGAGTGAAGGAGCTGTTTTTGGATGACACAATAATTGATTATATCTATCTATCTATCTATCCATCAATCTACCTATCTATCTATCTATCTATCTATCTATCTATATATATATATATATATATATATATATATATATATATATATATATATATATATATATATATATAGCATTATAGCAACATTGTAAACGGAACTCCTCCAATATGATCCCTTAAATTTTATTTTCAAATTTTTTTTTTTTTTACTTCAACTGCCCTCTTAGATAAATTGTGTATGGATTCTAAATTTGTTTAGATACCCCAAAATTTTAGGGGGAGGGGTGCAGTGACAAAGAAATCAACTTGTTTCATATGATAAATTGATCAATTGAAATGATAATAAATAATATATCTTATGTCATGCAGGGACTCGTGTATCTCTTAGGATCCTTCAGTTAAGACTAACAGCAATGGACAGTCAGAAATTATATCGTGTATCCCCATACGCAAGGTTGTGTGGCGATTTAGACAGGTTCAGGAATCATTAAGGATATGATGTATGCAATAGAGAGAGCAGGTGATTCTTGGGGAAATTTTGTGCCCTTACGATGGACAATAAAATAATTATACCGATGATGATGAGGATAATAATGATGATGACATAATCCTCCAATCATTTTAACATCTTGCACAAAATTTCACAGATACATTGTGAATTTTATCAGTCATCCACGAATCTTTAATGTCATTACTTTTCGATCAGCAATGAGGAAATATCAACGTCCATGTCGAGGTTGAATCAAGCTTTCCTATTCTGAACTGCATGAACAGTTGTTCATTTGACAATGAAAAACTTAAATACTGTATGGGGTGTCTGTTTGAGTGTATCCATTCAGATATGGACATAGCCCAACCAAATTTTGCAATATTACTCAATAAACCATGGAAGGTTTTAAAATGGAAGTTTTGAGAAAATACCTTTCTAAGTGTTTTAGAAGTCGATTTTATTGATGATTTAACTATTTAGCTCGAGTGAAACTTAGTTTCTACCCATATATAATCTTTCTCATATGCTTCTGTATAATTTTTCGAAGATAGTAAACCCGTCATTTCAGTCGTCAAAAGTGAAGGAGACGTCTCCTTAAATGAGAATGAGAAAACATTCCTAAACAGGGTGCGCTATTTATGCTGTAAACTATAATGCAAAATTTGACACTTACTTTCCGTTTAATACGAACACGAACACGTACATGCACTAACCGAATAACCTGTGCGTGGGATAGGTATTCAGCTAGTATAAATATACGATAGAGAAATTGACAATTCGGGAATTACGTTTTTGCTTGAACTAATTTTAGCTTTCGTTGTCAGCCCACTGCATGGATCAGAAAATAAAGCATAAGCCTTTGTTGCAAATCGATCCCACACCCTCAAGGGAGCCGGTCTTTAGCCTAGTGTCCTCTTGAGCTACCAATGCCCGCTCGGTAGACGAAAATCCGAATAACAGTCTTAGTTCATCTCAATTCTGGTCAGTGGTCATTCTTTTTATATTGTTAGTTCAAGAATTATTTGTATTATAACGTATTTCAACGAACATTGTCGTTCCTATGTCGTCCTATTTAGTACTGCACCACTGCAAAAAAAACACTGAATTAACCCCAATCCAGTTTTTTCAAAAGTTGGACTTGATTACAGATCTAAACAGACTGAAAATAAAGTTTAACACCATTCACTGGCACTCACGTCAGTCTTGGGAGTCATAGCTAGGTTAAAATTTGAGCAAAATAAGCTAAAATCGAGGTATTACCACTAAATGCAATCGTATTATAATTCACCAGTAGTTTCTCTATCTGTATGTATGTGTTTGCTAATCACGAAAACTACCTGATATACATAGACCTTTTTTCCGGGGGTTTAGGTTCGATTCCAGGGAAATAATTTAAGCAGAAAGATCTTGAAAATAAGCACCAAAATATGTTAACGGATGTTTCAAATCAGGGGGGGGGGTCTATTTATATGACGATTCATCGATCTTGAGTGTCTATTTACATGATTCATCTTTGATCGTTAAGATGACATCAGAGAAGTATATTTTTCATTTTCTTAACTCAACTCATTTATCAGAGAAGCAAATATGTTGTTTATCAGGAAGCAAATACATTTTTTTAACATTCAATTTTTCAACATCGCTATTTCTATTGGTAGTGCATGGATACCTTGATCAGTTGGGTTTTAATCCTTGCTTTTTTCAATGTGATACAGTTGATTTGTTATTTCCCGAGACACAAAATTAAGGGATCACAGGTTATGTTGGTCACATTTAGGGAACTTTCATTTTTCACTCTTAGGATTTGAAATCGATGAGGAACTTTCATATTTTCCTCATTCTCTTTTTTTCTGTGTGTTTTTCTGTTATTTCAAGTAAGGGGTGTCACTTCTAGAGATGAAAATCGTCCAAGGTAGACAACTGATGATCCCAACAAGAAAAGATCAGTACAATGTACCATAATAAGAAAGTATATGTGAAACAGAGGAAGAAACACTGAAGAAAATTTCATAAATTAGATTTGACGGATATTGAGAAATAAGTGACTGAAATGATCTTTCGAACAGTATTTAATGTTTAGTGTTCAAAGCAGTAGAGCTTCCCTGACTATATATATATATATATATATATATATATATATATATAGAATGTCAAGTAACAAAGTGTTTATGAATATTGATAGAATAGCCTATTGAGGTGTTATTACTGGCTAGATTATGGATTCGCTTTGTTTCAACCATGTATACAAGGATAATTTGTTTGATAATCTGACAGAAAAAAAAAGGAAAATTGATGGAAGCGAAATAGTTTAAGTAGTGGGAAAATTAACTTCAAGGGTGGTGGGAACCATTTGTTTAATTCTGCAGTTGAGTATGTTGGTAAAAAATCAACTCAAAGCTTTTCTATGTAATCTATATTCTTACACTTGATATCATAAGTTGTCTTCATTCAGTGTGAGAGAAAAGATGACATGATAGAAGAATAGGTGAGCATTCAATGAAAGTGACACGAACAATGGGTTATGTCTGTTGATATACTTATTGATACCACCCCCTAGTCAAATGAGTTTTTTGGGTAATCTACGTGAGTACGCCCTGAGTTTCAAAAAACTAAATGATATGTAGTATAAAAACCATCCATGTACAATACATTATGAAAAAACCTTATATAAAATTATAGAATACGACATAAGCTCTATGGTAGAGTCATGGCTAAGAGAAAGATGATGTTGATCAACACAGATGGAGTGCCATGTTGATATAACTGACTTGGTTCTAAATCCCTGAAATGGTTACGTGGTAAATAACTGACTATCTCAACAACAAAAAATTTACACATCGTACCATGATATCAAAGATGTATGAAACATTTTTTTAAAAAGCACTGGAGTGAAATACATAGATTACATTAACAGATATTGGGGGAATAAGTGACTGAAGTAACGCAATGATGTTTTTGAAAAAGATTTTTTAATGTGTTTAGTGTTTGAAACGGTAAAGCTCCCAGTATTACACACA
>OY735220.1:46506092-46551092 GCA_963457665.1 Thysanoteuthis rhombus | reverse complement strand
TGTACACTAAGCATGTAGTACTAGCAATAAAATTCAACTGATATACAGAAGGCTTCGGCCGCTGTTTTGTTTAGTTTCAACAAACATTTCCATTAGCAGCTTTGCTCGATCATTGTTACGACACTGCAGAGGGGAACATTGTTAATTTTACAACACCTGATTCACATAAATGTACTATGGTTTAAGTAAAATACTTGATATCAGATTTGTTATTCAATAGCTACACCTCGTATTTGTAAAATGAGCGAACATTTCTATTTTTCATGACACTATAGTGGTTCTATTTTCTTTGTCAACAGTGTTGCATCAGGGTTTGAGAATGACCTGCCTGTCTTCAATAAAAGATAACGATAAAGAAATACGTACGAGTAGCTATAACAGGGAAATATGAGCGTACAACGTTTGGTAAAGAAAAAACAAATACATATGAAGTGATGAGAATGTACAATAATTGGATAAAGGACTGACACAAAACTTAAGAACATTTCGAAAGGAAGTTCGAAAGTGGAGAAATTCAGGCCAAATTAGGTTACATAAGTAGAAATTGATGGGTAAAGCACCAATGCTGGCTACAGCTTCACGTTTGTCTTTCTTGGCTAGACTCTGAAGTTCTACGACGTTTGTGGATTCGGATATGGACTAATAAGCAAAGTGGTGTCACTCATTTCCAACTGCTATTCTACTTATAGCTGTCAGGAGTAATGAACTCAGGCTTTTTCAAAGTAAATTAGTGGGAACTGAATGTAGATATCTATTGAAGCTTGAACTGGGCTCGCCGATTCCATTATCCACGCTGGTAACTGCTCCACTGCCCTGTATTTCTTAATTTACATAAACACAAAAAAGTCGTGAAAGCTCGAAAATATCAACCATCACATGAATCACTAATCGGTATAAATTAAATAACGAATTTTTTGTGCAAATTTATGTGATATGAGCTTCTATCTTCTTGCCTTACCAACCATGAAACCAGAAAAAACAATATATTTTGGAGGGAGTTGCTTTTTTTTTCTGGCTTTATTTCTTCGAATAACGGGTGAGGGTCGGGAATCTGCAAAAGAAAAAGTTCCAACAGATTGAAAGCGATCATAAGATTCACATTCGATTGCACAGTGTCGTTCCTGTTTCATTTTTCATTTTATTTATCTTGCTAAATTTGTGCATCAATTTCATAGGCGCCTCTGTGACGCTAGATGAGAGGAATGAATTTATAGATATGGCTGTGTTCTGCTCCCAACGGAGTTATAAATTATTTTACTACGGACGTGTGAGCTAGCTGGCTTGTGAGTGCTTCTGATTGTTTGTAAAGGAAGTCTGCATTGATAGTAAAGACAGTACGTAATTGCATATACATAAATACACGCATGAATATGTCTATGTACATGTATGCACGATGTGTAATCGTCCATTGTAAGACCACTGGTGGACAAAGGACTTCTCCATCTCTTTCCATGACGAGCGTAATTACGCTAATCGCCTTCGTGTCTTACTGGGAAACCCTTCCATCTAGTCTCTTATGTTTGGCCATTCTTGCAGCATTCATTGACCAAAGAGCTCCAATCGGTTAGCCTTTTGTGCCATCTATAGTCCCTTCTTCCGCCATGATCTGAGCCCATCTCCATTTTTCTTTTGCTCAATCACTTGTGAGCATGTAATGATTGGCTTGAAAAATTCAGCATGAATAGATACATACTATATATATATATGTATATATATATGTGTGTGTGTGTGTGTGTGTGTGAATGTGTGTGTGTGTGTGTGTGTGTGTGTAATGAATGAACACAATAGATTTGTCCAGAATCTGATGAACATATATTTGCAAAGGTTCAATTTTATGCTATTATGGTTGTTTGTTTATTATTATTTAGTCGTATATATTAATTGCATAGTATGTCTGAATCAGATATGTACACCGAAGAATTTATTGAGCATCGAGGAGCTATGTTGATTTATGTACATACAGTATCTCTTATAAGTGATTACACCCCTACCATAGAAATTGATTAATTTTCTTCGGGGGATTTTATGATTTTTACTGAAACACAGAACGATCAAAACAGGTATCATCTATGACCAAACCTTGTAGCATTAAAACTTGTTTGCCAAAACAATGTCCCCATGGGGATGTACTCATTTCTGGATGGCAACATATTCATATATTTGGCTTATATATATATATATATATATATATATATATATATATATATATATATATATATATATATATATATATATATATATATACTGCAGAATAAACAGTGATAGATAGATAGAGAATGGGATAGATAGATAATAATCATGGTTCCAATCGTTCTGAATTAAAAATCCTACCATCATTTCTTTCCATCATTTTCCTCTGGACATCTCCATCTTTCCTGACTGCTTTTAAGTTCGCTTGTAAGACCCAAAACGACTTATAGGTGCTAGCATTCGAGTTTAGACATACCGCCTGTCATCACTCAGCTTTATATAAGAATTATCTATCTGTTGCTCATTCGTTTCCTCTCTCTTCCTCTCTGTCCCCCTCTTTCTTTCTCTCTATCTCTCTCTCTCTCTCTCTCTCTCTATATATATATATATATATATATATATATATATATATATATATATATATATATCATATAACGGGTAAATATTTTTTCACAGGTTATTTAGAATTTGTAATTCGTCAGCGATTTCACCATAGCCCTCTTTTGGGAATATTCAAAACAAGACAGGTTTTTTTCTCTAACATTTCCCATCATATTCATATATATTATATAATATAAATACACCATATTTTTAATTTGTAATGAAATAGGAAAAAAAGTCCGTTATCATCCTATTTATGTAGATGTAGGTCGAAGTAACATTATTTCATATACATTTGTACTATGCTTTTTGTAGCTTTTATTTTCATATCCAAAAAATACATATTTCCATCTTAATTTTTGCATTCATAATTCGTCTAAATGTACTTTAAATTCTTCCCCTCTTATGATTGTGTCAATATGATTATATATTCAGTATTTTAACATTGGTCCCAAGTAAGTATGCTGTATTACACAGGATGCTACGTATATATTAGAATGATTTTTCCCACCTTATGCGTTCTCCTGTTCTCCAGTTTGCCTTTTCAATTATTTGGTTATCATGAACAATGGAGTATCGGTCTTCTGCCTATTTCCTGATCCATATCGTTATGGTATTGACACCAATGAATTGTTTTTCTTCCATCTTACTTTGTTACATGATTCGCAGTTGTTTCGTATCTCTGACGTTTATTTGTGTTATTGATAATCTATTTATTTCAAATTCGAATCCACTCATTCCTCAAGTGTGTAGCTATGGAAAACATAAGGATTGTAACGTGTAATACAATCTATGTAAACTTTCAGTAATAGATATGCATGGATATATTTTGCAAGTTGAACTCTTTTTCATTCACATCCGTATTTATAAAATATATTATGATTGTAATTTGTTTTTAAATCAACTTTTTGTCTGTAATAGAAATGTTTAAAAAGATTCGGTAATCAAATTTAATTTCTTATACGATTTGCTAATTTTGAAGTACGGTTTTCTTAATGTCCGTAGTTAGGAAATGAATTCGGCTGGTAATTTGTGATAAAACGAATTTATTTTTCCGATAATAAATGTTTAAATGGATTTGGCAAGTCAATCTTATTTCTAGTTTGTAATGTTATAATAACTTATTGTTATATGATATGTCCTCCGTATGAATAACCGTCTTAGCCAAAGATATATGGGTATATTGTAGTCATCATCATCAGTCTTTTAACGTCTGTCGTTGGACATAGAGCTTCCCTAGGATTCGCCACACTTCCACTTCTGTATCGTGGGCGTCACATAGCCAGGACTTTCTAAATTAGTCTAAATGGAGGGTGGGATAGAAGGATTTGTCGATAATACGGGACACGGGTAAGCAGTTACGGTCAAGATGAAAGAAGATAAGAAAGGTTTTTGTCAAACTGGACTTTTGCTGGGGACTATACTTATATATCAGCAACAGCAGCACCCTTCCATATTGTTTCTGCCATTCCGTTTACTGTCCCGTGATCAATCAATTAGAATTTTGCTCCATCTATTCGTCTCTTTTTGCTATGTGTCCAGATATCTTTATTATCGTTGCCGAATTTTTTGTATAATATCTCAACTGTAGCCCTCTCTTTCATCAGTGTTGATTTGTTCTTAGAATTGCTATTTCCATGGCTGTCCATGCAATCCTAAGTTAGCCATAGCTTCTATTGTGCATTCAATGTATAGTTTTTTGAATGAATAGAGACATATTGATGATCACTTTGCCAATACACACACACATATTCACCCATCCAAACAAACATATATATTTATGTGATTATTAATCACGACTGGCCAATTGTAGTTTTGTGATACCTACATAATAGAATTATTCTATTTACAAGCTGTGTTTTATTGAATTATTATGATCTTTTTCAAAACATGGAGCAATATCTATTTCCCTCAGACATGTATAAACAAAATATATATAGATAGATATATTGATAGATAGATAGATAGATAGATAGATAAAGAGAGAGAGAGAGAGAGAGAGAGAGCAAATCAGATAGATTGATAGATATGTGGGGATGTAATATACACATGATAAATTGATGGTTAAACAGATAAAGCAGTGCCTCTCCCTCTCTTTCCCTCTCTGGACATCTCCACTTTCCCCGACTGCGATTAAGGTCACTCATAAGACCCAAAACGACTTATTGGTACAAGCTTTCGACCTTAGACATACTGCCTGTCATCACTCAGCTTTATATAAGTATAATCTATCCATGGCTCTTTCTCTTCTCATTCTCTCTCTCTCCCTCTCTCCCTCCTTCTCTATCTCCCTCTCACCCTCCTTCTCTACCTCCTTCTCTCTCTCCTTCCCCCCCTCTCTCTCTTTCGAAGAGTTCACCGAGAGCACACTGAAATTAACAGAAGTTTTCCTAAATACCATTCTGAGTTATCACAGCTTTCATCTTTTCATCGATACGCATATTTTCTAGGCTTCCAACTAATTTAATAAACTTCCTTTTGCTTTCTTACCCTGAAACATCTCTTAGTTTATGCCCTCAAGCGCTCGTATAGACAAGATTAAACGAAGAAAAAATACACCTGCAAAAAAAAGATCGCATATATCTCGGTATAAACATTGATGGCAAATACGCATGCGCCTCGTAGATGAAACCCACCTATAAAACCAGAGGGTAAAAATGGCTGCGTTTCTCTTTTGTGTATATTTTATCGGACATTTGACTCGGATTTATTGCCAACGGCAGAGGCGTCCCTTCAAGATGTTCCTTCGGAGTGTGCACCGAAGCATCGCTTTTCTGAATAACTGCAACTTGTTCTTTACTTTTCTTTCTAAGCTTCTCATTCATTTTGTATCATGGATTCGGGAAAGGTTATCAGAAACTGCCAACAGAAACTGTCACTAACACTCTCATCATAAGTTTCTTCAGTTCTCAAGTTGGGCTGGCTGGTTCGATGGCTGTGTATGTAATACGTATACAGGTCGCACCAATGGACCTAGAGGGCTGAAATTTTCGACTTTTACTCCTTCTCATATCTAGGATTAAGTGTTCCTTGAATTTTAACCCCCCTAATATGTAATCAGTTTGGGTTATAATTTGCAATGTAAGTTTATTCTGAATTGGTCACTCAGTTAACGCTTAATTTTTTTTGAAAATTCAGATTTTATTAGTGATAACAGCCCAACAGGTTAGAGGTGTAATTTATTCATAGAATATCCATTTTACATTTTTTAGTTGATCACCCCCAACCCGACAAGCTGCCAAAAGATATCAGTCATGCAACAGTTTCTATTGAGTAACTAAGCAGTTATTCATTTTGCATCATGGACTAAGGGACCGTTATTTATGTTGCCTTTCATTTTGTTTTCTTCTTTTTACACTAAAATATACACTAAAATCGGCTACGGTTCTTATTTGATTCAAAGCCGGTCCAGAAATGCATAATGATCTCTTTGCCATTTCTTCTACTTATTTAATAATCTACTGCAGGGTTTTGTCTTTCCTATTCTGTTCTTCTGTCTTTTTCTTATTGAGGAGGGGCGTATGGGTCAGCCATGAGGAAGACACAGAGATGATATTAAAGAACAAAAAAAAAAACAGTTATCCTCAGGTCAGCAAAGTTAATGCAGCTTCTGGAAATTCGTTGTTAGACTATCTTTTTTTAACCTGAACATTGATATATACGTATAACACAGACACGTATGTGTGTGTATATATATATATATATATATATATATATATATATATATATATATATATATATATATATATATATATATATATTCATGTGTGTGTTAGTAACTTGTGTGTATATATATACATACATATATATATATATATATATATATATATATATATATATATATATATGGTTGTGTGCGTGGTTTTGTGTGGTTATGTGTGTGTGCAGCACTACCAATTTTGGCATCCCTACTCAACAGACCTGGAGGAGATCTTCAAGCAAAAAGTTTGAAGAAAAATATTCCTAAAGGGTTTTAGGAGGGCGTTCTATTTACAATGTAACTATAAAGTCAAAGCTTCTATTTCACTTATATATCTATCAAAAGTGGAGTGCGACCTTTTCTCCCCTGTTGTTAGGTTGTTGTGGGGGAATAAGAGTATATGTATATTTCAGAGTGTACGGATGTATGTATAAGAGCTAGGGTAGAAATGTAATATTAAGGGCAGGTATGAAAATAGTATGTCGGTAAGCATAAAGAAATTAGGAGTGGGAGGATTATGGAGTGTGGTTAAGGTCGTTGATACTATCTGAAGACCACTTTGTCGGATTGGGTGGTTTTTACCATCATGTGTAAGTAAATATGGAAATGTACTGAACAGAAATCTATGGTTTAATCTGGCATCATACTTACATCTTGAATAGAAAAGATAATCAGTCTAGCATCATAATTATATTTTTGAAAAGGAATTACGTTCCCCACAAATCTTCTTATTGTTAGTTGCCCGTAAGTAGAGAAATGTCGCCACAAGTTCTTTATGCAAATTAGATTCCAACAAAAGTGAATGCCAAGGGTGATAATTGATATAAAGTTCTGAAGAAATATCTCTGATCTTTAATTTCTTACTCTTTTTTCATTAGATTCCTCAAGAATTCAATATCCCTGACCTCGACACTGCACTGCCTTGTATGCAGTCTGACTTTTTTTTCTTTTTCTTTTTTCTTTTTTCTTTTTGAACATTATACAATGGTTAATTGTCGAGTATTTGTGGTCTATAGGCACAGAAAAGTCTCGAATTGTGCTTACATATTAGTATATTATATCAAATAAAAAAACTCATTCCATTCAATATAGTTTTGTTTCTACATTTAAATAGAAGGGGGGTGGTAAATTAACAGACTAGGGGAAGCAGATGATGTGAATATCAAGAAAGAAGAATAAGTGAAGGCTTATTTTGATTAAATTTTTAATGTAAACCCTACTGAAACCCCTTTCTTTCACTAAATTTACAAAACATGGATACCAGATTTTGCTGAACGATACAGGAAGTTTCCCCAATGAATGAAAATTGATCATTCAGTTTGACAATAGTTTTTTGGGTTAAAATAAACACTCCACTTAAAATCCTTTAATTTTCAATTTCCTTTTCTTTCTTTTTTTGTTTTGTTTGCAAAACCAAATCGTCTGTATTTTTCTCCTCGATCAATTGTATACACATCTTTAAGTATGTGTCAAATTTGGTTGAGCTTTGTGTTCAAAAGGATATCAGAGCCAAATGTTTTTCTTATAAATAAGTGATATAGATATACATATGTGTGTGTATGTGTGTGTGTGTGTTATTTTTTTCTTTAGTTGAAGAAATTAACGGTTCAATTTAGCATTATTTGTACATTGAAAATACTTCACCAACCTCTGTTTTTTCTTAGAATTGTTTACTTGATAAATATTCCATATAGTCAATGGAGTGGGCATCCAAATCTTTGCCAAATTTGGTTGAGCTCCGTTTATGTTCAATTAGTTGGTAGCGATAACAAACAAATCCAGTTGTTTTATAACAAAAAAAAAGAAACAAAAGACCTTGTTTTATAATAAATAACATTATGCAACACGATTTTTGTTCCTGGTGGTTAGTCTATTTAGCTGATTGCTTTTGTTCAGTAGGTATTTAAAATAATAAATATTCCTTTCAAAGTTTGCTTTTGTAATCAGGACAGTGATATTTGTAAATACCCTATTTTATGACTTCTAAGACGCACTTTTTTATATATATATAAAGGTGCCTATTTACCAACTTAGAAAACACTATTTATTCTCCAAAACACGTCTCAATAATGTACCCAGCAATACAGAGGTTAAACTGATTATAATCTTTTATGTCGCTTTTGCAAGTCGACGTTGGTTTGCTTTTTTGACCGGAACGCTGTTATCCATATATACCGTATTTTATGATCCTGGCTACAGACAAACTTAGGGTTTGTAGTAAATAATTGACTGGTTCTATAGTTTCCAGGCATGACCAATTAGAAAAAAAAACACTTAATATCGAGGACAAAAAAGTAAAAAAAAAAAGTGCACAATCTAATAGAATCTATGTATGCATATTGGACGGAATGTAAAGGTCCACTTTCGCATTATAGTTACATATGAACAGAGCTCTGCTCTAAAACCCTTAAAATGTATTTTACAGAAAACCAATCCGTCTTGAATATTTCCATGAGTCCACCAATTATACAAACCACATTTGCTTGAGTTACGTGAATGTTCAAGTGGTGGACAGACAAACATACATTGATAGTTGTTTTATATAAATAGATGACAACATGCAACCCAATTTTTTTTACTGGGTAGGAGTGAGATTTTCTAATCGCTTTTGTGTAAAAAGTATAGTAGATGATTATTATTCCCTTCAAACTTTGCTTTTCTTTTTCTTACCAGAACTGCGTTATTCAAATGACACTTCTTTTTATATAAATAGATGTTGTATTTCCCGACATTGAAACACTATTTCTTTTTTCCAAAGCAAGTCTCCATGAATTATTATGCTCTCAAAAGGCCTGGCAAGATTTTTAATCTTTTTTGGTAATTTTTCCAGTCAACATTGGGATATAATTCTTTTTATCTACTCCAAATGATCAGCAATGTGCTACAGGATTTGCCTTTTCCCATTTCTTTTTTTTTTTGTTTAACTTCGGTCTGAGTCTAGAGTTGTCTTTGTTTCTCAACAAAAAAAAGTACAATACCAATCCTCATATAGTTTTCCAAGTCAGAGCTTGACTTTGTTTTTCTGTCGTTACTAGAACAATCCTCACTTAATTTAGGGGAGTGAACTCTTCAATGTTTGTCCGTCTCGTCACTTAAATCCAAGCTGATACGTAAAGTAAGCATTTCCTCACCGAGATTTAAAATCATGTCCAACTGATTAGTAGGGAGCTTATTTACTGACTGAACAAAATTGACAATTCTCACATATCTACGACATATCTGCGAAAATTCAAGTTACGAGTATGCGATTGCTTATTTCATTTTAATTATGAAATTTAGCTATGGAATGAATATTTCCTTACTCTGATTTGAAATCTCCTCCTAGGTCTCCGGCTCTCTTACCGACTGGGCCAGACTGGCAACAAAATTGTATCTAATTGATTCGCAATGGTTTATTTCATTTTATAGATGATACATTCATACAAAGAAAAAAAGTTTTTATCATCTGTTATATATTTAATACAAAAGTTGTAGTAATCATTTTCAGTTGGAACAGAAGTAAGATTAGAGTTTGGCCTAGCAGCAACCAGGCTTATTATTTTGGGAGCTGCGTGAGCCAGGCAAAGAGACCACAAAAGTTTTATAATAATATACCAAAATATCATCTACTCTACTTGACTTTGAATCATTTTGAAGTCCGTTGTTGGTTAGAAATGCGTTTTTTATCCTTTCTAGATGAAGACTGACTTCTGGGGATTTATTTCATTGTTTGTCTTTGTTAGTAGGAACTCGTTCGGCAAAGATTCAATTATACTTTTGTAAACTAAAATCAATTGATGTATATAGGACTTTGTTCGGCATGGTCTCCTGCAATGAAATAACCACAAAGGGAAACACCGAGAGACGGAAAATATGTGGAACGTGGCAGCCAGTTGATACCGGATTCACGCGAAATTAATTCATGAAGCTCAAAGTTCAAGGACTTTTCGTTCTACAATTACTTTGAAATAATCATGGAGGGTGGAAGAGACAAATTTACTTGAAATATTATCCGTACATTTTTATTTTAAAATCTATTCAAATTTTGAAATGTGAAATGTATATATATATATATGTATGTATAAATGTGTATATATATATATATATATATACATATATATATATATATATATATATATATATATATATATATATATATATATACATATATATAAATATATGAATTACAAATTGCAATGTATTATGTACAAATTTATTTGAAACAATTCTACACAGTCAATATATCAATTGGCCTAGACAACGTAGATGGAACTGAGTGATAGGTTGAGTGATATATTAACCGTCAGATGACAGGATATCATTTCAAAAAGTGTCTATATAATATATAACAATTAATAATACATACTCTCGGATCACATGTATCCATTTCCCTACTACATATGTGAATGTATACATATTAATAATAGTAATAATAATAATAATAATATATATATATATATATATATATATATATATATATATAACACACACACACACACACACACACACACACTTACTCATATGTGTGTGTTATGAATACAAAACTGTTTGACAAGACATACCTATATACGTTTTCCCGATGTCATAAACGTTACTTAAATGTATCCTGCACTCTGAAAGCCTATCCTATATTTTTTTCAAAATTTGATGGATCCTCCATGACACCGGGAAAACGGTATGTTCACTTGCCTGTCGTAAATGAAAACTAACGTACTTATCAGGTTTCAATGTTTACGCCCGTGATTTCAAAGTACGGAAGATTGATAAAACACAAGCCTTGATGCTTCAAGGCCAAACTCTGCTCCAACTTCTATTCTGACAAAAAAAAAAAATCTGTAACTTGCCCTTGCATATTCGTACACACACACACATATATATATATATATATATATATATATATATATATATATATATATATATATATATATATATATATATATATATATATATATATATATATATATATATATATATATCAGAATAGACATGTAAGACTTATCATTTTGGCTCAGTCGGTAAGAGAGATGCAAACCATTACTTGGTCACGATTTCAAATCACGGCGAGGAAATTTTATTATAGTGGTTTGGTTTAACCTGATGGAACGGACAAATGACAGGGAGTAAACGCCCCTGAATTAGCTGACAGTTGTTATCGGTATTAAGAAAAAAAATTATATTGAACAGATAGGTAAGGGCTGTTGTTGTCATGGTGAAAAAGTCAACACCAGACTTGAACAATCAAATGAGGACTACTGTTATTGTTGTAGTAACCATAAGAAAACAAAGTCAACCCTTGACTTGGACTGGAGTTAGATAATCATCATGTTGTATCTTGTTTTTTTCCTCGACAATTATAAACTGGCTGGAGGAGGAATTGAAACCAAAATCATGCTATCATCTCCCAGAACGGTTGGGGGGAGTTAGGAAGAACTAAGGTGGTTCAATGCACGTAGCTCTCTTTGAAAATATTCAAATAATTAATGCATATAAATATCTTGACAAGCTGGAAATAGAACATTTGATATCAAAAAAAGCAATCCCCAGTCTGTGAAATGAAAGGGTTTCATTTTTCTTGTGTGTTAACGCCGGGCCTTCTGTTGCAAAAACGACGTTACTTGAGATGAATCTGCGGAATATGAAGACTTCATTGCTGAGTACCTATTCAGTTGATTTCTCTCCTAAGGATTACCATTTTTACGAGCAGCTTCGACACTCCTTACGGGAAAAATCTTCTTCAATTAATTTGAAGAAGCCTTCAATGCATCCATCTCTAACTTGAATGGAGGATATTTTATTTTCGGAAGGGAATTGACAACTCGCTGCCGAAAGCGACTATTTATATTGGATCCACTTTTTTTTTTATATACATTGTTTTTAATCTATTTGGTTTGAATAAAACGGGAAATTTTTATTGAATTGCCTGACGTGGCTTCTCTTTTCTTAGTTCGTTTTTGTCCATTTCCTACTTTTAATCCAATGTTCTTTTTCTTTCTTTCAGCCATTTTCCTTTTGAGTTTCTCCACCCCCCTTTTCTTTCACCCTTTCTTTCAATCTTTCTCTTCTCTTTCTCTTTAATCCCTCATTCTTTATTCCTTTCTTCGCTTTTTTTTTGTTACCTGCTTTTTTATACTTCTCCCTTTTCCATCTTCTTCCCACTCCAACATTGCTATCCAAAACTGACCGGTTTAACTACTGTTGCATGGTTTATGTCATTCTTATGTTCTGTATTTATTGGTAATTGGTTATCAATCTAAGTATATCTATTTGAGTTAATACAACCTTCACCGTTTATAGACAGAACTTGGAATTTTGCATACGAACTCTCAATGAGCAACAAAAATAGTTTGTTTGTTGGGGTTTTTTTTCTTGCTTTTTCTGGAGATTCCACTCAGAAATAGATTTTTAGTTAGGATTCAAAATGCCACGTAAATTCATGCTTACTTGGTCTGCTTGTTCCCGCTTGTTGTGTTTTTTTTTTCTCTTTAATTTTAGACCTTTTTTAGTGATCTCAGATGCAATAGAAGTAATATTTTCCTTGATCAATTTTTCCCTTAGCCTTTTTAATTGATCACTCCAAACACAGCAAAAGACAGAAATGATTTCACTTGAAATGCTAATCTTTCTCTGTCCTCCATCTTTCTGTCATCTTTTTTTCCCCCATTTGTGTCACTTTGTTCTGTCCATCTTTTTCTCGTTTTTCTTTTTTCCCAATCTAATTCTTTTCAAAACAGTTCACCTGCACCGTTATCATAGTTCCCGTCAGTTTTTAAGTTAGTCTGGCTTGCTGGCTATGTATGGATGTGTCGAGCGTACAAGTAGCACCAATGGAAATATAGGGCTAAAAATTCCAAATTACTGCTCATGTCTATCATTCATCTTTTGTCTTTCAAAAGTTCTTCCCTTGGATTTCCTTTTTTTTTTCACTCAGGTTTCAATTTGCAATGTAAGTTTATGTTGTTATGTTAAATGTTTCCTCGGTTTATATCCGGCAGAGTTCACGTTTGTCTCTTGAAAATTCAAACATTTTGAGTGATCACTGCAGAATAAAAGCCAAGAGTGGTGACATTAATTGATCATCCCTCTTACTATCTTTTAATCGATCACCTCCAAAATGGCATACGCCCAAAAGTCATTGGTCACGTGACCTGTTATTTTATGCTTTTTTTTCTACCTTTCTTATTTCCTTCAACTTCTTCTCTCTTCTTTTATTCTCCCTTCCTTCTTCTCTACTTCTTTCTTTTAAAATTCTTCTTCGTTTCTCATCCTTTTCCTTTCTCATCTTTCTCTATCTCTCTTCTTTGTTTTCTCCTGTTTTATCATCTGTCTTTCTTTTTCCATCTTGTCTCCTTTCTTTCTTCTTTTCCTTTTTCCATTTTCTTTCCCTCCTGTGTTCACCCATTTTTTCCGTCTATTATTCCCCTCCCCTTTTTCTCTCCTCTTCAACCCGATTATTTCTTCATCTTTCTCCATTTTTAGATAGAACAAAGAGTATTGCAAGAAAAATTCCTTACTTGATAACATAAGCGAACTTTATTCGACAAAAAATATCTTTGATTATTGGATGGGTCGGTTATACCCACCATAACAGCGAAAATTTTTATAGACAATGAGGAAAACACAGATTGGGTGGGTAGGTATTTATTACCTACAGACGTTTTGTAGCAAGTGACTTGGCGTCAGTCTTTTATAAGCAGTGAAAAAACTTAACAGTTGAATTATTCTTTATATTGATAATATTGATGACAAGGGCATTATCATCTTTATATACAATGAAAAAAGTTGATGGTGGAATAATTTCTTATAGATACAATAGATAGCGCAAGATGAATTTATTTGACAAAACACATTATCATGTTTAATAGCATCGAAAAAAATTGATTCGCGAATTAATTTTGTATCGCTGAGAATGTGTAGTTATGGTCTCTCTCCCTTCCCCCCTCTCTCTTTTTCTCAAACTATGGAAAACGTTCGCTTTGTGAATTAATTCTTTCCACACAAGGAGTTTGCCGAAAAAGTGACTACCTTTTCTGATTGTTATTAGGTTTTATTGTTTAGCAAAATGAAATGTAAATATTTCGAGACAATGAACACAAATTCATAAGTAAAAGCCAGAAAAGAAGGGAAGCAAATTGTATCATCGTTATATATCAATGGGAGTATAAAGACAGAAGCGTGAATTAAAAGCTTTCTCATGATTCACTCTGTGTTCTTTTTCTTTCTTACACCTTCGTTCTGTTTATAGCACGAAGTAACTCCGTGTAGGACGTACCGTAAAGCTTGTCACATTTTTTCTGTCATTTACTTTCCCCTCTACCCTTTTTTCTACGCTGTTCCCTTCCTGATATTCCCCCATAACAATGGGTGAAACAATTAATAATGGTAGATCGTTGCTGTTACCAACGTAGTCGATGCAGCATGAATTAGGAGATTTTTTTTTGTTCTCTGTCATGCTTTGTTGCGTAACTGACATAGTATAATAGAATTTCATGATCTGACCGGGAGGTAAAAAGCTGAATTTAAATGATGATATCAATTTAGGAAATAGAGTAATGACGGTAAAGATACTTTTTAAAATCCCATTTGTGGTCATTAGAACTTTATTCCCTTATCTTACTGCATTTGTGTATATAAATTGCAATATATATCCGTATCTTCCACTTGACATTTGATTATGTAAGTTCATTAGATAATATCACGCACTTTGAAATGTGATATCGCGTACTTTTCTCAACGTGGGAGTTTTATGATGAAGAAGGCTGCAAAACGTTTTCATTAGCAAGTAGGTTTTATAGATTTAGTTGCTAACACCCCTACCCTAAATAGACCGCCCTACAGTGCTAAAGCGCTGTAATTACTCTATTGTTTACCCATAGCGGAGACAAGGTATGGATTCATATCTTCCCCAAGTATATTAGTGCACAGTGAACACAAGTAACCTCGATCTCGTATTGTCGATTCCATTTCCCAGTCTAATAATTGCTACGCCATTTCTTTTGTGTTTTAAAGAATGAATAAAGATCCATTCAATTTCCATTATTAACACACGCAAAACTCCACTATGAAACTAGATTTTTCTATTTCTCGAAATCGGGGCTTCTGAACAGAACGAATTCTGACAATACCTAATTGATGTGTCCCCAACATTAAAAGGTTCCGTTACTTGGATAGTGTCTACTCACCTGGTTGATTGAAAATATCAAGCCGAACATACCAAGAAAATGTCTCCCAACCTAACAACTGGAGTTTATTATGATATTCCTTTTGTAGAACGCTGGCTTAGATTGTCATTATTCAGTTGGTTTCGTTGTAAAGTATAGCCCTTGCGATGGCGATGGCATCAGCTGTCCCTGCCTGATCTTCACATATTATTATCTTTTCTCTCACTGCTAGTTCAAGATTTGAAACATGTGGAATAAACATAGAGGCAACAAACCACAAAGTGGCGTCACTCACTTCACCATACTTCTGAGGATAACATTAGGATATATTTTATGCAAGCATTCACTTTTCACTCGTTCTTGAAAGGGGAACTTTGCTTTGTTAGTCTTGCTTTAATCCAAGTGCTCATAATCAGGGGTGTGGCTTGAAAATTAGGAATCCAGGGGGACGTGGCCCTCAGGGGTCCTTCCCTCAACATCTCTTAGGATTTATTAATATATAATGTTAGTAGAAATAGAGAAGTAGGTCTGTGATTTATGTTGTTTGTGGGGTAACTTCACTTGGCGAACTGGGGACAATTTGAAATCCAAAAGTAAAGCCACACTAAAAAACGTTTCGTAAGTCGAAATCACGTGAAGTGAAGGAACTCTCACAACTTATTCATACAGGAACATATTTTTAGCGTCCCAAACCCACCATATTGGTAATGACGGTATGCTAAGTCAAGTCATCGGAGGCTTGAGTCGTAAGGAGTACAGTGGACTCGGGAGAGAGACATATAGACAGACAGACGGACAGAGAGAGAGAGAGGGGGGGGTTCAGATCTGTTCGTTGCCAAAAATACACTGAAAGTTATTCTCGGTTTCGACCTATTTTCGTACCAGAAAAAATGTCATGAAGTGAATTTTCGATTAGTTGGGGTTAACTGTTATAAATTGCAACGGTCTAACCAAAGCAGTATATGTGATATTATTCAAGCATTCGGGTTAGGGTGATGTGAGAATTGCAACAAAAAGTCATATGATCAAAACGAAGAAATGATAATCAAATAATTTGGTACAGTTATTGTAGAAAGTATGCAAAAATGAATAAATATAAAATATACTTACTAAAGGAAATGCTCAAATGAATAATAACATACTAGCCTTGTGCCTGACTAAGAACAACTGAGTATTCATGTATCATCGTTTTCTCCTAATACCCTCTTCGTGTATGTAGGTACACGCGGGCACAGGTACTCACGGGTTGTAAGGCCTGACGAGGCTTCGTTCTGATTACAGCACCTGATATCTCCATCCAGTCAGCCACTCACGCACTGACAATGTTACCCAAATTTGATGATCGTACAAGAATCCAGGTATCAATCAAGATTTGAATGTAATTCCTAAATCTTGTGCTGAGTGCTTTACGAAGAGGCATTGAGTACCATATTCAATGTCTTTGGTATGATTCAGGCGATGGATTGAACTATGGCCTACTGAACCGGAGGCAAGCGTACTACCGCTGGGCCACGGTTATCGGTATACTAAACCAAGTAAATATCTAAATAATATCAAATGCTTTAGCAAGAGGGAAACCTGTCAAAGACTAATGTGCCAAGAGCAAATACCGGATTCCTCGTGAGATGCGTAACACTGAAAACCAAATGTACATGTATTTCTGCTTCACTGGAAACGGGAGTGTCATTCTGCGATATTTCAAGTTGCTTTTCGACAAGGGTTTCCAAGCCACTAGCCAAATGAGATTGTTTTCTGTTTTTTCACAGACCAGTGTCTCAGAGGAGGCTCTCATTTGGATTCTGTATCTCCAGCGATTCCTGTGTCATATCTTATAAATCTGTCTTGGACTTCTTTCTTTATCTCATGCGAATAAGTTTTGACTTTAAGCTCGAAAATCTTCGAAGCAGAATCAAATCGTAGCATTCTACCATCCGTCAATATTGATGTTGATGTTTTGATGAGGCCAACGCCGGAGGTCGAGGCACATTTAACTCTTTATTCGAGACTATTCCCAAAACTAGTTTTACAAAAATCTAGAAAGAACTCGGGGAGCAGATGCCTCCACCAATCCGATTGTCACTAAAACCGAATGAAAATCAGTTAACCAATAGCTGAGATCGAGTCGGGTAATTGCTTAGGATTACTTGACCCCACCATAAATTTAATCTTTTCTTCTTCAGCCTATTTTACAATATGCCATTGGAACTCATATTGATACTTTTAGAGATATTGTATGGACAAACATAAATGAATACATGAATATATGGTAAACTGAAAATAATTGAGAACTTTTGGAGATAGTGTGTAGACATATATCTGCGACGCGAGTGAGAAAATTGTGAAAATTTTATGCATCCTCTCCCAAAATGTAATCATTTCTTCTGTGGTCGGAAGATCATCCATCTGAAAGATAGTAAAATTTTCTGGGAACCTTTGAAAATTTTTAGAGGTATTGACACGTAATTCAGGGGAGGTGATTGCGAAAAATTCCATTGATCCACCCTTATCACTTCTCCTGTAGTCCATGTCACACCCTCCCAAATAATATCTGATTGCGGGGAGTAAACTGTACATGGATCCAACGTAAAATTTGATCATTTCTCATGTAGCCAAATGCCTATTCTTCTACGAAATATCATTGAAATTCATTGAACACTGTTGGAGATATCGTGTGGCTAAATAGACAGATGGACAAACAAACGAACATGGATCAAGATATATTCCTCTCCCAAAGTTATTGGCACGGGTAAAATATACATAAAACACAAAGATTACTCGAAGTAGATGGAGAGTAAACAAACCACAAATTCGAGCCATAACCTACGTCTTGTAAAAAGAAATTCTTTCCTGCGTTAACTGCGATGAGGGGGAGGGGCAAAGAAAGAAAAGAAAGTAAAAGAGAAAAACACAGAAAGAATCGGAGATGGGAACGAGGCTGAGAGTGAAATGCTGAAAGACAGATCTGGTTCGTCCTTCAATAGAAATTTTCACGCAACCAGCGGCTCTTGGCTGCATGCCGTTTTGTGGATGATCAATTGAACAATTCGAAGAAAATAGATCGGTTACTCCTCTTGCATTTTAGGGGAAGGTGATTTCTGAAAAAAAAAATCTGAATATACTATACTAGGTTCAATCCCAGTGTGAGACAATAATGATTCGAAAATACAACTACTGCTAAGATGGGAGTGCGGTCTATATACCCGTGTCGGTTAAATAAAGGGTTTGGTTCGTTACTTCACCCACACCTACCAGATGATACCTGATGAAGAACGTAGAGTACAACGGCCGAAACATTGTATGAAAAATAACCAAGATGAGGATAGTCTGAATGATAATAGAAATACTATAAATAAGTTTCGATGTTGCTTGACATAAAATAATGGATCAATTTAGCATAGGATTGCACAGTGTATTGAACCTACCACTAGTTATCTCTTTTGGAAGGAACATTTTTTTTTCTAGACATGATAAGGTGTAAATTTTTGGATATCCAGACGTTTGGCTTCATTTGCGTGACCTAAACGTGCAGTACATACATACGTACATAGATATATAGCCGACCAGGCGCTCAGACTGACAGACTCACTTTAAAACTGAAGACACTATGTTGATAGCTTCGGTGAAAGTTTCTGTTGACGGTTTCTGATAAAAAGCCAATTTTGTAATTAAATGATCCAACCATTTTTTTTATTTTTCGTTTGTTTAGCCAAGCTGACTAAACAAGGGAAAAAAACTGTATAAAAATACAGAGAACAAGTTCTAAAAGAATACTTATAAAACAGAGAAAGACGAAATAATCTTCGGTTTATTGGCCGATGTCTCTCTGCGAAGCAATCGTGGCGCCTCTGCAGAAAGAAAGAGAAGTGGAGCAGAAAAGGGTGTTGGGACAATTTACCCCGAGGACATTTGCCCCAAGAGACAATTTTCTCCAATAAGGTATAAAGTGAGAAATTGTTAGGATTACTTTCGGGGGGGAAATCGATCGGAAAGGTTTGTCTGCATAAAAGTAAACTGATGATTTCTCATTTATATATACCTTGTACAATTGCCCTCGAAGGCAGATATTCTTTGGGTCTGTTGTTTCATTGGGGGGATTTCTTCGAAGGAAATTTTCTTCAAAGGGCAGTTGTCCTTGAGTCAATAGAAAGAGAAAAATCAAACCAACCGACGCCATTTTGCGAGGAACGCTATATAAGTGATCCAACATTAAACGACGAACATATAAACGAGAGCGGACAAACACAATAAATCGTCGGTGATATTCATAAAAAGAATATAGAACGAGAGTTGAGAAAGATAGGAAGGCAGAGAGAATTGCAGAATGAAAGAAAGAAAGAACAAAGTAAAAGAGGAGAAAGAAAATCGGAAAGGGATAATGAAATATTGGAAGAATGACAGTAAGGAAAAAAAAAATTGCAGAATGAAATTAAGAACAAAAGAAAGAAAGAATGGAAGAATGGTACGATGAAAAGAGAAAGGTTGAAAGAGAGACAGAATGGCAGAACTTAGAAAAAGAGAAATGAAAGAGAGAACAGAAAAAAAGAAAGAAAGAGAGTAAACAATGATAGAATAGCAGAAAGGAAGGCAAAATAAAGAAAAATGGAAATAGCCGAATGAAAGAGTGACCAAAAGAAAGAAAAGTAGAATGAATGGTAAAATGAGAAAAGAAAGACTGGAAGATGAAAAGAATGGCAGCATGGAAGAATGAAAAATGAAAAGAGGTCAAAAGAAAGAGAGAAAGAAGGAGAGAAAATGGGAGAATTGCAAAATGGAGGAAACAAAAAGAAAGAAAAAGAAAAATGGCAGAATGGGGGAAAGGAAGAAATGAGGAAGAAAGAGGAAAAAAGAAACAAAAAGAAACAAAAAGAAAAAGGAAAGATAGAACAAAAAATGGCTGAATTGAAAAATGAAAAAGAAAGAGAAAAAGTATTTTAAAAAAGTGACAGAAAGGAAAAAAAGAGTGGAATAGAGACGGATTGGAAGAAAAAAAAATGAAGGAAGAAAGAAAGAAAGAATTGAGAAAAGATAGAAAGAATTGAAGGAAAAAGAGCGAAAGAAAGAAAGGAAGAATTGAAGGGAGAAAAGAAAAAAGAATAAATAAACAAAGGAATAGAAAAAATAAAGGAAAACAACAACATATAAGACTGGTTTCTGCATAGTCAACTGCCACTCTATCTTCAATTCCAACAAAAGATGATTACTGCAACTTTTTATTGCATATATAATAGATAAAAATATAAAAATATATAATTTGTATAAATGACATTACTTGATGTTTTTATTTATTAGAAGTGAATCAGCCCGGCGTATCTGTATAATAAATTTCCCCCAATATAAAAAAAAAAAACTTGTCAATTTATCTCAGTCAGTAAGCCAGCTTCTGGGTAACCAGTTGTGGTTCAAACCACAGTCAGGAATTATGGTTTGACTTATCAGTTTACAACCCTCCGACTGGGGAGGATTGTTCTTTTTGTTCTTGATACGATAAGAAATCAAAATCAATTCCAGATATTTTCTTAAAGTTTGATGAAAGAATAAAAGGAACAAATGAATAAATTGAGAAATAAAAGAAGGAAGGTGAGACGAAAAATCATGGAAAATGAAAATAATGAAAGAACAGAAGAATAAAAAAAGAACTGACCTGAAAGCAAGGATAAAATGTAGAAAAGAAAATGAAAACAGGAGGGAATGAGGTTGAGGAATTAAAATGGAAACGAACGAATAAGAAAGAGAGGATTGGATTACAGTGCAAATTCAGTAGAAAAAAGAATTGGAGATCCAATGAAAAACGTTCGAACTCAATATGGAAATAACATTGGAGAGGAGACACAATTAAGAAAGAAAGGAAGGAAAAGGAAAGGGAGGAAGAAATATTGAATGAAAGAAGTATAGGCTTGCTTCATCTTGAGGGCAAGAGTCATTTGCTCGACGTGAAGTAAAAATCGAGAAAATTACCGGAAGAGCAAACAACAATGGAAGAAAAAGCAACAGCAACAACATCAACATGAAGAGGGCCTGGAGCAATGCAACGAACAACAAAAAGCGTAGCAAACGGAGGAGCGGCACAACAAACAAGGAAAGAACAATGGAAACAGAAAAAAATACACAGGCAGCTCAAAAGACAGATACATATTGCCACAGACGAGTAATCATAGACTTGGCAGGGCAAAAGAAACTGGAGGAGAAAAACGGAGTCAGGAGACCTGATGAGACTTACTGTCTTTCTGCCTTCATCAAAATCATTTTTTTTAACGTCTGTTGTTGGACATGGACCTTCCCCAAGATTTTCCACACGTCTCTATCATGGGTGTCCCTGAGCCAATATTTGTCTAGTTCATCTCTCCATCTTCTATTTAGTCAGCCTCGGTTCTGCATGTGATCTCTGAGGATCCATGTTGTGAGTCGTGATATCCATCGGTTGTCTGTCATTTTTACAACATGGCCTGCCCACAGCCATTTAAGTTTTCTAATAGTTTCAATGATGTCCCAGATTCCTGTTTCCTTCTCGATATACTGTGGTGTTTTGTTGTCTTTCGATGTAAGGTCGGCCATGATTCTTTCATGCATGCGTTGCATGCTTCTCAGATTGTGGGTCTGTCTCCTGGTTAGGTTCCATGTTTTAATTCCATAGTGACTGTCGGGAGAATGCATTGGTTGTATACTCTTCTTTTTAGGATTATTGGGATTGTTTGGTTTTTGAAAGTTGAGCTCCCTCAGCCAAATTGTTGCAATCCTAGAGTGACTATTCGCTTAATTTTCTCTTCTTTTGAGGATCTCGTAGAGATTCGTTACCTGGGGTAGATGTACTGTTCTACCTTCCCTAGTTTTGCATCATCAATCTTCATAGTTTTGTTCTTATTCCAAATGTAATTGTTGCACATAATTTTCGTTTTACTGAAATCCATGTGCAGGTCAACTTTTTTGCTCTCTTTGCTTAGTTCATTTCGCATTAGTTGGTCGTCATTTACGTTGTCCGCGAAACGAACAATGTCGTCTGCAAATTTATAGCTGTTCAGATATTTACCCTCTATTTTGATTCCTTTATTCTCCGCGTCCAGGTTTCGGAAGATCATTTTGTGGTTAGCTGTAAAGAGTTTGGGTAAGTTGGTAGCACCTTGCCATACTCATTTTTTGAGCTTGAAAGGTTCAGAGTCCCTACGTAGCGTGACGAGGGGGTTGCTGTGAATGAATGTTTATTGCAGGACATTGACGCATACAAGGTCTACATCTTGTAGGGTGATGGTCTTCATTACCATCGGAATTTCTGCAGAGTCAAATGACTCTTTGAAGTCAATAAATGCTACAGTGAGTGGCATTTCGTATTCTGCTGCTTTTTCCTCCAGCTGGTGTATTGATTGGAGATGATCGGTGATCGAATAACTTGTAAATCCTGTCCGTTCTCGTGGTTGGTTATCATTTAGTGTTTTAGTTATCTGGTTGGTGATGATTTTTGTGAAAAGTTTGTTGATGCCGTTGGACAACCAAAAGGCAATCAGTGTGTAAGTGAAGAAAAAGGGCTGAAGACTTGAGGATATTTGCTGTCACTCAGTCTCCAGCGTTGATCACCAGGCAACTCGTGGGAAAATCAGTTGGATTTGTTATCCTTCTTGCGTAAATTGGCCAAGCTTTTTCGAATCCCAATCTGCTTCTACCAAGCTTACAGGGAGGAAAATATACTGTGGGTGCTACGAGCTGGTGTTGCTCTGAGGTCACTCCTGAATCACATTAGTTTTAACCGATAAACCAAGGTCTGGTTCTACCTCAAAACACCACAAACCAAACATAACAGATCAACCAAATAAATATTCTGCAAAAAAGGGGGGACAAATCAAAGATTTGTGTGTCATAACTGGCTTGTGCTCCCTTGCTAGCCACCTGGAGGGACCCGGTCATCATCCTGTGACTGCTGGCCAATACCCTTAATGGCCTACAGGAGGGAATCAGTTGTTATCAAGCTACTATTGGTCTGATCCCCAGCTCATGCACTACAAATGGCAACTAGGAGGGGCCCAGCCGTCACTAAGGGTCAGTTAGCCAGAACAAGAAGAGAAAAAGGACAATAGAGGATAAAAGGTTTATAATGTACCGTTACTTCAAAAGCAAACCGTCTGTGCGGTGCTATAAGGAACGCACGCTAAAAATCATGGAAGGAAAAATCCACCGTGGAGGTATCAAATCAGCGTATGGTTGATCAAGCGGAACCAACACTAAAAACAAATGGCTCTCTGATATAAAAGTATAAAGAATCTGCAAGAGAATAGAAATAGAAGGCAGTGGTTCCCCAGGAGAGGAACCTGTCAACACAAACAGGATTGTAAGCAACAAAATTGAAACAAACCAAAGCAAAAAGAAAATCTCTGAACAAAGGCATACACCAGAGAAAGACGATGACACCCCAGCGGAGGGAGAAAAAGCTCTGATACTATCTTTGCAAGAAATTATGCAAGAGGGAACTCTTAGGGATAAGGACAGGAAGGAACTAAAAGAAGCAAACGATCATGTCAACTGCCCCCTAGAGCATATCGGAACAAAAAGCCTAATAGAACTCAACAACCTAATCTATGCTTGCGTTGAAACGGTGAGGGAGTTTTGTGCAACACAAAGGAGGACCACAAATTCTAGGTGGGAAAAAATCAAATGGGAAACAAGATTAGAAAGACGGATCTCAAAACTCTAGAGTGATGAAGGACTACAGAAAAATGCAGCATACATGTACAGACAACGAGTAAGACTATGGGACAAATACAAGATAAAACAAAAAGGTGTTCCTGCAGCAGTGGAAGAGATAAATCGGAGACTAACCAAAGCGACAAGGCTGAAGAGATACAAGCAAAAGATTGCCAGTACACACAGTACTACACATTCCAAAACAACCAAAGAAACTTTTGCCAGAATCTGAACGGGGAAAGAAAATAAAACATAAAACCGGATGCCACAGAGATGAACTTCTGAAACAGCATATGGGGACACAAGAAAAGACACAAAGAAACCCTCAAATGGTTATAAAGCATAAAAAAATCTCAAGCACATCTATAATGGTGAACCAATAGTATTGAATGAAACCACATTTGAACAAATTCTCAAAAATTAGCCAAATGGAAAGCACCAGGACCTGGAATTCACCACCCATACAACATGCCAACCTATCATCTCCAAAATGCCTTAATTAAGGTGAGGTCCCTGAATTCTACTGGGAGAATAGAGGAATCAAAATAGACTGCAAATATCTCATGTGCAACAACCACATCTACTAGCCTCGGTTTTGAATGTGATAACAATGCTGTGAGTCGTGATGTCCATTGGTTAACCGCCGTTCTTGCAACAAAACCAACCCATTGTCATTCAAATTTTCTTGTAGATTCAATAATATCATAGCCTCCTGATTTCTCCCCGATATATTGTGCTGTCTTGTGATCCCTCCAAGCGAGTCTGAACATGATTTTCTCATGCGCACGATGCATGCTTTTCAGTTTACAGGTCTGACTCTTCGTTAGGTTCCATGTATGAGCTCTTTAAGTGTCTATCGGAAGGAATCATTGGTTGCAGATTCTTCTTTCAAGGATCGATAGGATCGTCTGGTTCTTGAAAGTTGAGCTCTCTCAGCCAAAAGCTTGCTATCATAAAGTGTTTCTTTGCTTGATTTCTCCTTTTGTGGGTTCTCATAGAGATAATTGTCATAGATAGATGTAGTGGTCTGCTCTCTTCACTTTTGCATCTTAGATTTTGACAGCTGTGTTCTTATTCCCGATTTGGTTTTGCGTATGACTTTTGATTATAATTTTCGTGTACAGCAACTTTCTTGATTTTTTCATTTCGTTCAACCATCGTAACTTGGAAGATATGTAGGTTTTTTGCAAAAAGAACAATGTTGACTGAAAATCTGAGGTTGCTCGAATATTTGCCATCTATTTTGATTCCTCTCCAGGTTTCAGAAAATCATCTTGGGGCAGGCTGTGAAGAGTTTGAGTGACTTGTTATCACCTTGCCTCACTCCTTTTTGGAGCTGGAACAGTTCAGGGTCTTACTAGACCTACAACCCCTGCAGTTAGCATTTGCCTTAACAGAGAGACGAAGAGGGAAAAAAACAACCACAAATAGAGATACGAACGATGCTATGAAAGGTGAGCGTGAGATGAGATGAGAGGAGAGTTGGATGATTGCCTGAAAAGACCTACTGCCATTCAGCCTTCAGCGTTAACTACCAAGAAACTGCTGTGAAACGGTAAACCTGTAGGAGTTTGGAATGAACGGATTGGGAACCAAAAAACATGCTGTCACCAAGTTTCCAGCTGTGATCACAAGGTAACTGGTTTGGAAATAATTAATGATGATAATTTTTCAAAGTCCTTCGTCCTTCTGCAAGATTCACGAATTTTCTTGATGCCAAGCGTCTCAATACAAATTCGTTTTGAATTGTCTGTATCATCACGCCATATTCTTATTTTTATCTTTATTTTTTTTTGACGGACACAATTTTGCATATACTCTTCCGAGATTTGTGCTGTGAGTTCTGATGTCAAGCGATTGTATGACGTCCTTGCAACATGACCTGCCCATTTCCATTTACCTTTTACGATTGCTCTGATCTCAGTTTGTCCTCCAGTGTAATGCATTGGGATATAGCAGCAAGAGATGAGTCCCATTTTTGAACAACGAAGAGTAAACCTGAAGTAAATGTGAAGAAATGAAATGTTAAGAAGATCAGGGAAGGTGAGGTCCATCATTTTGGGTGCTTGTTGCCTCTTCGTTTATTCAACACATGGCAGATAGATTGCTCAAGTAGTTATCAAATGTGAGGAACACAGACAGGGACGACGGATGCTGTAGCCAAAGTAAGAGCATTGCTTTTTAATAAAATCAAGAACGAGAGGGAGAGCAAAGAGCAAAAGAAAATCAAAACAGATGGTTAAAGGAAAGTAAATTTACACATACCTGCATGCACACACATACACATACACACACACACATAGTATGTGTGTATGTGTGTGTGTGAGAGAGATAGAGAGAGAGAGAGAGAGAGAGAGATAAAGAGAGAGAGGAAGAGTGTGTGTGTTTATGTGTAGGTGCGTGTAGGGACGGAGAAAAAGTGCCAATTTGATGAAAGTTTGAGAGACAATATCTTTTGTAGGTTATATGAGATATACAGATTTTGTGTTTTCATAAACACACACACATACACACACACGTATGTATTTTTGTGTGTATTACAGAACGAGAGAGGAGGAGAGAGAGAGATTTGGTTAATATGACTGCATGGGGAGTTACGATTTGGGACCCAATACCTCCCTTGCCTAATTTAGTAAACTACGTATTACCCCCCTCTCTCTCTCTCTCTCCCCCTCTCTCTCTCTCTCTCTCTCTCTCTATATATATATATATATATATATATATATATAATATATATATGTGTGTGTGTGTGTGTATATATATATATATAAAGAGATAGAGGGAGAGGGAGAGAGCGTGGCAGAGAGAGAGAAAGCAGTAAGTGTTGTAAGAGGAAACTTTGTCAACGACAACATTATATTTTTTTTAGAGTTCCATTATTTCACAATTAACTCGAGTCACGAAAATATTTGATAGATAGTTATTTTGAGAACTGAAAGATATATTTTAGTAATTCGATCAAATTTAAAGAAAAATGTCAATTCTATAGCACTGCAGGTTGGTAATGATGAAAGACACTTTAGTCATAATAAACGAAGCAAATTAGCGATTATTACAGACGTTCAATCGGTGCTCAAAAATGGTCTTCCCTACACACACACTCGCACGAATAAGAATATATATATATATATATATATATATATATATATATATATATATATATATATATATATATATGTTGCAACAAGTATTTGAACACATTTTGTGTCTAATGCTCGATTTTTAAAAATTTAGCAAGAAGCATTTCCGATCAATTCAAAAGGTCATTTTTTTAGATCATCATCATAATCAGTCTTTTAATGTCCGTCAATGGACATAGATGTTCGCCGGGATTCACCACACTTCTCTGTTGTGGGCGTCGCAATGCCAGTATTTTCTAAATTTGTCCACTTCATCTCTCCATATTCTGTTTTGGCGGCCTTGGTTTCGCATGTGATCTCTGAGGATCTATGTTGTGAGTCGTGATGTTCATCGGTTGTCTATCATTCTTGCAACATGGCCAGCCCATTGCCAATTAAGTTTTCTAATTGATTCTACGATGTCTCTGACCCCATTTTTCATCATGATATTGTGCTGTCTTGTGATCTCTCCATGTGAGATTGAGCATGATTCTCTCATGCGTGCGTTGCATGTTTCACAGTTTGTGGGTCTGTCAATTTCAGGGAAATGTTTCCTTATAAACATTTGAGCAGTAAGATCAAAGTTAACTTAATCATTTGGCTCCTAATTCTTTGAGCTCACCCTTTCAATCTCCTTCATTGATTCTGATCAAAGGTAGGGAAAATACTCTTCATTTGACCGTTTCACTCTATCAAAATAACATTTCCCAGGAATTGAGCGTTAAATACCAAAAAACATGACTAAACGAAGGCCTTGTTACGTTAATTGCAATGAAATTGTTTTTCCTCTCTGATTTTCTTTTTTTATACTCTCAAAACCAACCAATTGAAATCAAAATGTCTGTTTATTCGAATATCCATGAGATGTCATGTAGATGGTGAGTAGGGAAGGGTAGAAAAGAATGCTAATTAGTTTACTACGGGAGCAAGGAGCTATTCGTATGTGAATTTAATCCATGTTTGTACAGCATCTGGATGAAAAAGAATAGAAGATACAGACAAAGAGCAAAGCCAGTGGAAAAAGATAATGCATAATCTTAGTCATCAAGACCTGTTGAATCTTGGTGCTTCAGCTAGTTCATTAGAGTACTGGTCGATTATGGGGCATAGATCATTGTTCGGTAGCTCAAATAGCATTGAGTTTACTCCCAGCAGTTGTTGCAAGTCAAAGACGGTGGGGGAGGGCAGTATGCAAGGATAGTGATTTCTTAAACAAGGAGCAATCCGACTCAACAAATCATTCAGCACTTTCGCGTACATGTAAAATCAGTCATCTTCTGATGAGGTGGAGAAATGAATATTATAAACTATCAGCCAAAATTGTCACGAAAACTGCAAACAAAGTTTTCTCCGGTGTTTAAGTTGGTGCAGTTGGCTGACTATGTATATGCACATAGGCAGCATAAATGGAGTGATGAAAATTCAAACAATCACTCCCCATTATACTTCAAATTAATTTTTTTCGGTTTGATTTTCCCTAAATAGTTATTTGTGGGGGTGAGTACTCGATTCGCATTGTAAATTTATGCTAAATCGACCCGTTGTTCGAGTCTGGCAATATTCACTATCGTCTTCCAAAGATTCGGAAAAGAAATATTCATTAATCACGTTCTTTTCCCAATTTTTCAATTGATCACCCTTAGCATTGTATGCAGCCAAAAGACATTGGTTACATGACGGTTTCTATTGAGGGACTAGCTGGACCGTTGGTATTGTTTTCCACTCGAAGCATTCTCTCTATGCTGTTTCTTCTTTCTGATATTCACTGCTTGGAGACGTCCACTAAACTGGGCTTCCTATCTCTTTTGTTAAGGGAAAAAAGATTCCATTTGCTTACTTCCTTCCCCCCATTCCTATTTACATACGTCCTTTTCTATCTTTGTTTGTTTTCCTTCCAAGCTTGAAAATGCTTTCATCCTGGCCTTACGTATGTATTCTTTGTGAGCGCAAAAAATCTCTCTCCCTCTCTCTTTCTGTATCTGTCTGTCTGTCTGTCTGTCTGTCTGTCTGTCTCTCTCTCTCTCTCTCTTTCTCTCTCTCTCGATTCGATTTTGCTTAGAGATTATCTTGTGAGAAAATTCAATCACTCTTCAAATTGGCCTCTTTACTTTCTTCCTGCTTTTCTCAATTTTTCTTTGTTCCTTTTTGAGGCAACTTTCTCAAAGATCTATTTTTTCTTTCTTTCTCTTTTTCTTCTTTCACTGAAATCACTTTTCCGGTTGTCTTTCTTTCTTTCTTTCTTTCTTTCTTTCTTTCTTTGAATTGGAGAAGATTTCTCCAAAACTCTTATCCGCCTTTGTATGTTCCGTCAGTCTGTCCGTCTGTCCGTCTGTCCGTCTCTCTCTCTCTCTCTCTCTCTCTCTCTCTCTCTCTCTCTCTCTCTCTCTCTCTCTCTCTCTCTCTCTCTCTCTCTCTCTCTCTCTCTCTCTCTCTCTCTCTCTCTCTCTCTCTCTCTCTCTCTCTCTCTCTCTCTCTCTCTCTCTCTCTCTCTCTCTCTCTCTCTCTCTCTCTCTCTCTCTCTCTCTCTCTCTCTCTCTCTCTCTCTCTCTCTCTCTCTCTCTCTCTCTCTCTCTCTCTCTCTCTCTCTCTCTCTCTCTCTCTCTCTCTCTCTCTCTCTCTCTCTCTCTCTCTGCAAAACGTACAATCCCTCCTCATGTCTCAATGTCTGATTATCACTGTTATGGATATATATATATATACTTTTTCGAAGCAAGAGAAATAGAGGAAAGGGGGAACATAGATTCATATATTCATTCTAATATTTGAGCCTCCTGTTTGTTTGTTTCTTTGTTTTCTTGTTTGTTTGTCTATTCCTCCTACTTTCTTGAACAAGGCCTATCGACCTAATATTCATAATGCAGACTGGAGTTCATTTGAGGTCACCAGAAGTCATTATCAAGATAATTTCAGGCTCGAAACATTGGGAAAGAAACTTATATTAAAATTTCCTCTAGTATTTCTAACAAATTGCAGAAAGACTTTTTATCATGAATTATATTCTTATGAAGTTTCTGTTTTTTGTTTTTTTTTTTTGTTAATTTGAAGGCGCGCTTTTATACGAGAGATAGTCGTCTTTTACGGAGTCGTAATAATACATACACTCACACAGAGAACCTTTTTAAGAGTATCTTGAGGATCTCTATTGTTATGAAGTAATAAATTGATCCCCTTTGATCAAACATCAGCGTAATATGTCAACAGACATTTAAACGAATGTCTGTTATCCATTAGTTGGGCGCACACGCTTTTGCTCACGAAGCGGTTATCTTTTACGAAGTAGTAGGAACGGAACATAAACACGCACACGCGAACGTGTATGATCATGCAAAACCTTTCTTTTTTCCCCCTTTCAGCTGCATGATATTCCTTCCCACAGGCTTCAACTGAAAGTTCGAATGCCTGTTATCTGAGAAATCTAGATCCACCTGAGCTGTGCAATGGAACTTGGCTAGCTGTCAAGCAGTTTCTCCCTCATGCCATCGAGGCCACTATCCAGAATCGAGAAGCATAAAAGGGTTAATGTCTTTATCCACAGGATCCCCATCATTTCAACGGACTTGCCCTTTGAATTCGACCAAATGCAATTCCAAGTGAGATTCACCTCTGCAATGACCACCAAAAAGAAGACGGAAGAATCTCTCAAGATTGCTAGCTTCAACCTGACATCTCAATGTTTTTCTTCTCCTTCCTATGGTTAGCTTTATGTTGGTTGTTCTCGAGCTCAAATCCAAAACAACTTTCCAAAAACAGGCAACCAATGAGAGAAGTGCTATTGTTCAATCTTTTTTTAATTAGATATATACATATCATTATCAATGGGTCATTTTCCGTTGATATCAAGTCGGTGGATACTCTACAGGTGAATGTTGTTTGTTAGATAGATAGATAGATAGATAGATAGATAGATAGATAGATTCGTATGAATTCAATTTATTTTATATATATTTCTTACATGATAATTCAAAATATCCTGATATCGATTTATCCCATGAGCATAACAATGACACTATGTGTAATAGATCACTGTATCTTCGCTAAAAATTTGAATTATTTCATATATTGTCAAACACTCCGAAAAGTTCCTAGGGGTTTCAAAATATTTATTCATTTTCAAGTATAAATATAAAACGCTCACTGAAAATTACACGCATCTTCAACAATTTTAGGAGCGAATATTTCCCATAATCAGTTTTTGATTGGACGCAGAAAAAGTACAATTTGTCAACCTGAACTGTTAACATAGGTTTCTTTAGCTTTTAAGTTAGTCTGGCTGGCTATCTGTTCATGCAATCATCAAGCTCCAAGCTACACCAATGGACTACATAGGGCTACAAAATTTAACGTGTGTAGAATTTTTTTTCTTTTTTAACACCCCTTCCTAAAAGATTCTCCGTTTCAATGTAAATTCATTTGGAATTGGCCGCTTTGTTTGTATCGGGCGATTTCCACACTTGTTTTTTTTTTTCGAAGTATTTCGGTGATCACCGCCCTACAAGAGGTGAAGGGGAAAGATTTACTCATGGATCAGCCATGGTTCCATTTCTTTGTTTGATCACGTCCTTCATTTGCAATTATTTGTAGTTGATATTTTGATGATCATAGCTGATATGTTCCGACTAGGTTGTTTGTACTTCGATAGTTTATTTGCCAAATGTATATATTTGCTCAAGAAGATATACATGACACTACCCGCGTAATGTGATCAGATATAAGCAGTTTTTCCAATCATATATATATATATATGTATATATATAGTTTCAAACCATTCTCAATTGACATTACATTGACACACTTACATAAAAGATAGGCACAGAGATAGATATAGTGAGATGATCTCCAAGGTGATCACTAAGCTTGTGTATGTATGATGTCAACATATATATTTACACAATGAATATGTAGACAGATATAAATATTCAACTGCCTCTCTCTATCCATACATAGACCCACGCTCACGAAAACACACACACACACACACACACACATATCTATGTGTCACACTTATATGAGTGTGTGTGTGTGTTTGCGTGCGTATGTATATGTGTGTATTCATTGTTTTTGTGTCTTTGTAAGAAATGCATAGCGCTCCATAGTTCAGAAAAGGATCATAAGAGATAAAAAACGATTGTGTCTTTGCCTCTCCGGTCCATTTTTTCCTTTACTTCTTCTTTTTCTCCCCCCTTCTCGCCCATTCGACTCGTAGCAAACATAAAAAAAACGTAAATAAAAACGGAAAAATAGGAACAGTTAAAAGTTAACACTGACACACCTGTCAAAAAATAAAATTACAATTGAATAAATAGATAAAAATTGTATATCAGGAGAACAAATGGAATTTAAAAGAAAAAGCTCGAAATAAAACGAGCAAAGGAATAAAACAAAATAAATAGGAATCCCAAACTCTATGTGCTTCCAGAAATCGTAAAATTCTCCACAATTGATAATACATTATCACCAATCCAAGTCGTAGTTTGCTCAATCTAATTATATATATTTTATATATATATATATATATATATATATATATATATATATATATATATATATATATATGTGTGTGTGTGTATATATAATTAAAAGAATGTATCATCCACTGACAGCTGTTTCGTTGTATCAAAACTCTTCAGTGTGGCAATAGACTATCCATTATCCTATGTAGTACCTAAAGGTATAATTCCCCATGCACTAGTGCTCTATTCCTAAGTTGGAAGAGCATTGCATAAGCTTAAAATGAACGAGTTACCTCACTTAAAGAGTACTCAACCCTGAATAAAAGAGCTTTCGTTATGATAATAATTGAATAATTGTGTCATCCACAGACAGCCGTTTCGTTGTATTACAACTGTTCATATATATTGCGAATAAAAGTAAAAAGAAATCCTGTAAAATTACATAATTGCTATTACATACATGAATTGACGAAGTTCAACGTATAGGCTTTAACTGAGACTCGCCTGCTCATAACCGAAATCACATATATGAGTTGATTTGTAATGAATCAATTCGGTATGCACTCTGAAATCCCATCTGTGATATTTACGAGACATTTTAAATACATGAGATAATGGACAATCAAACGGGGTCTATATAATCCTTTTACTTCTAATTTCCATCGTAACATTTACTTGAATCAATAAAATTATTAAATTTTATGAATCAAATAAGGCAGTTTATTCAAGAGAAAATTGCTCATCTACTTAAACTAGGCTTGTACGTAATTTGTTTCTAAATATCAGCTCTATTTAATATTCAAATCTGGTTATAGACTTTTTGTGGTTTTCAAACTAGAGCTCGTTTCACTTTAACATGATGCAATTTCAAAGCCAAATTTATCTTTGGAAATAATTGACGTATTACATAGTATTACACACATTCAGAAATACTTATACATACACAAACACACACAAACGCACACAAACAATACATGCAGATGCTATCATCAAAACAATTTGCAGCAAGTCTTGAAAGTACCTTTGAAGAAACAGAGAGTGAAAATGTAATCGACGAAGACGGAGAATATTTGAACAATTTTAGATACTGCTAGGATATCACGATAATAGCTGGAACTACGAATGATTTACTTAATATACCAAGTGATATAAATAGACACAGCCAAAGAATTAGAGTTGTGGATTAACAGGAAAAAGAAAAAAAGCAATTTCCAATAAAAATGTCCTGGAAAAGACATTGAAAACAATGAGTAGAGCCGTAGAAATTTTTTTTAAAATACTTAGGTCAGGCGATTATGATAAAGACCACGGATATGAACTTGGACGGTGTATAACGATTGTCTGGAAATCATTTGGCATGATTAGAGACATACAGGAATTCGAAGCTAAACGTAAAGTATGCAATGAATGCATAATGCCAGCTACAACGTACGAATGCAACTACAGATAGCTCATCAAAACACTTGAAAACCAACTCGGAACAACAATGAAGGTAATGAAGAGATTTATACTTAGAATGACTTTAACAAAGAGTAAGATCAACGTGGACCTGAGAGAGGGAACTATAGGGAAGGATATCGTATACGTAATTAAATAGCAGAAATAGTTATGGACAGGGCATATATCGAGGAGGAAGATAACAGATTGGGCAAAGAGGGGCTAACCGATTGATGTCCGTGTGATAGTGAACACGGTAGAAAAATAGCTGACAGAATTTGATTGGAAAGGATCGCCAATAAGACATGATACCATATATATGTAATTTAATTTTTAGTGATTAATGCTGTAAAGCTTTTTAGACTATATATATATATATATATATATATATATATATATATATATATATATATATATATATATATATATATATATATTAAAGTGCATATATGTAATTCTATATATGATGTGTAGTTTATTTTATAAAAATGCTCGATAAAAAAAAAACATTTACAGTATAGCATTAAATATGATGGGATAACAGATTCGCTATACAGGGACACTTATGTCTCTGCCTTTCAGGCTTCGCTAAACGAATGATTTTTTTTACTGTTGTTCTTACTGGGTGGAAGGCTCTGCCCTATATAATGTAAACTTCCTGTTTTCCGTTTGTTTTGTGAATGATTTTACCATTCATAGTACATAAGGTTCTTGGTATCGTTAATTGCATTTGTTTTATTTAAAATCATTTGAAATATCGATTTTTTTTTTGCAATATTTTTTTCGTTACCATGCTGCCCTGTTGACTATGAGTTACAGCTTTCATCGAACATTACATGCAAATTAGTTAAGTGTTGGTTTTTTTCCAACTTTCAACTACTTAATCGCCAATTCGCTTCTTCGTCTACTGTGCAAGATAACGAGGTCTGGGCAGCGTTCAATGAGATATAAATCCACGGAGACAAAAACATCATTTGTACAATCTGAGCATAAAAAGCCACAGTCAAACAGAGTCCAAAAGCCAAATTGTTCAAGTATTACCGTCATATTTTTGTCAACATGTGTAAACCTGTGTGAAGTAATTCCCGCATACGTACCCTACATTGTGATCGCAGGATGGGTAGATATATTCGATGAATACCTATTTCAAAGCGGAGAATCTCACGTATGTATCCATTTGCGATAAGCTACGAAACACGGTTTGGACAAGTGATAAGCGAAGCGGATATGATCGATAGGTGAATTATTTATCGGTAATCTGGTAGGTGCTTCATGGTATGAAAAAAAAGCCTGGCATGAAGCCTTTGTTGGTTACTTGCTCTGTATAGATTATCAATGCTGTGCAGGATTTCCTTTAATATATATATATATATATATATATATATATATATATATGTATGTATGTATGTATGTATGTACATGTGTGAGTGTGACAACATATATGTTTCTATCTGTGTTTGTGTGTGTATGCGTATATGTCATTAAGTGTATCTCTCACTCGTTCTCTCTGCGTATATACATGTATATGTGTGTGAATATGTGTGTGAATGCGTGTGTGTATGAGTGCATATCTATCTTCCTTGCTGTGTTTAGGTTCACACACGAGTGTGTACGCATCTGAATGTTTGTTTACCGAATAAAATTTATGTGTCTGTATGCATCAACACACGACGCTAATTGATTCATCAAAGATGTGACAGGGTTGAATACTAACTGCTTATTGTTGGTTTACACCTACACCCAGCTTGAGTAAAGAATGAAACAAAAACAGAAAGATATTGGAAAGAGAAGAAAAGCAAAATATCCTTTAAATTCATCAAATGTCTGTCCCGTGCGTATAAGATGGCCAATCGCAAAGACTCATGGATTTTTGTGATTACCAATATGCCCCTAAGCAGTGTTTAAGCAAATTAGTATTGAAGATTAGCTATAATAACATGTTAGGGTTGAATGCCAGTTCACTATATAAATTCATCTTGAAATGGAAACATATTTTGTGCCCAATTTGTGACGCATTCTTTTGACGTTGCAATCTGGTGTGTGAGTGAGAGGGAGTGTAGGTTGAAAGAAAGAGGGAGGAGGTGGAAGGAAGAAAAAAAGAGAAAGAATAAGATAGAGAATCAGGAAAAAAAATGGGAAGGAAACGAGGAAGTAGAAACGCATTCGGATATCATAACCAAGTGTGTAATTATTAGTATATAGCAAGTAACTCAGCATTTTCAGAGGCTTCTTTTCTTCAATTTGTTTCTTTTTTTACAGCAATTGAAACCGCCTGTCTGGGTGGGGATTTATTCTTGTTATAGAAAAACAAGAATGATAATATATATTGTAAGGAACAGAAAATGAAATATCCTGATCTGAGAAAATGAATATGAAGAAAAAAGGAAGAAAGAGAGATGGGGGTAACAGAGAGGGGAAAAAAAGAGTATAATGAAGGGAGGAAGAACAGAAGTTAAAAAAGAGAAAGACAGAAAGAGAAGAACGGAGAAAGAAAGGAACAAAAGGAAGAGAAAGAAATAAAGAAAGGGAAGAACAAAAGAAAGAAAAGAACGAAAGAAGAAGAACAGAAAGAAGGGGGAAAGATAAAGATGAATAAAGTATGGGATAAGCTTAGAGAAAGAAAAAGAAACACAAAGAAAAGAAAGAAAACAAAAGAGATTAGGAGAGAGAAAAAAGAAGGAAGAAAAGAACTGAGGGATAAATACAAAAAACAATGATAAATGAGAGGAAAAATGAACCAGAAGAAAGAAATTGGAAGGAAAACATAGTGAAAGAAAAAAAGGAAGAAAAAAATGGAAATTGAATATTGATGGCATATGAATCAAGGAAAAAAGAAGGAAAGGAATAGAGAAAAAAAATGGATGAGAGAAAATATATGAGGAAAGACAGAAAAAGTTTTTGAAAAAAGGAAGAATGAAGCAAAAGAAGAAAGAGATAGAGAAAAAGAAGGAGAGTACAAAGACAGAAGAAAGGAAGAAAGTGGGTTAAAATGAAGAAAAACAAAAATGGGGGGGGAGAGAAGAGGAAGCAAGAAAAAAGAGAAAAACAAGGAACAAAATGAAGAAAAGAAAGAAAAAGTGAAACTAAAAAAAGGAAAAGTGAAGCAAATAAAGAAATAAAAAAGGGAAATGGGAACAAAGAAATATTGAAAGAGAGAAAAAAGAGAGATTAGTAAGAAAAAAAGAGAAATGAAAAAAAAGAAAGAACGAAATGAGAAAGAAAGAAAGATGACTGGAGAAAAAATAGCTCTGAATGGTACGAACGAAAGAACACTGAAAGAATTCGAAATAGAAATATTTTCGAAATAGCTTCCAACATCTAAATCTATTTTCAAGACTTGAAATTAATCAATATTTCGTGACGAGAAATTTTTCAAAGTAAAAATAAAGAGATTAAATTATCTAAGTCATATATTTTATATAAATCTTCATTTCAATTTATATACAACAAACCCTCTCCCGGGAATATTGATGAATTTGCGACGTCTGGGCACACGAAAATACATTTGTATAAATGAAAGGATTTTTTTGAATATTTACAGTTTTTGTTATACGGTAATCATTTCTAGTTATTATTAAAAACTCGGTTCTGTCTGCGTGTGGCAGCAAAACAGGACAAAACTCCACACAGACATACAGAAACACACACGCACACACACACACACACACACACACATATATATATATATATATATATGTGTGTGTGTGTGTGTGTGTGTATGTGTGTGTGTACACATATTCACGTATCTGTATCTATGATAAGTATGCATATATGTACATGAGCATATATATATATATATATATATATATATATTAACAAAAACCAAATGAATGTAAACAGTTCTTACCTCTCTCACTCTTCAGCAGCTGACAATACGTTGTTTCCTTTGGGTGACCAGTTGAAATGTTTACACCCAACCAGGCACACGTAAGTATTATTTTGTTTTCATATATTAATAGTACTATTTACTGTTTTGAATATTGAGCACTGTGAATGAACGTCTACGACCGATAAAAACCTTTCCCATATGTTTTTTCTTCATTGTTTGTTACAAATTAAAACGAAACTTTCGCTTGGATACATGCATATGGAAACTCGCAAGTTTATAAACGAACGGAGGACATTCATAAAATATACAGAGACGAGGATAAATATATCGATATTAACATGCATATATTTATAGCACACACATGCATCTATGGAAGCATGTATATATATATATATATATATATATATATATATATATATATATATATATATATATATATATATATATATATATATATATGATATTTTAATGTAGCATTGCTCTCAACATTGAACAAAACAACTATTGTTAATGCAAACGCTGCTATAAACGTTTTCACCCCAAAATATCATCCTGGTTTATTCGTTTCTTTCAAACACGAGTTATGTATCAAGATAGTGGTGTGGGGATTGTGCTTAAGTAAATATATTGCTTAGGTTCGGTTCTACGGACGTCCAGGGGATAAAATGCCAGCTTCTAAGGCAATGGTTTTATCTTACTCTCAGTACTGGTTTTGATAGTCTATTGCCAAACTGATCAGTTTTAATAAAACGAAATAGCTGTCTGTTGATGACACAATTATTATATATATATATATATATATATATATATATATATATATATGAATATCATGAAATCTATGTATCTTTAAATACGTGAATAGATCAATAAATCTATCTCCTGATACATAATGATTATCTGGATTGTAATCTGACATTTCTATCGTATCACATTTGCTCTGTCTAAGCAATATCCATCAATAAACTGGATAATGGTGTTGAAGAATATATGAAGAGTCACTCAATAGAAACTGTCACCTAATCAGCCTCTTTTGGCAGCTGGTATTGGGAGGATTATTATTTTCTCCCCCAATGGAAAAAAAGGGTGATCGATGAATAAGTTACTTATCTCATATTTTGGTGGACAGTGATCATTTTTAAAAATCCCAAACCAGCCAGAAAATAAGCGTCAGTGCTGCCAAATACAAACAAGAGATCGATTAAACTTCTCTTGCCTCAATTCTTTTCAACTATTGTCGGCGAAATTTGAAAAAAAAACAGAGCCGAAATGATAAGGAGTAAATGTTTAAATTTACAGCTCTCTTGCTTCATTGGTATAGTTTATAGGCGGTATACTTACATACATAGCCCGCCAGCCAGACCAGCTTAAGATCTGAAGGATGCTTTGATGAAAATTTTGGTGACGATTTCAGGTTTGTGTAAAATATTATTTTCTTTTATGTTCAAGCATTAAACTGATCGATTCATCAACGTAAACATGACAGCCTACATTTATACATGGATATATCCGTTCGGAAGTGATAGCATGTTTTGCAGATTGAAAAAAAATAGCATTAACAAGCATGTTAAAGATATTTTCAGATATGCCCTGGGAACAAAAAAATAACTACTGCTTTCAAACAAACCAATATACGTATTCTTCACATTCCTTTCTAACAGGAATAGATCTGGTTATTCAATCAATAAAAGACCAATGTCTTTTTTGCAGCATATTGTGTTAGGGGATGAAGAAGTAATAAAAATGAAAGATGGGGGATCAATGAATAAGACTCTTCTTTCGCCTTTTGCGAGACGGTCATCTGCATATCCAAGGAACGAACGTGAATACTGCTGGTCACAAAGTAAGTGACTAATTAAAAGGAAAAAATTTGTATTGTAGAGTGAATACTCACTAAAAACATATTAAAGAGTAGGGATTACATATTTATTGATAAAGTGAAAGGGTTGAATCGTTCTGCAAAATGGTCCTACTGATACAGCTTGTTAGTATGATACATGATCTCAAGCCAGACGGACCAACTGTAAAACTGAAGAAAACATAAGCTGACAGTTTTGGTTCATGGTTTTTAATATATACACATAATGTCTTTATGTTTGTGCTTGTGTGTGTGTGTCTGTGTGCGTAAGAGTACATTTTACTTAATCATGCATATATATATATATATATATATATATATATATATATATATATATATATATATATATATATATATATATATATATATATTGTTCAATGGTAAATGCAAAGCTATCCTGTGGGTCTCGGATTTGAATACTGTAGTAGCCCTATTTTTCTTTGATTCTATTTACGCTGGCAAAGCCAAATGATACATTTCTCTGTATAAATACAAAGGATCATTTCGAATAAGAGTTCCAATACAATATATTGCAATTCATAATCATTTGGTCAGATCTTATATCCGTGCCTCAATAACATACGCACGTGTGCGCACGCATACACTCACACACACACATACGCACACATGCATATATATATATATAAATATATATATATATATATATATATATATATATATACACACACACACACGCACACACTCACTCACACACACACATACACATGCATATATATATATATATATATATATATATATATATATATATATATATATATATGTATACATATGTGTGTATATATATATGTATATACATATATGAAGAGTGTGGTTCAAATTAAATTCTTTTCATCTCATTAAAACTTAATAGAGTAAATATTTATATATTCGATATTATGTAAATATATATCGTATATATACAAATATTCAATATCATACATAGATATTAAAGAAAGCCCGTAAGTCCCACTTTACATATGAGTAAAATTAAACCACTTACATGTCAGAAACATGCTGCTTACTTAATGACTTTCTTTTGAAATGTGAATTTCCATTTAAAACAGCTTTTCAGTGCTTTGCTTATATAAAACAGAAAAATATTTGGTGAAGCCTCCTTTGAAAAATTGTAAATGAAAGCAAAAACGTCGCGTTTCAACCTGATTTGAAGTATAATTATGTTAAAGTACGCTTCGTGTTCCATATAAATGTGGATTTCATATTCAATAAAACAAACCCAGGGGGTGGCTGATGACGATTTAACGGTGTCTGCTGTAAAACTAGCAGAATAAGTAGGTTTTAGCTGAAAAGAAAGAAGCATGATTCGACAAGGAATGAAATTATCTTGCAAAAGTATTGAAATTAAATTTTGATAAGCCTGAGTGTTGCAGTGTCAAACTTCACTGTTACTTCAATCCTGACTGGAGATGTTTGCAAGAACTTTTGTATTGTATATATAGGGAATAGAAATGTCTAAACATTTTTCTTTATAAATATATGTATTTGTTAGCATAGTTAAAACCTTGTGTATTTCTAACATTGGTGTTCATGAATATGTGAAACTTGTCAGTTCGGTTCTGCCGACAAAAAAGCAATTGATCATTTAGTTGTAATTCCAAATCATTGTGAGGAAAAGTTGATCTAATATATTAGTGATTTAATGTGACGAGACTGAAGAAAAGGGAGAAGTTCAGTCCCCTAAACCAGGTTAGGATTGTTCTTTTTACGGATGTGAGTCAACTACTTCCAATCTGCCTGAGTTTGTTTGGCTTTTTTTTTTTTTTTATTTATCCAAGTAAAGCTTGAGTTGCTATGCCTGGGCATGTATTATGAGGGGAATTTTGTGCTACATTTAACGTCACTCTTTCTCAAACGTGCTGAATGCTTGCAAAGGTAAGAAGTTATCACTGCATCTAAAGATCGGGACAGCTGCTGAGGGTAGGTGTCAGATGACAGACTGATTCAGCAACTTTCCATCAACTGACCGGGTCCCTCCCTCCACATTTTTCTCTTACGGTATGTGATAATCTCAGACGTTCACCCATGTATATCCGATATTACTTAACGAAAAGCGCTGTGTCCGACACAATTTGACCGGGGAAAGTGTCAGAACACGATTAAAGATACAATAGCCAAACTTTACAAATATATCTTCTGGGGTTATTCTTTAAGGTTAGACAGAAATCGCACCATGATGAGACAATTGGTGAAAGAAAGTGTGTTCGTTGTTTTATTGTTTTGGGATTATTTGAAAGCGGTACTGTCACTAGAACTGTCGACATAGGTTTCCTACTTTTCCAGGTTGGCTGGCTGACTGGTTAGTTGGCTGGCTCAGGGGGTAATCTTCTGAATAGCTATATATCACAACACCTGCCCAGTGTTTGGAAAAGAATAAGTCAGTTAGGTGGGGGTGCAAAAGCGTGCGAGACTACCTGGACCATCAACCCTCATGGATGCCAGTTTCGCAAAAAAATTAAAATCCCTGACCAGGTTGTAGAATCTCACCCTTTCTTTGCAAAGCTGAGTAATCCTCTTGAGAGACATCATGTAATGGCCATACTCGAAAACGATTTTAGAAGCCATCATGAATGTATTACGCATACAGGCCGTACCAATGGATATAGAAGGCTGAAATGTTGAGCATTCTATTTTTTATCATGTCTCTAAAAAAGTGATTTTTTTTTCAAAAAGAATTGTTTTATAATTGGGCGTAGGTTTATGCTAAATTGGTTCCTTAGTTAGTATCCGGCAATGTTCACACTTGTTTTGTTTTTGTTTTTGTTTTTTTGATTCGTGTTGTTTTAGTGGTCACTGCCCAACAAAAGACGAGGGAAGAAATAAATTCATTGATAACCCTTTTTTTTAGAGTTTTAATTGATCATACCAAACACTGTTCGACGGTATCTACTGAGTGACTAACCATGTGTGTTTATTTATTTTGTTGAGTGCTACAGCAGCCAAAGTTCATGAAATAAGAACGACCGTAAAATGGCAGACAGTCTAACTAGAAATAAAGAGAAGACAAACACAGAGTGACAGTTTTATAGCAGTATTTCATTTCACCCTTCCTTTCCCTGGTCAAGGGTTCACAAACAGTGGGTTGCAGCCCAATACTGCGCTGCTACTGTGAACTCCTGTCAAACTAAGCCGAACTTAGTAAATATGATGAATAGGATTCTTCAGTGTTTACTGTGTTTAAACAGTTTCCATCCTCAGCAACGAGCCTCTAGTGTCCGTCGAGGATCTTCCCCGAGATTCATTGGCATTGCAGAACCAGTGCTGTCTTATCTTGTCTTGTTCGTCCCATCATCTTATTTTCTGTCGCTTAAAATTTCGCTTATGATCTCTGGTGATCCACATCGACGGACATGATGTCTAGCAGATGTCTGACATTCATCCAACATGACCTGCCCATCGCAATTTGTTTTTAATTGTCCTTGTGTTATCTGTGACTGTTTTTTCTCTAGTATACTAAGCTGTCTTGTGATGTCTCCATGTTTTTGATGACCGTGATTCCCACCAGTGCACATTGTTTGGTCGTCAGTTCGATGGACATTCCTTTGATTAGTCTTTTTTGTTTTAACTCCATTACTGACGATGCGGGGAAGCATTGGTTGAGTATGCTTCTCCTCAGAACAAACGGTATTTCTTGTTCTTGAAGATTGAGCTTACTATAATGAATGCTTGCCAACCTGGATTGATTTTTTTTTTTTTTTTTGTGAGTATTTCATAGAGATTCGCTGTCTTAAGTAGATGTGGTATTTTATTTCCCCAGTCCTTTTATTAGTCAAGGTCAGTGATTCTCGAGTCGTCACTCAATAGTACAGAGCTACTGTGGGCGTAGTGTCAAATATAAACTTCCGTATTTACTGAGTATATTGAGCTTACTTTGACACAAGGTAGAGGCGTTCATTGAAGTTGGAACTCATTATAGTGGTAATGGTCAGCCTTAACACTTACTGTGAAACCAGGCTTTTTGTCAAATTACTAAAGGTTTTGGAATATATATATATATATATATATATATATATATATATATATATATACTAAAATACCAAATATTGTACCCAAAATACTACAAAACCATAGTTCAGTAGGAGGCCTTAGGCTTCCCTACATGTAGATGTAGAAGTATTATGATTACCATGTTCCAGTCTTTCAGGACTTTACACGATTCTAGAAATAAGTTGAATAGAAAAGCCGGGTTTTTTTGTCGATGATCTTACCAGCTTTTTGAGTCGATCTATGAGCTTTTCCTTTTTTTTATTCGTTTGATGACTCGTTCAATCTCCTATGGTGCAACTTTTGGGAAGTCCTCGAACTGATTGTCAACGCCTTGCGTATCCTGGTCGTTGTTTTTTTTTTGCCCTTGTCTTGAAGAGTAGAGTTCTTGGCAGAATTCTTGGGTGTGTTCAACAATTTTGCCCCTGTGTGTCGCTATGTCTCCGTTTTTCTTCGAATATGCTAGTGATTTGTTTCCGTCTTATACTGAGAGCTTTATTTATTGTTCATTGCATATATATGTGAATATAAATCGCATAAACATTGTATTGAAATTCTGTTTTGGAAAAATCTCCCATTATTACTCGGTGAATGTATCTACCTAAGCCATGTAATAACGGCAGATCATTTTTTAAAAAGTTGTGATATGATATAAAGCAATGCTTTATCATTCTGTTGGATTGTATGTCCATCTCTCAACAACACACGTGCGTGTGAACACACACTCATACACACACATAGACACACACATATATATGTATCTATATATATGTGTGTGTATGTGTGTAATTTCATACACTTGCTGCCAATAAAGTTTTAATCAATTGATAACTCTTGCACCAGGCATGATATCAACACCTTTTTACCACAAACTCCCTCACAGACTTTTTCTTATATTGAAACACATAAAAGACCATCACTGAAAAAATACACTTTATTTATATATATATATATATATATATATATATATATATATATATATATATATATATATATATATATATATATATAATTGTGAATGCATTATATTATATTGAGTGATCATGTGTTGTTACACGGAAAATGAGTCACTGGCCTAAACAGCGTAACTAGAATAAACAATTGAAGATGATTGTGGCTGGTGCGAGAACTCATTTCAACATCGTGTCACTCCCAACCATCAAGCTGTATAGTTCAACAGAGAAGCCGATGCATGCTTTATCCCTATTCCTGTCAACTTGTTCATTCACTATCCAC
>OY735220.1:46433592-46503592 GCA_963457665.1 Thysanoteuthis rhombus | reverse complement strand
TAGTGTCGCTTGTCGGTGTCTTTCACTGAACCATCGTTTACTTATAATTTTTCGACACCACCTGAACCACAGATTGAATTGGTAACAACCAAATTTCTAGAAATCTTCGTGATGATTCATTCCTATGATTTTTCCTCAGATTGCTATTTATCTAGTTTTTATCTCTCTCCCCATCAGTCCCCGTCTCTTACACTCTCTCTCCCCCCCCCTCTCTCTCTCTCTCTCTCTCTCTCTCTCTCTCTCTCTCTCTCTCTCTCTCTCTCTCTCTCTCTCTTGTCAGCCGGATCAATGTCATTCACTCTCAGTGGAAGTTATTTTTTTTTTTTACGCCGACCCGGTCAGAGAGCACGCAAAATTGAACAGAAAGTCTAGAAGATTTAACGTTCCGTAGTTTCTCATCATTCTATCCAAGTCTGACACACGCCTATTTCATGTGACAGCAGTGAGGGTCAAATTTACTACAGTAATGGTAAAGAACTTAAAAGGCGCCAACCCTCTGAAAATCAGTAGAAACAGTAAAAATTCCTGAATCATTTGTTCAATTATTCTTCAGTCAATGAATCATCCTTCCACATATGTTATTGAAATGCCTTCGGAATCTTTGGTGATAATGTTAGGGCAATATGAGTGAATACATAAATTTATCAGACCTACATGCATATAAGCTATGTATATATATATATATATATATATATATATATATATATATATATATATATATATAAATATATATATATATATATATATACACATATAAATATATATATATATATATATATACACATATATATATATATATATATGGTATCTCTGTACAATACTGTTTATTTCAGTTCTCCTTGTCTGGTCAACTCGGTCGGTTTGAAGTTCCAAAGAATATCCCTAAGGATAGATTTAAGTTTGTACTTGGATAATTCATTTGCATCATCTAACAATCAGTTGCTCCTTTTTGTCATTCCCAAACGAAAACTGAGGTACTAAGGTCCATATATCCTGGAAATGGAAGCCCAAGAAGAAAACTCTTCTATTTTCCTGGTCGAACCATCCCCGAATTTTTTTTAGCGTCAGTCTGCTGTACAAACACGAAAACACTAACCGTAAACTAAACTCAAACTACTAACCTGTAAGATAGGTTCCAACGGAATCTATTAAACGTATGTGTTGCCTATGGTTATGAAAATTCCGGTCCAGTGGAAAAGCTCCAAAATGTTATGACTTCCATTGTTATTTTTCTATTGACCACATCGACCTCTGATTGAAGCAGTGTAAAGCCCGGAAAAAATGATGAATTGATTGAAATGCCTTGCTCTTCTTGACTGTTCTCAATACCCAACCACGATTAGTTGTACGATGTCCTTCAGGCCCCATAATTGGTCTATTCTCTGGCAAGGTCAAGATACTCATCTGGCTTTTAGATTTCTTTAAGTCTCACGCTGTGGTCTGACGGTACGATGAAATCCACAATCTACTTGACAACAACCAGATTTGGTCTTCTTGCGTGACTAAGCTGATGGATTCTTATCTTGGAATATTATTGTTACTTGCATTTTCTCTCCAGTTGCCTGGTGGTTGCTACTGGGGCAAGTCTCGAACTCGCCTCTTCACACTTTCGCAGTTCACAGCCGTGCTGTGGTTTACAGTTCCTCACCAGTTGACTGTTGGCTATTGTTGAAGACTGAGTGACAATATTTTCCTTAACTCCTCAGTCCTTTTTGCATAGAGCCCCACATCACAACAGCACTGTGGTTGGTACTGTCTCTACCATACCTTTCTTGTTTGCTATTGTTAACAGCTTTGGCCAGAGATCTCATATTTCCAGTACTTTTCTCAGTATCTCTGCTGTTCGAAGTAGTGTTTTTGTTTGTAGAGTTTCTTTTCCCCAAATCTTCCAAACTCATTTTAAGTGTCTTTGGTACAGTTCTGAGTGCACATACTATTTGTACCATCCTGACTTCCATGATCAGCACCCTTTTCAGCTCTTTTGCCCGGTCTTAGTATTTCCTTAGTTTTTCACTCTCTTTCACATCTACGCTGTGATCTACAGGAACAGCAACATCTATCATTTGTCAAGTTCTTCCTTCCCACGATCACCAGATCTAATCTCTTGGATCAGATGGTCCGTTTGGATGTCAAAGTCCCTGAGTAATCTATGACTTCTATTTCCAGGGCTATTTCCGGTTTTCGCTGATATCATTTATCCTTTTGGTCGAATTCAATTCGTTTACTAGTTCCCAGTGTATCACCTCTGCTACTTTTGCGTGTTTGGTTTGTTCTCTCTGTGGGCTACTTGAATGCATCGACTGGTTATGTGGTTTAAGTTCTCATCTCTTTTTCTACATCAGCGACATCTGTTCTTTGTTCTTATTCTACTGATTTTCACTTTGATTTAGTTTGCTCTGATGCATTGGTTTTGGGCTGCCACGATGAACGATTCTATTTCTCAATTCAGGTTTCCTTTGCATATCCATGTCCTTCATCCCTCGTCGGCAACATTTTCTGTCTTGTGCAATCCTCGTATAGTTTTCTCTGTTCCCATTTCCCTTTCCATGTCTATAAGGCTCCTCATTTTTTCGTTTTTCATTGTATTGCTCAAGGCCGTATTATTATCATCAGTAGTAGTATTTTGTCTTAATTCTTTTTTTAATATGATATACTATGAGAATACTGAAATTTTTTGATATATTGTATATCTTCGTCAGTCGAAATTCAAGTGTAAAACAACTTTGAAAAATGTTAATGGCGCGTTCTGCAGCGAAAAACGGAATAAAACTCGAACCTCACACATTAAAATTATCATTATTGCTGTTGTAGTAGTTGTAATAGTAGTTGTAGAAGTAGAGCAGTAGTGATTCAATCTAGAATCAAAGTGAAGGGAACAGTAATGGTAGTAAAGGTGTTTAGAGATAATTCAATGAAAGGCGATAAAAAGTGTATGCACTGTTTTCATTTGTTGCAGCTCAAAATATGGTGTCACAAAATAGACATTTCTGACATTTCAATTTGACAGGTTTCACCTCACTGCGCTTGTTAAGATTACTCTTTTCAGTGTTTGTACAAGGGATAACGGAGTCGTCAGTACTTGAAATGACTGACAGCACGTCTCTTCAAAATCTTCAGCACCCTCCTCGGCATTATCCCGAACTCAGTAATTTTATGATTTTGACAGTTGCAAATCTCTAAGGATTTAGGGATGAGTCCAATGATGCCACTATACATCACCTTCACCCAAAGGTTTCTCAGCTTCTTCAGATTGTGGGTGAGGTCCAGTTATTAGAAGTCGTCAGCCCAAACTGTCAACAAAGGATTCTACCGTGTTCGAGTATGGCTGACCATGTATGTATGCATCAGGCGTGCAAGCTACACTTATTGAGATTGAGGGCTACGAATTTCAACATTTACATTTTGCTATGCCTACAAAAATAGTTTTTTTGAACCCCAGTTAATGGGTTTTTGGTGGGTGCTCAACCTGCAATGTAAGTTATTTACTTTAATTTGTGTCTGGCAGTATTTACGTTGGTTCTTCTGAAAATTCAGACTTTTTCATTGATCACCACCAAGCAAAAAGCTAGTGAAGTTACTTATTCCTTGATCTCCCACTCCTTACAATTCTTTTATTGATCATCTGGAACAAGATGGAAAAAAATGTTGGTTGCTTAATGGTTTCTATTGAGCGACTAACCAGACCTTTTGTTTGATGAATCCTGAAAGAGGGAAAAAAAAATCTGTTTGAAAATTTCTCTAAAATGAAATTGAAATTCTGAATTGAACAATTAGAAATTTCATCAAAAAAAATTTTTTAATTTAAATTCAAAATTTGTAATTTTAAATTGAAATGGGAATTCATCATCTATCTCTGTCTGCTTTTATATTCATTGCAAATACATCAATGAGAAAGGCATGGAATGAATTCCCTGTCTGGACAATCGTCAGCTCTCATAGCAAATTAAACTAATATCTAGGATACACACTATGATGGCATAATATATGTGAGATATAACGTCGGGTGGTTTTATGTCATTCCACCAGTACCAACTACGGTTGGCATTGTTTTGCACAAGATTATGATGTTTGGTACCCAGTGGATATCAAATTCAGTATAGTAATTAAAAGGCACCCAGGGACCACATACCCCTGACAGAGATATTGTCACTAAAAACCTGATAAAATGAAGTTACAATGGTTATGGAAAATGGGAATTCGGAAATGCGGTGCGTTATGCTGGAAGCAGTATTATTATGAATTAGGATAGACTGAACTCATCTATCTGGCTTGATTTATAGCAATCAATCAATCATCATTATAATCATTCTTTAAGAGTCTGCAATTGGACATAGACCTTCTCCGAGATCCACCATCCGACTTTTATTTCTCAATCAAATATACATATATATATCTAAGAATACAATATTTTATAACAGATATTGAATATACAGAAGTAAACATATCTTATAGGCATGACAGTGACCCATATAAATTTGTATGGGTAGGTAGGTTCATAGGCTCATTCTATTCTGTATAGGTACATTCTTTTTATGTATACATCTCTATGTACAAGCACACCAACACCCACCCACCCACACATGCGTATATATATATATATATATATATATATATATATATATATATATATATACATATATATATACATATATATATATATATATATATATATATATATATATACATATATATATATACACACACACACACACATATTAGGAGAGAAAGAGGGAGACGCACGACAATGTGACAATTTTTTTCCTACGGATCATTTTGCGTGCGTCACTATTTCGTCTCGTTGTAATGTGTGTGTGTGTGTGTCTGTGTGTGCGTGTGTGTGTGTGTGTGTGTGTGTGAAAATTATATGAATCAAATTGGTAGATCATCTTATTTACATACCAAAAGAAGTCACCACAGTAATATGTAAAATCATTTGTTACCAACCCAGTTGATATACACATGCAAAAGCTTTCCACAAAAATTGCTTCTATCATTGGTCAAATTTTCCGTATCAAACACCTCCATCTTGGAATTAATTGAAGAATCATATTTCAAAAGTATCCGTGAGGAACATGAGAAAAAAACGTTGACACACCATATGGTATATTTTTCAGATGAGTATCATCGAATTAATGAACGTGGGTGAAATGGGATTCATTCAAGCTGATCCTGTAGGCCGTAGTTAATGGGTGTAAGCCTTATCGAATTACTACTGCTAATGGTCTGATACAGAATTCCTTTGTTTAATACTAAATGTGTGAGAGTGTGTTTCGAAAACATTTGTTAATGTATATGAAAATACAATGCTTAGTAATAAAATTAATATAAAGAGAGCTATATTCATAGACAAGTGAAAATATGAGATATATTCCGAAAACAAATACTCATTGTATTTATCAATTAAGTGAACCGATTTTATATTGGTTCTTTCACAGTGTTTTGTTCATTTGTACATTTGAAAACGTTGTTGAGTTTTATCATTGCTGTTTGCAAAAAAAAAACGAAAGCAAAAGAAAAAAACACGAATTTAATTAAAATTACTAACTAAATAAAGCAAACTCATCATTTTACGTGATAGGAGCGCCAACTACTTGGAAAATTACGAAATGCTGTAAAAAAATATAGATATATATAATTCAGTTTGCGCAATTCATCATCTGTGTTTTATTGTCCATCGTTGGACATAGACCTTCCCTAGTATTAGCTAGATTTGTCCATCATACGCATCGCCGAGCGAATACTTTCTGAACTTGTCTAATTTGCTTCTCCATCTCATATTCTATCGGCCTTGGTTTCGCATATGATCTCTGGGAATCTATATTGTGAGTCGTGATGTCCATCAGTTGTCAGTCATTCTTGCAACATGACCAGCCCATTACCATTTGAATCTTTAAATGGATTCTACGAAGACTCAGATTCCTGTTTTTCTTCTAATATATAGTGCTATCTTGTGATCTCTCCACTGAGGTTGAGCATATCTTTCATATTTGCGTTGCATGGTTCTCAGTTTGCAGGTCAGTTTTTGAGTTAATTTCCTTGTTTCAGCTCCATAGATGACTATCGAGAGGGTGCATTGGTCATAAACTCTTCTTTTCAGGACTAATGGGATTTTTTAATGCTTCATCTTGCTTTATCGAAGGCTTGCCATCTCAAAGTGATTTCGATGCTTGCTTTCTTCTCATTTTGAGGATTTCATCGATGTCCATTGCCCTAAGGAGATTTTGTGGTTTACTTTCTTCAGTTCTGCCAACTCGATTTTCTTCGCTACCGATTTGTTCGTTGCACAGGTTCTTTTCTTTGAAAACGTATAATCTCACTAGCGTGTGAATCATAAAACCGAAAGCAATTAAAGATTATCAGTTTCATCGCCAACGGAATGAAGCGGTATTTAGCGTCACGACTCTCCAATGTTGCATTTAATTTGTGCCATCAAAATAAATTTTGCTGCAGTTGCAAATTTAAGATTGGATTTGGTTTCCAGATCAGAATTTCATGATTTTCAAAATTAAATTTCAATATTTGTCATCCAATACAAAAATATTTTAAAATCTAATTTCAAACAAGACATACTTTTATATTTTGTCCTTCTCGAATTAGGTCAATCAGTTTATTTTTTCCCTGGTGGACATCAATTACTACGACTTCTATCAGAATACAAGTGTTGCTTAATCAATACATACTGTTAATGATACTTAATTAGAAATTCAAGGAACGTCGTTTACGGGGCAAGATAAAAACATCTAACAGGACTCAAACAAGCGAAGTAAACTATTGAGGTCTACGCCTACACAAAGTTGGAGGAGGTATATGTATTCACTTGTGTTGCTCAATTCGTGAAACGATGTCTCCTGAAGTTTTCTACGGATTTGAATAAAATTTTGTGGAAACGTTGACCCCTGCTCTGAGGGAGAATTACTTAAACTTGGGATTGGATCCAAATTTTTTTCGACTGAGAGATATTCAGTAGACATCAATCGTTGGAAAAAATTTGAATAGATTGATTTCAATTTCATGAAAAATATAGGTTCGTACGTTTAATTCTTGTACGTTATTAAGAGTTCATTGAAAGAGGGGAAATTTCATGTTGAGACTAGTTTTTAAATCGATTAGCAGTATTTGTAAGGAATTAAGTGACCTGAAGTACATTTCCATCGGTTCGTAACATCGTTAAAGGTAAAAGATACATTATAGAGATTCGGCAATGAAGGGTGATTATTTATTTTTATTTTTATTTCAAACTACGTCATATTACTCTGTTTAAGATCAATTCTCAAGATAGAAAAAGTACAAAAAAGGAAAAAGATTATAGAGAAAGGGGGAAAAAAGAATAATTCAGACTATACGGTATTTATAACAATTGTATATACTCCATATATATATACTTATAACTTTTCTATTCATCAGTGAATTATATTGAATTTTGGATGACATTTCCGTTTTATTTTGGACACAATCATCATTTTTGTTTCAGACCTTTCAATGGAGTATGGGTTGTAAACCCTGACTATATACAAATAATTTTATTTTATAACTGAAACATATATAGAAATTGGCTGTCAAAAAGTATACTCATCTCAGTTTTTTTAACAGAAGGTGTCATTCTTATTTTTATTTTACGTAGCGGATGTTTGCAAAAAAAAAAAAACAAACAAAAAATATTTAAAAATTGAATAACTCTGTAAAAATGTATTTACTCATTTGAATTTACAGTCAGCTTATTGGCTGATACGCTTTGCTAAGTATACGTGTATATGTTTCAGCCAATCTGAAACTCTATGGGACGCAACTCTTCTCTTAATGAGTAATTTTCGCTCTAAATGCTGTATCTTTTTGCTGACATCCTGTATATATTTCCAATTCTCCTCCTTTATCCCACCAGATGTGGTGTGGTCATCGCTGAAGGTTGACAGCTAGTCCCCTGAGGTCTACAACTATTTGCCCAGCGTCTTAACTTATCACAGCCAAGCTGCACTGACTTCCCAAACCTGCTTACCACTCACCGTGTTCTTCCTAGATGTTCGGCCATTACTGACGACTGGAGGTCGTTAGTCTCTGATTTCCAGGACTATCTTCATTTTTCTTTCAGATTCCAGGAGAACGGTGGTCTATATAGTCTCAAATCTAAGCTCCTTCAATCCTGACCACAATGTTTATTGCATCGTACGCCTACTAATATCAAGACTATCCAGACCTTCATGTTCAACAACTTCCTCAACTCTAGGGCCATGTTCTAGTACCTTTCCTGTTTGTTACTTCCTTTCATATGTTCACAATGAAATTCTGTAGTAAGGTACGCCTCCAAGTAAATGAGAATCGGTTAAATTTGGGGCAGATCCAGAACTTTTCCTCCAATTTGAGAGAATTCCTATTCATTTCTTACTAAAAAAAAAAAGTATATTCTGACAATTTTGGGAAAGCTGGGTCATACGCCAAGGGAAAATTAATCACATTTTGGGCTGGATCAAGGAATCTTGCTACACTCACTTCACCTGAATTGTCGCTATATAACAAGAGAGCACCTACCGAATATAGAATTTGTGCCCCAATTCTTCTGTTAATTCCAATTTGGTTGCACTGTCATATTTGTTTGGTTTATGGTGTTTTAAGGGAGCACCAGTCCATATGTACATTGGTTTGAACTGATTTAATCAAAGTATCTACCGAGCTCCACTGACCTATATCACTCATAATATTCTCTTGATGAGGAAAGACAAAGATGTAGGCAGCGTCGTAAATGGCAGCAGGATGATTGTCTTCCGTCTAAAACTCGCTGGCCTAAGTCAGTGAGGTCTTGATTTATGGCTTTGCCCCAAAACATTAGCAATGCTGTAGTGAAGCTGTAAGTAAACCTTAAACATATGATAGTTGCATGAGTTTAAGAAAGCTTAATGAATTAAGGACTTGCCCAGGTCGATTCTTCTCTCATATGGTTGACTTGCCAAGAGTTTTTCGTCCCTGTTCTAGCACTGATATTAGAACCTTTCTAATCTTGAATTAAATAAGTTCGTATCTTTTTTATATTAACTTGATGTCCAGTTCTCAGAGGTTTATTCAAATGTTAATATCTCCCACTTATTTCTTCCAATTCTTGATTTAGAATGAATCCAGAGATAGATTTCTGACCATTCCTATATGGCGTTCAGTCATTTTTAGTTTTGGATTCTGATCCCTAGCCGATCTTACAAGTAGCTCTAAGATACCAACACTTTATCTCTTGTGTTTTTAACATAATATTACCCTCAAGAGAGGGTTTATAGTTTGCGTGCAACCATCAAGTATTTTTTTTTTCAATCTTTTCCGAAAGTTAAAAAGAAATCCGGTGAAATTATCTTATTATACTGTCAAGCACGTAAAACAGAAGAGCAATTGAGTTCCTCCTGCGATCTTACAATTCATTCGGTTTTTTTAACAAATTTCACGTTGATACAATGAGGGCAGTAATTTTTCAACTGTCCACGATGTTGTCATTTATTAAAAGTATTTCTGCGCTGCTGATGATACTGATTATTCAAACATAACTGTATTAATGTAATATTATTAGATTCAGATTCTAATCTGAAGAGAATCTTACTGTCAGTATTAATGTCCTCACACATTTTTCAGCTTTTTGTGGGGTTTTGGATTGAAAGCAAAAATGAAACTGTTTGAAGAAATCGCATATCCTTTAGATTTCAGATTTGATTTAAATAGAACATAATAATACCAACATTTTTTACTGGACAACAAAAAGATTGGAGCATTAACTTAACAGAATTTATAAAAATACTTACGGGTTCTCAAATTTGACCTAATAAAACAAGAAAAAATGAGAGAGGAAATGAAAAAGGAATACATTAGGAGGAAGAAAATTGTTTTAAACAAAGGCAAGTAGCAGAAATCTGATAAAAAAGGGAATTATAACATGGACAGTATCAGTAGTACAATACACACGCCTATTTCTTTGATTGAAAAAAGGCTTCCAATCAATTAACTGGCGAAGGAGGAAACTTCTGACAAGGCTCTAAACCACACACGCGATGCGGATAGTTGGTAAGTGAAGGAGAAAAAAGGCAGCGGGGGACTCATCAGCATAGAATACTTTGCCAAAAAGGTAAATTAAGGGTTAGAAAAGCATGTGCAAAAAAAGATATTATGCAAACCGCCCGAAGCAGTACAACAGAAGTTGAACTTACGTGTTCACTTAATCCAAAGAACAGAAATATAAATTCTTCAAAGCAAAGGGAAAAGACAACCACTTAATGTACATAGATGACGTAAAAGTATTTGCCAAGAACAAAGGAGAGCCCAAAATGTTATCCAACACAGTGAAGGAATACAGTGATGGCATTGGGATTGAGCTTGGAATTGAAACATGCACACTAATGGTGATGTACAAAGGAAGGTTTACAGTAGAAGGAATCGAATTACCAGACGGCAATAAGATCAGAAAGGAAACGAAAAGGATATAAGAAAAGAATACTTTAGAAGGACAAGGAAAATATAATACAAACTAAAAAATCTGTCAGATGGAATGAACACATGGGCTGCATCAGTATTAAGATACTCAGAACTATTCCTCGGGTGGACAAATGAAGAACTCCATTAAACAGACTGATGGACAAGAAATCTTATGACAATGTCAAAGGCTGTCCTCCGAGAGATGACGTGGATGGACAGTACGTGAAGAGGAAAAAAGGCAGTAGAGGACTAATCAGCCTAGAGGACTGTGTCCAAAGGACCAAAACTCGACTTCAAAGGTATGTGGGAGCAAATAGTGAAGACATTATAAAGAGCGCCCGGACTACTTCAACAAAAAACAAAAAACTGACAAACAAAGGAGCAGCACAGGAACCAGAAAAAAAGAAGAAAAACAGTAAAAACTACGCGGAAAATCCGACAGATTGATACAGGATGTTGCAGATGAGAGATCATGAACAAGGTTATGCAGAAAAAACCTGAATTGCTCATCATGGCAGCCCTCGCAAATACATCAGGACTATCTAAATCGAAGCAAAATCAACAGAACACAAACAGCAAATGCCGTCTTTGCAGGGAAAGGGATGAGACTATGAACTACATAACCAGTGATTGTAGTCAACTATTACAGAAGGAGTATAAACACAGACAAGATTGAATAGCAACAGAGATTGAGCAAACGATTTTAGCCATGCAAAATAGTGGTACAAGCACAAAATGGAGACAGCCCTGTAGAATTGGAGTCACAAGTTACTCAAGGACCTTGACATCCGAACAGACCATCCCATCCAAGCAAGAAGTCTTGACCTGAAGATTATGGACAAGGAAAGAAGAACCTGAAAATGATTGGACGTGGCAAACCTTCGGATCCCAGAGAACATATTAAGGTAGAGGGAAAAGTTGGGGAAATACTGGGACCGTGCACGGTAACTGAAAAAGGTGTGGAACATGAAAGTCTTGGCAGTACTAGTAATAGTATGTGTACTCGGAACCGTACCAAAGACACGGTAAACAAGTTCGAAAAATGAGGATAAGATGAATAATTGAGAATATATAGACTTCAGCATTACTGGGGACTGCACGGATACCGAGGAGAGTGCTAGAAATATGATATCTAAGACTCCAGCTGTTAGCAACAGCTCAACAGGGAGAATATGAGATCGAGAGGAAAATGGTTGCGATTGAGGTACAAACCACTACACTACTTTGATAAGTGATGGAGATCTAGGAGGGAGGCTGGACACCTGAGGACACTTGCTGTCACTCTGTCTCCAGCGCTGACCATCTGACGACTGGTGTAATAATAATAATAATAATAATAATAATAATAATAATAATAATAATATGAACACCTGGGCTGTGTCAGTAGTTACGTATACAGGACCATTCCTAGGATGGACAAAGGAAGAGCTCCAATCAATGGATAGGTGAACAAGGAAACTTATGACGATGCATGAAGCATTACACCCTAGAGATGATACATAGACTATACGTTACGAGAAAAGAAGGTGGCAGGGGGCTCATCAGCATAGAAGATTGTGTCCAGAGAGCTAAAGTAGTCCTAGAAAGATATGTGCAAACAAATAGTGAAGAAATCATAAAGAACGCGAGAGATAGTGCAACAAGCAATAAAGTAGAAAACAATGGAACAGTACAGCAATCAAGAAAAGAAAGATGGGAAGGGAAAAAATTGTACGGTGAGTTTAAAAGACTGATACAAGATGTAGCAGACGAGAAATCATGGACGTGGTTGAGAAAAGGGAACCTTAGGAGAGAAACAGAATCGCTCATCATGGCAGCCCAAAACAAAAGCATACGGACAAACTACATAAAAACAAAAATCGACAGAATACAGACAAACAGCAAATGCCGCATGTGCGGTGAAAGAGATGAGACAGTAAACCACATAACTAGTGAATGTAGTCAACTCGCCCAGAAGGAGTATAAGCATAGACACGATAGAGTAGCAACGATGATACACTGGGAACTATGCAAACAAATGGGATTCAACCATGTGGAAAAGTGGTATCAGCACAAGCCAGAGGCAGTTTTGGAGAATGACAACCACAAACTACTCTGGGACTTTGACATCCAAACTGACCACCTCATCCAGGCAAGAAGACCGGACTTAGTAATAGTAGACAAAAAAAGGAAGGCCTGCCAAATACTAGACGTTGCTGTGCCTGCAGACCATAGAGTAAAAAAGAAGGAGAGTGAAAAAAAGGGAAAAATACCAGGACCTAGCAAGAGAGTTAAGGAAGATGTGGAACATGAAAACCAGGGTAGTACCGGTCATAGTGGGAGCACTAGGAACTGTCCCCAAAACGCTGAGGGTGAGACTGGACGAGATCGGGATTAGGGGAAGGATAGAGACCGTACAGACCACAGCACCACTGGGAACTGCACGGATACTGAGGAAGGTGCTCGAGGTATAAGTACTGCAACGAATTGTAGCTCTGTCATGATATGCGAAAGAGAGAGGAGACGTTAGCTGAAGTCCTGAGGAGACTTATTGTCACTCAGCCTTCAGCGATAACCACTGGGCAACCGTCGTAAAACTGTAAATCGTAGAATTACTGCGACCTATGAGTACTAGGAGAGGAGGGCTGGAGACTTGAGGAGACTTGCTGTCACTCAAACTCTAATGGTTACCACCAGGCAACTGGTGTGAGATTCCAAATAATAATTTTTATTCGGTTTTTAATGACAATAACGTATGCCAAAGTATGTGTACTCTGAGTTTCTAATGACATTGTTTAATCAATGATTAAAAAAAACTTCAGAAAGACTTTGCAGAGATTTTCTGTAACTGTTCAACACATTCTCAATTTTCAAAAAATCATAAAACGGAATAGATTCTTGCTAATCGTGAGTATTATAGGCGAACATAAACTAGAGATCCTTTGTAGACGATTGTGTTGATGACAATTTCAGAAGGGGAATTGACAGAACTGTAAGTCAAGTAGTCAACTGGAATAAAAGAAAGGGATTTGCTATCAATTGTGAGAAGATGCAATGCATGGTTGTGTCCAAAAAAAGACAACGAAAGGTGTGAGTTATAAATGGAAGACACCAAAATCTGGAAGGTACAAAAATTCAACAAGTTGTGTAGTTCAGTAACAACGAGAAGGGTTACTCAGAAATTAGCTGACGCATAGGAATAGCAAAAGAAGCCATTTAAAAACCGGAGAAGATATTCAAAGACAGAAAAATAGCATTAGGAACGAAGAAAAGATCGCTAAAATGCTCTATAATGTACAATCTCTCATATGACAGCGAATTCTGGACAACAATAATGTATCATTGAAGATGAATAGAGCAAAGTTGACATGAAAAGAGTCGATAACAAAGTCGTAGGGTGATTAGAAACTACAAAGAACTGACCATGTCAGTCGGAATTTTGAGGATGAAGAATCTCTCTACGCTGGCAAGCTTTCAAAAGTCCCAGCTCAACTTTCAAGAACAAAAAAATCCCATTCGTCCTGAAAAAAAAGGTAAAAAACTATTGCAACCTTTCGGAGGTCTCTTATGGAGCTGAAACACGAGAAATGACCAAAACATTGACCCTTAAACCGAAAACTATGCATGTGCGTAGGAGAAGATCGTATCACATGGAGATACCGCAAGACAGCTAAAAAAAAACAGGAGTCAGAGATATAATAGAATCCATTAGAAAGCTCAAATAGCAAAAGGCTTGTCATATTGTAAGGATGTAAGAAAACTGCTGGACATTACAACTTACAAGGTTGATCCCCAGAGATCATTTGCAGAACTATGGCTGGCGAAAAAAGTAAGATTGCGTGACAAACTTACAGTTTCCAAATGTAGTGGATCCACGAGGCCCATGTCAAAGAGATCTGGCAAATCCTAAGGGAGATATATGTTCAACGTTGGGTGCTTAAAAGGCTGATGATGATGAATGGAGAAAGGAGGTTTTGAGAACTTGATGTGCAAAGGATGCGTTTGAAGCAGGTGACGTAGAGGTTGGCAGATAGTATACTACTTGAAGGGTTTGAACAATGTATAAAAGATAAGATGCGAGAAAGCGTGAAATAGCAAGAGTTTCTGCGAGTGTCAAAGGAGAGGACAGTGTGGAGAGCCATTATAAACCACAGCCTGAAGCAACATGGTAAGGAGACAGAGATACAGAGACGGAGAGACAGAGAGAACCGGTACTCAAGCTCTTCAGTGGAGTGACTTTGGTGTTCATAGAGATATCAAACAGGTATGATATCGCCACTTGTGAAGAGAACAAAGAATATCAAGAGACAAATCTGTCTGTTTACTCAATACAAACTGTCACATGATCAACTCTTTTGTCAGCATGCTGCGTTGGGGATGATCAATCAAAATATCGGAAAAAGGGAGATCGATGAATAACTCTCGTAATAATTTCGGTATGGATCACTAAAAAAAGTCTGGATCTTCAAAAAGAAATAAGAAATATGCTGCTGGACACAAACTATGGGATCATAGTTGTAAAAACTCTGCATTACAAATTGATCCGCCTCACAAAAAAAACTAACAAGACTAAACATTACCTGCTAGATATAATTTGTAAATGCTGAAGAATTCAACCCTCTAGCTCCATTAGCCTTTACATGTTATGCATACATAAATAGTCAGTCAGCTGGATCGATCTATAAAAAAAATCTACGCTGATAGTTTTGGTTGAATGCATCAAAAAAAATCTTTGAAATGAAAAATAACAAGAATTCATGTATCATCCCATAGTTACACTCGTGACATGGTTATCTCCTTGATTTAAAGGGAAATATCAAGCCATCAACTGTAGATGATTAGAATTTCAATCGTTGGAATACTATGACTCAACGGCAAATCAGGGAAATTTCTATCAGTCACGCAATGGACCATTCAACTTGTTTAGCTTCTCTCTAGGTTTTTATGTCCGTAAATTTGATTGGGAGGTTACATCGTTTATAGGATAAGAACTGTCCTTGTTTTTGTGCAACCCTATGTAACCAAAGTTACCACGGCTATTAAAAAACAAATAAGCTGCTTCTGCCATATTTGAAAGGGTTAACGTACCAGAAAGTCAAATGACAAAGATCGAGTTCATTGAAGCGAAGTAAGGATGCTATGTGGTAGCTGCATGTTTCAGTAATTGTACTTAAAAGACCGTCTATAAACCTGCATGGCTGTTGATATATGTGTGCAAGAGGATAACACTTTATGGGACGTGTATACCTGTCTGAGAGTCGAATCGGACTTGTGGAATAAAGATGGCCGAATTTTGATGAGTTTTTCGATGACTGGACTAATGATCTACAGCCGGTTGTTCTCCTGCCAAAGAGCAATCAACTGAAGAAATATTTTACGAACGATCATTTAGCCGGAAAGATATATGGCATTTTTGAATACGACAGACTAACGTCATTTAATATCTGATACCTTTTAGTTTTAGTCAATACCATTATTGCGTCTACCATCATAAGTAATAATCCCAGGTCTGACTATTTTTTCATTTTATGGAGCAATTATATTACTGCCAATATCTTCTATAGCAATATAGAATTTCCTCTCGTAAAATATGTTATATAATTCATGATAAATCTGTTTGTTTCATACAGCTGTTTCATTGCAAAGAGAAAATCATGGTGTTTGTTGCCTTCATACCGAACCCATTTTTCGAGCTTTTTCGTTTATCAATTTGTTTTTGGTTTGATATTATCACACTGCCAACACCCAGAATCTGTGACATGTCTCTGGCAGTTTGGAGTGGATCTTGTTCGGCCGGTATCTTCGATTGTTCATTTTCAATCGCAGATAGACATCCTCACCGCAGTGAAAGTTGTTTAAGACGTATTATGACTTGTATTGTAAGTAACTCTTTTAGCTCTTAATGGGAAAATGTTAGAGATTGAGGTTCTTGTCTCTTGATGGTTTGAGATGGTGTCGGCACTGGAAGTGCAGTAGGTTAAAGGGTGATGTACAAAAAAGAATCAATGCCAACTACGAACTTGGACGCAGAGATGGAACGAAGTAAAAAGAACACATACAAATATAGGGAAGGAAAAAAAATATATATTTAATACAAAGACACATTAATGACAAATGACAAAAGGAAAATGAAGTATATATAAGAATAACACAAATCTAACGGATCGTGTATAGGGACGAAAAGAGGAGAGGTAGCGAAAAGTTAGCGCTGTCTTGTTGATTGTACTGGCGTCGGAGTCGAAACGGAGTTGTCTGAACTGCTACGATATCAGTATGGCTTGAATCGTACCACAGGATTCGTGAAAACGAGGTTCAGTGTGCAAGCCATATTGCCAAGTGTGCATGGGCTATTCTTTGACGCTGATGATCTCTCAACGGACGGACTATGAAAGACAGAGAACACAGAGTTTTATCCATGCATGTTTCCCGGAGTAAGGAAATTTAGGAAAGATTACCATGACTATTCGATAGTAAAAAAAGATTTACCATTTCATTCACGAGAGTGGGGGGGGGGATACGCGTTTGGAGCACGTGATGAACACACGGTGTTGATGCTACGTAGCTGTGCGTAATTGTGATACCTCACATTGGTGAAGTTAAATGGGCAAAGTTGGTACAGAGATAGATCACGATGGGAAAATGGTCAAGATAAAAACGACCTGGAGGTTGCCAAATGATCACAATCTTGGGGAGAAAGAAAGAGAGAGAGAGGGAGAGAGTAGCCAGCCACAAGTACCGAAGCTAAAATCTTGACCAGCTAGGAAAGCCGGTGCAAATGGGAATTGGACCAGAGAGAGGAAAAATGACAGAAGAAAAATGACAGAGGAAAAAAGAAAAGTGCCAGGACCAAAGGCATGACCAGTTAAGGGTGCTGGCGCCAATGAGTATTAGACCATGTGTATCCAAGAGTTTTATTAGGGTCGCCGTGACGTTTTTTGATAACTAGCTGAAAAAAGGTTTCGAATTTGATTCCTAACTAAAAGTAAAGGGGTGCAACACTAATTCATCGTGGTGAAAGGGGATTACATGCAACTATTTTTTTTCATCTTCAGGCATAAGGGTCCACATGGACTACAGATAACTCTGAAAGTACGGTTTTTCATGGAAAGGTAATTGCAAGAAACAAAACTAGTAATATATATATATATATATATATATACATATATATATATATGTATATATATATATATATATATATATATATATATATATATATATATATATATTATACCACAGATCCCTGCAAAAACAATAACATCAGAAGCCAGCTTTTAAAAGAATTAAACAATTATCAAATCTTGTAATAGTAGCCTGAACATTTTGAATGATATTCTCTTCAAGTGATTAAAATCATTTCCGGCAGATTTTGATTTTGAAAAACAAAAAAGTGTATTCGATTGTTAGAAAGAGGTATTTTAAAGATATTGGAATTAAACGAGTATTTTGTTGATATTAGAGTACTCTCGAATTTTTGGCTCTTCATTTCGTGATGTTGATGACCCGACCCTTTATCAACTGAAAGTAGGGTCCAGACTATGCAACACCAGAATCCCAGGAGTTCCAGAAACTCAGCCCTGAGCGTGCGGACTTTTTGACGCTAACCCGACTATTAATGTTTTTGAACATTTCAAAATGTTTGTACCTTGAAAAGGACTTTATTTTACAAACAACGTAAAATAGATATGAAACCAATCTTTGCAGCAAAATTGACAATTTTTTCAAAACATGTTCACCACCTATATATTAAAAGACAAATATTTAAAAAAATATTTCAACTAAAATATCAGGTTTAAATATTTATTTGTTCTGATTTTTGTTTGATTTCTAAATTTCCCAGGTGGCGATTTCTCGGTGAAAATACTCGTATATTGTTCATACAATATAGTATGCAATATAATAAAAGACTTAATATCGGCATTCTACTAAAATCAGCAACCTTGAGTTTCGGGATATTCAGAACTTGAACAATTTAAATAAGATTATTTCATTCAAAATGTCAGTTTGGGGGTTTCAGATATCTATGTCCGTGACGTTATTAATGATCGCTTATATGGATTCATTCAGCGAAAACCGTTAGACAATAGCAATTTTCCTCCTTACAGCTATTTGTTGAAGCATTACAAAGTGTAATTCCAGTAAATTGAATTCATTGACTCAAACTTGTAATCATATGCTCTATTTGTGTTCATATTTTACCTAATTTTAGAAAATCACCTTATAAAAATGTATGAAGTGATCCCAGTATCAGCATAAATCAGTACAGGTAATATATGTCACATACATTACTGAAAAAAAGATTTTATGAATTTGGAAAAATGTCACCATAAATAAAATATATGGGTGTATGGGTACTAGTTTGAGTAAATGTATTTGATTTCTGAAAATACGCTTCGTAATACTAGAATAATTCAATGAGAGGGAGATGTAACGGTGTGGCAATAACAGATAAGAAGTACTTAGCAAGCAATCGCTGTAAATTGTTGCAAACGAAAACATCCCAAAAGTCTCTTTAAATAAGACCTCTTGACTGGTACCTTCAGTAAATTTATCCTCTCAAATCAAGTGTTTTAAAGAGATTTTGTAATTTTAAGGCGTTGGATACGCGAGCACTCAAGAGGCATCACAGTATCTCAATTAAAGGCAAAGATAAAATGGACAAAACTCCAGAAGACATCTTAACGTGAATTCAATGTCACCAGAATCGCAGAGATGAACTTCAATTCAAGATACTTCCTGTAACCCCCAAAACTTTGGTTGGCCGATATTATGGAACAGACTAGCCAAAATCACAACCCTTCATCCAAAGAGTTGAAATATAGACCCATTTTTTTAATGAGAGATGTATGGGACTGGAAACAGTAATGCCACTCCAAAAGTGTATACAATTAATCTTCATATGATAATGGGTTTGATATGACTTTTAAAATCCATATATTGTCTCGGATTGAGATTATGGTATGGAGGCTGATGAACACTTCCCATACAGAGTATGGAGTCACTTGCAGTTAGCAGGCTACCACGTGACTAAAACGATGACATATTCCTCATCAGTGTACGAACCAATCTATTTCGAGGGGTTATTTTTTTTAGACAAACGAGTCCCTCTTTACTTGGAAGATTGGCATAGCAATATCTCCCTTGCCCTTTCACCCGTTGTGTCCAATTCGTAGTTGAGAAAAAGGTCGAAAAGGCAAATAGCGTTTGTTAGCGTGATCGATTTTGAATGGGCAACTATGAATTAATGATTTTCTGCAATCCATCGCTATTGTCCTTAGAAAAAGGGTAACGGCCGAAATTACTCTTGCCCGTTGAACAGTGTCTGATATCTGATAACCTGTCAGAGACAAGTCGTGTTAAAGGATAGGACAATTCCTTCAATGAACCACGGGATATTTAGCATATACACTGAGCCCGGCTTTGTGACTCATATATTCAACTTTTGCGTGTGCTAACAATCCTTGTCATGTATAGACACCCAATAAATATATATACATATATATATATATATACATATATATATATATATATATATATATATATATATATATATATATATATATATATATATATATATATATATATATATATATATGAGATCTTAACTGCAAATTTGTTTTCACGCTTTTCTACGGTTATCAATTGATCTTCAATGAAAATCTCTAAGATATGACACACATACATTGTTTTGTTAAGTTCAGTTTTTTGGAGACGTTCTGTAATATCATACTCGTTGTATTTTGGAGATATTCAGCAGTTTCATGATAAATACAACATTATATGATCATCATTAGAAAAAAATTATACATGTATATATATACATATGTATATATTTTTCATAAATGGTCGTATATGATTTTATTCAATATACAAAAATCACATAGGGGGAGGTACTGATAAAAATTGGTCAGTGCCGATACCATTACTGGCGCCAGTCATCAGTTACTTTATTGGCAGCAAGTGCATAAAATTATACGCACACGCACACACATACACACACATATATATGTGTATGTGTGTATGTATGTGTGTTTGTGCGTATGCTTTTTTTTTAAATATGGATATATGATCTGGTAGAATGATTGAATATTGCATTACATTGGAACTTTTACGGAGTATTGATCTCTCTCGTTATCACACAGTTTTGGTTGTGTTTTGGTTACATCTTTTTAGCGTTTAATTTTCCTGTCCAAGTTAATTCATTTCTGTTAGTTTTCGACGGTTCCTTTCGGGAGTTGCAGTTTCAACTTCCGGCAGACATATTGAAAATACAACATCTTTTTTGGACTGATTCAAATACGTAAGAGTGACTTAGGTGCAATTCCCTCTCACGTTTTGTATAATTCTTAGTCTAGGAATGCCCCTTTTCTCACCTTGAAAAGGCATAGTCTATAAAGGATACGGCTAGAATTAACAAAACGACCGCATATTATCTGAGTTGTTTAAATAGGGACCAGAGAAGCGTAGAATGGATGTAATAATAAAAATTGTTTTCGTAATGAATAACATTCCATTGAAAATACCTCATCATATTATTCCCTTCAAGCTATTTCTTTGTAACTTCTATAACTTTAGAAGACTGTTTTTTTGTCTAGCACTTTTAAAACGGGTAGAAGAGACCAAAATTAGTTATGTCCTGGGGCGTATAGAGTCATTTTTTTCTCACTGATTGATGACACCTGCCTGTACTGATAGTCTCATTTTGAGCAGAAACTTTTCGGCCATTTTTGTTCTAAATTCAATTCATAAGTGCTCCAAGCAAAAAATTCTCTGCATTAAAAACATTATCACACTTTTACGAACGAATGCTTACTTCATTCCTTGTTGGCTGTTGATTATAGCATAGTTGTTGTTTATGACAAGCGGTAATAAACAGTATGTATACTACATTTCAGGTATAATTTGGGGGAACTTTTTCTTGAAATAAATTCTAAACAGAACTATGCAACTGACGCTAGTTGGCACATTCTGAATTCGGATACTTGTTACGCTGTATTTGTCTGCAATTGACGCAGAGGGGAAACATAAAAGTTAAAAAATAAGGAAACAAACTCGAAACGAGTCATTGGTGTTATCATTTTTTAAATCTGTTCTTTTTCCCATATCTCTCTTATTACGAAGCATCATTGAAGTCCACTCGTATATGATTCAATTTGTCCATCCACTAGGTCAGTGTACTAATTTCACTCAAATTCATTCTTTTGTCCAGTTTAAAATGATATTAATATTTCTCAAATAAAACAATACATTCACCACATATGTACCTGAAAGCAAGATAACTAACTCGAAATGCAAATTTGGAAAATGATTGTGAAAAAAGGTGATAATCGTGGTTCTATGAAATTACGGAATGTATTGCAATAAAATCGATAAAAACCGATTTAACTGAGAATGGTCCTCAACATTTTTCCTATCTGTGGGGTAATTCTGTTGCAAAAATGAGGAGTGAATAGAATCTGGAAGGTCTGAGATGGGAACAAAAGTCTGATAAGATAAGATGAAAAGGAGGACTGGAGAAGAAATGGTCCAAGAAAAAAAGAGTGCATACCTTTTGTTGTTAATTACAGTCACGTAATTCTCCACCGGTGAAGTTGAGGACTTAATTGCATTCTTACGTGGAGTAAATCGGTCGAAATGGGAGTTGTGTGAACGAAGGATTTTCTTTATTCCGGTTACGTATTTTCCTGATAATCATGGATAACTTTCTATCTTTCTAGAGATCAAGAACGTTCAGTTCTCAACTCTGTCTCACTCTTTCATTTTATTTTCAGCCTGCACCCTCTTTTTTTATTATCTCTCCTGCTTTGTCACGGCTTATTAACTTCCTAAGCCAGCCTGCTTCGTGTGACTTAGCATGGGGCAGTATGAGTCTAGCACTCAGTTATTAGCCTTTTTCTTCTCCACTTAGTCACGGTCAATTAGTTACAGCCAAAACATCTTTGGCTGACTTCCTAGCATGTCCAAAAGCACGCCTATCCCCAGTGAACGGGGAACGCCGACTGACTGCTGACCAATTCTTCCTCTCTCACGGGATTAACCCCCCTCCTAACCAACTCTGGGTAGCCTATCAAAAACAAATTATCCTTGACCCCCACCTCGCAGGAGGAGCCAAATTTAAGAAATATCACAATGTTACAAGCGTTCCTTTGCAAAGGGAAAGAACTATCAGGTTTTCTGTGATACACAGCCTGCAAAAACAGTATTATGCGACTGGTCAAACATGTTTTGATCTCTAACCATCTAGGCTGTCTCCATTGACCCTGTAGACTTCAATCCAACCTGCATACGTGTATACATACTCATGAGCATAAATACACGTATGTATATACACATACACACACATGCACAGGAATGAATAAGTGCATTGATATATCCTCGTCCGTTCTGAAAAGGAACTGCTATTTAATCAGCCTTCACTCTAACGGTAACAGGTCAAGTCGGCCAACAACAAATCGGCCCACCGCATATCAGTCAAGTCACCCTTCCTTTGTGGACCAACTTGACCAGCCTTTTTGACCAAGTAGGACATTCTATTCTTATTTGAAACGGAAGTATCAGTAGATTTTTTATGGCAAATAAATACGTTTTGTTTTCGCAAATAAAAAGGTTTGTTTGTTTCCCACAGCTCCTCTGAATAACTTCATCTAATAAAAAAAAAAAATTTTTTTTTTGCAAAACAAAGAAAACTTTTTTGTGGTTTCGTTTTGTTCATTTTTGCGTATTAAACGCATCTGAAATAATATATATTTAAAAGTAAAAAAAAAAGAACAACAAACAAAGCATGTTTCAGTTTCAAGGTGAAAAAAAACCCAGTTATCTACGGATCATTTTTTTTTTTTTCACTATCAATATCTATTATCTTCATAGTGAGATCCAGTACAGCCTGTCGAACATTACTTCGAGAAGAGATGGTCGCCAAACACGTAAGCGAAATGAAAAACCCATTGTGATGCGTCAACGATCTACAAGGATATGTGATAATCTTTGTAAAAGGTGGCAGGTGTTTGGTAGATGCAATATCCACAATGAAAATTACTGACACTTGACAAATGATATGTCAACTAAATTGGCTTGTTACACAACGAAGACTTGAGCAATGATGTTCGTGCTTTGAATTCAAAATACAAAAAATTAATGTAGAATATATAAAACAAACTAGTACAACAGTTGAGAAATCAAAACAAGGGAAATCCCAGTCAGATATTCTAGATTTAAGAAAGCATTTACAAACAGTAGTGTATTGCATATTGTGGTAACTTTTCTGCCAATCTGGAAGATAGAAGATCACAAGGAAACTTTATGATCTTTTTGTTAGGTGATGATTTTCAATATATGTCTATTGCTTGGTCATCGAAACGGTTTGGTAGTAGAGTTGTCAAAAGTATTCTAGCCGCGGAAACTTTAGCAATGGTTAACATGACAAAAGCTAACATTTTTTATAGAAAATTATTATTTCAATCGTCACAGTTATGAAATTATACTTATTACATATAGATCAACAGCAAAAAAAAAACATTCACTATCCCTGTCTCCATGATGTCGTATATTGAACGGCACAGATTTTACACGAGAGACTTCACATAAAGATTCTCATCTTTGGAGAAATCATGTTTTGTCCAAGTATACATTCAGACCTGAGAGGTACTCTTTATCATTATACAGATTGTGTTCATCTCAAAAGAAAAGAAAAAAAAGGGAAGAGCTGTTAATCATTAATGATTTTCGTGCGCCCAAATTGTTCTTACCAATGTATCCCAGGGTACAGGGGAAATCCGTTCATAATAAACTGTTGTCTTCCCGTCGGTTGTCAGTTTTTTTTTTAAATCTTTCAACCTTAAGATTGTGACAAAATGAGCAACCTATTGGGGTTTACCAAGTTTGCTTATCACTCCAAAGCTCATTTCACAGACACAAAACTGGTTCGAGCTTCTTTTTTTTCTTTTTTGATAGAGTACACATGTGGATCCTGCACAGTTGTCGATTATGATGGTTTAAAACTCCACGCACTTGAGAACCCGATTGCCAGCACCCGCACACTTATATTGAAAACACAGTGGAGTCATAGATTGTTTTTAGATGTGTACGCAGAAGCCTAGATAAATAAAGGCCTATAAAGAAAAAACAAACACACGTTTGATATATCCTAATATATATTCCTCTAATCTCATATTGATTCCTCTCCACCAATAAGATAAATAAATAACAGAAACATAAGTGAATAAATAACAAAATACGTAGAGAAATAGTTAAATAAATGAATAACCAAAAAAAATGAGAGATAACCGTAACATCGTAGAACTTCCAACGAGGAAAAAAATGATAGCGGGGAATTGATTTACTCGGAGCAAAACATTAAAGCTCTCTATCTACTTGTCACTAGTTGAGGTTGTCGAGAGGGAATTCGTTGATAAGCACTGACACTTTCGACATTCAAAACATGGCCACCATTTCGGGAATTGAGTGAGGGTCGCCGGAGGGTCCGTTGAAACGGGAAGAACGACGGTGGTGACTGAAGTGAGGCGTGGAAATGCTTCCAGTGGATTCTTTTCGCTTCGGTTTGCCTTTGATTGACAGTACAAGTACCGTTATTTCCTCAGTTTCCTTGATTTGGGGTCGGACGGTCGCAGGGTCGGGGTGGGGGCAGGTTTGGTGAAGTTCTTCCGTCAGGATATTCTCATAGCGATCGATTTTTTTTTTTTTTTTTTGGTATGGGGTCACTGCAGTTTGAGTCAGACACGCACACATACACATGTACACGCAGAGATACAGACATCCATACACATATACATACATAGAAATACAAACACATGTATGGAAATATAGGACCATACGGTAAACATACACCTGCGCATATAAACATATTTTGATTCTGTCACCAAGGAAGAGATATATCGTACGAAAATGTAGAGTCCCAGGAGGGACATCTGTGGCCTATGTAAACGTAAAGACACTATCTATATTTTAGTGACAATGGCGTTGGCAGACACATACCCTATCTGTTTTTGTTTTTTTTCTTCCGTTTTTTTCTTCTGTTTTTTTTTTATTTGTTGTTGTTGTTGGTTGGTCCTGTTGATATGTCACTGTCACTGAACCAACGTAGCCATCAAAGACAGGGGAAGGTTTTATCTTTATTCGTATTTGTGTACTTTGGTGTGTTTGTTTATTTGTTGTTGTGTTCCACTACTCCTGTCCAAACTGTTTTTTCTAGAGACTCGAAAAGCTGCATCAGTACTCCATCTTCTAAAAAATATTCTTTTGATGTAAGTAAAGCAAGCTTGGTTGGCTTTCTTTGACGCAGGGCTTATTTTGACGAATTCGATAATAGCATCTACTGTCCCCGGAAATCTTTTTCTACATACCGGAGAATGTGAATGATTTTGTTTACTTTATTTCAGATATTTCCCAGTGGAAAACGCCAGTAAGATCATAAATATAATTTCATCTGCCCATATTTATTCAATTTTTTACATGACTTCATGTGTTAACCCTACGGTTGTTCAATTATCGACTGCAATGAGTCTTTCTACTTTCTCAATATATATCAACCATAGCTGAGCATACCTCAAGCTCTTTTGGGAAAGATTGGGTTCAATAGATTGTTTTGTGCGAATGAAGACGTCTTGTCTGTTGAGTAAATCAGCATTCAGAAGTTTCTTTTCATCGATGGCATCATCACAAAACTATGGTGCCATAATAATCGGAAATGTCAGAGATTTTTTATTATTATTATTTAAGAGCATGATGATGATGATGATTCTTTTATCTAATCGTTACCCCGTCGATACTGTTGGGACGAAAATTATGAATCAACAGATAATCCCTCACCAAACACCCGAGGAATTAACTGAAAAATATCAATCATCAGTATATATATATATATATATATATATATATATGTGTGTGAGTGAGGTGACTATATATATATATATATATATATATATATATATATATATATATATATATATATATATATACATGAATGATAATCGTAACTAATCTAAATTATTTCATGAATAGAAGTTCTTTGCAAACGACTAAAAACAACTTCATTCGTCATTAGTCCACGTCCTGTAGTTCTTGGAAAGTTTACTTTCTAATGAAAACACAAAAACAAAAAAATTTTTTTTTTTACTTTCAGATCAATTTTTTAACAATACACCTTCTTTTCTAATAATAGTCCTTTTTTTCTCAACCTCTTTTCTGCCCCTTTCCTTTAACATTACGTTTGTATTTCTAACATTAGACCCTTGCTTTTAAACTTTCTACCATTTTTAACAGCTGATCGTTCTTTTTCACATATGTCACCTCTGTTCTTGGGGATTAACTCTACTTCTAGCATCAAAACTCGTTTTCAACATTAGCCCAAACATTTTCACATTCATATTCCTTCTCATATAAGCATCCCTTCATTCAACAATAGCCCCCTTTTTAATAATGTAATAATTCTTTTTAATTCAAATTTAGAAACAAATTAAATGCTATGCTACATGTTGAGCTCTGTACTTATATGAACTCCAACTATACATATGAGGTATATGTATATAAAATCTCTTAATCTGATTCTGATAAGAAAACATGAGAATATATATATATATATATATATATATATATATATATATATATATATATATATGTCTGTGTGTGTGTGTGTGTGTGTGTGTGTGTGGGTGCATCACTTTATATATATATATAGATAGATAAATAGATGGATAGACCGTTTTCAATATGCAAATATGACATCTTTATGTATGCGTCATATCCGATGTTACGCTGATCATTCGTGGGCGTTTTTTATGTAGTGACTCCCATATCTTCAGGGAGATGGAGAAATGAAGAAAAAATGAAGACAATCGGATTTTTTCCATTGGAATTTGACGGGATGGGCATGCAGTTCAGGTTGTCAGTAGATGGACAACCTTGCGTTGAGGTATCATATATATATATATATATATATATATATATATATATATATATATATATATATATATATATATGTCATTATGCTATCTAAGCAGGATTAAGAATAGGCTATTGTATAAGAAAGACTAGTTAAAGTTGTTTCTTTGTTTTTCTGTATGTGTGGAATTCGTGTAATCAGTCTGTGTGTGTGTTTGTGTGTTTGTAGAAAAAGTTTAGATTAATAATATGTCCAAACGTGAGGCACGTACGTCTGATAGCATACAAATACATCGTAAATCCCAGCACTGATAAATACAATCACAAGGCAGTATGTCAATGCTAGGTGCATCCCTCTAAATAGTGTGCAGCTACATAAAACCATACACCCTGCTGGTGTACGATATGTATTTGTATAGTTTGGCTTAGATCAGACTCAACACACAATTAGGTTACGTATATATCACATCTACATACCTGTGCTTGATGTGCATAGTTCGTATAAGTACAGCGATATGGCAATTTGACCATGTAGTGTCTATTTGTACGCACAGTATATACTCAGGTCACGATGATTGTTGACCCTCTAATACACAGTGAACGGTCATTCACCAGTGTATATCAGTTCAGTCATATATATGATACATGCCTAATGATTGATGCTGGGAATGCACACTGCATACCGGTTCTGGCGTATGGGTACCTTAGCCAAACGCATACATATGTCTGGTCGGTCGTACAAACGTTCTGATGCGTATTCATAAACGCATTTAAGTGCACATCTTTTTATAAAGGTGTGGTGATCGGCAAATATTTTTCTGTAGGACAGATACATGATCCCTTACCCAATCACAAGGCCGGCTATCTACCCATAGACACCCAAAAACTCACTTCCACCCCATCTGCTCACAACACAGAAAACCCATGTGTTCTTTTCTCTCCATCATGCTGATTATGCAGGAAAATCCCCCACGAAACGTCAGTGAATAATATTCACCCAATCTATGTATTCCTCGCAGCTTATATATTTTTCGTCATATAAATCGGTTTAAAAATGATAAATATCATGAAAAGTCCTCTCCACGAAGCTGTTTATAGGTTCTTTTGTGAAAAAATATTTGTGCAAAATTTAATGGCATTTGAAGGTCTATAAGTTTGACCACTTATGCTAAAGAATGTGGGATTTTATAAATAAAATATATATTCTGAAAAATCAATTCATAGATTTGACATTCGATTTTAGATGTGTAATAATAAGATAGAGAATGTTATTTGTATTATTGGTATAACAAATGCATATGAACAAACAGTAATTAATTTTCATTGTTTATCACCTATCAGCGTACTTTTGTATGATATTGGCATTCGTTTTCAACAGGCAGTCAATTCTTGTTGGGGAACTAATCTTTTGCTTCATCGTAGTGTTGGATGAATGCAATACCTCCTTCAGCCACATTTCTGATAACTTTCATCTTCAAGGCACGTTCTCAAAGATCTTTATTGTCATCTGACCAATCTTGCCGATCGATTTTAATAAACTGGTGTGCCTCTTCAAAACCAATGATTTTCAGGGTTTAAAAAAGAATCAGTTTTCTTTGACAACAATTGATTATACATACAATTACCTAAATCACCCAAAGACCGGTATTTTGCAGGGCATTCGAGATTTTTCATCATTTATCTATTTGTATTTGTACTAATCCTGTCATCGAAAAGCCAGTATAATCATGTGCTCCACCAAGTAGCACAGATGAGGGCTTTTTCTCTATTCGGATATATCTTCAGAATGTCCAGCATTTCAAGGTCACTGAGAGGGTATCACATTAGTATTTGTCGTAAACCGAATTTTCGAATAAAGCCAGCTATAACATTTTGTTTCTCACGTAACTTGAGCTGGAACTGGTTTCTGAAAAGGTAGATTTTCAGCGCACATCTCTACTTTTCCATCTATCTTCCGCGAAGGGTTAAACCTTGAATTCAAATGGAAATTTGAATGTCAGTTTTCCTTCCAGGGAAGACTTAAGACACTTTAAGGAATTGCTTACATTTGTCACCAGAACGAGTTCCATGCAATGCAGTTGGTAGATATTTGAACATTCATTTTTCATCTCTTGAATGAACTTTACAGTGGTTGGACAGATTCAATTTTTTGACAAAGATTACCATTTCTCTTCAAATTCCTTGAACAGGCCAGGTCCAAATATTGGGCAAAATATTGATGGAAATACAAAAGCCTGTTTTGATTTCTGAAATATGATGTACTAGCTATCCATATAAGCTCATATCTCATTGCCTGTTCAATCTTGAAACTGACTCGTTGATGTCAAACAGTATTGGATGCAGCTGTATCTACGTACCATTGTCGTATAGTTTGAAGTTTTGGCATGGCTTATGCCTATCCATTTCCCTGCTGCGTCTTTGAGACATCGAGAAGCATCTCCTGGAAATTGAAAATGATAAGAATCGCTATTCATTTCTTCCCCCACTCAATACCGGGGAGAAGATCTCCATTCCAATGCAGAAGGACAGTGTCGTCGAGAGAGAATAATGCAAGATCATTTCAGGATGTCTTTTTCTTCCTGCTTTGTCATTGACGACGAATGGAGTTTCGGATGATTGTCACCAAAAATGGAACATGACACAACATATCTGCCTGCTTTTTCAACACTGCCATGCTGTCATTGAATTTCACTTACTGAATCGTTACGATCAAAACCCCTTCGGAAGTATCCTGCTGCGAAGATCAACTTCAGAAATGTTAAACAGTAATTTGATCATCATCATCATCATCATCATTGGTTCTTCAGCATCTATCGTTGAACATAGACCTTCCCCTAGATCCACCAAATCTTTCTATCATGGGCGTCACAAAGCCTGTACTTTCCTAATTTGTTTACTTCATCACGCCCTCTCGTTTTTTGTCGGTCACAACGTCGCATCTGGTCTCTTGGGATCCACTTAGCTAATCTAATGATTCCCAGACTCTTGTTTTATTTCCAATATACTGTACTGTCTTATGATCACTCCATGTGATGTTGAGCAAGATTCTCTCATGTGCACATTGTAAGGCCCTCAGTTTGAGTGGTAATCTTTTGGTTAGGTTCCGTGTTTCGGCTTCATTTTTGACCATCGGTAGGATACATTAGTTGTATAACTTACTTTCAGGACTAATGGGATTTTCTTGTTCTTAAAAGTCGAGATTCTCTTCCAAAAGCATGTCAATATAATGTGATTCTTCGCCCGATTTCTTATTTTTTCAAGGACTTCAAGGACACTCGCTATCCTAGGTACATATAGAGGTCTACCTTCTCCAGCTGGGCATTTCCGAATTCAATTGTTATGTTTTTGTCCCCAACGTGTTTTTGGCATATGATATTTGTTTTGATGAAGTTCATGAAGAGGCCAACTTTATTGTTTGCTTCATTTAGTTCATCTGATATCATTTGAAGATCGCAAAAGTTATTAGTACTGAAGACAAGATTATCTGCAAATCTGGGGTCACTCAATCATTATAAGATGGACTGTGAACAATATGTTTACACGTCATCTAAATTTACTTTGATTATATGATGATAATCTTCCGTTTGTGTGTCTCGTTTGAATCCATTCAATAGCTCCATGTCTTTATATATATATATATATATATATATATATATATATATATATATATATATATATATATATATATGTGTGTATATATATATATATATAATGTATACTATAAAGTTTGACACAGACTCGGTAGTAAAGTCTTTAGAGGTAAGGTTTATTAATCATTAGATGTAAATGGTCCAGGCATCTTTCGGGATTCTTCCCATCTTCAGTGGTGTGTGCTGTGTGAGTATATGTTTTATATATATATATATATATATATATATATGTGTGTGTGTGTGTGTGTGTGTGTGTGTGTGTGTGTGCATGTGTGTGTGTGCGTGTGTGTGTATATATATATATATATATATATATATATAGTTCATGTGAGATCTCTTATATTATTGAATAGTACATTAATTCTGTTTAGAATTAAATAAACCTACAGAGAAGCCTACACAAGATCTTGAAATTTATAGAAATTTTATCCGCTGCAATATACTCCATACACGGGAAGCTTTTATTAAAAAAAGTATTCGAAAAAGATATTTAAGAAAACAACCTTGATGAGAAAATACAGTGGCAAAATCCTGAGAATGCTTTAAATTTTGCAACGGACAAATATCTATGCTGACCTCACTAAACAGTAATCACGTAGGTTGTCAGTGTTGCACCAGCCTTAAAACTTCCCATAGCATGTCAAAATGACTGCAGCCCTTCGTCATTGTCAAGAGGCCGACTGAAGCATGGTACTTTCTGAAGCACCTGGAGAGCTACATTGGTCCAAGAGGGTAATTTTGAGGGTTTTGTAATCGTATGATGGATCAATTTTTTTTCCTCTCCCAGAAAACAGCTGGACCAAGTAAGACAAGCTTTTGATCGGGAAATGTAATAAAAAGACTTTTTACGAATGATCCCTTTAATAATGTAGCAGGAATGTCAATGCAAATAAACGCTAATTTCTCGCACAGTAGCCAAATGATTGAATGAATATGAATTGGAAGCTTCCTCTGAAATACTAAACCCATCATAAGCAGAAATAGTGATAGACATGAACATGCAAATAAGACATTATATGGAAAGAACATAATTGCTGTAAACTTACTTCCAGTGTTGAAAGTAAATTCAATCTATTTGGATCCGACGACAGCATGTGTGTCACGATATTGGGGAGTCTCCTCTACATGTGTCTGGCCTGTTGTGAGAATCGATGTATAGGAAATGTTAATGCGTATCTAAACCTTGTGAACCGACGAGCCATTCATTCTCTGCAAGCATATCCCTACTAGCCATCCACATTTATGCAGGACAGTGATCCCTGTCACAAGGCTAAACGAATTAAATATTATGTTGAGAAAGATAAGATTGAAGTCATGAGATCACTTACAGGAAGAACGGGCTTAGATTGCAGGGAGACCATATGGATTTTTGAAGGAGACAAGGTTAGATAACGAAATACGAGTTCTGTAACCGATTTAGGGGGAAACCTGAAAGATGATTGGGGAAAAAAAACACAAGCTCTGTGCCAGGGCCAGGGGACTTCGCAGTGTCAAAGTTATTGCTGATAGGGGTTTCTGTATTCCTCATTAGTTGTTTTTAGTTAGATTATTCACAAACGTTCAATTACTCTTTTGTAGACTCCACCATGAAAATGTTAATATATACGCGTTCTCAAAATTTGTCCATCATTTTCTGCCTTAAATAAACGTTTTCCTTCAATATCGTTCTTCAATGAAAATATATTTGAATAGATCGTTCCCTTATTGTGACCAGCACCACACACACACACACACACGCACACACACACACACACACACACACACACACACATATATATATATATATATATTGACATGGGATATTTAAAGCAGAAGAAAAACCACAGAACAAATTGCATAGATTGCACTGGTAGATGTTGGAAAATAAGTGTCTGAAGTGACACGTAAAGAAAGTTTTTAATGTTCAGTGTTTAAGGCTGTAAAACTTTCAAGACAATATCTATCAATATATCAATTCATATATACATATGATTTTTCTCTATCGATTCCTCTCAGAAACACGCACATACACTCACACATCCTTATCGGTATGTACTAAATCATTGTTAGAAATTGTGTGCATGTGTATGCATGACAGCCCTCACATGTATATACGAAGAAACATACCGGTGCACATATAATTGCGTATGCATTCAATTCTCAAATCTAACGCTATTCGAAGGTCCTCAAACACATATACATATGCACACCCATGCATAATTACAAATGCATCTTCTTTTTTTCTTTCTTCAAATTCAAAGTTATCGTGAGAGCCAAAAGACGGTGTTCAAACCAACTTATCATTCGGTATGGAATAATTTTGTCGCCATCGGCGGTTCATAAAAGTGTTTTATTTGAGAGAGAAAGATAAATACTGAATGAGGGACAAAAATGAATACTAAAGAGATGGAAACTACAGAAAAAATATAGGAAATACTTTCAAAACACGATTTTGAGAATTTTGCAAAATTCAGTAGAAAAAATAAACAGCCTTTTTGGAAGGTAAATGTGATATCATAATTTTACGTGCACACAAACACACACACACACACACACACACACACACACACACACATATATATATATATATATATATATATATATATATATATATACATATATATATATATATATATATATGTATATATATACTCACATAAAGAGAAAAATAATAAGTTTGCGTATGTGTAATAATGTATCAAGTAGATATAAGTTCACAAGAATGCTCAAAACCATCAGTAGAGCGGTTACAAAATCAGTAAAAATTAATCCAATTATTCATTAGAGATTGTACATTCTGATCCACTTAAAAAAAATTCAAATGAGAATTGTAAATATCTTTCTCATGAATCTAAATGTACAATCTGTTGAGACCATTGAAAAAATTTATATATATATGTGTGGAAAGAGAGAGACCGATGAGACTGTGTGTTTATATTTATATATATCGTATTGATATACAGTACTCGTTATGAGTATTTGAATAAACGTACATTTTGCTTCTAAACGCTCGGTTTTGCGAGTTGAAAATTGGAACATTACGTTGGAGGAATATTTTTTTTTCCTCAATTGACGTAAGGAAGCATATATTTGGTCATAATTTACAGTTGAGAATGCTAAATTCAAGGGAAATATCTTTTCATTAGAATTGTTGAATCTATCAAGTTGCAAGTTTTTCTTACTAAGATATCGTCTACAACGAGAGGGAAAAGGTGAACTCACATTGCATTTTGGAAGAGTTCTTGACCTAGTGAGTTTGGATTCCCCATATGTCGAAGATCTATAGTGTACTCTGCTATTTTAGGCAATAAAAATAAATTCTGTGCTTGTTCAAATACGTATGAGCAGTATTTTTATACATGTATATGAACAGAAAAAGAACTTGAGGCCAGTTGGCGAAAAATTACCTTAGAAAACAATAGAGGCTAACTGAATATCAGTGCACAGTTTAAAACCGGTAAATTTTACGTATATTGACTGGAAAAAACAACTCGTATCAGCAGATGCTGAACTCGATTCCTCTGAAACAATAAGAGCACTCAAAGGTTATATTTGAGCACTCCTGATATCGACAAATCCAATATGAATAACAACATCGAAGATACCCGTTGTAGTAAGGTACATACAGAATTGTTGTTTTGTTTTTTTTCAATCAAATCAACTGATGATATCCTTTTGATGACGACACGTTGGAGATGGTTCAACTACCATTTTGCCGTTTCATGACAAAAGCAGCTTAGTCCATTTAATGTGAAACTGGAAGAAACGCCTAAACTATATTTCTGGCATTTTCCAATAACAACACGCGCGTCGATGAAGAGAGGTATGACGATTCATGCTGTAAGGTTGGTCAATAATTGAGGAACAACCATCCTCGAGAAAACACCTAATCATACTTGGATTCTAACAGATAAATACTGTTACTATTTTATTATATACATAACGAATAAATACGTAATTTTATGTCTTGTCAGTTTATTTCAGTTGATAAGAGAATTGCTTACCAAAGACGTTCAAGAATTTTCATATCTATATCAGTTCGGCTTTAATGTGACGCAATGAACAAATAGTAAAGTGTTTACTCCCTTGAATTCGGTGAAGATTAGTTTTTGTTATTTTTCTCGTTTAGAAACATGAGTTCTAATTTCCCAGAAGAAAGTATCGTAGAATATGGTACTGATAATAATTACAAAGAATATGGAGAATCACCTCGATGGAAACCATATCAAGACGGTTGAGGACGGAATGAGATATCTCATTGAAAGGACAACAAAAAAAAACAAATAAATATGAACGATTTTCTATGTTATTTCTGTAAGATGAAGTATCATAAATCATTATTGTTTTCCATAACTTCATCTTTATATATAAAGATATATAGAAGATATACTCAATTTTTTTTCTGTGACTTGTATTTCTTTCAATTCAACCGATTAAAAGGCATGGGCACACACAAATAATTTTGGGAGAGCAAGTTCACCCTTCAAGAACAAGTAAATCCCACAAGTTCTAAAAAGAAGAGTCTACAACCAATGCATCCTCTCGATAGTCACCTACGAAGCTGGAACATGGAACCTAACCAGAGAACCATGCAACATGGAGGAATAATGCTAAAAATCACTTGAAGAGATCACAAGACAGCACAATATATATGAGAAAGAACAGGAGTCCGATATATCATAAAATCCAACTCGAATGACAAAGGGGCTGGTCATGTTATAAGAATGTCAAACAACGATTGAACATTATGACTAATAGAACCTAGATCCCCAAAAATCACATGCAAAACAGTGGCTGGAATAATATAAGATGGTGTGACGAAATAAAATAACTTCGTAGGGTACTAGCTCCGTGTTGCTCATGGTAGAGAGTTCTGGCGAATCTCTGGGAAAAACTTTTCAACAACAGACAATAAAAGACGGATGATGATGATGATGATGATGATGATGATAGCACTTAACATCCGGACAACAAACATATATGCATATACATACATATGCATTTACACTGATGTACTTTCAGTGTAAGACTTTATAAAAATTATAGTAAGTTTTGTCTATGCCCAATATATATATATATATATATATATATATATATATATATATATATATATATATATATATATATATATATATATATATATATATATGCAGGATAAATGAAACTTGGCATATATATTACAAACTTTTATACTGAATATACATACATACATATACACATTCACACACAAGCACACACACACACACACACACACACACATATTTGTCCATCTTTCTATATCTATACGCATATACGTATTTTTTTGTATTGTATCTTTGTGCATGTGTATATATTCTTATATATATATATATATATATATATATATATATATATATATATATATATATATTTCAATATACGTATTAACACGCACACACATAGATACTTATAATAATAATAATACATAGACCAGATGATTACTCAACATAGACCAGATGATCTTAGGAGAGGTGAGGAAAAGGAGAAAGAATATCGCAATGGGATGGATAGATTACAAAAAAGCGTACGATATGATTCCACATAGCTGGATACTCGAATGCCTTAGAATGTTCAAAATTAGCGAACCAGTGGTTAAATTCATTGGTAATTCGATGGAAGACTGGAAAGTAGATTTGACAGCCGCAGGGGACAAACTAGCAGAGGTAGGGATAAAAAAGGGAATTTTCCAAGGAGACTCGTTGTCCCCACTATGATTTGTACTAACAATGATATCGCTCAACAGAATCCTGAAACACAGCAAAGGATACCATTTCTCTAAAACACAAAGAAAAGGTCAACCACCTAATGTACATGGACAATATAAAATTGTTCGCAAAAAACAGGGGAGAGCTTGAGACTCTGTTCAACGAAGTAAGGGAATATAATGAGGACATAGGAATGGAGTTTGGAATAGAAAAATGTGCTATCATGGTGATGCACAAAGGAAGGCTTCCAATGACTGAAGGAATCGAACTCCCGGACAACAGCAAGATTAGGGCATTGACCGCACAAGACCAATACAAGTACCTAGGTTTCCTTAAATGTGACACGATAAAACGGGAAGAGATGAAGGAGAAAATAAAGAGAGAATACCTTAGAAGGATAAGGAAAATATTAGAAACCAAATTAAACAGCAGATATCTAATAAAAGGAATGAACACCTGGGCGGTGTCAGTAGTTAGGTATACAGGACCATTCCTAGGATGGACAGAGGAAGAGCTCCAATCAATGGGTAGGCAAACAAGGAAACTTATGACGATGCATAAAGCATTACACCCTAGAGATGATACAGATAGACTATACGTTAAGAGAAAAGAAGGTGGCAGGGGGCTCATCAGCATAGAAGACTGTGTCCAGAGAGCTAAAGTAGTCCTAGAAAGATATGTGCAAACAAATAGTGAAGAAATCATAAAGAGCACAAGAGATAGTGCAACAAGCAATATAGTAGAAAACAATGGAACAGTACAGCAAACAAGAAAAGAAAGATGGGAAGGGAAAAAATTGTACGGCGAGTTTAAAAGACAGATACAAAATGTAGCAGACGAGAAATCATGGACGTGGTTACAAAAAGGGAACCTTAAGAGAGAAACAGAATCGCTCATCATGGCAGCCCAAAACAAAAGCATAAGGATAAACTACATAAAAACAAAAATCAACAGAACACAGACAAACAGCAAATGCCGCATGTGCGGTGGAAGAGATGAGACGGTAAACCACATAACTAGTGAATGTAGTCAACTCACCCAGAAGAAATACAAGCATAGACACGATAGAGTAGCAACGATGATACACAGGGAACTAAGCAAACAAATGCGATTCAACCATGTGGAAAAGTGGTATCAGCACAAGCCAGAGGCAGTTTTGGAGAATGACAACCACAAACTACTCTGGGACTTTGACATCCAAACTGACCACCTCATCCAGGCAAGAAGACCGGACTTAGTAATAGTAGACAAAAAAAAAGGAAGGCCTGCCAAATAGTAGACGTTGCTGTGCCTGCAAACCATAGAGTAAAAAAGAAGGAGGGTGAAAAAAGGGAAAAATACCAGGACCTAGCAAGAGAGTTAAGGAAGATGTGGAACATGAAAACCTGGGTAGCACCGGTCATAGTGGGCGCACTCGGAACTGTCCCCAAAACGCTGAGGGTGAGACTGGAGGAGATCGGGATTAGGGGGAGGATAGAGACCGTACAGACCACAGCACTACTGGGAACTGCACGGATACTGCGGAAGGTGCTGGAGATAAAAGTACTGCAACGAATCGTAGCTCTGTCATGATATGCGAAAGAGAGAGGAGACGTTAGCTGACCACCTGAGGAGACTTACTGTCACTCAGCCTTCAGTGATAACCACTGGGCAACCGGTATGAAACTATAAATCGTAGAATTACTGCGACCTATGAGTACTAGGAGAGGAGAGCTGGAGACTTGAGGAGACTTGCTGTCACTCAAACTCAAGCGGTTACCACCAGGCAACTGGTGTGAGATTCCAAATAATAATAATAATAAAGGTAGTTATTATTACCATTATTTTCGTGTTTTCTCTCTGGTTTAACCACTGCAGTGCATATACACTCATTCGATCGATAAGTCAGTGAACAGAGCAGAAAAATGTTATAAATTATATAAAATTCCTGAAGTGCATTCAAACTTTGATCTATCCTGTATGCGAGTGTCAATATATATATATATATATATATATATATATATATATCGAATGGCATTTTTACAGTGCTTAAGCCTAATTTTGCTAAAAATGTTCTTATATGATTCTGAAGAGTTTATCTCCGATGTCATTCACCGATCAACAGCTCTTGAATTTCAAATATGGCTTCCCTGAAAACTAAGATGAGTTGATCTGGAGAGAGATATGTCAACGTTTTTCGAATAAGATTTAGGTTATCAGGAAAAAGTCACTGCAGTCCATATATACATATATCTATATATAGATAGGCATAATTATTTACATGAAACCTCTCGTGGTATCAATAAGTACCATAGCGTGATATGTTGACATATTTAGGTTCAGCATCGATAATTCAACTCTTCGTACCAGTGGAAGCTCTACCATTCTCAACAATATTATAAGAGAGTAAATAATTCTATAGCAAGATTATTTATGTTGCGTTAGTGTCACTGGTGATCCCTCAATTTTGCAAAATTTTCAGTTAGAAAGGAAAATAATTAAAACCTCATCCGTTACTTTCTTGAATATACAGTCATCTGGATGACAAATACGACATACTACATTCTTTACTAAGCATACCAGGCATAAGCTGGCAGTAAATTAAAGAGATATAACAAATATTTCTTTTGGAGAATCTTTTTCCGTTTTTTAATCTTGCATTGATTTACAAAAACCTAGTGTATCGTTTTTTTAAATTCTCTTTCAGGTTGAAAAAGAGCAAATACATGAAAACATATCGATATCTTTCATTAGTTTTGATATCGATAATAGAAATATAAACACACCTGAACCAATATATGTATGCTTATGAATGTAAAAAAATGAAAAACTAATCTTTGAATTACATTACAGATATTGGGAAATAGTTGACTGATATGACATAAACTTTTAGAGAAAGATATTTTTTTTATAAATCAAGTGTTTGAAGATATTTGTATACATTGAGGAGCAGCCTTTTCAAATTCGCAATATGAATGGTTGTACGAACAAAACAATGGAAAGTGAGAGATAAGGTTAGCGATACCTGTCAAGTTTTTAAACTGTAGCATATCATAAAACAACCTGTATTTTGTCTGTTTTAAATGAACACACGCACACACACACACACACAAACACACACACACACACACACACACACACACACATATATATATATATATATATATATATATATGATGAATTTAGTAGACAATTTTGGAAACACTAATTCTTTAAAGGATAATTCATTTTTGCAACATCTCTTGGGTGTTATTCACCCATTTCCAAATGCAAAAATGATTTCTTGTTTGAAAATAAGGCTGATAAATCTCATACAGTGATCAAACACGCAGACACACAGACGGAGAGACATACATACACAAACACACACACACACATATATATATATATATATATATATATATATATGTGTGTGTGTGTGTGTGTGTGTGTGTGTGTGTGGACATGTGTGTGTGTATACTTATTCAGTAAAGTCAGGGGACTCCGATATATCCTGATAAGGTCAGCAGTACTTATGTAGACTGACATATCGCTTTTTCAATCCATTCGTATTGACGTTTGAAGGGAAGCCATATTTGAAATTAGGAGCAGTGGCTGCAAAGGACAGGAGAGCAGCAAGGTAATCCGTGAGACATCATAATATTCTGACAAAATCAGGTTCGTCTAGAATTTGACAAGCAAGCATATGCAAACAGATCGAAGAATCTTTAAGAACGTATGATAAAAACGATAATGTACTGGTTGTACTTAAATGTACTTGAATGTACTCGAAATAAGCTTTGCTTTTTAGTTGGGAAAGAATCTAACTAATAAGAAAATTGGTAGTTACATTTTGTATGACCGATCATAGATTTTTTTTTTAAATTGATGTTCTCAAACGTGACCGTCTTTTTTCTCAGGCTGTTCTAAGTGTGGGCTGCTCTTGACGTGGAGATTTTTCTCCTTATACCAGTTGAGGTCCAAGTTGGTAATTCATGGCTGCATCCTCTAGCTCTTGCTGTAGATAAGATGAAGTCAGCGTGTTCTTATCATGGCATTCTGAGTAATGAACGATGGTATTCGCTGTGTGTATCTTGTCCTGGATTCTATAGACTTCCAATAGGTCAGCTCGTTTTCTTTAGTATTCCAGAGTCTGTAAATCAATTGGTTTCAATCTTTCAAATCTCTCTCTCCCTCTATCTTTCTTCCTTTCAATCTCTGTTATCTGAGCTGTATTTCATATAATGAGACCATATGCAATAAGCAAACTCAGATTGGGACGTACCAGAGATTTAAAAAGTAGAAGGAAGCTCTCCCATCGAGGCACAGAAATAAGTGTCGTATCAGAGTATTTTGGGGCATTTTTTGTTTATTTGTTTTTTGTTTTTTTTTCTTTTCGCTGTATCAACTTTGTGGGGTGAGTTGTCTCTATAATTGCAAAGAACTATCTCCGTAACAAATGTCTTCAGTATGTGCATTTAAAAAAAAAACACTACACCATGATTGAAGACGAGCATGGTATAGTATCTTTTTAAGCTGCTTCTACCAAGGTGCATGACTTTGCATTTGTCGGGATGAAATGTTATCTGTTTGGATTGGACCAACCGTTTTAATGTAAGATGAACGGAAATAGTTTAACAAGGATGAAGTACCGCTAGTGATGAAACCAAACTTATACACATACAAATACACAGACGAAGATTCATAACGAGTATGTCTGATCTTATTATTTGGGTTAGCAGTCTCTCAAAAGAAATGGTATTAGCCAGCTGATGTAAAATTCCCATGACATACTTATGTAGTTACATGCACAATATATTGTGTTAGTTACAATATCCGTCCATGTCAAAAATTATAACCTATTTTGGGGTGGCTGTTACATTATGAAGAAAATACTGAAGCATAATCTTTAATTTATAGGGAATTCAAAATACTTGAATGTATTATCTTACTATTTCACGTGTAAATATCGAATCCTAGACATTCTATAAATTTGATAAGTTTTTCACCCACTTATTACAATGTAAGACCTTGCGGGAAATCTTTCATCGAATATTTGATTTTATTCATAAATATTCTATTATTTTTTTTTCTCAAATAGCATTTTTTTTTTTTTTGTTAAAGATACTTTTGGCGTGGATATAAGTGAAGTAGACTAAAACACTTGGTTAAAAATAAAATGTTGCACAGTAACCCTTTTCAGTCGCCAAAAGGACTATAGTAACATCGTAAGTACATTTTTGGTGTAGATAAAGCGTGATTGAAAGGAACCCCCGTAGATGAATAGCCAGTCACAACCAACCACTTATGAAGAGATTGGGAAAAAGAAAGCGAAAAGTGGTTGATGAAAAAGGGATAGTGTATAAAGATTCCAAAGTTAAAGGCGAAAGTAAGAAAGTAAGTATGGTTTAGTAAGAAATAAAAAAAGGCAGAGGGAAAATAGAAAGAAAACGGTAGATGGTCGTTTAGTTCCGGTAATTGTTAAATGAACAGGGCAAGTTTATCTAGCAAAAGATATAGCAAAGGAAAAGTGACCCTTGCCTTTCAAAAAGGAGATCAAAAGTTTGTCAATTAGTCATTCAGTTAGACCAGAGCAAAAGAGCTGACAGCAGGCAGAGCATAATGCAGCGGCTATTGATCTATAGCCCATTGGGTTTCGGCAGCCCTGACTCCTGGCAGTAAAAAGGTCTCACTCTCTTACCCTCTGACTCTCTCACAACCCCCCTCTCTCTCCCACTCTGGGAGGATTTGCTTAGTGTTCAGTTGAAGACTATGTATTTTTGGTCCGCCGAAGAAGAGAAGTAAAGGTTCAAATTTGAATCCCGACTTGTGTGTTGCATCCTTCGTTACCCCTGTGCTTCAGTCATGATAAGCAAATGTGCAGAGAGAGCCATTACACTCACTGGTGGAAATGGTACTACGACCATGCGTATCTGCAATGGACACGCCTAGACTTTGCGGCAGATTCAACGTCGTGGTCCTGTTATGGTACAGCACTAGATGACACGACATCTCATATGAATCCTGACTAGATCAACTTCATGTATGCACCGCAATAAGCAGCTGCAGTCAAATCAAGGATTAACACTGAGCAGCAGAAAGAACAAAAAAAAACCAAATAAACTACGATTGATGCCTTAACCGGAAGATCAGTTTAACAGAAAGGTACTTTGTTGTACACAAGCATGTGCGCGCGTTTACGTTTAAAATTTACGGCAAAGAAATGAACTTTTCAGTGATAACAAAAGTGCAGAACATTTTTCTGTATTGAAATGATTGGACAAGAAATAAAATAAAAAATCGTGAATAGCTGACATATTTCTCCATTGTTTTTCCTTTGTTCAAAACCATTTTTTTTGGTCTTTTTTGACTGAACCCCAGTGAGTTGTTGTTTTTATTGTCCGTTCAACTTTATCATCACGATTTCTGATCGACATGCATCATACTTTTGAGGTTGTATGTACCTGTATTTTTTACTGTTTCACACCATTGTCATAAAGATTTTTTGCGTTTCTTAACTGGGATTTTGGCTTGAGATGTTAGCTAAAAATACTAAGACTGTAAATAGCGGTTCAAACTGGTTGGTATTTTTGCATCTCTATTAACCCAAGTGAATTTTTATCCGAGGACAGATTATGCCCTGTGAGGCCTCGATCTGGCTCCTGACAGGTAAATATTAATACGTTTTTTGATCTTAGATATTTTCCCGTCACATTTCGGCAAAAGCAAGCTGATACAACGAAGTGTTTTAAACACAGATGTATTACCGTAGATATTCTGACTTGAGACGTACAAAAAGAGGCGTGGCATGTGCAAGTAGCTGTATTGATGAAACTGTTTTCATGAAGTCGAAGAACAGACTGACTACCTGTTTCCAGGGGTGTGGCAATGGTGATTGTTTTTACCTGTGGAATTGTAGGTCTTCTTTGAAATCTGGGCATGGTTCAAATAACTGAGTCGACTAATATGGTGAAAGTATCAAACTTCTGTGGAGCTAGTCATTTCTAGTCTATAAGTCATGTTGCAACACACAATTAAGTGTTTCAAGCTGAAGGGAATTTTTATTACCCTTGAAGGGACTACTACCTTTCCCTTGATTTTTAAAAATCATTTGCGTTTATTCTATGCAGTATATATTTTTTCAAATTCTGTCATTGTAGACATTTGCATATGCACATTCGAGAGGATATTAGCGGTCATAAAGAGAGAGAGACGTCTATTTTCTCTTGTCTGTTTTTCGAACTCTCTCACTTTGTGAAATGATCTAATTTTCAAATAGCAACACTTGCCTCTGGCTGGTGGATCACCACTTCTTTTGACTTTAATTGATGGAAGTTACATAAAAAAAATCCAAGGTTTACAGATGTTGCCAACATTTTTTATCATGTGGTGTTCGTGTGAAATTTTTCCTTGAAAATTCCTTCCACAGAAAAAATATACAAGGAAAAGAAGATAAAAATCGTAAAACCCCACAAAAAAATATACGAAGAGAATGCTTTTAAGAGTGATGAACTTTTGTTGAAGTTGAGGAGAATGAAGAATTTCTGTTTGATTTTCATGGTAGAAAGGAATATGTTTTCTTTTGTTGTGTTTTTGAACATTTTTATTCGAGACACTTTGTATTTTCACGGTTGTCTTGCATTCCCTGTCTGCTCTCTTAATATGATCACTTTCGTTGATTTTCTGAAATATTTTTTGACAACATTACAGTAGATTGACACTATGGTTATTTGTGGTGATATTGCATAATAATGCATCGAAATTTAGGCAAAAGATTTCACCAGATGTGTCCTAAGTGCGCTGGATATGGCACCTATAAAATGAAATACATTGGCGCATCACCAAAGGAAAATTGAATTATTTTGGGGGGAAAGAAATACAAAACTCGTGGACAGTGATTTACGATAAACGTTCATACTGAAAAGTGTTTTTTGAGATTTGTATCAGAAGTTGACAAACCGAATTTTCGGGTATTTTTTGTTTGTTTTTTTGTCTCAGACTCATGCTGATGAATGCATTCGTATACACATATTGATATATTCATCACTATATAATTGCATCCGGAATACGTTATGAATATCAGTTGGTTGATTTTTGGTAAGAAAAAAGACTAACTTGTAAAATAAAACCTGATAAACTCTATGCATATGTACTCATTGAAAGAAAAAATATTTACTCCTCTCTGAAAATATTTTGTCACGGTGTCATTCCCGTCAATAAATCTAATATCATATACATATTTTCATATTATCATTCATCTATCTTTCATATGTATATATATATATATACATATATATATATATATATATATATATATATATATATATATATATATATATATATATATACATATGTATATATATATATATATATATATATATATATATATATATATATATATATATATATATATATATATATGTGTGTGTGTGTGTGTTGTTATCAAGGAATAATCCAATAGAATGTTATTGAATGCATGATATTGTTAGAAAATCAATTCTGTTGAATTTTATATCCATCTCTCAATAGTATTATTGTTACTATATAAAGTGTGCACACATGGACAGTCGATGAAAAATATGTGATGAGTAGAGATGAAGCGTTTATTTGAGCTATCACCTTTCTCTTAGGCGGTTCAGCCCAATGTTTCAGTGCAATGCTTCGTTGAAACAGCTGCCTTATCGGTTGCTGGTTTGGTTTGTGCTGCAGCCCCATTTTCCTTTAGTTGTTCATTCTATTCACACGGTCTACGTTGAGTGAGAGGAAAAATACAATGACAGACAGATTCTTTCATTCATATCTCGAGATTCGCACCCAGACCAGTCAGGGGCCAAGGGTGGGGGCAGTTGGATTGCGTAGCGTGGGAATCAGTCCCCTCCTTAAAGGATTTAATTTAATATTGAAACCAGAAGTTCTCTTTATGTTCCCCAGCTGGTTAGGGCATCTGGTACCCCCTGATGCTCCCCCATCTAGATAAGGACCAAAGTCGACGTTGCTTGAATGCAATGATCGTAGATGGATTTAGCCGTAACGGTCAGACAGAGAAAGTAAGTGAGAAAAATAGAGTAAGAGAGACCGAGACAGACAGACGGGTAGGGACAGACAGCTTGACACAAAGAGAGAAAAGGAAGTGGAGAATTATATTGTTGAGGGGAAGAATCAGCATTGATTTTCTATTACCTATCTATTCCAATCTGGTTCCGTCTATGTCTATGTTTTCATATTAATCTGCTCGTCTCTTTTCACGTTGCTCTATCCATGGTAATTTTGCATTCATCTGTTTTTGAGTCATATCAATGTCACTTGCAAGAACTTGTCCTTTTAGATCGGACATTTTGGAAGTATTTCTTCAAACATTGTCCCTTTTGAAGGAAGAAAGAAATGAAAAATGATATGTCAAACAGCGCGGTCTTTCCAGCACCGTCGCTCACGGCAGCCATCTTTTGAAATATATCTCTGATCAAATATATATAAATAGGAGGATATTCACTTAATACATACACATATTGATTGCTATTTCTTTGTCCCTTCCCCCTCTCTCTCTCTCTCTCTCTCTCTCTCTCTCTCTCTATATATATATATATATATATATATATATATATATATGCGTGTGTGTCGAAAATCTCAAATTCACGGTCTTAAGCTGCTCTATTTGTTTCTTTCAACGCGACAATAGTGTTACTTGGAGATAGATATATGAAACAACAGAATAACTATACATTTCGTTTATATCATATCGTAACTCGTATTTTAATTACATCCCGATATCAAACTGTGAATGTATCATTTGGTCAGAAGAAGTTGAATAGAATAAACAATTGAAGAAAATGTAGCTACTGTTTTCTGACTTGACATCATTTAGTCCTACAATACCATAACCTAAAACACAATACAACATCCTTCTGATACAGAAAATGGTAGAGGGTGTTGCCAAAACACTGTGTCCTTTGGAAGATATATCAAAATTGATTGAAAATGAACTGCATCAACTATAGCTGAACTCCCAAAGGGGTAGGATACTTTTGTAAGGCACAGTATTTAATCGAATGTAGTGTACAAATATTGCAACTAACGTATGTCAAGTCTGGAAATTAACTTAATTTGCACAAATACCGATAATATTCAATTGTGTACTATTTTTTTTTTTTTTTTGTAATATAAACCTTATTATGTTTACTGTACTAGAAAGAAAGAAAAATGAAAATAAGACTTTGAAAATCCAGGAACATGTGTCAAGTAAATAGCTTGTCGCTCAATAGAAACCAGCAGCTTTTAGCGTTGCAGCATGCTATGTTGGGGGTGATGAATTAAAAACTGGGAGAAAATCGTGATCAAAAAGTGAATTATTCCTTCTAGATTCTTGTTCAATAGTGAAAAAAGTAGTAAGGAAAATGTCTGAAGTTTCGAAAATCAAGCGTGAATATTGTTGAACATAAAATGAGGGATAAATTTAGCCTGAACTCATATTGTACCCTGACCCCACAAAAAAGTTGCTACCATGAATCACTTATTTGGTTGAATTATATTTTCTTTGCAATCTGAGTGATATATATATCCGTCATACGATCTCAGTATATATGCACCCGTTCAAAATACCGCTGGGGTCTGCAACGTCAGTGGCACCCTGTGGATCAAAGGGTTAGCAATAAAGACAAGAGTAAGGTTATACAACATATTCCAAGCCATGAACATTCTACAGAACACCCATAAATCAATAATTACATCAAATATTTTTCTCCAAATATGTTATACACTGACGTGAGAGCATCCTACATATACACATCTTTTTTCAATATACATCTACAGATACAAACACACACAAAAACATACATACACACACAATATAAATATATATATATATATATATATATATATATATATATATATATATATATATATATATATATATATATATATGAGATCAGTCCAGAAAGTGTGTAGACATTTTATATTAACTGAAATATAATCTATCGGTGTCAATGGCCCTATAGTGTTTTTCAAAGTTTCCCCTGGGGATATCATGCATCCAGCCTCATGACTACAATCAAAAAAATAATTTAAGAAGTTTTTTTTTTCTTTTGAGTTGTTATTAATTACCTCGTTAAAATCCCCATAATCTAGTCCACGGTGGATACTATCTTTTGGAAGGAAGGAGATAACAGTCCTGGAAGCTGCAATATTTTGCAATCAAAACATCAGTAGACACTGACAATGTGGATCTTGCAGTCACATAGCAGCCAGCCCGCCAGCCCACCAGCCCGCCAGAGAGACAGACAGACGAACTTGAAGACTGGAAAATTCTATATTGACTGTTTTGCTGACAGTTTTGGTTGACGATTTCTAATAAGACGCTGAAAATCCAGGGAAAAAATGTAAAGTACCCGTTGCAAGAGAGGAATCGGGATGGAATGATGCAAATAGTAGTGTTTGTCGATAATGGACAGCGCGGCTGAGGTGAAATGTCGACCCGTAGACTTTTTCTGTCTCCAAAATACCACTTGTCCGAAAAAAGCATCAATTTTTGGATTCTGCTGTATAAGAAAATGAGCAAAAGCAGAAAAGAAATCCTGACAGACCATATTTATAGAAAGGACAGAAAAAGATGTAAAATGACCTCACCTGAAAATAATTTATATTTGACGTTTTTATGCCGTATCACCTAGCTAGTTCCTCTCGCATGTATTCCGACCTAGCCTTTTATTTAATATATATATATGTGTGTGTGTGTGTGTGTGTGTATATGCATCCATACGTATAGAAATTATAATGTGTGTATATTCATACATGTGTTTACACACAAAAACATATTCCATATATGCACCTATATGTATGAATGTGTATGTGTGTCAGTGTGTGCATGTATACGAAGGGTGATCAATAAATCTGATCGAGATAGAATAACCAACTATATATATATATATATATATATATATATATATATATATATATATATATATATATATATATATTCGTGCGTGCGTGTGAGTGTGTTTGTGTACGTGCGAGTGTTGGTGTGTTTGCATACTAAGGCAAGGCCAGAGATTGATAGAGATGTATTTATTCACTGAGATAAGTAAATATATACACACATATATATATATATATATATATATATATATATATAGAGAGAGAGAGAGAGAGAGAGAGAGAGAGAGAGATAGATAGATAGATAAATAGATAGATAGATAGATAGATAGATAGATAGATAGATAGATGGATAAATAGATAGATAGATAGATATTCCTTCTAAATGCAAGCATGCTTAGATATGTTTATTAGATCTTACCCTTACGGACTTTCGTGTTAATAGAAGTGCCAATGATGGGGCAGAATGAAGATAGCTGGGCAGTAATAGCCAATTCCAAGCCCGAAAACGTTCTGAGCAAAAGAATCCATTCTTAAAATAATGGTTGTCTAAGATTCCTTTCTCGCTTCTTCCTCCATCCCAATTGGGGCCATCAAAACGTGCTTATCAAAAATCTCATCATTTCTTTAAGCAATCTTCCATTTTCGTGCTTTGCAACACGAGGAAATGCTCGTCAGTCCCTCCAACTACAGTGAATACAAAGTAAATAAATGTGTATTAAAATACGATATATACATATGATCACATAAATGTTGAGAGCAGATAGCCATTGTATGTGGTTCCTTATCAAATACGCATTAATATGCGTATACACTGTGGATACAAAAAGTATCTGTTACATTCTAACTTTAAAATTGACTACATTTCGACTTATTTCTATTGATACAACCAAATGCGGGAAAACAAGAAAAACATCATGAAACGTAATTGAACATGTAATATGATGGCTTTAAAACCGAAATCTAGATCTTGACTCGATACAAGGAGTACAAATATGCAGGTCATCGGATATTTTTCGCACTCATTGTTTATACGTACAAGAAATGTCACCAAAGTGATTTGTTATTTCGACCAATCAAACCAATCAAACAGATTCTACAGCCAGTTTATAGACCGACACTCTCCAATGAGATTGCTCAATCGGCATGAAATGCAGTCAAGTGTACTTATATACTATGTGACCGACATATCCACGTAGTCAGAGTCTGGTGATGTTCTGTTAGCAAAAAAATGCAGCTTCCAGGACTGTAATATACTTCCTTCCAAAGATATTCCCCACCATGGACCAGATTAAGGGGAATTAAGCTAATAACAATTCAAAAAGAAAAAAAACCTTTTAAATTATTTGTAATTGAGGCTAGGATGCATGATATCCCCAGGGGAAACTTTGAAGAACATTAAAGGGCCATTGACACGGATAGACTATATTTCAGTTAATATAAAATGTCTACATACTTCCAGGACTGATGTCGTATATGTATATATATATATATATATATATATATATATACACACACACACACACACACACACACACATATATATATATATATATATATATATATATATTTGTGTGTATGTGTGTGTCTCTGTGTGTGATTGTGTCCGTAGATGTATACTGAAAAAAGAAACGTGTGCATATGTGGGATGCTATCACGTCAGTGTATAACATATTTGGAGAGAAAAAATATTTGTCGTTCATTATACAATTGTAAACGAGGCTGACCGTTGCGAAGATGTTTGTGCATACTTTAGTGCCAGATTGTCTTTAATAGTCGAACGTGAATGAGTAAATAGCTTTGTCAATGAGAAATCGTGGCTATAAACGTGATTGTTGATCGGAAGAAAACAGCCATCTTTCTCGCTGTGATTGATTTGGGGGATGAGCAGGGGGGAGGAATGAGAGAAAAAAACATAACCGCCTTTCAAATTACCATCAGACGACTATCCTGCTACAGCACGTTAACATTGCGACCCCGGCACAATTTCCAATTTTGAACAGAAGAAAACAAAAATGGTTGGAATGCATGAAAAGGAATGCTTATAGGGTATAATCTGAGTAGTAATGGGGGAGAGATGGCCCGTTTTATGATGGCTGGGCTACGAGGAATGAAAAGGGTCGTTTGGATGGGCGAGGCGGTAAACGTTTGTGGATTATTTAGATAACAAAGTTGCGTAGATACTTGGATGGACAATGGGAGTCGTGTCTTTAACGAGATGTCATAATTCTGTTGCGATACCTTTGAAGAACTGAGGGGAGACAGCCGGGAGAGGTACGAAAAGAAAATTAGAAGAAAGAAAAAGGCCAAATACAAGAAAATAAAAGACGAAGGATTAAATCAAAATAGAAGAATGTTTGATGAGTAGCAAAAGAAATTTGGTTGTTTGTCTAGGGGTTAGGGTGGGGGCAAGGTAGAAGAAACGAAAAAGAAAAACGGCTGAAGAAGGGAGATAGAAAGAGACTAACTGACGAAGGAAAAAAAAAGATGGAAGGAAGATAGAAATTGAAAAAAGAGGATAAAATGCAAGGAATAAAGATAAAGAACATAAATTGAAAGAAAGAAGAAAAAGGAAGAAAAGAGGGAAAAAGAAAGGAAAGAAAAAGAAATTAAGAGAGAGAGAGAGAGGAAGTCAAGAAAAAAGAAAAAGAAAGGGAGAGAAAAGGGAAGAAAAATGGATGACAGAAAGTCAGGGAAGAGGAATGAAAGGAAAGGAGGAAAGGAGGAAAGGAAGAAAGAAAAATTGAAAAGTAAAAGAGAAAAAGAAAAAAATGAATGAAAAAAGGAGAGAAAGAAAGGAAGAAAGAAAAAATAATAATAATAAAGAAGGAACAAAGGGAAAAAATTGAAAAATTCAAGAAAAAGGAAAAAATAAAATGAAGAAAAAGTTAAAAAAAATAAAAAAAGACGAAACAGGATTAATCGAAAAAGAAAGGAGAGAAAAAGGAAAGAAGAGAAATCATTCCTCGATTTTAATCGAATATCCTCGTTGTGGATACATTCTCTGTTGTTCGTAGTCGTCTAATAAACTCTGAGATGAACAATTGTCATGAATTATTCATCTTTGATCTCCCAATCCCTACTTTCCAGTCAATTCCTTTAATAGTTTTGCGGTCTTGTGAGAAGCTTAGAGATGAAATAGTCTCGTTATTCAGGAAATTACTCGTAAAACTATCTTTGTTTCTCTTGTTTTGATCATTGCTCTTCATCCAACGGGCTCTCAGTTTTTTGTAGTCTTCTGAGAGGCTCAGAGATAAAGTAATGCTATTATCCCATTTATCATTCTGACTAAATGGTTCGGTTTTATTCCTTCAATTGTTGCTTTTCAGTCGACTCGTTCTTTGGTTTCGTACAGTTCAGGGAAACGTTGAGATGAAGTGGTGTCATTATTACTCGAACTAAACGATAATCTCTTTCTTTGTTGTGTCGATCTTTGCTTTTTAGACGATGTATTATTTGGTTTCTATTGTGCAATAATGAGTTTTTTGTCGATGTTTCATTAATATTTCTCCCTCATAACACTGGCTTCATCGATCACTGGCTTTCAGCTGAGGTGAAAATAACTATGAGATGAGTTGTTGTCAATATCCCATACATTGATAAGACTATTAAAAACCATCAATCTGAACTCTCCTTATCATCATCAACATCATTTTTTTAGCATCCGTCGTTGGATATACACCCTACTCAAGATTAGCCATATCTCTCTAACATGGGCGTCGCAGAGCCAATACTTCCTAAACTTGTCTAGTCAATCGAGCCATCACATATTTTGTTTGCCAGTTTCGCTTATGATCTTTAGGGATCGTTGTTAGGAGTTATGATGTCCATCGGTTGTCATTCGATCTTTTTGATTGCCCCTATGATATCTCTGATTCTGGCTTATTTCTTTAATGTACTGGTCTGTCTTTTTACCTTTCGAAGTATTGTCGAGCATGATTTTTAGTTTGAGGCTCAGTCTTATGGTTAAGTTCCATGTTTCAGCTCCATATAAAGAGGAGGTTTCCTGTTTTCTTAGTGACTCTGGCTGGCCTTCTGGCTATGTATATACATGTAGTGTGGATTTAAAGGGCTGAATATATAAACAGTTACTCGTAATTAAGTCATGATAAACTTTTCAATTTTTTCAAACTTTCACCAGATTTTTTTTTCTTTTTTTTTGTCAATTAATAATGTCAGTTTGACTGAACTGGTTTCTTAGTTGTCCGGTAGCGTTACCGCTTGTTTTGTTTTTTTAAATTTGAGGTTCTCTTAGAGATCATTGTACAACAATAAGGGGATGATGTAACTTATTCATTGATCACCAACTTTTCCAATTTTTAATTGATCACCCCAATATGATATAGGATCACGTGACTTTTCGTATTGACTGACTAACAAAACCGAAAGTTTAGATAAAAAATATTTTTGGAAGTTTTTTGAGGGGATTTCATTTAGATTGTAAGTATAATGGTATTAAGGAACCGGATTTTATCATACATATATTTTCTTATTTTATGTTTGTATTCAATTCTCTGAGGGTTGTGAGAAAAGGGAGGCCCATCATTTGAAAGATCAAAAATGAAGGGCAACTTTTTCGTCTCCTTAAAGGGTCGAAACAAACGGGGGATTTTTTTTCCCTCGTAAGGTGTAGATATTGAAGGGAGAATATATCCCATCCCAAAAGAGTTAAAAATGAAGGGAAACTCTCCCCCTTTGAGCAGTCAAATATTAAAGGAAGACTTCCTCTCTCATCTAAGTATGGGAAGTGAACATGATACTTTTCCATACTTTAAAGCGTTGAAAGAGTAAGGGATATTAAATCGAAAAGTTTGATGAAGAAAGTATTTTCTAACGTTTTGAAAGAAATTCCATATTTATAATGTAACTATAATGCAAAAGTAAACGGCAACTTTCCGTTATATATATATATAATTGACACGAGATGTCCGTTGTTATGCTAATTGATCTCTAATTTTCGGTAAACTACGTAAGTGGTCCCTGTTTCCCAAAAAATAAATGATGCGAAGTATGAAATAGTATCTATATACGATAAATAATGGTGAAATCTATTACATAAATCACATTGACGGATTTTGGGAAATAAGAGATTTAAGTGACAGAAAAAAGTGTTTCAATGTTTAGTGCTTAAAGCGATAAAGTTTTCCTCATATATATATATATATATATATATATATATATATATATATATATATATATATATATATATATATATATATATGTATGTATATATATATATATATACATGTATATATATATATGTATATATATATATGTGTATACATATGTATATATATATATGCATGTGTGTGTGTGTGTGTGTGTGCGAAATTTAGTTGGCTTATTATGTAAAAATATACTGCTTATTTTCGATAATTTTATTGAATAATGTATTTGCCGTTTTGTCACAGTATCTTTTTCGATCATTCTAGCAAGTTTATTTTCTCCCTCGAGACAAAGAACTGCTTTAGGAGTCTTTTTCAAAGTTCCAGAGAATTGAAATTTTGTTTCTTTTCATTATGAAAATTCTGTAGAGACCAGATTAAATGATGAGCCAAAGGCTCTGTATCTAGTGAATACGATGGACGAGTTGAGAATTTCCAACCAAACTGATTTAATTTTTCCCTAGTCACCAAAGAAAGTGCAGTCTGAAGTTCTACTGAGGTGAAAATACGCCATTTTTCAAGAGTACACCCAGAAGCTTTCCTTTGATACTTGTCCTCAGTTGGTCAAAAGGGAGATGCATTTATTAAAATAAATTGTAGGCCTCTCTGGAATGAAATCATAGAGCAGTACAGCCTTCCAACTCAATTATATACAAAGCATCTCCCTCTTTTTTTTTTTTTTTTGGAGGCCAGCCCTTCATACGGTCAGTGGCGGTTATTTTTGCTTGCTCCACGATAACTTGCACCCCCCCCCCCAAAAAAAAAGTGGTCGTTTTTCATCGTTTGTTACAGGGAAATAAGGTCCAGAAGTTTTTTTTTCTATTCATGTGATATCTCAATGCGACTGATATAACCAAGCTACAACAAGTGATTTCTAGCGCTTGATGTGGATACAAGTGACTGTCAACTAAAACTGACATCGAAAGAGTCAACATAGGTTTCTTTTGATTTTTAAATTTGTTTGGCTTGCTTGCTATGCAGCACCCGTACTGGCTATTGAAATTGAGCGAGTGCTTCTTATCATGTTTGAATTTTCCAAACCCTTAGATGATTTAGACGGGGTTCAGCTCCCAATGTAAGTTTAGTTTAAATTGATCCGTCTTTTGTATCCACTTTTTTTATCATATCTTTTAGGTAAGGTAAAGAAAGTTAATTTATTTATTTATTGATCAACCCTTTTTTCCAATTTTCCAAACTGATCACCCCTAACAAATGACGTTGGTTGAGTTTGGTTTTCTATCGTTTCGGGTACGTTTTATATCATCCACCTCGTAAACCGTATATCATTCTCATGTGATGTCTCAATTTGATCAGTATCAACCACAACTGATCCACCCGACCGTGGAGCATCATCATCATCATCATCAGTCTTTTAACTTCCGTCGTTGGACATAGACCTTCCCCAGGATTTGCCACATTTTCCTATCATGGGCGTCATGGAGCCAGTACTTCTCTCGTCTCTCCATCTAACATTTTGCCGGCCTCAGATGCGCATGTGGTCTCGGGGGAACATGTTGTGAATCGCAATGTCCATCGATTGTCTGCCATTCTTGCAACATATCCAGCCCACCGCCATTTGAGATTTTTAATGGACTCTATGATGTCCCTAACTCTTGTCTTTTCTCGGATGTACTGTGCTGTCTTGTGGTCTCTCCATGTGAGACCCAGCATTATTCTTTCATGTGCATGTTGCATGGTTCTCAATTTGCGGGTCTGTCTCTTGGTTAGGTTCCATGTTTCAGCTCTACAAGTGACTATAGGGAGGATGCATTGGTTATACACCCTTCTCTTTAGGATCAATGAGATCTTATTATTTTTGAAGGTTGAGCTAGCTCTGCCAAAGGCTTGCCATCCTAGTGTGATTCTTCGCTTGATTTCTTCTTCTTTTTAGGGTCTCATGGAGATTCGTTGTCCTAGGTAGATGTAGTGGTCTACTTCTTCCAGTTGTGTGTCCTCGATTTTGATCTTAGTGTTTCTATCCCCGATGTGGTTGTTGCACATGATCTTCGTCTTGCTGAAGTTCATGTGTAGGCCGACTTTCTTGCTCTCTTCATTTAGTTCATCTATCATTAGTTGGAGGTCGTGTAGGTCCTCTGCGAAAAAGGGCTATGTCGTCTGCAAATCTGAGGTTGCTCAGATACCCACCGTCTATTTTAATTCCTTTAATCTCCCAGTCTAGCTTTCTGAAGATCATCTCGAGGCAGACTGTGAAGAGTTTAGGTGAGCTGGTATCACCTTGTCTTACTCCTTTCTAGAGCTGGAAGGGGCCCGAGTCTTTATGTAGCCTGATAAAGGAGCTGCTGTGATTGTATATATGTTTCAACACTTCAACATATACTGGATCTACACCTTGCCGACAGATGGCCTCTATGACGCAGAGTTATTCAGATACTCCATGAACTGAACACATCTTTGCTTTCTTTCATTTAAGTTGCATTTTCACCTTTCTTTGAAGAAGTACGGAAGACCGAGAGAATTGTTAATTCCCTTCCTTCCTCAATGTTACAATCGAAAAACATAAACAGGTCTGGTTGGTCACTCAAAAGACACTGTCACATGACCAACTGTCTTTTGGCAACATACCTTGTTGGAAATGTGCAGTTTGAATATTGGGGGGACGGGATGATCAACGAGTTTTCATTCCATCCTCTCCACTTTAGTTGGGCTAAGTTTAAAAAGTCTGGATTGTCAAAATCACCCATGAACTTACTAAGAAATCGACTAGACAAAAATTCACATTTGAAATGGACACCCCACAAAAACATTTCTTGGGTAGGTGAAAAATGAAAAAAATATTTCTACACATAATAAGTAAATTTTTCTAATCATCAGTCCTCTAGCTCTATCCTTGTACACGTGATACCTACATACATACATGTATACATAGTAAGAAGTCAGACCAACCTTTAAAAGGAATGACTGTGTAATTCTTCGCTTGATTTCATCTTCTTTTGAGGGTCTCAAGGAGATTCGTTGCCCTAGGTAGATGTAGTGGTCTACTTTCTCGAGTTCTGTGTCCTCGATTTCGATCTTAGTGTTTTTATCACCAATGTGGTTGTTGCACATGATCTTCGTCTTGCTGAAGTTCATGTGTAGGCCGACTTTCTTGCTCTCTTCATTTGATTACTGTATTATTATTTATTTAATGTTTTTCACGCATAGAAAGGTACTGTATGCTAAGACAAATATCATACTATTAGGCGCTAGATATGCATCGTATCTGACTGTTCCGACTAAAAAAGAGATATAACTTATGAACAGACTAAGGAATGAAACTTGTTCATAAGTTATTGCATTAGTACAGAGGATAAGCTCTCAAGTTATGACCAACTATGCACTTTTTGAAAAAAATATTAGATTTCTCACGTAGTTAGCACATACCAAAACATTAATTTTTTGATGTGGAGAGAAGTCTGGTACTCTTTTTTAAATCATCTCCTGTCATTACATGGTTGATGAATAACTTAGCCAAGACAACGTGAATAATAATAAACAATTGAAGAAAGTGGTGATACTGCAGGAACCAAATATCCGACTGATGGGATAGCTACTTATCAGTGAGCTAAACAGTTACTGGTAATGTAAAGGCTCAAATAACTGCTTTAACACCAAATTCCAATGGCCCTATTCTTGGCCTATATATATTGTATTTGTTTCTTTCGAGGCTGCAGTTATATAGTAACGTACTAATATATTATCCGACAGAATGATTATAAATTGCATAATGATATAAAGAAACTTATTTTCAATGATCTCCGGTCTTTACATGGTTAATATATCCCCTAGCCTTGACTCCATCGGATCATATATCTATTTCTGATATATATATATATATATATATATATATATATATATACACACAAACACACACATATATATATATATATATATATATATATATATATATATATATATATATATATATATATATATCTTCAAAATTGGTTGGCAAGTTTTGGTCTAATGATAACTGATCTTTGTGCAGAAATTTTTCATGCTTGATGTAGTTTCATTGTTCCTATGATTTAATCTTTAGATCTAAACCTGTCAATCTTGAATTCGTATAAATGATGTTAAAAACAAGTTTAGGAATGTATCTGATAAATTCTGCGCTCACTGTATACGTATATGTAAGTAACTTTCTGCTCTGTCCAACCAAGTATGTCCGATTGCATACTTCCTCTATAGACTCAGCTAAACATTTTATAATAGCCCTCGTCAAGCGAGTACCAGGTGACCTTAGTATGACTACATGTCGGAAGTGTTTCAATCTTTATTTCTGGTGATATTTATCTCGGATAATCTATTTCCTTCCTTGTCAAAATATCCCGTTATCTTTGTCATTACTGCGGGCCTCATTTCATCATTGATTTTGCGTATGTAGACAGACGGAATATCAGATAATAAAAATGTTGCCCTAACCATTGCATCGCTAAACAACGGGGAGATCTCGTCGATATGAAAACTCCGTGGAAGAGTGCCTTCGAATCTGCCAGTTGCCAAAATAGTGATTTTTGGCTTGGTCTGGATGATTTTATTCCTTGGTGGTCCAATAAAGATCTATAAAAGGGCTAGAGGATTTGAAAGAAGAAAGGGTACTCAGTAAATTGATTCAAAATAAGTAAACACTTATAAATACACGCACACACACACGCACACACACACACACACACACGCACACACATATATATATGTTTATGTTTACAGTCGATGTCTATATATTTAGATTTTTACTAAAAAGTAACATTTTTTTGCATTCAACTTTATAAATTTTGTTATTTTCAAATGAATGATGTGTAATCTGTTTTTTTTTTTATTGACCCAATGTGTGTTCTCTCATATTTGGCAAAAAACGGAAAAACAAATATCATACATATGTTTGTATATATATATATATATATATATATATATATATATATACAATTTCTAGCCATAGAGTAAGCTGCAAGTGACCGAATCTAGTCAATTTTAGCCATTTTTGAAGCCAGCTCCCACTATAGATTACAAATCTTAGTTCACAACATTGCTTAAAATATTGCACCAGACAACGTTTAGATTTATCCAGTCTTTTGATATAATCAGTTTGTGTCGATTTCTTGTGAGTGCACACATATTTCTGTCAGTCTCGCTTGTCCCGGTTTTCCTTTCGGGGAAAATTAAATTGTCCAGTCGTTTTTATAGATTCCATAAATCTGATGTGATTATCAGATTTGACAAAATGTATTTGAATATTTCGAGTTTATTTCATTTTTCAACATTTCCGCTTGGAATAAACCAAAATCATGCCAATAAAAAAACGTAGTTTTTATTTATTGATTTATTACTGCAATCGTGCGTTTATACGTGTGTGTGTGTGGGCAGAAATAAATGGAAGGATATATGAATAAATATAAATATATATAGATAGTTAGATAATTGGATATTTTGCACAGAATGAGATGACGCACAATATGCGTACTGAGTAAGAAACAAACATTATGCATATGATATGTAGATAGAATGGTCTATGATAGAAGTAAACAGATACATACGTCAACACACACACACACACACACAAACACACACACACACACACACACATATATATATATATATATATATATATATATATATATATATATATATATATATGTAATTTGAACTATACAAAGTGAGACGGACTGAGGAGTGAAAATGTTTGGAAACTAGGTTTATTAATCAGTAAATATTTTCATTGATGGCCTAGACATGTTTCAGGAGGTAATCCAATCTTCAGTAGGATGTGCTGTATGTGTGTGCGCAATTTAATGGTTATATGTTTGCCTTAGAACATAAATCCACCATCAGGAGCTTTGTTCTGTGAGCCAAAATGGAACCTCATCTGCTCAAGTCATCTTGTTGTGCGGGACTTGGTTCAGTCCGTGATGAAGTCTGTGTTGTTAGCAGCAATAGTAGGTCTTAGAGAGGACATATGGTGTCAGGGTAGTTGGGAAGTAGTTTAATGTAGGTAGGATAGGGATAGTACAGATAAACGGGTAATAAGTTAAGGAACTTCATATGTATTAACTTTACAGGTCATTGAAAATATGTTGGCTTTGATTCGTCCAAGTGATATGCCTTACCAAGGTTTTAATTGTTATGGGTCTGAGTTACTGTGAAGTTCCCAATATTAGAGGGGGTAGATATGGATGTGATGCTATCATTAGTGGGAGGATTAGGATTCAGAGATCTGTGATTAGTGTCTTTATGTTTGGTGTTAAGTCTATCCAAGGAGATAGTTTTGAGTTTGTTGATCCTCATATCTTCATAACTTTCAAGAACTTCAGTTTTGTCAGCTGGAGTACTTTTTTCTATTTTTTCAATGATAGTTAAACTAGCATCTTTGGCAAAATTGTAACCGAGTGTGTAAAATTTTAGTACTACAAGAAGTGAACTCGGATTTTTTCGTGATTTAATTCTGTCCATAGTTGTTGAGTCTAAGTTGAATTGCTTTTCAGACTTGCCTATGAATTGTAAATTGCATGTATTATATTCTAGGAGGTATATAATGTTTTTGATACGACGGTTAGTGCTATGGTATGTGTAGAAACTCTATTTGGTGGTAGTGCTTGGGTAGATGTTGGTATACTTAAGGTGGTTGCAACATAGACTATTTCTTTTGTCACATGGTTTACAGAATTTAGTTGTTCTGGGATAATGTTTTGTGAGATTTTTTTGTTCGTTATATTGTTACTGCTAATCATATCTTGATGTTTTAGGGTCTGCAATGAGCAATGACACACGGATTTGTGAACATTTCTATGAAATCTGTTCTAAGGGTGAGGATGTTCTATCTCATATTGATAATGTGTGTCAAGGGCGGAAGTGTGTTGTTGAATGTGGTTATATATATAGTTATTATTGTTTGAGAGCCTAAGGATTTCATCTCTGGGTATTACAGTTGCCTTTTTTTATTCGTTTGTTTATTATCAAGTGAAAATCCTCGTTCAATTAAATGTTGTAATAGGTTATGGTTGTGCCCGTTGAGTACACTATCTAGAGAGCAATTTTTCTAATTCTAAGACCCAATAAAACTGGTAGTCTTTTTCGTAGGTTTTTGGATAGGCTGAATTAGAATGGATGTAATTGTGAGTGACTGTGGGTTTAAGTATAGAGGATAGTTTGGAGATTTATGTTTCTATCTATGCATGTACAGGTGTCTAAGGAGACTATGGAGTCAGTTGATGTCACAAAATCAGACCTAATTGAATTGTGTGCAAATTTTATATGTGCAAAGAAATTCTTCAGTCTGGCTCAATCTCCAGTGTGTGTGTATATATATATATATATATATCATTTATATATCTACTATAGAAGATGCAATCCTAGTATATCTCTGGGTACATGTGGGTTTCTTCGAATTTACTCATGGAAATGTTAGCATTGGACGGGGCCGCTACTGTGTCCACGGCACAGCTATCCACTAGGTTAGTGCCTATTATTAAATTCAAAGCTATTAAGTGTTGAAATATGTTGCATTAGGGTTGTAATTTTTTTAGTGCTGGGTTCTCCGGTTGCTCTATTGTTTAAGACTTTTTCGAGGGGTAGAATACCTTCAGCGCATTTGTCGTTGGAGTGTAGAGATTTGACGTCCATAATGACTAGGATGTTTTCTCTGGGATTGTTGTAATGTGTTTTATCTTGTTTAACAAGTCAGTAGTGCCTTAAATAGCGTTTCTGAGGTCTTGATGTGGTGATCTACATATTTAGTTTGGTAGTGTGGCAGTTAATGGAAGAGATGATTCATCCACCTGGGTTATTTGGTTTGTGCATTTCGGGAAGTAGGTAGAACCTAGCAGGTTTTGTGGGAGTGGGTTTGAGTAAATTCTACGTTCTTTTATCTATCAAATTATTGTTGTATAACTCCCATACGGATTGGGTTATATATATATATATATATATATATATATATATATATATATATATATATATATATATATATGTATATATATATATATATATATATGAGATGTGGCAAGAATATAGATATCCCATGATAGATAAATCGATAGATAGAATCATAGATGGATACAATTAGATATGAAAAGACTTTAGATGAATAGATAGATAGATATGAAATCACTATAGATAGATAAATTGAAAGATAGATACTAATGATAAGACTAGAGATAGATAAATAGAAAGATAGAAAAATATTGATTTTCGTGTCTCGTTTATTTCTTTGAAAAAAAGGTTCCTAATTTTGATGGTATATAGAAGTAGTTGGAATATAGATATCCAAAGATAAGCAGATAGATGAAAGAGATAAGCATATAGATAGATAGCGAGTACAGAATAAGAATATGTTTACATATCCGTACAAAATGAAACATAAATATCTATTCATTCAATGAAAATTATTGCAATATGTTCTTGTGATTGCCTATCTTGTAACATCATTCTATTTCTAACAATTTTCACATGAAACGAACTGGAAATACGCTAATAAAACGTTTACGATATTAATATATTTCTTTGATCTCTGTAATCTTGGATTCGTGCAAATGTCATAAAGGACAAGGAAGTGCATTTTCCTGCCGATATTAATCAAAGGACGTAGATACAGGCTTCAGTTAAACAACCTAAATCCTGGTCAATACCTAGATGGGCGACTAATGGGGTACGCCAAATGAAGCCTCCATTGACGATCCTGTAATTCTTGCTAGGAAAAGACCTATCCCTGGGGTACGTTCAATAATGCCAGTTGAGGCCCCTTTTCTTCTATTGTCCCCTCTTTTCTGAACTCCAATCCTCGATTCGCGTAGCTGTGAAAGACAGGAAATAGATAGATAGATGTAAGTTTATTCTTCTCATATCCCTCCCTAGCTTAGAATTGTATGACCGTCGTTATGCAAATCGCAGAGAGTGAGCGTAGCCGTATGGAAATTTTTGGTCAAGGATTGCAGTGGCATTGGACTTGATTTACCCGAAGAAATCCTCAGAGATTGAGTACCTAGGGTGCTGGGGGCTGTGACTTACTTTGCCTTGAGATTTTACACATCTCAAACACACAATTATATTTAAATATATATCTTGTCATCAATCCACGACATGCACTGAGTACAAATCAAACAATATGCAGCTTACCATAAACATTGTTTCCATCTTTCCTTGGCATCAGAAATATAAATTGCCTGAACTTTCCCTATTTTCTTATCCGAATTTGAGTCGGAGGGAGGGCTATTGCCCTCTTTACCCCCTTGTCTCTGAATACAGTGTGGAAATGTGACAAATGTAGCATAAAATTTATGTAACATACATTCTACCCTCTTACCTTTTCTGTAATATCCCATGTTTCCATGAAGTGTTCGTATTAAATCATATACGTAATTGAGAAAAAAAAATACAGCAAGGATTATTGATTGAATATTTATTCAAGTGTGAATTTTTAGTTTGTTGTCGTTTCATGCCTTCGAAATAAAGACGTCGAAACCCAATGTATAAGATGATGCACAAGCTTATAACTAAATATGCCCCGACGAATGACAGCTAGTGTTTCACGATTATGACCTTTTTTTTCTTTGAAAGTATTACTACTATTTTTAGTAGTTCTGTATTTTAGTAAATATCTATAGTTTGTAGAATCCGATTTAGCAAAGTGTTTGCAGGAATTTGCAGACACTTTTAAGTATTTCATCTGATAAAAGAAATGATTTTGATAACATTTCGTCTTCCTTTGCGTTTCGTCTGCACATAGCGAAGAGGGCTATTTAATTCTATTGTTGTTGAGAATATTCATGTGCGTTTTTTTTTTCAATTTGTTGTATGAATAGAATCAAATCTTTCCCGACTGAAAGTTGTTATTGTCAATCTTTCTATGATCTTACTGTGGTTGTTGTCGTCGTTGTTTTGAGGTTGTTGTCATTGCTGTCGTTGTTGTTGTTGTTGTTAAAAACCCTCATAGGTTTCTTCAGTATTTAGGCTTGGCTGGCTGGTTATGTATGAGTGTATGAATCACCTGCATAGTCCTTATTATGTGTAGAAAAAACATCTTCGGTTTTTTCACAACCCAACCCTGAAAACAAAAAATCAGGAGAAGCATAAATTTACAATGTGGTTCCTTACTTTTATCTAAAGCTGGATTCACATACGTGTTTTGTTTTTTTTTATTTCATACTTTTTTAGTGATCAAATAAAAGGAAAGAGATGTAACATCATCCCTTTTTTTTTTGTTTTTTTTTTAATTGATCACTCTAATTATGGCATGCAGCAAAAATATTTTAGTCACGATACGGTTCCTATTGAGTGAGCAAACCAGCCAATTATTATTATTAGCAGTGACGTGGTCTGCACAGTTTCAATCCTTACTTTTATCCCTAGTTCTTCGAATCTCACCTTCAGTGTCTTTGGTTTACCTATAATCACTGGCTTTCATGTTTTACAATTTCTTCAGGTCTCTTGCCATATCCTGTTTTTTTTCTTCACTCTCTTTCCTTTTCACTCTGTGATCTGCAGGCACGACCAAGTCTACTATTTGTCAGGTTTTCCTCTTCTTGTCCACGATTACTAGGTCTGGTATCTTGCTTGGATGGGATGGTCCGTTTGGATGTCAAAGTCCAAAAGTATTTCGTGGTTTCCATTCTCGACGGTTATTTCCGGTTTGTGCTGGTACCACTTTTCCGCTGGGTGAAATCCCATTCGTTCGCCCATTTCCCAGTGTATCACTCTTGCTACTCCATCATCATCATCATCATCATCATCATCATTATTATTATTATTATTATTATTATTATTATTATTATTATTATTATTATTATTATTATTATTATTATTATTATTCAGTTATCTTCTGGTTACTTTTGGAGACTGAGTGATAATAAGTCTCATTAGATCTCCGGCTTTCAGTTCATACTGTCTTCACCTGTACTCTCTCCATGCCTTTTCCTTGGTTGCTACAAACTGGGGGCTTAGATCTCATACTTTTAGCACTCTCCGCAGTATTTGAGCAGACCCGTGTAGTGGTGTGGTCAGTGTGCCTCAATCCTTCCTATTACCCCCAGTTCCTCTAATCTTGTTTCGTTTCCAGTGTCTTTGGAACGGTTCTGAGTGCACTTATTATAACTGGTATTACCCTGACTTACATGCTGAACACCTTCTTCAGTCTGTTGTTATTATTATTATTATTATTATTATTATTATTATTATTATTATTATTATTATTATTATTATTATTATCATTATTATTATTATTATTATTATTACTACCACGACTACTACTAATACTACTACTAATGATAATAATTTATCCGTGGGTTCTAATGGTCATTGCTGAGGATAGAGTGTCAAAGAGTTTCTTATTTATGCTAGTAATATTTTTTGCATGACTGAACTAATGCTGCTTGTACAAGTCTCTATGGATAACCGACCCCGAACGTCTACCTTTGTTTGTTTTTTGTTTTTTTTTGTTGTTGTTTTTTTTTTCTTGTTCATTTGTTCAGGAAGAATAGAACATAGAAGACTTTAAGATATGTCTTGTGAACAGATACAAGCTTCGATTCGATCATGCTGTGATAGAGGAGACACAAACATCTTATACAAAAGAGAATTGATGACAGAAACAGGGAGACATTAGATTCCTGAACACAATCATTTGAAGAGAAACTACCTTCTATGAGTAATGGGCTCATTGTTTGAAAATGATTCATTTACAAAATGAGAACTCCAATTGGTAATTAATATATATATATATATATAGAGAGAGAGAGAGAGAGAGAGAGAGAGAGAAGCATAACGAAAACATTAATGACATCAACAGAATATCTACACGACATCAGACAACAACGACATACTAACAAACCAAAACATTTTGACCATCGACATGTTGCAAAAATGACAACTACTACCTTGCAAGAATTGATTACGGGTCAATGGCATCTGAGAAGGATGCACTCAAGTATTTTATTTTGATAATCCTGAAGATATAGCGAAAAAAAAACAATTTACGCAACTTATTTAATGAATCCCAATTTTTATGATCAGAATACCAGGAAAGAAATATTATAAACGGCAAGGAATTTCAGGTATTCATGTTCAATTTTGTTGAGTACGTATTGGAAGTGGTCTGAAGAACAAAATCACCAACCATCAACAAGGCATTAGACGGTCAAGATTCATGATAAAGTAGTAAATATCTTCGATCAACATGAATGAAGGTATGTGTCTGAGTGTATGTGTGTTGTTATCTCGGGAAGCGATTAGTAAGGCTACATCGTTAGGATCAAGAAATCTAGATTGCAGTGTGATGGTTTGGACGATATTTGGCTGAGAAGAACTGGCTTCCATCATTCATGTAGAAAGTATACTTATGTGTACTACCATGGCAACAGTCTTGCTTAACGTCAGGTACTTCTCTCAGAAGGACAATAAGCCTTGGTATTCCACTCAAGATGTACAGGAATTGTTCCAGATACATAAAGGCTTCACTGTATCCTGGCCAACGAACTCCCAAGTTCTCAATCCAATTCAGTATTAAGGGGTGTATTGGACCAACAGATCGGATTTGCATTACCTGAGTCACGTAAGTTGTAACAATAATCGGCCTGATTAGAACAGGAAAAAAATACGGCAGTCTTGTAAAGGCCATGCAAGATTTGGTAAGATCTGTTTTGTAGGCTTATGGAGGACTTTATTAAAGAGGCGGTCATAATGTTTTCTCTCATCAGTGAGCTTCTGCAATTACTTCCCAGATAATTGCCAGTTCTCTGAAGAGCCAAATAATCCAGCTACAGAATTCCAAACCATACACATTGATTGTAACTACTCTTTACAATATCAAGATTTTTATTAGTTTCTTTAATCGTGTGTCTATTTGCCAATCGTTAATCTTTTCACACGTTGAAATAATGATATCACTACAGAGTTTAAATTGTTTATCTGTTTTCAATTTAACCCGAGCTGTCTGGGAATTTTGCTCGATCACAGTGATTAAAATACCCAATACATATATATATATATATATATATATATATATATATATATATATATATATATATATATATATATATATATATAGTTCGTTTATAAGTGATAATTCGAGGCAATTCATTTGGAAACATTAAGTTCGGCACCGGAATTAACCGAGTAGCAAATTTAATCATCGACTTCGTAAATAGATGGATGAAAAATACCGTTGTATGGTACTTGGACCTGCGTCTATTTGGAAGTTGTCATACACACACACACACACACACATACATATATATATATATATATATATATATATATATATATATATATATATATATATAAACACCCTGGTGTTGCTACTCTGTTCCATGCAGCCTTTGGGATCGACAGATAACTGTTTTTCTATCTTAATACACAACTACGGTGTTGTTAGCCTGTTTTTTTTTTTTTTTTTTTTTTGTTGGTTTCATGGGAGAAAGGGGTTGTGTGTCATTATTGTTGATTGTTGGACTTTGATTATGTTTTTGTTTCTATGTTTGTTGGTGGCCCAGGGAGGTGTGTGATTCAGTTAGTGCTAAGTGGGTTCCATGTGGCTGAAAGACGATGAAAGTGAATATTAGTTGATGGTATGGTGCCGACTAGGAGTCTGGTTGGTGTTTCTTGGATTTTGTTTGTATGTTAGAGTTATCTTGAGTTGAAGATACAGTGAGAGTTTTGTTGGGAGCTGTAACTGGGGAATAATATTTTTGGATAGTCTATGCCACTTTGAATCGTTGAGTTTGTATGTATATATAGAGTTTCAACATATATATATATATATATATATATATATATATATATATATATATATATATATATATATATACACACAACAATTTCATGGTAAAAAAATGATGATATAAAAAAATATACACATAGTATCATAATATCAAAGTTTATCTAAATCATAGAAAACATTCAAGAAAATCACGTATAGTAAGTTAACAGATACTGAAAAATAACTGACTGAATTGAGACAAAAACTTATTTTGATTTTATTTGATGTGTTCAGAGTCAAAAGCTTTGCAGACTACACAAACAAACACACACACACACACACATATATATTTATATATATGTATATATATATATATATATATATATATATATATATATATATATATATACATATATATATATATGTCTGTGTGTGTCTGTCTGTCTATGTGTCTATCCATCCGTGTGTGTCTGTGTGCAAAATATAGTGCTTATATAATTAATCAAAAAAATGAGAAATGAAGCAAAGACTAGGTTTTCAAGCTTGGTTTGAGCAAGTCTGACTCTAGAGGACAAGAAAATCTCATTCCCTCTAAAAAAAAAAGTGGACCATTAATGTATTTAAATATGGTTGCTAACCAGCAGATTGACCTTCAAACTTACAACCTCGCAATGTGCCCATTTGAGAATCGTCATCAAATTTGCATGGAGAGATCTTAAAATGGCACGAAAAAAAAGACAGGAGTCAGAAACATCATTTGTGAGACTGTGGCCCTCGGGAATGCCCATTATAGAGAAGTCTGACGGGTCTTGTCGAAGGTTTAGATTAAATGATGGTGGCTAATAGGCGGATGGAGGTTTGAGGTGGTTCATATGGAAGATAAGGGATGGAAATAAAATCAGCAATAGTTGAATGAAATCTGAACGTAAATGGAATATGGGGGCAGAAAATATGGCGAAGGGGCTGGTTTTTGTTTAGATTTAGATTTGATTGATTGAAGGGTTATATAAGTAAACAGATAATGGATAAATTGTATCCAATAGTGCAAATAAAGATTTGGGATAGGGATAACCTGAGTCGAGATTGAACTGAAATGAGAACATGTGAATGATGTGTGATGTGTTTGTGTTTGTTTATGGGCTTGGGGTAGGGGAATAGGGCGGTTATTTTCTATTTGGCTCTGCCGTTAGAGCATTGTTGATTTAGTTGGTATCATTGTGTCCTGGGTTGTTTGAAACGATCTTAGTGTCCAGATTATTCATTCATTTGGTAGTTAATTTGTTTTTGTTGTTAGATATGAATCGTTCTGTTTGTTTTTTTCTGTGTAGTTTCAAATTCAAATTATTGCTTCTTTTCTCTCAAGTTTATTCCAATAAGAGTCGTAATTTTGTGATATATAAGGTAATTGGAATCTATATTCGTGCTGTGATCTCAATGTTGTTTTAGATGTTTTGTTCAAGAGCATTTTTTCGATATATATATATATATATATATATGTGTGTATATATCTATATCTATACATATATATATATATATATGTATATACATATATATATATATATATATATGTATATATATATGTGTGTATATATATATATATATATATATATATATATATCTTTGAACATGAATTGCTAGATTTCATACGCTCATAAAGTTCATTCTACAATAGATAGTTGTCAGATGACAAAAGTGTACTCTAAACAGCAGTATCTTTTAATTGAAACGATTGCATCGTGCTCTAGCATCATGCGAGCATTATTTTGGGTTGAATCTGCTGCGTCGTTTTCCAATTAAATCTTCACGTGATGAAATGGGTACAAAACAGCATGCAAGTCAAATAAAATCAATTCCAACATCTATTGTGAGGTGAAATATACATGTAATCAGCATTTTTTTAATTTTTCTATGATTTCTGTCATCAAGATGGTTTGCTAATTCCATCATGATGATGATCATCATCAGTAGCAGCAGCTGCAGCAGTAGTAGTGGCCTTTTCAACGTCCCACTTTGAACACAGGCCTACCCGGAAGTTTGCTAGATTTTTTTCTTTCGTGGACGTCGTGGTACCAATATCTCTTGAAGCACTCTCAACTGTCAGGCAATCGAATGCTTGTGATTTTTGAAGATCCATGCTGTGAGTTGTGATGCTTAGTGGTTGTCTGACAGTCTTGCAACATGGCCAGCTCATTGCTATTTAGGTTTTTTAATGGATTTTTAGATATCTTTGACTCATGTTTTTTTCTTTGATGGACTGTTATCTCTGATGAACTTTCCGTATGATGTTAAGTATGATTCTTTCTAGCTCTCGTAACATAGTCCTTAGCTTGAAAGTCAATCTTCTGCTTAGCTTTCATATTTTCAGCTCCATGTGAGGGAGTTCCTTGGTTGTATATTCTTTTTAGAACATGGATTTTTCTTGTTCTAAAAGGTTGAGCTTGATTCACTGAATGGTTGCCGGCCAAAGGATTTTTTCGCTCGATTTCTTCTGTTTTCGAGGATCCAACAGTGATTTGTTTTAGAGGATAGATGCAGGGGTCAACTTTGTTTTGCAATACTATATCCGATCCGATGGTTGTGTCTTCGTTCACAATATATTTGTTGTTCATGACATTAGTTTTATTTAAGTCAATCTGGAGACGTACAGTCGTTTTTTCTTTGTCTGTTCAG
>OY735220.1:46378592-46426092 GCA_963457665.1 Thysanoteuthis rhombus | reverse complement strand
TATATATGTGTGTGTGTGTGTGTGGATATATATATATATATATATATATATATATATATATATTATTGTGTCATCCACATACAGCTGTTTTGATGTATTACATCTCTTTAGTGCGGCTTTAGACTTTCCATTATCCCGAGGCAGAATTGAAAACCTTCACTTCAGACCCGGAGGTCGATATCCTACCTCTGGACTACGGAACTGGACCGTCAGTAAGGCTGAATATAAGCGATACATCTATTTACACAGAAATTCTTCATCCATCAGAGTGCTCTATTCCTATGGGAAAGCATTGCATAATCTTACAATGGATGAGTTACCTCACTTAAAGAGTGCTCAGCCCTATATATTTATATATATTCCCATCTTCTGTACGTTCATATTTATTTTTCTATATCTTTCTGTACCCCTTCGCATATGACTAACGAATCACATTTCTATCTCTCACGTTCACCGTTTTAGATCAATGATATGACAAGAGTAGGTGCTGCAAGGTCAAAGTCGACTACATTTTCTATTCCGACTGAAAACAAAAACAAATAAAAAATGAAAATATATGTATATATATATATATATATATATATATATATATATATATCAGAATGTAATCAGCCAGTAAGAATCCATGTGATAAATTTTCATTAATGTTGCAGATTCGTCAATATTGAACAATCAATGTGACAACCTCAGGCAATCAATTGATCGCGTGTTCGAAACACGTTTGGGAAATATTAGTTCTATATAACGGTTCACATCTCTCATTTTGAAGACGGTTTTTCTTGTTACAGAACGAAAACAAAGTCAACTCAAGACTTCGTAAAATCTATGAATCTAATTCATTCCAATCGCTCTCTTTCTCTCTCGTACACTCTGAGTTATTTTGTCTTCCTTCTTCGTGCGATTATGACTATTCATAAAACATTCGTCTACTCTTTGCATCAACCCTAGTCTCACTTTAAAGCTATTCGCCATTTTAAATTACGCTTTTTTCCTCTCCGAGCAGTCATTATCAATAAACCAGACGATTCATTTATTTCTATTCTAATAATTGATATCTATGGCGATATCCGCATCGATTTATTGATTCTGATCTAAATATAAGATCAGGCCACACTGAGGAGACTCGGTGATCAGTACATGTCGTTATTGGTTTATCATGAAACAAATCAAATCATGTTTCATCATTAACCCTCTATCTACTATTTAATATCGTATCATGATCATAATCACTTTTATCAACGTTTGGGACCATTTAAATCGATTACCCAGAGTTCAATTTTAAATAATTTGGAGCTGTTGTAGATAAACGGAAAGAACATGCAATTTTTATTCCTGGGTAGTCTGTGTTAACTCCTAGTCGTTCATGCGGAAAAGAATAAAAATAGATAGTATTACGTTCAAACTTTGCCTTTTCTCAACCGGGATAGTGATGTTCATAAGTAAATGTTATTCTTACTTTACGTGAATAGAAATATACAAATTCATCGATTGTCGATTCGGAAATAAGCTGATTCCTAATTATCACTGCCCTGGTCACAAAAGCAATTTTCGAAAGGAATGAATAATAATTCTTACACTTTTAGATATAATTAACGAAAAAAAATGATTATCGCCAAGGAACAAAGGAAAAAAGTAAAAAATATGCTCCACAGCTTGTTTTCTGTTGTTTTTGTTCATTTGTTTTCTTTTAATTTGGCACCAAATATGCAACCGTAGCATTGTTACTAACATTTGAGAATGTGCACATTCGGTTAAAAGGTCTCGTTTTGTTTCAGACGGGTCATTATGAACGGAAACAGTAGAAAACAAGGTGCAACATGAAGTCTAAAGAAGACAGGATGACTGAATAATAAAGAGTCAGAAAAGGTACGCTACATCCCTTTTTATATGTTGTCTAATGTTGCGTATTTTTTTACAAAAGAGGTTGCAAATAAAACACAATGGAGATGGGTGTTTTGGTAGATGAAGAATTCTTTTTATCTGCAGTTTAACTATTCTCTTAAATAATCATGGCGGACTTTCCACCCTTTCAAAGTTCAGAAACATTTGGCAGGACATTTCTAAAATAAATCAATTCTATCTTCCCTCCGTTTCTTTTTTCTTTGCCAGTCATCCTTTTTTTCCATTCAGTTGCAGTCAAATGTTTTTTGCATGCAGATTACTGAAACTAATGAAGATAATACAGCGTGGATTTTGGAAAGTTTATATATTCATTCAGGTTGGCTATGGAATTCTCCACCCAGAAAATAGACATAAAAACCTACAAGAGATCAACCAGAAAAAAACGTCGATACTGTCAGACGGGACCTACATAAAGGAAAAATTGTTGCTTTAATATATATATATGTATATATATATATATATGTGTGTGTGTGTGTGTGTGTGTGTGTACAAAGAGAGAGAGAAAGCGAGACAGAGAGATTGAGAGTGAGAAAGACAGGAAGAAGATACACACCAACACACAAGCGTATACTTGAAAAATTCTGTGTTAGTCAGCTCGCAATTCTATTGGGAGACATGCGACAACCTTTTTTCACATCTAACCGTCACGTAATCAAAATCAACACAGATTTCTTCGGTATCCACGATTGTCTGGCTACCTAGCTGCCAAGCTGTTCGCCTGTTGCTAATGAATGCGTCAAGCGTATACGTTGTATGAATGGAGCTAAAAGATCGAACATTAAAAAATTCATTCGAATGGGTCGGCCAAAAGGTTATTTCAACCAGACAAACGATAATAAGTAGTACAATCATCCGAGGAACCCTTTGAATCAAATACAGCGATGAAACTGAGGCCGACAAGAAATGAAGTAGCATGACTAGACGAATTCAGAAAATACTGTCTCGGCGATGCCCATGATAGAGTGGTCTGGCGAATCTTGAGTAAAGTCTTCGTCCAAAGACTGACGCTGAAAATTTGATGATGACGATGATGATAATTGTATAAAGTGAGTTGAAGTATAATAGATGCACGACTATTATAAAGATTTTAGCCCCAACCTCGATTGAGACACCCGGGTTGAGGTCAAATAACCCTTCCTTTATTTGTGCGCTCATTCATAGTCTTTCCTTTCTCCTTTCCTCTTACGACTTTTATTTCAAATATTCTCATTCCTCTGAACTGTCCATTCTCTGTTCAAGAACTAAAGGTCATAAGTAACACTTGATTCCTGCTTTCACCAGAGGCAATAACCTCTAAATAACCTACGATAATTGATATTATCTAATAATTCTTTCAAAGTAGCATCTACTTTTTCTCTTGTTCTATTTCTTTCTTGTTTACTTTTTATGACTTTATATATATATATATATATAAACGCTTTTTCTTTTTCCATTTCTTTTTTGCTCTTTCATTCATTCCTCTATCCCTTTTTTCTTTTTCTTTATCTTAATTTTCTATTAATTATCTTTAGTTATTTATATTATTCCCGATCCTTGTCCAAATTTCTCAGATTATTTTTTTCTCTATTTTCCTCTTTCATTCCTTCATCTTCTCATTCTCTTTACTTCTTTTTAGTTTTTCTTTCTGTTTTTTCTTCCTTTTTACTTTTTTCCTCTGTTTTTCTTCTGTTTACTTGGCTTCCTTCTTTCAGTTTTTCTTTTTTCTTTTATCTTATTTCTAGTCTACTTCCTTCACTTTGTTTTCTATTTCCCTTTTTTCTTCGTTTCGCTCTATTTTTTTCATGCTTCTTTCTGAGCTCTCGAGCTCTCTCTTTCCTTTTATTTGTTTGATTCATGTTCTGTTCTTTTCCTACTTTTCCCAATTTTTCTCTCTCTCCTTTCTCTCTTTCTTCTTTCCTTATTTTTAAAAATTCCTTTCTATTTCCTTTCTTTTTTTTCAATCAATTTTCGCTTTTTTTCCCCGACTTTCATTCTAGTTCCTTTCTCTCTCTCTCTCTCTCTCTCTCTCTCTCTCTCTCTCTCTCTCTCTTCGTTATTTTTCATTCTTTCTTTCTTCTACCCACTTTCAGCATCCTATTATCCATTTCTGTCAGTGTCACATCCAAGAACTCTACGAGAATTCGTGCACTTTCAAAATGTATTCTATCCTTCTTTCTATCCTTCATTCTTTGTTCCACTCATTCGTTTTTCTTCTCCTATCGTTCTTTCTTTTTTTTTCGTATATTTTGTTCAGTCTTATTCTAATTGCCAATAAAACTGTCATTTGTTTTCTCCAACAACAGGCTAACGGTTTTATGATCATTGAAAAAACTTCTCACAATCCCATAAACATGAAACATAAAAACGGTACTATCATTTATCTGACATCGTTTAGTTTACGTTCCAATCAATCGCAACAAAAATCAGAGGTTAATAATATAATGCCGATAAATATTTTTTCTTCCAAGTACACGGACATACAAAGACAAATAAATGAAACCTTTTTTTCTAAAATATCACTTGGAGCATTGGATAAAAGTCCCAATGCAATTAAATGAGTGGATAGCTTGAAAATAAGTAATATAAATCTAATTGAATCGAATTAATTACTTGCTGTAGTATTTAGACATTAGGCAAACGCTGATAGAAATGACAGTGGATATAGTGAGGATTCAGAAAGAAAAAACTTGATTGGAGGCGTGAGAATTCGTCTATTAGAAAACAATAAAAAGTGATTATTCGTGCGAATGGCTCTATACGAGATCTGTCCGAAATTTGCCCAACCTATTCGAATGATCAAGAACCAGCTGACCGGCCCTGGTGAATTCAGCAACTTATCTAAAAGGTGCTTTATTTCACGTTCGTGCAGAGACAATCTCCTGTGGGGTTACTCAGTCGGCAAGGAGATTTTATTGAGTTACCTCATGTACCGTGTAACCATTGCATTCAAAAAGTCCAAGCTTGACTTGATTTCATACATTCTGTAGGGGTTTTTCCTCAACATCGCATCGCCGAAGTGTATTCCCACACCAGTAGTCTCCACTTGGTTCCCTGTAACTTCTAGCTTTTCGATGTTTGAGAGGGGGTGATATTCAAACTCTGAACGGGATCGAGGAGAAATTGAGAAGGCAACTGATGGTGATGATCCCAAAAGTGGGTCAAGCGACAGTAAGTCTCTTCAGTGCTCCAATACTCTCCTCAGTATTCTAAACGATTTCAGTAATGCTGCAGTCTGGATGGTCACAATTCGTTCCAGGATCTTCAGTTCTTCCAACTTTTGTGTGAAGCTCTTTTGAATCGTTCCAAGTGCTCGATGGGCACGACTGTCACCTTAACTTTCCAATTACTCTCTCATTCCCCTTGACTGGACTAAATATTTGCCCAGTTCCCCTCAATTTCCATTTTACTCTTTGTTCTGCTTGACTTGCAAGATCCCCGATCTGACAATTTTGCTCCTCTGTCGATGTCCTACGATTCATTTATTTCTTGTCACTCGCAGCTAGGCCAGTTAGAGTACTCATGTCAGGCAGGAGACCTGATTTTGACGTGTGTAATTGAGCCTAAAGGAATAATGAGATCGCTATGGGAGGCTCTTTAATTGATCGTCAGCTGCTAACGTAACGAACTTGCTACACCCAAACGATCATCGGAGAAGGTACTGATCAGATTCAACATTGCTTAACGGTGTTCTTACCATAACTGGTAAGACCGTAACTGTCTAGCCTGGAATGATTCAACCCCTTTAATTGTAATGTTTTTTTCTCCAGAACAAACCTGGTATGTGAATTTAACATCATTTTAAGTTTGAATTATACTTATTTGAACAGTTGTAATTCGTTAACCCTTTCCACCCTGTCATGCTTCCTTATCTTCATAATATGTAATAGGTGCAATTAAAGGTTGTTTGGCATTATCTTATATATCAAATACATTTTTTCCAATGAATGTTCGTTAAAAATGATTGTTTTGTAATTCACCAAATGGGATAGATTCTCTTAGATTGGTCAAAAATCGGAAGAACGCATATTTCAAAGAAATATCCTTTTGTACGTGACAATCTATCATCCCTTTTAGTTTCACTTTCGATACTGGGGTGCATCAGTATGTCCCTTCCCATCAAAATAATACAATTTTGGCAACCAACATTCCCCTACATCCCCCGTTTTCTGAATCCACTATGACAAACATAAGTACTGCCTTCAACATTTACTGGGCCCGTTCACATATGCTTATGGGCGACAAGCATCCAAAGTGGCGTCACTCAAGCTACCTTGTGCTATTTTGCCCATAGCCAGATTCATTCCTTTCCCAAAGGCGTTACTGTAAAGTTAACATGAATGGTGCAAGCTGGGGTTTGAACTAAGATTAGCCAAACCAATTCTCTGCGCTGTTATCCACTCGGCTCGTTGAGTCCGTTTCTCTGTGCCGTTATCCACTTTGCCACACTTCACCTCCAGTGGCATCAATACAAGCAACTTCTATCCCGTCAGGAATAACACAAACCATGCAATATGAAGCGAACGCCCCAAAAGACTTCTTAGTCGCCATTTGATATCTGGGCAAGAGAGTCCGTCGACGATTATGACATCAATTACGTTGACTGCATCCTTCGTGGAATATCCGAGGGAGAGTGTGGAGACGGTTCAGCGGGAAAGATATCCTTAATGTAAAAAGTGACCATTGAAAATGAAAAATCTATTTTCGGAAAGAAGAAAAAGAAAGTCACGGAGACAGATTGAGATGTAAGTTCGAATCGTTTATGGTCCGAGCTATAGGTTACAAAAGACGGATTTGAACGCATCATGGATCGTACAGACTTGGTTTGGTCATCCAAATTTCTTATTTATTGCCTTCAATCCTACAGCCACGACTGTTTCTCTGGACACACGCACACACGCACGCACACACACACACACACACACACACACACACACACATATATATATATATATATATATATATATACATACAACTGCTTCTTTAAGTGTTTCCAACCCAGGAGGGTGGCCATGGAAAACAACCATTACAATTGGGGTGGAAGTACCCGGGTCGAAGTTGATGGTGAAAGGATGTAGAATAGGTTCAGAGCCGGATGCAGCCGAGGGTCGGGTTAAAGTTCAAGAAGAAGGAAGTGGAGATGTCTTTATATTGATATTCAGCACTTAAGCCCCTCGTTTTGATCGAATTTCTTTCAAAAACCTAGTCGTCTACTTTCTTTAACGTCTATTCTACATACAAATTATGTACGTACTAAGTTACGCGTTTTATCGTACGGTAAATGAATGGTTTTACAATTTCACAGTACTAAAATTATCAAAATCATTATGTAGCTTTGTGTTTTTCTTATCTAAGTTTTTTATGTATCCGCCTAAAATGAGGGAAATTGCTCAAAAATTAGCAATTAGTAGTTATCAATCTTGACAAATATTACAGATTGAAGATATCAAGCATAACGTGGCATATTATATAGAAAAATATGTATGTGCCTCTGTGTGTTTGCATGTGTGTACACTAATACATCTATTTTTGCCTATATCTATATGCATATATGAATGTATGTCCATGTGTTTCTGTGAGTGTGAATGTGCATCTGTTTTTGCATGTATTTTTGCGTGCGTATGTCAATATACATATGATGTCAATGCACGAAGTCTTCAGCGATTTTGGATATCTTGCTCAGCCCTGGTGTACTTTCAGTTTTTCTGTTAGTGATAAATTCTATACACATTTTATATACATTTTTATGTACAGTCCCTGTGCACACACACACACACACACACACACACACACACACATATATATATATATATATATATATATATATATATATATATATATATCCCATCTGCTACCAATTGACAGCAAAATATTCTCGAAATAAAAAATATCTTGAAGATTATCACATTCTGTTTTATATTTTTATTCGATAATACTTTTTTGACTACGGTCATCCATTGATCAGGCTTTCTCACTGTTCACAAAAGGGTTTCAAAGTTGGAACTTTTTTACCTAATAAAAGTGCAGTACAATTGTTTCATGGCCAACATCTGGTTCATACACTTCAAAATGCGACGAGGGTAGCACGTTCTCTACAAGTGAGATGCCCACTGTCTACGAGGGTTGCCCTTAACTCATTTTCTGTAAATGACGTTTTGCTCCCACCTGAAAATGTTTTGCCCAACTCACTACCCATCAGACTAATGGCAGCATACCCCCGTGTTGTCATCATCTATCAGATACATAACTAGCGTAGGGATGTATTTCACATTTCAAAGTATGACTGTTGATGTATACACTTCCCCTAATTATCTCCGAACGTAAACTTTTGATGATGTGTTAACAGAAGTCTAGCTGAAAACAATGGTATCACTGCTCCTTGTTGTTGGAAAACATCAAAACTTTAATATATTCTCTCATTGCTGGAGTGATTTTCAATGTATGACACTCACCAGCAGGAGCAGATAATTGGAGGATTTTGGAATGTTTCATCATATTGAACAACCGAAGCCATCAGAGTTGACGTAGGGTTCTATTCTTTTTATATACACGTGAGTTTATGTGTTTGTGTGGTCCAACACATCTGGCCATAGCATTTTCTCTGCAGACTTGAAAATTGGCATCAGCACTTCATTAGCCCCCCCTTCTTAGAAGGTTTGTTTGGTTCTCTTTCAAAAGGCCTTTTGATACTTTTGGGGCCTCATTTTAATGGATTTTTTGACAGCATCTGCCTCCTCCTGAATCTAGATGTTTTTTATATGTTGTCGTACTCTATTGAGATGTTTTCCCGTGAAAATTCAGCTATCATTTTTTTCTTCAGATTTTCAAAAGTAAATTAAATTTTGTCTCTATTTTTTCCATTTTATTTTCAAGCTATATTGAGCATTCGTATCATTACAAAAAAATGAGCTTAAATCTATATTAGGGTGCTCGGAAAGTAATTATTTATTTGCGTGTTGGGAAAGCAATTGCATATTTTCAAATCACAATCATCGTTTGTTTTGTTTTTTCAATTTTTAAACAACAGCTGGAATATACGAACCTCCATTGCATCAAAATGCACTCCATAAATGTCTATCTTTGCTTTCAAAGTTGGCAATGGCAAAATTGTATCTCTTTGAAGTTTATTTCATCAATGGGATCAAACCTTACTATACAATATAAACGGCACACTGCCAGCTTGAAATAAAAATAAAACCAAATTAATCTTTGTGTGTGTGTGTGGATAGATAGATATATGCATGAATGAGTACTTCTCAAATAAGGGGAGATAAATGATTTTCCAATCAATCATTTAAATGCAAATCAAATACGGAGCTTTCGATGATGATAAAATTTATTATTCAGTATTAAAGTCCCCAGCTAAATATTACTGCACGGAGAGGTGCCCACTTATATCGTTTATAGGAAATAATCATATAAGAATCTATGAACGAATGGTCACCGGCATATGTCTTACTGCGCCTATCTATCGAGAGATAAGAGACTCATTTTCATCTCAAACTAACCATGTGATAATATGCGAAGACACAATCTCAAGCAGTCGATCGTAAAATTCAAGTATGCGAACTTATTCTAATAATCGATCGGTAATTCAATATCCTGCAGGGTGTAAACGTATTTATTCATATGGTAAATATAATCAACTTTCGGACACATCGAGGCAATGAACAAACAGAAAATTGACAAATGATACTATTAGGCTGTTCAGAAAATAATGACTGTTTTTTTTTTATCTTTGTTAATGCTATTAGTTGAATTCAAATTCATGTGGAAATCACGTATGGAGCTTATCCACTTTATCAGTCCGCCATAGATGGTCCGATATTGTTACACTGCCAACACCCGGTATCTGTGACATTTCTCGGACAGTTTTGCGTGGGTTTCGTTTGGTCAACATCTTCAATTGTTCGTCTTCAATTGCGTATGTACGTCCTCTGCCTTCTTGTTTTTCGAGTTTCAAATTTCCACAAGAGAACTTCTCAAACAAACACCGCACTCTACATCGGTTGTTGAATACAACGATAGGTTTTTATTCGAAGGTGTTTGAGAGGCATTGAGAGTACGTTTATACCGGTGCATGAGGATTATATATTACTTTTTTTTCATCGCCAGGTTCAAGACTCTAAACTGTCTACCGATAAACGGTGAAAAACTGTGAAAGGCTAATATCTTATTCAGTAAAACGGGCTACATACCGTATACGACCCTGTAAAATCTGATTTCAAGTAAATGTCGACTCCTTATCCTGTGGAATTGTCCATTTATCTCATATAATGGTTGATCCTAATTGATCACAGACAACAGACCTACATTTATGAATCAAAGTATTATCCTGAAAATTATTGTTGCGGGGGGAAATTAATTTTTTTACGCAATTATGTTCTGATGCTTGCATCAAGACGTACGTCCTACTAAATACTCCATGGAGTAATCATAAATAAGGCTGCATTGCTATCATAAATACTGGTGGTTACATATGATATTGATCGCCCATTCCAGATAAACAATTGCTCCTGAATCAAATGGTGATGTGCTTCTCTTGTATTTTTGCTTCATTTGCTCGCTGGACTTGTAAATAAATAAGATTAGCTATGCAGCTAGATCGAAATCCATCAAGATTATATCATTACTTGGTCAGTGTGGTCATAGAAAGTTCAAAACTGCAGACATCGTTTTTTTTAGTCCATTGGTATTTTGATTGTTGACTTCTACGGTACTTGATTATGCCTATATCACATTTGTTGATGTTAGTATCAAGTTTTGCAAATTCTATGGCTCTCTCAAAGATTCTTTTGGGTATTGAAGGGTAGTACTCCATGCTGTCAAATTGTATAAAAGCACAGGTATTGTTTTTCTTAATGTTGCTGTTTTGATGTTTCTAGGGGTAGCCTCGATTCAGCCAAGATGACAAATCTAAATGGTTTGTATATTTTATATAACCTCACCAGAAAAACTAGATTCTTAAAATGTAGGACTGTACTGGGACGAATGCTTACTAATCGTAGAAAACAGCGACGCGCAAGAATGTGAAAGAATGAGCTAGATTAATAGATAATCCTTCAAATGAAACAATATTCAACGATAGAATACGTAAATATACTGAAACCCTAAAGCACGTTTGTTTTGCCGAAAATCGCTTTGAATATGATAAAAAGTAAAATCCAATTTAGTAAAACATAGCAACAACAAAAAATTAGGGGTAGAAAAGTCATTTGGTATGCACCATCTTTCAACCTATTATTTGAAACCAACCAAAGAAAAATGCTCATCCAAAAATTCTTCCAATTTGCCAAACAAATGTTCTAAATTGAAAATTGTATACAAACCCGATTTTAAACCCAATAGAAACTCTTTAGAAGTGAAATATAATACAGGAATATAACAAAAACTTTTGATAAGATCAACCAACCATTTATCATCAGTTGAAAGCAAAAAATATGAAAACAGTACATCATTGTCGACATAATATTGATGACCAATTGAAATCAAATTAAAACCTGCAATAAAATGTATAATATCAAAACAAACACATGAATGCCAGAATTTTGAAACCACATGTTACCTATGTCTGAATAAAAAGATTAAAATTCTCAGTATTACCAATAGAAAAAAAGAACAAAAAACAGAATTATCAAACAGAAAAAATCAAGTAACGTTAAAATGGCAGCATTGCTCAAAATTCCCATTAATAAACATTACTCAATAACCCACATCAAGATATAATAAAAATAAGCTCCATACATTTACAGAGAGGAAAATGTCTCCTTTGATATCCCTTTGATTCCTTGAAGGTTGGCTTTCCCTATACATTACACCTCTTAAGTATTTATATATAACCATGTAAAATAGGTAAACATTTATTGGCTCGAAATAAGTACTAAATCATCATTATAGTTACATTATGAAGAGAACCCCTTTTTAAGACCTTTGAAAAATATTTTTCTCGAAACTTATCGCCTAATACCCTTCCCCCTGGGTCCATCAATTAAATTTGGTACATTTGTTTAGGCTACTCAAACGTTTGGGTATTTTTTATACCGTGACAGACATACATACGAACGGTACACCACTAAATTATACATCTAAGATTTTTAAGAAATCTTTTTGATAAGCACACATCATAAACAAAAGTTTTCGTCACTGATTCTACACAGAATGCACAACGACATCACTCTGATCTTAAAATAACAGAATAACACTTTGATTCATGGCTCAACATATAGATATGTCTATCTTTGACAAATATGCCGATTCATTATCAAAGTATTCAATACGTCAGCGTTGGGTGGAACAAGATTACAAGTACTGGAAACCCAGTGAGGATGAAACTCACGACAAACATAATAGTCTTAGGAGCTTGATTAATATTGAAAAATTTCACCAAAGCAGCTTTTTATATATGCTAATAAATTTTGACGTTTGTTATTGTTTTTATTGCTATGATTATTATTTAAACTGTTGATAAAAATATCATCATCTGTATGGACCATTGTAAGTCCACTACTGAACAAAAGCTTTTCCTACTTCCTCCCATAACGACTGTTATTGTTCTAACCTCTGCCCTGTCTTACCAGCAAGCCCTTGTGTACAACTAGTGATTCGTTTTCTACTACTTTGACGTAGTTACCAATTTTTCAGTAATTTGCTACATTTAGAGTCACCTCCTCTAGCAGAGCATTCAATCTATTTCCCTATTTGTAGCTCTCCACTGATTTTTTTTTTCTTTTCTTTCACCTTTCAATCCTTGTAGCGACTAACTTTTGAGAGGGGAATAGCTTGCTCAAACGTAAACTTACGATTTGTGGCAAGCATCACAAATCATCTTCCACCGTTGTCAGGGTATCGCCCGTGAGAACAAAAAAGATACGGTCGGATCCATCGATAGAAGAATACCCACTGGAATCCTGTTGCGTCTATCTGCTTCTCATCACTGAAGTACCGCTGACAGCTCGGGTCATGCCAGGATTACTTGATATTCTGTGGCTCAAGTTGAGGATCTTGCAGCCATGAAATCTTACCACTTACTTCTTTCGTTCGGTCGACATTTCTTCTCGAGGGAAGGCTATTCTTTTTCTCACTTTTTTTTTTCGTCTTCCTTCTTCCACAGTTCTTCTTCTCGGTCGTTTTTCACCTTCGGCTCTCTCTTTCTTCTTACTTGTCTTCATCTTCCTTTTTTTTTTCCTTTCAATTTTTCCTTTGTCCTTTTCTGTGTTTTTTCTTCTCTCCTCTTTCTCTCCTCCCTTTTCTTCTTTTTCTTCTTCGAGTTCTTGCCACCCCCCTGTTTGTTTTCTCCATCATCTGTACCTTTTTCATTTTCTACTTCTTTTCTTCCTGCCCGTCAAAATTGACAGGTTTATTTACGTATGGATCGGCACTTCTGCCTTGGATCAAAGTACCCGTGCGCTATGCCTAGGATCAAAGTGTCGCTCCCCTGCCCCCAGACTCTTATCAGTGTAGTATCTGTGCCTTCATCAAAAAGCAGTATACACACACACACATACACACACACACACATATATATATATATATATATATATATATATATATATATATATACATATATGTATGTGTGTGTGTGTGTGTGTATATATATATATATATATATAGAGAGAGAGAGAGAGAGAGAGAGGGGGGATCGATAGATATATAGATAGACATTGTGGTTTACTTGTTGATTATCATTATTTAATTATCCACACATCTTTTTATCACATTCATATTCTTTGATATCATATTGTAAATCTCTTTCCCCAGTTTCCTCCCCATGATTGAGTCTTTTTCCTTCTTCCTTTCTCTGATGTTTTATTTTTCTCTATTAGACTGTTTCCTCTTGTCATTTAAAACATTTCCGTCTTTTTTTGTTTAGTTCCTCGTTTTCATCCTATCATCTATCAACCTCCGAACACTGCTACCTTCTGTCATTCTTTTTTGCTTCTTTATCAATGCATGTTCATCTTTCTCTACTGAGCGGCAATGGCGAATCACAATAAGAAAAGAAATATTCTGATGAAAATCCCCGAATCTAGATCAGACTCTCTTGGCAAAAACCATACACTGACAAAATTCAATTATCAACCAGGGACCAAAACGTGTTTTTTTTTTCTCATTTCTTTTTTCTTTTACTATTTTGTCTTTGTAAATATCGTTACGAATATAACACAGGCATGAAAATACTTTTTGGAAAAATTCATTCCTTCTTACTATCAATCATTTTTTGTTATTCTTTGTACAAAAAGAAGAGGTAGTGAGAGATTCAACAGAAATGTCATGTTGACATTATGAAACGACATTAACCCATTGACTGCGACAATAACAGCTAAGTTACCGTTTCTGAAATGCGACGGTAACTTAGATTATACAGGGTGGCACAAAATGCTCTGAACAGTTTGTTCTCTTTACAAACAACAAACCTCGACTCTTCAAGTTACGGGAAAAAAACATAAGAACAAGAAAAATTGAGGGGTCTGTCATGTGATGGCTTGGAAATTCTGTCATTCGTAGCCGAGCCATACAATTGCAATAATTGATTTGATCATCGGAAGTTTGAGAGTAAACTCCTTCCACAATTCGTTTGCTTTATTCTAGCCCCTGAGGGCAAGGAATGAATCCATCTCTTCTACCCCAGCTGGGTATATCTGTTTATATAGCCTTGGTAAAGCAATCTGTCTTAGAGAAGGGCAACTCTGGTTTTTGAAATTAGGGGTTGGAGCCCACTCAAGGTGGTTTGACAGCAAAAATTAGATATCTTCCTGAAAGCTACTGCAGCCAAGCCGATGCCCCTCTGCTTTCCTCTGGACTACATCTGCGAGATAGGAAACTATGATAACTGGGCATCACATGATGTAAGTACACTTTGCCCTGGCATGTGCCTCTGGGGAGGAAGTTCCATTGTCTGTGGAGACTGAATGGAGGCCATTCATTTGACCAGTCATATCGTCCACTCACTGTTAATCGAGGCCCACAAGCAAAATTCGAGTGGAAAAGTAAAAATGAAAGTTCATTGAATAGATGCAAATTTTACATTTTGTAAGCATCGAATCAATAGATGAATCTTTCCCGACCTTCATTGTCCAAGAGAGAGGGGCAGATCTTTAAACATCCCCCACCGGACACTCATACAACATGTTTCTCCTCCCCAATCTGTAAACTGTTTAACGACTCTCCACCAGTTCCTCTAAAGAAGCGGAAATCAAGCAAAGAATCATCCTAGGTTGCCAAGATTCTGACCTTTAAAGACAAGAAAACCTCACCACTCCTAGAAAGAACACTGATACAACTAATGCATCTTTTCAATAGTCACCTATGGAGCTTGAACTTGAGTTACCCTTATACTGAAACCCACGTTACACCCACATAACAGAATCATGCTTAACATCACATTGAGAGATTACAAAAGAACACAGTATACACGAAATTAGAAGTCAGAGATATCATCATATCTATGGAAAAAATCGAATGGGAATGATCATACGCAGAACTGACCGATGAAAATAAAATGGATCTGATGAACTACACTTGTTCTGAAAGTACTGGCCCAACAACACCTATGATAGAGAAGTTTGGCGAAACTTGAGGGAGGCCTATGTCCAGTGACAGACGCTCAAAGCCTGCTGATGATGACAATGAATCAATATTAGCAGATCATTAGAGTTAAATTCTTTGTCTTTCTGCTGTTTTAATTTTTTTTTTTTTTTGTTTTTTTTGTTTTTTTGTTGTTTTTTTTTTTTGTTTTTTTCATCTCTCCAGCACTTTTGCTCTTATGTTGTCTTCTGAAATGTTACAAAATCCAATTCTGGGAGCAAATAGATATCAACTCTCGTGCACCTCTCTTATGTTTTCTTTATATCTCTGTGTTCCTGGGAGAGTCTTTTGCTGAATTTTGCGTAAACCACATCGTCTTCAGTGGAACTTTACATACATTCATTTTTGGAACCGTAATGTTGGAATCTGAAATCCATCCTGATTACAGGTTCACATTACTCCATTTGCTGGTTGAGTTGCTATGTTGGTGCGTTTTTCGGATCTTTTACTCAATACCTTGAATTTTCCAAAGGCCTAAAGTTCTCGATGACGACTGACATTGATGAAAGTATTGAATCAGTGTAGTTCCATATATTGTGAAAGACTCTTCTCTCTCTATTGGTGTGGGCGTGTGTCTGGACGTTCCGTGTAATATTATTAGGCTAAGTGTTCGGGAAAAATTTGCCTGAGTACAGTACTTTCTTTTCTTTTTTTTTCTTTTTTCAGAAACTGCTCTTCGGGGTTTATAGGATCATTTAGAGCAACAATACCCGAATTGTGTACCGGTATTTTCTTTTGCCTTTTGCCTTTTTTCTTTCGATCATTTCGATGATTCTTAAAAAGTGTGTAAATGAACTTCAGATGTTCATTTGAATGTTCTTGTCCCTCACTGGCTGATTTTTTGTAATGGAATCTTCTGAATAGAATACATTGATATCAGTTTGGCAAGAGAAAGAAGTTATAAAATCAATGATATATTCCTGTTATTTGGTATATGGAGAGGGATGATGCTGGAAACTTTGATCAGGGTGGGGGATTAGTTGAAAAAGGTTGAGAACCACTGCTGTAAACCAACACTGTCTCTGCAGGAAAGGTTGAGTATCATTTTGGTACTAATATTCCCAACAGAATTCTGGCGAAGATTTTACAATCCATAGAGATCTGTATGATACGGATTGACGTCCCTCCAGTGCTTCTGAAAGGTTTATGGTTTTTCGAGTCCCAGTGTAGATTGCCGTGTTCTTCACAGTAGAGTGTGTAGAATCTTGCATGCATTTGTGGGTCTCCATGCTCCCAGATCTCTGGAGAAATTCCAGCGACGCATGCAACGTTGCCACCTTTCCGTTTCTCGATTGCTTTAGCAGTTTCTTGGGGTGTTGGCGCCACGTCCATTTCCAGATTCGCTGGAAGAGGCCGATTGCAGCTGGACTACACGGATTGCGCAAACACTGACTTCTTCCCCCGTGGCAGGTGTTACGAGGATGAAACATAGAGAGTGGACTAAGAATAACGTGTAAGCTATTTCATTTACGTGCGCAAAAAGCATCCAACCTATTGCAAGAAGTGTTTTTTTTTTTTTCCTAATTACTAACTAGTATTCAAAGGCAAATTATGAATCACTTTCACTGCGTAAATCAAAAATTGGTTGAGGTAACATTGGGTTAACTTGATGAAAATACTGCCAGTGTGATTTTAAACATATTCTTTCTTATCAAAAAAAGAGAAAAAACAATCAGTCACATGATCCATTAACCAATTAGGAAATATGGTGATCAATGAATTGATCACTTTTCTTACCTTTATGGGATTATGAGCGCTAAAATATACAATTCCTCAGAAAACAAGCAAACTAAGTGACCCATTTGGCATGGGGGAGGGGCAGACGGAAATATATTCCCCTTACTCATCAAGGGGAGTGTGAGCTCAATTCCAAGTTACTACTACGAATGGTTAGGGCTGGGTGAAGTCCAGATAGACAGTTACATAAATGCATACGTCCATGTAAATGTCAGAACACTTGCGTAACCTGAACCCAACCACAGTGATTAAACCGGTCCTTTTAGGGTAGCAGTGATTTTCATTGATACGACAAATCCTTAGTTTGAGATGAAATTGAACATGCAGAGGAAAGGATATACAACCCAAATCCAAATATTCATCTAATTGAAGCTTTAAAAGTGTGTTGAAATAGTTTTTTTTAGGATGTATCGATTGATTTTATACTCACCGCATTTATTCATTTACTTCGAAATTCATTGGATGAATATTGGATGTTACATACCGATTTTTGCAGATTTTTATCATAAATTGAGCTAGATGGCCGGAAATTTCAACATTTAGTCGTTATTAACTCACCATAAAAATGCTTATTCCTTAATTCCCCCCCCCCTCGGAATTTTAAGCGGTATTTTGCATCGTAGATTAATGCTTAATTGATAATTTAGTTTTTGCCTATTCGTATTTCTGAAGATTCAGGCCTTTTAGTGATCACTGCACAACAAAATGCGAGAGAATTTACTTATCCATCGAACCCCCACCTTTTTTTCTGATTTTTTTCATTGGTTATTTCTAACACAGCACCTGCAAAAAATAGTTGGTCAGGTAACAAGAGAGAGAGAGAGAGAGTTATGTCTGGTTAATCACTCAGAATGCATCTCAGGATCGTCGTTTAGCAGGATTGTTTGTTGGGGATGATCAACGAGAAAGAAATTGAAAATGAGGGGTGATCAATGGATAAGTTCCTTCTCTCTCCTCTAGTTGGATCTCTAGAAGTTCTGTATTAAAAAAAAAAACACCATTAAAACAAGCATGAACGCAGCTATACAAAAACTAGGGATCGATTTAGCATGAATTTACATTGCATCTCCGCCCCACTGAAAACCAACTTTTACGCAACCCCTGAAAACTTATTTGAGGGATAATTTCAACAAAATGTTTATAAAAAACCAACATTTCTTAGTAAACATAACAAGAAGTAAATGTCAGAATTTTCAGCCCTTGAGCTTCGTTGGTGCTGTACGTATGAACAATTCTTATGTCTATACATACCCAGCCACAGATTTCAAAATCTATTGTATTGCCTTTTTCAAAAATGTGAATATTTTCTTCTTTTTAAATTAAGATTTTCAAAAAATAAAGATAATCCTTTTCTATAATGAATCTTGATTATGTAACAGGAATATTTCAGTGGGGTATTTTCCTTCCCTCTCCCAAATTTTCCATCATTAACGAGAATCGTTTTGTTTTGGGCATGATTTCGCATTATTTCCTAATTTCACAGTAGTTAATCCCCGGGAGAGGAGGGAAAAAAAACAAGGATATATATTCGAATTACCATGCGTTGCAGTGAAAGCATCTATTGTTTCAAAAGGTGGGTAGATATTTTCATCAGCAAAATTTCCGCCTTCGAGTGGAATAGTCTATTGTTACGAACAGAGGATTGAAAAAAATGATCCTGTTCATTACATTAGTAGATTTAGCTTTTTGTCAATTGTTTTGAAAGGTTCTTTACTCATAAAATGTTCCTTTTTTTTTTTTCTTTTATTCCGATGTTAAAAATATGTAATTCTAAAAATAAAGCGTTCGTATTCTTACAGTTGGCATGCACATTATGTTAAAACGTTTGGTTCGATTGTTTATAAAGAGCGTTTATTTTCGTTGGATGTCCGAATACGCTGGCTTCGAACAAAAGCATTTTTTCTATTGAATAACGATTTTACAAATTGTATTCGTTCTTCTCTGATTCACAGATTTAGAAATTGGTATTTCTTTTAATCTTTTGTTGTAATCCTTTCGTCCATATTCAGAACATTCCACGTGGGGCCTGCCTTTAGATTTGCTATGTAAATAGATCCATGAATAATTTCTCCATCACTCGTCGCTCCTCTCACTAGTTTGTTATTGATTATTTTTTTTTGCGATAAATGCAAAATTCTGTATTTGAACTGCTCACTGGTAAGACAAAAACCCATCAAAGATGACCTCAAAACGTCTCTAAAATTAGGGGAAGGGACTCCCCCATCGGAAATAGGCAGCCCTACATTCTCTTACTTCTTTCTTCATCATTGCATCACTCGAGGAAATTTCCTTTCACATATTGCTGTTGTACTTGTGGCTCTATGTTTTTTTCGTTGATCACTAGGCAACTCACATCTACTTTATAATTCGACAGTTCTAACACTAAGAGGACTACCATCAGCGGCTCTTTAAAGGATGACATCACAAACTAACACGCATCTTAGCTAGCTAGTGCACTTCCACTGGCTGTGGCATAAAGCTTCCCCTACTTAGGTTTCCCATATAACAAGTACCTCTCGCCTTTACTTGTGATATGTAATAGACAAAGGCTACATGTACCTGAAGAGGCGTCAACCATTTCACAATTCTGGTTTGTTGTCACCCATTTTTACATTAATCAGGTGTGACATAGCTCGACTGTAGTGATTGTGCGAGAACATGTGTATCGGATGTGATTCGACCGTTTTTTTAATTTTTTGTTTGTTTTTGTTCTCTTTTCTTCTGCCTTCCCCCGGGGAATAGAGGATTGTGATTTCAGTTAATGTCACAATATATTGGCGTGGAAATTATCAGCAACCATCAACCCAGTCTGGCTCAGGCAGGTAGGAATAACAAAAGGGCAGGAAGATTATGTTACGCCGATCATTCAAGAGAAAAGAACTTCCCCACTTTTGAAATCAGGATTCGAAATACTTGCTTTTATTTTGGCTTGAACACCACCGACTACTGGCACTGTTTAGAAAAATACCACTATTTTTGCCACAAGACAGTCATTTCTGCTTGTATTACATGTTTGTCTTTGTATATTTTCACGTGTTTCATTTGAGTCGGAAAACATCCTAGAATTGGAGGCGTTTTACTGTACTTCTAAACTCTGAGTGGCTTCTGTTGAGGTCGGCTATGGGTTACTCATTCGGAAGTGAGACGTCTTCAAATGAGTTTGTTTACTGTGTGGCTGTCACATTTAAAGTGACTGAGCATTCACGTATCGTGCAGGATTTTTTGATAAAAAGGGTGCTGCATCACCAAGGGTTAAAATTCACCCTTGAACACCTCATAGTTTCCCCTTTGTGAGCTGTATATTTCCCAAAAGAGATTTCAGATGGATATGTTGGAGAAAAGAAAAATCAATATTCGAAGAAACCCAACTGAAGGAAATAAGAAAGATAGCTGATCGAACTATCGAGACAACAGGAAAAAAATGACGAATCTTATATGATTTTGATAGGATGCTACCACAATTATCATCAACATTCATTTCGGTAATAAGACTATTTTTTTCCAATTGCTGTCTCATTAAACTCCCATTTAAATTCACGGAATGAAATGATCATTGCATAGAACATAGAATGATTAGTATCGAACAAATGCAATAAAATTCATTATAAAATTTGAAGGTGTATATATTCAGGTCTGGCTAGTTACCCAATAGAAATTGTCATACAACCAACGTCTTTCGGCAACATGCTGTGTTGGGGGTAATCAATTAAAAAAATTGCCAAAAGGGGTAATCACTGAATGTCTTTCCCGTCGCTTTTCTCTTGGGCAGTGATTACTAAATAGTGTAAAATTGAAAAAAAAATAGCGGACACAAAATACAGGATCAATTTAGCACAACCTGACTTTGCAAACTGATCCTTCCTATAGAAGTTTATTTGGTAGGGGTGAAAAAGCAAAAAAAATAAATGCTGAAAGTTCCAGCTCTCTACATTCATTGGTGTGGCCTGTGCAAGTGATACGTATGTGGCCAGACCGCCAAACCACCTTGAAAACTGGAAGAAAACTATGTTGACAGTTTTAGTGACAGTTTTGCTTTGCTGTTTCTGATATTTGAAATTGAGTCACATTCAATTTTTTATCTCGAGAAATGATTAAGGGAAGAGGAATGATATCATTTTTTTCGATCAGCGTTGTTAAACTATTCAAATTAAGTTTGAATGAAAAGAAAATTGGCATTCATAGACCTGTCGACGCTCCTGGCAAATGAAAACATCACAAGAGAAGCCATTTAAATGATTATCAAATACATATAACAAAGAACTCTAAATACATAAAGATATCAATGGGAAGGAAATCGGGAAAAATGATTTGTGTACATCTTTTTTCTCTTTCTATATTCAATCCTCCTGTTTTCAAAGATCGGAAATCGACCAATTCTAGCCTGAATGTTGAGAAACCAAAAATGAGAAGTTGTATATTTCATCTGAACTAAATAGAAAAAAAAAACACCGAGGAAAAAAGATTATATGAAACTCAAAATAAAAAAGGGAGAAAAATGTATAATTCAAGGAAATCTATGGATTAGATGACACCCTCTACCAAAAACAAGAGACACAGAGAATAGCGAAAAAAAAAAAATATCAAAACTCAATATACATTACAGAAAAATTGTGGGAGTAGTGATTTCGTGAAATTCCAATAAATTTTGGGAAATGAATTGGATCCTCACTGTGAGTCCTGCTATTCTTGCTTTCTGTGAAACTAAGTTAAACTTAGGGAATATCAATTGGGTTCTTCTTTGGTATTTACAGCTCACGAGAATAAACTAAACTGCATTTTAAGAAATTTCCATATCTACATCCTAGACTATAGTCTCCTCCAAAAAGAAAATTCTGTTTAGAATGCATTGAAAAAAATGAATCATAAGTTTATCCGAATGAAAACAAATACAATGGATTCCAAAAAAGGACCTTTTTGTATGAAACTTTGTATATAAAACAGAAAACAATTAAAGTACAAAAATAATTCTGATTCATCGAGAAGATAGAATCAAAATGCATATACTATACATACGCAAACACACACACACATACAATTACATATATGCATACATACATACGTATATATATATATATATATATATATATATATATATATGTACACACATACTTACACACACACATATATATATACATATGTATGTATATATGTATGTACATACATACATACATACATACATACATACATACATACATATATATATACATATATATATATATATATATATATATATATATATATGTGTGTGTGTGTGTGTATGCATGTACACACATACATATATATATGTACATACATACATATATATATGTATGTATGGATGAGTATATATATATATGTGTGTGTGTCTGTGTGTATAAATGACAAAAAATGCAAATGAATTATAATGTCAGCAGAAATATCAGCCATATTGGAGCAAGCATCATCTTCAAATGGCAGCCAGAATTTTGAAAGTAGGATAAAAAAGACGAAATCAAATTATTGTCTCCGATGAACCACAAGATAAAAGTTCAATAAAGGAATATGTTGCAACGCCGACAGCCTCAGAACAAGTTTCGGGTAGACACAAAAGTTATCAAAAACTAAAATGTGAAGCATAAAACAAAGATTGAATAGATAAATGAATAAATAAATACATAAATAAATAATATTATATAACATAATGCAATAAATAAATAAATAAAACAACGAGCTGTCTTCATTGGATAGAAAAAAAACGGAAGAATATATTTTAAAACAGCAAAATTCTTTATAAAATAATACACGCGCACGAGTTCAAAGGATATGTGAAAGGAACGAACATACTTTATCAATGGGGAAAAAAAGTGAAATTATTTTTGAAAGAAAGGTCGAATATTACCTATGAAAAGATAGAGAGAAATTTGAATGCATTGATATGAAATGGAGAAGTTAAATGTATATGTTGAATGCAAAGGTATCCGATACGTTACAAACCGTTTATTCTAAGGAACATCTCCAAAATTACGAATATATATGGACCAAAGAATTAAATTGATGTAAAAATATAAAAATAAAACCCGGGAAGGAGATTTAACATGCAACGAAAAGGTTCACCATCATTATTCTGAACCTTTCAGCGTAAGGCTCATACTACTAAAAATATATTTCTGTCAAAGTTCAAATTGAACAAACAATAAAGAACCATTGTTTTTGGGTTCTTTTTAGCAAGAAAAATACAATTTAGCCTTGGGGGATGTTGGGTTTTGTACTTCAAAGATACGGACATTGAATTTTTTGAAGGCTTGATAGAAAAAACTTAAATCTTAATTGGAAACGATTTTCAGCTCATTTAAAAACATTTTCAGCTACTGTAGCAGTGACTGCGTATATAATAATCCTGTGTACGTGGATTAAGTTCGCTTGTCTTTTCAATATTCTGGGAGTATTTTTCTCAATTTACTTGACGTATTTTCTAATTTGCGTTGCATATGTTCCAATTTAATTGCCGTATTTTAAGAATCAGTTGCCTGTTTTAAATTTTCATAGCGTATTTTTTAACTTACTAGGTGTATATTTTCAATTTGCTTGCCGGATTTTCCAAAATTCAATTTGATTATTCCCCAGTTTGTTCTGAGTATTTATCAATTTTATCACCGTATTTTAATTTTTGTCTGCTTTTTAAAAATTTTCATGGCATATTTTCCAACTTTCCTGGCTCATGTTTGTAATTTGCCTTATCGTATTTTCCAATTTGCTTGTTGTATCTTTAATTTCCCTGCCTCACTTTTAAATTTGCTGGAAAAAGTTGTATCGATGACACACTGTGTTTTCTTTAATAATTGGTCGTAAATTTAATAACACAGTTTTAAAAACCATAATCAATCAACACATGTTCCTTTCTGTTATTTTCATCATCATATCTCCAGCTTGGAAATCCTCTGATTTGTTGGTTTTTCGAGGGCAAGGAGGGAATTTGGTTGAAATATTGTAAATTCTGAAGAGTTTGCACTATCGGAGGATTTACTCCCGATGTCGTCAGAGGAAAATTTAGCTTACACAATTATGTTACCAATCAGAACGTAGGTTGCAATATTTAATTTAGCTATTGATAATGTTTTGATCAGTGATTTTGAACATGGTGTGTGCACCCTACGAAATGGGCAATGCTGGAGACGAATCAGAATTTGCGTATGAAGGGCGAAAAACACTCTGTGCCTGGGAACTATATCACATTAAGACTTTGCAACTCAATTCCTCTCTATATAGTACTATTGATTACTGATTATACAATTAGTTACAGTGAACTAGAATAGTCATCAAAACTACCAATATAGGTCTCTTCAGTTCTGCTTGCTTGCTATGTAAGTAAGTATCACGACTATGAGCCTCACAAATCCAAATCGGCTGGGAATTTCAACATTTACTGTTTATGCCAAGGAAGAAAATCTCTTCCTTCCAGAAGGATTTCAGGGTGTATGTTGGAGTGTATCAATATGCAATGTAAGTTTTTGCTAAATCGATCCTTTACTTTGTGTCCGCTTGTTTTTTTTTGTTTTTTTTGTTTTTTTGATTCAGACTTATTGGAGATCACTTGAATTTTACTTGAATTTTTACTGTACACATGTATAGAATATGAATTGTTTCTTTAAATCACCGGGTATGATCGAATTTCCTTTCTTTTTTTTTATAATGAAGGGAAACCTCAAATCTGATTAACTGTTTGGGTGGGGCACGAGGAAAAAAAAATGTTTGAAAACTACTTGTGCAGATGTAAATCACCATAATGTCTTCATATTCCAACACTAATGGACATGTCTAGAATATCAAAGCATTAACATAGTTGTTGCAGGAAAAACTCTTCATGAAAATATCAATAGAAAGAAATTATTTATAGCCGATTCAGTTTAGATATGATAACTAATTCTGCACATACTAATGCCAATAAGGTATCAATTAGTCCAACACTACATCACTACTTCTGACAGAGATATTTATACTTAAGCCCCTGGTGAGATGATGATTTTTTGCAAGTGCAGTACTAAATCTTGAAGTTTGATATTAATGATACCTGAAATAGATTTGATTACATGTTAAATCAGATTATAAGGTGTTGGAGGTTAGGTTGGTCGAGTGTTTAAATTGAACTGAGCACCTCATGAAAAGGTTCTTAACCTATGTTAATCGTAGAAGGTATTTTGGAATTCAGGTTTTGAAGATCGAAAAGCATTCTGTGGCTCAAAACTGAGTCATGTTATTTATTGACACAGCACAATTAATTACGACTTTCAATATAGATTACATAGCAATTAGTGCATAAATCATTATAGCCGGGGGGAAATTAATTAAAACATGAAAGTGATAGATTTGGATGAGGGCCAAACAATTGACAATACATATTCGAAAGCATATAAGACGTGGTTCTTTTCGCCACATAACGTATGATTAAATGACTTGTTTACATGAAGAAGACATAAGATCGGATTCTTTGAGCTGTCGGAGTATGACACGCAGCAAAGAGGGTTAAGAACAATTGGTCAAGATGGTAATTACCGAGTTAGTTTTTATTCCAACACATAATGAACATATTTATGATATGCAAGCATTAATTACAGGAGTTGATCGCATCAAGAAAACTATCAATGAAGATATTTATAGAAGAGATGTATTAATTGTAGATTCATTTTAGACGAGACGATTAATATCGCGCATATTCACACTAATTAGGTATTAATCAGTCAGTCTGTCTATCATTACTTCTAACGAAGATATTCAAGATTCGGCCCTTAATGAGGTGGTGAGTTTTTAATAGTACAGTGCCAAGTCATATATTTACCCATTATCTGCAGCAGGTGGTCAAGTGTTATAGTTGCTGCTATAAAATAATGATTGAAATTTCAGTCCTTTGCAGATAATGGGTTAATTTCTTTCCCCAGTTCCGAAAGTTCATCCTCCGAAATTACATGACGGCCCTTTTTATCATACGTGGATTAACGCTAGATTTACAGTAGTTTTATGTGTGTCAAATTCTTTTTCTCTAACGAACAACTCTGTCCGTTCACGAAGGCTACATGAAGGACGTATTGCCACAGACAATTGTTATAGGAGAGATGGTCTCATGCGGTACATCATGGCGTTGAGCGGTTTTGGAACTTAGTCGGTGAATCAGCTTCAACCCTTTTCAACCGTCTCGACTTTAATCGGTACAAACTCGCAATTATCGGCCAGTGGGTGACATTTGGACATCTTTTGTCCCTTGGCCTGTCGGGTGACAACATCTGGCTCAATGGCCGACAAAATCAGATCGTCTTTTTAAAAATCAATCACTGCAAGTAGCATCTTCCATCAGATGATTTTTGACTGCATTGTTTGATGATACAGGAACCAGATGAGATTAACTGTTGAGTCAGATCAACAATTGTGACAGAGTTACGCAGTAGCTACCAAAGAAATCGCTCCTGAGCCTATTCATACATATTCTTTGTTTGTTTTTTTTGATAATGTGGCCTTATAGAAGCACAAATAGATTGAAAATATGAATATTACCGCTTGATAAAATATTTGTCAGATTCAAAGAAAGTTGAATTACACAAAGTCAGGATACAAAACTAGTTTGAATATATAGTTACTAGTTTACCCAGGCCTCCAGAGAATAACGGTATTATTAAATTTTTCAATTAATCTGAACTTGAAAATATCAAGAAGTGCGTAGTGTTATTCATTTCCTTGTTTACGTTCAACCAGACTGAATGCAAGAAAAGGGGACTACAGTGCATTTAACATTTTGTAGTTATCTCCCTTGATAATCATAACGGACAGGAAATATAATTGGCTGATTATATAGGTTGATTCATTTGCTTGGGCCAACTCTGATACAACACCATGTTCCTTATAGCACTGATCAAGAAATGAAATGACTGGCGGATATTTGCTAAACTCAACTAGTCTGACACAAAACCAAGAAAGTTGGGACCCAGTTGAAGAAATGAACAAACAATAGTGTTTACTAAAACTGGAATGGTAACCATTGCTTCATGGTTGGATATTTGATCCTAAAATCCCCACCTGAATTATGCAATTACGATGTCCCCCTGATAGTATTCAGCCGTTTCGAATATCTTGAGAAGCGTTTGTGCAATCATCTTGTTTTTTGTTTACTTCTGATGATGATGATGATGATGATGATGATGATGATGATGATGATGATGATGATGATGATGATCCATCCCAAGCTTGGCTTTTGGCAACTCGTGACTTCAAAAAGTTAGTAAAGAAGGAATTATTTATATCAAAGGATTTAGACCAGTAAAAAAAAAATGTCAAAATTGCTTATTAATTAAAGACTTAAAAGATTGATATCAGGCTAGTCACTTGTTTACGTTGGATCTAAAAATATCAAGGATTGAATTCGTCGGGGAAACATCCGGATGAGGATTTTATTCCACGTTGCTGATGCTTTTGAGAGAAAATGCAGAACTTGCAACGAGTTCTTGATATATGCAAAAAGTGATTGCAGACAATCAGTTGAAAATGCTTCGAGGAGTTATGAAAGATAGTTTTTTCTGGACATTTTCTATGAAGAAAACAGTAGAAGAGTGCCAAACTTGCAACATTACACGGATGAGACTAAGGCTGGATTGTGGAAAAAAGTTCATCACCCACGAGGCCATATATCAGCTTCTGTAATCTATTGAGTGAGGAAGAAGCCTGATGAGAAGAGTCTGCACAGATGTGCGCGTAGAACTCCATCTTTGAAAGGATTTGGGTTTTATGTAGTACTATGGTAACATGACAACTAATCAATGAGGACCGTAGTACGCATGCATGAACAGAAACTCTATAAACACACCGAAATGACCCAAAAAGATAATTTTCAACACTCAAAAAGTTGGAGGGGTGCTTTAATAAGTATGTAAATTCTCAAGGAGAGGTAAACTACGGCACCATTGCAATGAAGAGGTTTTTTTTTTCACGTATACTGTAAAGGGTTCAGATATTGGAGGAGCTGTATTTATTGCTGAGATAATTGAGAAGGGGCATAAGGACTGTTTAGTTTTCAGTTATCAGTCATACTGTCTTATGTTATCTAGTCAATTATCCACTATTATAATGAACAGTGAGATTTCCCTAGTTCACTGGTTGCAACACTGGAATCTTTGCATTGGTAAGTAGAATTTTGCTGGAAAAATACTTCCTGTCAACCGTTGCAAAACATGCACTCTTCCAGGTAAATAAAATTTTTATATTTTTTTCTGAATATCTAACAGAAAAATATTATCCATTCCAAATATATCCGTGAATTTTTTGACAAGCATAAACGAGATAATTTGAAAAAAATTCAACAAAAATAAAATCATGACATTAATCATATAGCAATGATCAGCAAGATGATCTTGCTGCCCGTTGTTAGCAGATTCAGTATTCGTCTGACCCCACTGGAAAGATTCATGCTAAGTTATATGATGAACAGTGTTATTTTCTTTGTATGCTGTCCAAAACACTTGAATCTCTCTCTCAAGGGTAAAATTTTTGCTAATAGAAGGACATCTTTTGACACCTTTCAAAACCATTGTCTGTTCCACTGAAACAAGTTCACACTTTTTTTTCCTTACAAAATAGTTTAAAGTCAAGAAAGTCTGGTGATTCACTCAATGAAAACTGTTACGGAATCAACGTAGTTAAGCAGCATGTCGTGTGTGGGACATTTTTTTTTTCAAATTAAAGAAAAGGTGATCAATGAATTAGTTGCATCATTCCCATTCAGTTCGGCGATGATCACTAGAAATGTCTGAAATTTGAAATAGAAATGAGCAGACGCAGATTAAGGGATAAGCGTAAATTTGCATTTCAAATTCTACCCCCATGAGGAGTATTTGGTGGAGGGTAAAAAGATTTTCTAGACATAATGAAAACTGAATGTTAAAACTGTCAGCCTCAATCTAAATCTCAATTAAGCATTATAAACACACAGATACACACATATGTGTGATATATATATATATATATATATATATATATATATATATATATGTATATATATATATATATATATATATACATATATATATATATATATATATATATATATATATATATATATATGAAGCTAACCAGCCAGACTAACTTAAAATCTGAAGAAACCTATGTTGACTGTTCTGGTGACATTTTTGATTGTCAGTCTCTAAAAATTAAAAATGGTCGATGAAACGAGTCTACAGACATAGAAAAAAGTATATATATATATATATATATATATATATATATATATATATATATATATGTGTGTGTGTGTGTGCGTGTATATATATATATATATATATATATATATATATATATATATATATATATATATATATATATATATTGGTCGAGTTGAAATAATCAACCAAACTGTGGATTAAAAATCAACGAGTAGCGCCAATGTTCCCGTACGAGAGATCGCCTGATTTGACTTCTGATTTGATAACCTATTCTTGGCACCATAGGCTACACTGATTCAGTTTCAGGCTACAAGCAATCTAAGAGATAGCTAGATAGTTATTTACATAGATTTTTAAAAGACTGAATTAAATAGATAATGCTGATATAGATTTGCTCAAAGTTGTGTCTTTCATGTTTGAATTATCTTATCTACATATGTTGCTGTCAACCTAGGTCCACCTCCGTCCTTAGATCTTGGCAGATGATGAATATTTGTCCGGTCAAAGGCCAGACTTTCATATTTACCCAGTATTTCAGGAGCCGATGCCGTCCAGCAAACTATTCGTTCGGAGCAGGGGCGCTAGAATTTTGGTTTGATTCGCTACCTCCTGCTCAGAGTTTTGAATCATGCTGCGTGTGTCACGAGTTTATAAAACATTTATCTGGTTTCACTTCAAAGATTCTGACCACACTTATGGTCAAAAGAAAATGACCAAATTTACGGTCAAAGGAAACGGGTCGCCTGTAAAGTGTAGCAATTTTATCCTACGCTTCACTGCTTGACGTCATTTTTAAATCATCAGCAATGATCCTCCCCCTTTTTGTAACTATGCCAATTGAACAGCCGTAGCCATCAAAGCTGGCCAAGGGTTTCTCTCCTTTTCCAATGTGTGCAAACACGTGTGTATTTGAGTTCCTGCTGGAATCAAGCCGTTTAGTACACAGATTAGGAAATCATTATCTTTGTTCCATTAGACCCCCTCCTAAAAATGATTTTTTTTTCTTGTGAAAAAAAAAGACTATTTAAATTCGTTTAACACTATTATAGATGTTTCTTAGTGGAAATAACATGTAGATTCTCCAAAACTTGGATGTTTTGGGGGGGTTTTTTTGTTTTGTTTTCCGTAGGAGAGTCTATGTCCACTGACGGATGAAAAAAGACGGATGATGATGGTGATTAATTTCTAGGTAGTGATATTATACTTCTCAAGTACCCCCGTCTGTCTGTCTGTCTGTCTGTCTGTCTGTCTGTCTGTCTGTCTCTCTCTCTCTCTCTCTCTCTCTCTCTCTTTGGTGAGTGGGATACAGATGTCTTTGAATTTCACCAAATTCATCCTGGCACTAGGTCTTCATGATCAAATCTAGGTATATAGCTTTTCAAATTTAGATGTTTCCCATTGAGAAACGCTGGCAATGTCATAAATAAAATATATTCAGACGATATTTATTCTTTGATGAAGCTTTCTTTTTTTTTTACATGCCTCACATGTTGATGCTACGATTGTTCAAATATTGGGTACGATGGCGAGTTATGCTTTAACTTTATTCTAGTATATTACAGTACAAAGTGAAGATTCAAGCAGATACATGTATTTTCCTATTAAGTGAGTCCAGTATTGCCAATTTAGATTTTTTTTATTTCTATTTTCGGAGTCTAGTATATCTGGCTGTTTTTGTCAAACTATCGTTGAAGCAGGAAGCTGGACTTGACTTTCCCCCCGTTACAACTGGAACGAGATCACTGTCCGCTTTATGGAAGTAAGGTCTTCGATGTCTGCCAGTCTTGTCCAAAAGTGATACATAAAATTAGAATTTCCATACCGTGATCTGAAATACTAATTGTGTGATCGCTCTCATCAACTGAGCCAGACTGACAAGTCTCAGATATCTCCGGAAAAATGATGTTACAATTACGCCAAAAGGTGGACGTAAGAGTGGGATTCGTCAGTGCTGCAGCAACACTTTTAGTTTTGTTTCTTCGTAATAGGTAACACTAAAGTAATCAGTGTATCAAAAAATTTCATGTTTGGCAATTATTTCTGTGACAAAAATATATACACCCGCAATGCATATGCAATTGTAAAGATAAAATTGTTTCAAAATAATACGGACACAGGCTATCTTTCACAGCTTATTGAATAACCTTGGCCTATTTTTTATATTATACAAGCATGCCCGCTTGCTTTATTCTGGCCTTTTTGGTTCTGATCAAAGTCCAGTATCTGCACCACGGCCTTCATGAAGGTGTCAGTACCAACACTTGACATCGTAATGGGCCGGACACTGGTTGGATGGTTGTGTTCAAGACTGGGTGTGCAGGTGCAATGCGTCAGCCAATGAGAGAGACAGTGAGGCTGTGCATTGCTGAGTGCATTTGAAACCATCAGATTTGTCCTTGGGTTCTCTCTCTATTACTTGGTCCATCTGCGGGAAGCAGCTCGCCCCGGGGCGGCACTGTCCAATCGCACTAAGAAAGACAGGTCGGGCGAGTCTTTAAGCTTTCAGAACCTCCGTTGCGTCGGCTGGAGCTATATTTCATTGGGTTTTACACTTTCCCACGTTTCGACCGTGTAGCCATCGGCCTCCTTCTGGTGCTGTTAGAACTAGAAAACGGAATCACTACTCTGAGTGCAAGCTCAGTTGGGCTGAACACATCATAACGGGGGAGGGGGATATATCTTGGTTATGTTGTCAGGGTAATTTTAAGTTTCTTCCCTTGAATTTGGAAATCTGTTTTCTGCTTCCCATATTCTTGAACTTACAACACCCGTCGAAGCCTGTTGCTAGTAATGAACAAATAAACGTTGTTAATAATGAACAAATATACGAGGGAAATGGTCCGACTGTATCATGCATAATAATTATTACACCTCGCCTAACAAACTTCAGACGAGTATTTCTTATCTTTATGTAATACGAGGGTGAGACAAATAAATAACGACAGCACAAATCATAGATGTGATATTTTAATAAAACTATTTTTTTTCCATATTTCTTCTGGGATGGAGTATCGCAACATTATTATTAATTTTGACTATTCTCTTACCTCTATCCTTACTTTCAGTTGCTTTTCATGTCGGACTGTAATTCTACGACAACATTTAGACAACGCATTTAGGAGATAAAGAACAAGCAGTGAGAACCGATCTCTTGACAGGGAAGGTCCAAATTACGTCTGACTGCTTTAATCATCCAGCCACGATGGCATTATAGCTGAACAGAATCTGATTTTACACCTGAAAGCTAACTTTTTGCAGTCAATATTCCATACTCGTTGATTATTACAAACGAGCCTTAATAGTCTCTTGATATGTCGACATTTTAAATATTTTTTTTTTGATTTTGGGATGAAGTATCGCAACATTTTTATTGACCTTGACTAGCTTTTAATCTCAACCGCTAAACTAGTAAACAGAAATATTTAGCTAAAATATTATCATCAGTGAATATTACTATAATACTATAATTATATTTGTGAGTTTATTTATTGCATTGTTTTGGGTTATCAACTTTTGTGCACACATTGACTCATCTTATGCACTGATTGCAAAACGTATGTCCACTTGTAAGAACCGCTGAGAAAAGTTGAACGATATGTAGATGCCATATGTCCAGCCTTGGGATGCTTTATCCACGGAAGAATGGATAGAAACAGCTGAAATAATGACACAAACTGACACTTAGGTGGTAAAGGAAGCTGTGACCCATACCAAAGAACAGCTGGATAGCGATGCTTTAGAACGAGAGAAAAGGGAATGCAATGTTGTTGCGTGAGATACAAGTTGATCAAAAGCATCCACAGATCGAGAAAAATAAGTAGATGACCGGAAAACAGCACTATTGATAGTAGATCTCAACGAAAAAGACATTGTGAATGTGTAACGTGCTGGTAAAGTTAGAGATGATGGAACCAGTGGACCAATGATAATCACTATCACAACGCCAGAGCCTGCCAACGAGCTGCCCAAGTACGGCAGAGGACGTAAGCGTAGATATCAAGACGACATGTACTGGATTAATGCCGATCAAATTCACGCAGAGTTGCTGACTATATGACCAGAATGTCAGAAGAGCTGAAGAGAAATAGTATTACTTCAGTGACGAGGAGGGATTCCATCCAGGGAAGTTCATGACCCCAGCTACACTACATGCAGAGTCAACAAAATGATGTCAGTCAATTCAAACATGTATATCCCTTGTCTCCTACCTAACGTTCAGTACACACTTTATAGCGTTGGACAGGTTCAACTGATTCACCTAAACGTGGGAGGCAAAATTCAACAAGTGATGCAATTATACAAAATCCGACGAGAGAAGGTTCTCAAACTGCTATTTCACAACGTGGTTTACTAGCCCTGTCTTCCCAACGTAGTCAGATCGATGCTGTAGATAGCTCATTACACGGAGATCCTTTTCAACGAACAACGAAATGAAAGATGGTGGTCTTATGAATAAAATGCATGAGATGCAAGTTGCAACTAAAGTTTACAATCCGATTCAACTTGCATGATAGATATACATCTACTTCAGGATATAAATGACTCTGGTGTTATAAAGAAAATTTTTAAATGAATAGAAAAACCGTCAAAATTGGAAATTCCGTGTTGGCATGTGTAACTATGTTTGATGTGAGCCAAAAAGGCAGTGTGCAATAGTAATTTCAATGCACTTCAGTCATTGGGGGCTCCCTTGGAATTTTGAAATCGTGAACTAAGGATGATTTCTGTTTAGAGATCTCCAAAAATCTCCCAACTCGAGACAAACCGATCAGAGAGATCAAATTGAAAATTTTCAAAAGTTCAGGAAAATAAAGTGCTGCAAGTGCCATGGGAGACGAGTTGTCATGATGTTCATCGGGTAGAAATAGTTAAATTTCCAATGAATACAGTAAAGTTTTCACGTATTACAGATATACTTGCATAGCAAAAAAAAAAAAACAGTCTTACAGCTTGCATTATTGATGGTACTGTTACCAGGTAAGAAGCTTTTGACAGAGTCTGACATGAATCATTACTGGATCAGGTGCTTGAATCTAATCCCAAAATTTTTTTTTATGTAGACATTTTGTCCCCACTAAGCTACGTAGACCATGTATCCTTGTAGTTAATTTCAAAACAGAGGACAGATTTCAAAACTAGAATGGTATGAACTGTACAAAGAACGTAAGAGGCATATGGTCTGAATTTTCTAAATAGAATATTATCAAGTTACGAGATAAATAGATTAGTGTTATTTTTGCGAGGTTCTGAGACAAAATCAGTCGTGGAAAGTATTTCATGCAAGAAAAAAAAGAGGAAATATCTGATTATGTACCGAAAATAAAAATTGAGTGTTCTGAAGATGGACTGATCATATCAACTTTAAGTTGGGACTGCTCTGCTTTGAAGAGACGGAGATTCTGCTTGATTAAGAACCACGCCCCGTCAACTTGAACCTAGCCCTTAACAAGCTAGGAAAATACGGGAAAGAACCGTACAAAATGACAATAGGATATGAAAACAAAAATACAAAAACTTATGAAAACGGATCCAGGAGTATTTTACAAGTATCTAAATGGGGAGGTGGACATAAAAGTATCAGTGGAATACTTAAAGAGTAAAGATAGTGGATTAACAGAATCTCTGGAAGATGCTGCCGAGTTATATGCTTGTTTTGGCGTCAACATCTGTTGTGGAACTTAATGAAAACTCAGAGGAGAAAAACTGTGAAAACATTAACAGAAATTTAGATGTAACCACAAAAGTGAGAAAATACTTTTATTGGAAATGAATCCATGTAACTGATTATGTAAATATGGACATCCTTGCATTACTCGCTAATATTGATGATAATGTCAACACAATAACAATACTAAAAATGCAACTAGCTTGGTATCATTGGAAATACTGGTGTTATAGCTCTTTGCAAGAAATGTTCAAAACGTGATCCTTCCAACTACAAGCCTATCAGTTGACCCTGAATGTCAGGTAAATATTTGTAACTATTATCAGATCCATTCTCTTGAAACATGTACAATAAAAAGTTCTTCGTAAACAACATGGCTTTGTAACAGGAAGATCATGTTTAGTCAAATCTTCTGGAACCGATTGATGCTATGAATATAATGAATTCTACGGTGGAACCTATCGATATTTCTTATTTTGATTTTGAAAAAGCATTTTATACCATACTGCACTACTAATTGCTTTTGGGAAAAGGCCAACACGACATTCGATATCCATTGCCATAGAACGTTTAGCGTAATTGTAGGTGATAAAAAAACGGAAATTCATAATGTTAGCACAGGAATAGGTTGTAGTCAATCTTCTCTCCTAACTCTATAAATGATCTGCCTGGAAATATCTAAAAAATCAATTTGCATTATTTGCAGATGACTGAAAGTGTTTAACAAATCTGATGATTGAATCAAGAGGATATAGGTAGCCTGATCGAATGTCAAAAGACTTGGGATCTTAAATTTCACACAACAGATAATTATTGCAAAGTATGTGACATAGGAAGAGGAAATCCTAGCGATTGGTGTTTTATGGATAATACACCATTTATCGCTGTAGGGTATGAGAGACATTGAAAAGTAATGGTCTTTAACAACTGGTGATGGGATGACAATATTAAATATTCAATCGCTAAAACAAATTCATGTATTGCATGACTTACCAAATCACTAATTTCAAAAGCGCCATATGTGACGCTAAACATTTACAGAATTTTGGTAAGGCCCAGCTTGGAGTATTGTGTTCAACTGTGGTCACGCTTATCAACACATAGAAGCTAAGCTTTGATATTGGCTATTGAGGATGTTCAAAGGCAGTTCACTACGATGATTGATGGTATGGTTTTATAGACCAATAAAAAACAGATTCTTCTCTTCGAAATAGGTCTCACTACATTTTTAGAGAGATGGGCCACGTAGACTTGATTGAAACAGATGAAATAGTGACAAACAAACAAAAAAATGAGTTGGGATCTGATATGGAGGTCATATAGTAGTAATAAAGATCTGGGAATGGACATAATTCAGAGCATAGTTTTTTGCCCAAAGGGAAATTGAGTACAGGAATGAATTACAGTCTTAAATAATTTTCCCCATTAAAGCAGATGATTTTAACAATTTGAATGAATTTCAAGTTCTACTCCTGAAAAATATTTGAATATATATTCATCAGATTTTTTTTTGGTTCTCCTCAACGTACAAATAGTATCTTTTTAAGTAGTCGATTGAGATACCCGTACACAGAGCATTTTAACTATTTATTGCATGCACACACAACTTGAGCAGAACCCTGACTATCGGGATTTGCGTAAGTTACAAAAAATGTTGGAAACATGTGCCAAAGACAACTGATTGAAAGTGGCGATTTACTTAGCAAACTTGAAGTATTATTAGTATGTCCTGCTTGTTGAACACCCTGATCGTATCATATTTTCCTCGTGTATTTCTTCCTTGCATTTCTTCTTCCAAACCCACCGTTTCAATGCAATGAGCAAACAAGAGATGGTGCTTACGCTTGCATGGAGCGGAAGGGACTCATTAATCATAATTCATTCATCCATCACTCCTCACTCAAAAATCTTAAACCTGGAAATCAAGCAGTACACCACAGGATTATACGTCGATTTCAAAAGTGAGCAATATGATACTTGAACACAACCACTATCCCAGTAGTGATAAGAATGATTAAGAAAAATAGTGATGCATACCTTAAAAGCATACTAGGATATCCATCGTGATCTGAAATACAAAATATTGTACCGATGTGCACATATTCTTCTGTGTTCACATATTCTTCTGCCTGAAATTTATGTTACTTGAATCTTATATGAGTTTAAATTCCTTCTTATGAAATTATTTACGTCTGTGCTCAATACGTGGAAGAAAAACAAATAATATGAAAGAAAAAAAAGGGAAGAGGAAAGAGGAACCATGAAACTGAAAAAAGAGAAGGATATAGAAAAAATGTCCGATACCTTCCAAAGAAAAAAAAAACATTTACCTTTCGTCTCAGGTGGGAGATTTGGTGATTGATTGTCAACAAGCTGCCTTACTGATTGGGCTATATTGACGTCTTAGGTATGAATTGAAATTTATTCAACGAATTCGTACTTGTTTATTTAAAATATTCTCCTCTATAATTCATTATTCATTAATCATATATACAATGCAAAATTTGCTGTAATTATCTCAAGCTGGAAGATAAATTTGAGTGGAGTTTACCCCTGCAGCAGAGAACCTTGTCTATTTTCAATTCCTGGAAAATATCATTATCGGGAAAATGATCAGCAGAGAATAACCATGCGTAATAATTTCCTCCCGAAATACGCCGGCTCACCTTGCCAATCACTAAGGAATCACCTAGATTATAAGAGCAGACGAATCAACAAAGAAGTCCAATAAAGGAAATGTCGTCCATCTGGATGAAGAGATATTTGTTTCAAACTTACAAAGACATTTCAGTCTGATGACGAACGTCTCCTGAGATTTGGGATTTGCCAGAAATCATAACAGGGGAGATAACTGAACGGGGGAGTACTGGCTAAATCTTTGACAGTCACAGGATAAAGTCTGCGTTAGCGTCAGATATAGATGTAGACGCTTAAGATGGCCGAGTCACAAGAGATTGAACCGAAAGAAGACTTTCCGAAACTGGGCAGAGATCAAAGATGCTTATGATTACTTAAAACAGTAAGATAAATCGGGACTTAGATATTGATTGGTATTTTATTTTAATATACAATTACATAAAGGAATAAGACAAGGAAATCCAGGAACTAAAGAGGACTTACCGAGAGCATGACTTAACCCAGTCGTGCACTGAGTAAAAACTGAATGAAAATAAAATGTTAGGAATCAATTGAAATAATGTAAACGTGAGAATATGTATGAATTATCCCCCCTTGGAAATCAAATTTAGCCTTTTTAACCCTTTTTTCCTGCAAAATGTTGAAAAATATCTCTCAATGAAAATCAGAGGGCTATACCAAACCCAAGACTTTGATCATTCTGTTTGTAACTTATGGCCCAGTTTTCCAAAAAGATTTCATAGAAATTCATCAGAAATTGTGGAGGATATCGTGTTGACAGACAGGTAGACAGACGGATATGAGTTGATACATAAACCTCGTCCAATTTCGTTGACAAAAATAAATGATATATTTGCTATTATTGCTTTTTTTTCACACTGGGTTCTGATAGTTATTGCATGATAGTCTTAAAACATCACTTAACTTTAATCTCTGATTTTGGTAGCTTTAATAATACTGTTGACTGAATAGTTCCAGTTATTCTGTGAAAATTTCAAATTATTTGTGTTTTAAACACTTTCTATGCTTTTCTACGACAAACTTTGTGAAAGAAAAAAATCCTAAGTACCGAATGCAATACACAAAGAGCTTTGTTTTTGTGACATTACTTCTTTGATATTCCTCTGGTAAGTATAGGACCCAGTTTACCGTCTCATGGGTGGTTTCAATCAATTGGGTTGCACACTAGGAACACTATCTGAAAAAGAACGAGCAATACTAGATTATTCATTTATGTGATTCTAGGTAGTTGCAAGTGCACCATTGAATACGGGTATGGTTGTCTTTTTGATATGCCACAAATTCTTAGTTCGTTGGTACGGTCTGAGTATACAGTTAGCTCTGTTTTACTTTGAGGTCTTTGGAGGTTTAGAATGGCCACGTAAGAGTCGGATTATCTTGCATTTGTTTTACAATGGAAAGATCTGATTTCTATTTACAATAACAAGATCTAATCTCTCGGGATGGATTGGTAGATCTTTTTAAATTCAAGGTCCCAAATGATCTTAAGTATTGTTTCTCCAAGCAGCATTGTATTTTGTGTTTACGAAGTTTGTCTGGAAAGTACCCAGCCATTTAGTATCACTCATTCTGAAATTGTTTTACTCTTTTGTACCTAATAAGTGGGATCTTCTAATATATTATCTCTAAAAAACTATAGGATATCTCAATCATTACCATCAAACATCGCTTTTGTGATTAGAATAGTAATAGTTTAAAATCATCTTCGTTTCAATCAGAAACTATTTTCACCTTTCAAATCACATAAAGTAGGAGAATCAGCTACTTATGAATATCACTGTCTTGGTTGCAAAGCTGCCAGGGAAGAATAGCTATTTTTCTATACTTTTTACTTTCAAGGAATCGGAAAATAACTCTCATTACCCAAGAAGAAAAAGTATTTTGCTTGGAGTTATTTGTGCAACGTTAATAATTCTCATCAGACGCCCATGATAGAGAAAGTTGGCGAATCCTAGGGAGGATCCATGTCCAAAGACGGACATTGAAAGACTGGTGATGATGATGATGATGATCATCATCATCATCATCATCATCTTGATCATTTTCATCTTCAACGAATCAAATCGACCATGGAGATAGTTCAGCAAGGAATCTCAAACACGAAACTTCCCGAACCACTTTTGACATGTTGGATGAGACACTATCCCTTCTCAATAAACTTCACTAATACTTCTTGCGTTTTGGTTGCATTTTTACCTTTCATAAAAAACATAACGCATTTCTGACACTGTTCCTTGTTTTTAACGTTCTCATTGTTCCAAGTAATAGACAAAAATATGCCTATTATGACAATATCAAAAAAGAGATACGCCGATATGACACTTGTCAGAATACAATGGAAAACAATCTACCCAACGTGACTAGTTAAATCCAAACGCCTGTAATGTCATCTTACAAGGGGAATTGATTGGACCTTGTGGTTAACTCTAAAGTAAGAATCAGCTCATTTGTGTTTAAATAAAATCGAATTATATTGCGTTCCTTATAGTTCCATTGGAATGCTAGATATACGTAAACAAAATTACCGTGTTCTGACATCCGAACGCAATATCCTGGCTCGTTCATCACAAGACGGAGAGACAAACTATTGACTATACCCAAAAGAAATGATGAATGACCATGAAATATGTTCTCAAACTTTGGCTAATATTTCCAATACATACGATAAAAGTTGAGCATCACAAAATCGGACTCCAGAGATTCGGATATATCTGAAATCCGGCTTTAGGATTGCATAATAAATAACCAAGTTGGGATGATCCTGTCCATTTTGCTCATTATCCTACTCGACTGTCTTTAGAATGGATGGCGAATGTCTGTGTTCTTCTCAAAGGGGTGCGTGTCCGTCTGTATTGTAGGTCCCCTCGTATTCTTTTCATCCCCATCTAATTTTGACCGGACTTTTATTTCAATATGCATACAGATGAAAACCATAGGTTAGAATTTCAACTGAAGTGATTTTAGAAATGTCAAATTTTTGTATGCAGAAAATAATTTATTAGGATATTGTGAAATTAAAGGAGTATATTGTTGATATTAAGGTTTTCTTACATTCTGGGCAATAGTTTCATGGTGTTAACAACCCAACCTGTGATACCTGAAAGTACGGCTATCCTACGATGCACACACAGAAAAAAAAATTTCAGAAATTCGTTTTCGAGGTTGCCGAGTTTGTGATGTTCAACTGTACTTCATTAGATGTTCTTCTACTCTCAGTCAGTCGAAACTGGAGGGAATCACATGAAACTGAAAATAACAAATAGAAAATAACAGTCGGAAAAAGAGATAATGCAAGCGAATTTTATGAGGTAATTTCAAATTTTGAACCGTCCAGAAATAGCATATTAAAAGTCCTCTTTTCTTTGAGAGATGGGGGGTTCAACGTGACCGTGTGTGTAAAGTCTATAGAGTGTTCACTCGATCTGAGTCAGAATGTCCTTCGTAGAAACATATTTTCTGATCAATAAGGTCAAAGTTGAATCAATGCATGGAAATTCGAAACTGCGTCCATTGACTGGTCAGTCTTTTCTGTTCTGATGTATTGACTTCGGACGCTAGTCTCCAACTGATTGCAACCGAATCAGCTAATATATTTATAGCAAAATCTGCACACGTGCTGGTTTGAACTGTTTCTTGCCATGTGCTTCACACACAGGTGCCAGAGAACAATGGATACTCTTTGACACGAACTGCCCGGGAAAGATTTCCCATTTTCCGATTCGCAAGTTTGTTTTGTCTAATCCAGTCATGATGCAATCTGGCTTTGTCCTGTGATTCCCCGGGTTATACTTAATCAGGTTTAGCTTGTGCTCGTTTGGCCTTTACACCAACTGTGTAAATGTTCGTGATATTTGATGATGCTTTCTTTTTACGGTGTATGTAATGACTTTCTTTGCACGTCCGTTCATCGTAGATGCAGCACGGTAGAGGTGCAAGGCTCATTTCAGAATTCAAATCTTTGTTTTTCTTCTTTGGCCGACCGAAAATACATAGTCTTCGACTGAAGACTAGGCAAAATCCTTGCTCAGAGAAAGAGAGGGGGCAGCAAATTTGTCAACAGAGAGAGAGAGTGAGAGATTGATGTCTTTTTACTGCCAGCAGCCAGAGCCGGTGGCTGGCAGACCCTGGTTCTTTGTGCTTGCCTACACTGTTTTCTCTGTCTACCAAGTCTCTTCTATCTGGTGACCAACCTTGGTCCGTGTAACTTATAGGCAACACATTCTTTTTCTACCAATGTCTCTTTTAGTAAATTAACTCGCGTTTTTTCTGTTACCTAATATCGGAATACATATCCTTTTATATTTTATCCCCCCCCCGTGAATTCTTCCGTTTCACACGCAACTAAACTTACAATTTATCTTTCTAATTTCTGCTGTAATTGTTAGAATCCTTGTACACTGTCTCTTCTTATCAACCCTTATTCAATTTCTTCCTCCTAATGCCTTTTCAATTAGGTCGCTGTGACTGGCTATCTATCTGCGGGGGTTCCAATCGACCACGCTCTTTCATGTCAATAAATCTACCTAAGATATTTCTATAGTTGTTTTGGCGTCTGAAAAGAGTTACACTGTAACTTCTTATCTTTGATCAAGCATTTAAATATAATTTTTACACATGCTCACACCAAAAGTACTTTTAACAAAAAATGATTTATAAAAATGAAATAGAATACTAAAGAATGAAATCAAATATTCAATCAAAGATTCCCATCACCCCTTACATAGCAACAGCGCGCACACAAATAATTGAGGATTCTTTATCGCTCATCCGTCAGTGTTAATTACCCTGAAGCCTCTAAACTAGCCGCATACCTGACCTCACATCACGAGAAACAGGCCAACGTCTTATCTTGTAACAGTTTTCATTGAAAGAAAGTATTTTCAATCAATCAAAAATGACAAATGGAGAATCAAAATAGAAGCATTTATCGATGTGTGATATCTTTTTTTTTTCCAAATGAAGAAAGCTGCCGAAAAAAAAAAAATAGTGTTTTGAGACCCAATTTCTTCCAATCTTTCTTTCCACCAGATATCTAATTAGATGAAGAAAACAAGTCCTGAAGGCAATTTGCTTCTGAAACAATTGTCATCGTATATTTTGATACATTCTAATCATAGGATTGTTTTCTTTTTTTTTTTTTTTATATAATTTGCCTTGTGGAATGTCTAATTTGTTTGCCAAGCAAACACATCAAAACAAAATAATCCCTTCTTCACCACTCAACAGCATGTTCTGTGAAATATTGTTATTTGACAAGAACGTTCTTGTATGGTTGAATTGTCTGATTTAAACTCTTGTATTCTGTCAACTTTTACATAATAAAACAAGTACTTCGGGATATTGAATCTCAAAACATTCAGTATTTCCTACAAAGGATTTCGAAGCATTTTGTGGTAATAGCTACTAAGTACGAAGACCATCGTTTTCCTGGCAGTACCTTCCTCTCAATACTTCCCCGATGGAAAAAAATAGTAACCATCATAATCAGCCTTTTAGTGTCCGTCTTTGACAGAGACCTCCCTCGGGATTCGTCAAGCCTCTCTATATTTGCTGTTGTAAGGCCAATGCTTTCTAAAGTTGTTTATTTCATCAAGCCATCTTATGTTATGCCGGCTAGAATTTCACATATGATGTCTTGGAATCGACATTGGGAATCATGATATCCAGCGGTTGTCAGACATTCTACTCAGACTCACCAGCGGTGTCAAAGAAATGCACATCACGGTGGAGTGTATAACTGTGAAAAAAGGAGTTATATTGAAGGAGAAACATTGAAAAGTCGTGAAAAGCAGTGCCATTGAGAGCGTTAAATGCCTGGATACTCTCGAGATATACTTTGCATACAATTCAGTTCTTTTTTCTGCAAAAAGATATGGATCATACATAATTCGATCATATGTTGGATGGGATATCTTTTTATATCTGCTGATCGCCGTTTACTCTATATGTTTTGAGCGGATTGTATAATCCTATTATGGCTTTCATTCTCTGTTTTCTTACATTATTTGTCCTATACTCTGACAAGAATTTACAAAACAAGTAAATAAAAAAATCTGTTTAGCGGTACCCGATATTTCAATCCAACACCTACAGCTTCCCATTCTCTGTCTCTCTCTCTGTCTCTCTCTGTCTCTCTCCCCCCCTCTCTCTCTCTCTCTCTCTCTCTCTCTCTCTCTCTCTCTCTCTCTCCATTTTTCTCACTCACTTTTTCTCTCTCTCCTAATTTGGTCAAATTTTGACATTTTTGTTATTTTGCATTATCTTAGAGTCAAAATTGATTTCTTTTCGAATGATACATAAAAACAAAGCAGTTGAGAAAAATATATAATTTATGGTGAGTTGTTTATATATATATATATATATATATATATATATATATATATATATATATATATATATACATATATATGTGCGTGTGTGTGTGTGTGTGTAATATTCACTGAAAAATCAACATATACCAGCAGCAGTATTTTTTGTCTGAAAATTGTTTATATCATGTAAATATCGTTCATTCTATGAGGGAAAATGATGTACATATTGTTAGCAACATAAAAAATAATGTGAATATTTTGTATAATGTACAAAAGATGAATGTAATATCAGATATGATATTTTTGTGTAGTGAAACTTTCACTGCCATTTTTTCAAAACTATCTTTTCGGAATGCTGAGGTATAGACAATATGAATGGAATTTTCTTTGGAGATTCGACATCTGATAGATTTAAAAATCTAATGAAAATCAGCATATAATCCGATTTTGATAAAAAATCTTCGGTATTTCTTAATTGAAGGATGAATATAAAAAGTATAATTTTTACTTCCAACCTTTTATTATTTTGATCAATTATCTCATTTATACATTGATGTTTTTATCGATTTTTATACATCTAACACGTATCCTTTGAGATATTAATAACATTCACCTTTTAAAGAAGGCATCTAGGAACTGCTCGAACTGCATTTAAACGATAAAAATGATGGAAGATCTTTTGAAAAAATATTGGATGAAATGTTTTTTCCCAGATCGAAAGCTTCGATAATGATTACTTGAATAACACTAAATGTGATTGCCGAAAGAAAAATAATTCACTTCAATTTCCTACTTCTTAAATCCCAGAGTAAATCTCCCAGTTAGAACTATTCTGGGGTGTAATCCAAAAAGGTTATACATAATCAATATCCTGAGAGATTTATCCATTGTATTTGTAAAAATCAAAGGAGACAGCCATGTATAGATAAGATAAATAATTTAAATGGTGATAATCATATGGAAAAATCCTTTTATTTCTCTTTGGAAGGGATTTTTTTTATTTCATCCATTGATACATGAGTATCGAATATTTTATTAAAATTGAATAATAATATGTTAATTTTTGGCAGATTTTGTAAATTTGCAGGAGTGGATTTTCCTGTGACATTGTATCAGTCTTGTCCATACCAACAGGCAAGCTCAACTCCCTCATTTATCAATCGATATTTACTAAAGAAACATCATTTTGTTGGGAAATGTATTCACAAGACAATCAGAAATGCCAGTTTTCAAAATATATTTCTTTTCAATTTATTTTTTTTTGTAATTCAAAATGTTGATGTTTATTTAATTTTTTTCAAATAAATGCTTCTCACAATTATTTTTTTTTTTTTACTTTTTCAAAAAAATCCCCCAAGAAAAATAATCTGCATATATGTTTGCATAATATATTCAAATTTTTATCAAAGTTCAACATATGCACAATCAAAAATACCAATAAATTGGAAAGGAGAGAAAAATAAATCATGAAACAAAATTATTAGAAATTGTTTTTAAAGTAATCAAACAATATAAAAACAATTTCAAGTTGTAAAGACAAATGAATCTATCTGGTGTATGTCCCCTACTTAAAGAATGAAATGTTTTCTCAAACGAAGAAATCATGGATAACGAATTCTTTATTTACCAATAGGCTGATTTCAAAAAAAGTAATCCAATAGTAAAATCCTGGTGATTGGGGTACATATGGGGTTAGCTTATGCAACAGTCAAAAAACATTTATTACCTAATAAAGACGATGAAGAAGCGGGTATTCAATGACTAACGATTATCAGCAGTTCGTATGGTTCGATTATGGCTTTGATTTACTCGTTTGTTTAAAAGAATGACCATTTTCTTGATGTGTGTTTACCGCTGATGAAAAATGGTGTTTCTATGATAATGGGGAATGTGGCTTCTCTGTTGGTCGTCAAATCCAACCTTGCCAAAATCAAATCTCCAATTTCCAAAGGATCCCCCAGACCGTGTGTTGGTGCTGGAATAGAACCATCAATTGCAGACTCTTACAACCTAATCAGACCATTACAGCAGAGTCCCAAAATCGTGACTTGGAACAGATGCATCAAAAGTTGCTGACATTTTGCCCAGCAGTGATGAACAAAAATTGGCGTATCGTGCAGAAGGGTACTCTAAGATGCTGTACATCAGGAAGCACCTGGCAAATCTGGTGAAGTTATGCATCGAAGACACTCCCGACCTTTTCCCGTTACTGATTACCAATTCTTCCAGGCCTGAGATTCACTTACGCGCCAGCTGGTGTTCTCCAGTGTAGATTAGGTCAAAATCGCCTTCCGGTAGTTTGTCGACTCCGTGACCCGAGCTTTTATTGTGATGTAATAAATTCACTGATGGATCGTTGGCAACATAGTGTCTATCTTTATGGTGCTTACTTTGACTAATCGCGTTGTGTTTGGGCCAAGTTATAAAGTTTCAAATGTTGTAGTTGACAGCAACCATTTATTTGGTTCCAAACACATATAATTACGAAAACCGTCGAAGAAATTTGGAGGATAATCAGAAGACAGCTCTGGTAAGTCACACAATAAGAACAGTCGCATGACCTATGTTTTTTGCAGCATGCCATGTTTGGGAGGATCAGTTAAAAATTAGGAAAATTGGTGATCAATTCATAAGTTACTCTATCGTTTTTATCTGTGTAGTGACCACTAATAGAGTTTTAATCCTGCTGGACACAAACTAGAGTTAATTAAGCTTAAAATCACATTGTAAATTGAAGCTCTACTATTCAGGGAGTTTTGATGAAAACAAATGACCAGGCTCTTTGAAGTAATTAGGAGTATGCATTGAAAATTTCAGACCTCTAGCTCCTTTGGAGCGGCCTGTAGATGTAATTGATACATGATCTAAGGCTATGTTGACAGTTTTGAGCACAGTTCTGTCCGACAAAAAAAGAAAATCGAACGAGAAATGGCAAGAAAGGAAAAATTTATATGATAAATGGATAGATAAAGTCACAATGACGAAACGAGAGAAACCAATAAAAAGATCGAGAGAAAATCAACAGCCCGTTAACCATAAAAACGTTGGAAATGAAAACCTGAAGGAGTAAATAAAATTTTATGAAGAAGATGACGATGATATTGAATAGGGAAAAAAACTTGGTAGGAACAAATGAGGAAGACGAAAGCGAAAAAAGAAAGAAAAGAAAGGAAGAGAGAATGGCAACAGCAGTATCAAACTACTCCTCTGCTATTATTCTTTTTTATATAAAAGGAATGAAAAAAGAAAATACATATTTTTCCGTATGAAAGTATTTATCATTTCATCTATTCAATTATCAGGATGAAATGAGCCCTCGTGTTTCTATACAATAAGTATTTCTAGTCATGTAAGACCTCCAGGTTTAGCTCAGTTGTCGGAAAACCAGCTACCAATCATATAATCGTGATTTTGAATCATGTTAATAGTATAAACGTATTTGTTTATTAGGATGAAAAAAAAGCCTCTGGTATTTCTAGAAAAAATCCTTTTTAGATATGTCAGACGGGTCA
>OY735220.1:46298592-46373592 GCA_963457665.1 Thysanoteuthis rhombus | reverse complement strand
ATGTGGAATGAATTGTGAATAGACGCTCAGACTGTGAACTTCAAAGAGTGTGAAATTGCACGATCGAAATCCTTATCATCAAAATCTACAATTGATACCCGTCTCATGGAGCCGCTGTCTTCTGTGACTCAGCACTGAAACTTCAAGTTTTGAGAATATATAGTGAAATAGCAGCTCAATAAAAACAGTTGCGTGACCAACGTCGTTTGGCAGCATGCATGTTTGGGATGATCAATTAAAAAAACTAGAAAAAAGTGATCAATAAATAAATTACCTCACTTTTTGTTGAGCAATGATCTTTAAAAAAAAAGGCTGAACTATGGAGAAAGAAAAAACATTCATGTCATCGGACATAGACTAAGGGAACAACCTAGCACACACTCGAATCGTAAATTCCAGCCTGCCTGAAAAATCTAATTAGGGGTTGAATTTTCGAAAAGCAAGAAAACAGACCCTTAGACGTAACAAGGAGTAAATGCTTACATTTCTACCCCTTTAGTTCCAATAGCATGGCCTGTGGGCGTGATGCATGCATACATACATAACTGGCCAGCAAGTTAAATCAACCCCAAAACCGAAGAAAACTACGTTATTAGTTTTGGAGGAAGCTTTGGTTGACCAATTCTGATACAACTAAACAAAACAAAGTCGATTCATCGAGATGGACAACACTGAAAATGAACTATACATGTAATGCATTGCATATTTCCATGTTTATTACATCAGTGGTCTGTTTATTGCATCAATGCCAATAATTTTGGGATAAATCGGTCGTTACATTCGGGACATCTACATTGATTTAACAAACGGACACAAATGAACAAATCCCTTTATGATTCACGTAAAATGGAAAATCTTATCTGTATCTTTATTGGCAATTAATAAAACCAAAACTAAATCTTGGGTTTGGATTGGACCATCTCTGCTACGTTCCGAGATATATAGACTGTATATTGGCTGTAGTTTGAACATAAACAATATGAGGTCGACACTGGAAAATAAAGAGTCCTATTTCTGTTAATACACAAACATATTTCCATATTGAACGTGCAAACACGAAGATAATTCAATAAGAAAAAATATCTCTAGAATATAAAGTTCCTCGACAGTTGAAATAGAGATTCAGAGAGGGGCAATTAGGATCGTCAACTCTCACTCACCCAAACTTCATTTAAACTATTCTTAAAAGCGTTGTATGTATTTTCAGTAATAAGATGCCCCCAAACCAGGCGAACAATTTTCTCTCCAATAAGTTCTCTATAAGCAGTTCGAGAGTTCAGTTTCTGTATATCACATGCGTATGAAATATGAGAAAACATTATAGTCAAATTTCAGCAAAATCGTTCTTGCCTATAGAATGTAAACAAACAATCGGATCGAGTCGAACTCACCTACTTCCAACTGGAACCTCTCCACAAGCCCTCATAGACAATTTCATTTAAATATATCAAAGATTTACAAAGTTAATAAAATGACAAAAATCACATAATGACGCTTACAGACATTTATACCTTTTTTTCACATCGGGGACCAAAACACTTTTTCACGACCCATTTTGTTAGAAAATTGGAGGAAAAATGGGATTTGGGAAAGTAGATCAGGCTCTGATATTTTGAATATTTTTGATTGCATTGAAAATCAATAAGCTAAAATATGCTTTATTCCATTAAAGACGACAAAGGCAGCCAAGTTGCCGAGTTTTCAATGTGGCTATAACTTTGAAATTAAAGTGTGGGACAAGATATGCTGAACAATTTGTTCACTCGGTAAACTAAATGAATTTCTGAAATTAAAGTTACGGCCAATCTGTTTTTGCTTGTTTCTATATATCTCTGTCTGTAAACCTCAGTGAAACTGTCCACCGTGTAACTTACGGAAATTTCTGTATTTGCACATAAGCCATAGAAATGCATTGCCTGATATTTCAGTCCTCTGTTGGTAATTGGTTTTATATATATATATATATATATATATATATATATATATATATATATATATATATATATATATATTAGTCTTGACATTGAAAAGGTTAGTTCTTTTTCTGAAAGTTATGGTGTTGTTCAAATATTATTCCTATTCGTTGGTCTTATTACATTCCCTTGGCAGTTTAATACCCGTTAACACACACATGAATATCACTTGAAAAATGAAGGATGTTCTCTGCTGTTTCAGCACAAAAATTTACGATATCCCGGACTCTACAATTGAAAAAATGTGGCCACTTAAGGTGGTGAAGAGTTCTATCTTTCTTCTATACGTACATTTGAGCATTCATTTATGTTTGTTTGTCCCAATATTCATTGACATGCCATCTAGTCTCCAGATATGTTTTTTGCTCTATCTTAGTTTTTTTCCAGTGGAAAATGCCAGTAATGTCATGATTCGCATTTGTTTAGACTATATCTAATCTTAGATGAAATTTGTTTACACAACGGATGTTCAATTATTGACTGTGACAGCCAGTTTCCACCATTGCTGCTCTGGTCTTGGCTCTCTTTGATTATTCTATCTAAATCACGGCATGAAGATTTCCAATAGTTATCCCCCTTGATCGATGAAACCCGCTATATTTTTCATTTTTTCATTGGTATATATTAAGCTAACTTCATACCTAAAAATAATATTTACGTACGCTCCATAGTTCATATATCTGATTGCAGGTAATCGTTCGGTTTAGGGTTAAGATTTAGGGATGACTTCCCCAGAGTGAAAAATAATACAATCAATCGAGACCTACAGTGTTATTCCGAGAGTCCATGAAATGTTCAGCTATAAACTTAACAAAAAATGGAAATCTCGTCAAATATGGTACTCAAATGGGGTTACTTTTGGCAATTTTTAGGCTATAGTATTTTAGGATCGATTAACATAGGGTAACTACGACATTGTTTTGTGTTGCTCACTATCCATGGAAAGAATATACAAACTCTTTTCACATAGTATATAACAAATGGATATTAACGAAAGGATAACCTGCCCAGAGCATTTTATACTGTAGCCCCCTCCAAATTACTTCTTTTGTGACCTAACACACTTATAAGAACGTTTCTTCCACCTTTCAGTCAATAGATGCCTCGGTGCGTTCTCCTAAATCTCCTTCACGATCTAAAATCTCCATCCAAGACCCAGAAGGTCGGAGGAATCCAAATACTGGCTCTAGCAAAACAATCCCCTAAAGCCTGGATTTTGTTTCCATGGCAAACTTAGCTCATTGGATGGTTTGCCGGGAATCCCTACACGACTCATCCGGTCATTCAAAAAGACTGTTTCTCAGTCAACAAGATCAATAAATGATGCATAACTCCCCGGGAGAATATCGATTTACTCATATGCATGTTCCTTTTCCATGATAGCCAAGCCACACAAAAATGTGCAATCAGTTTTGGGAATGTTTAAAATGTCTGGTCACTTTTTGGACAGATCTCATATCGCCTTATGGTGATTCCTGCTTGAAAATCAGGGGTCAGTACTTATATAGGTGGTTGTCTCAGAATGCTACATGCTGTAAGCAGCTGGGGATAAATTAGAGAGCTTCCCATGGTGATCTAGTAAATCTTCCCGGGGAAGAAATCGATTGCTACACTAAGCTCCATGTTCTACCCCTAACCTTTCAACTGGCCTGGTCGCAAACGACATTAAAGGAATGAATCAATCAAAATAAATCTTGCAAAAAATTAAAAGGGTATGTGATGATTAACCTTTTATTAAAAATTGAATGTAACATCTATGATTATTGCTCTATTTCCACGATTTCTTCTGTTTGGATGAGCGAAGGATGTGTCCAACGCACCAAACCACAAACTTTGGATCAACCAGAGGAGGGCATTTGACATGTAATACCACATCATACCCCTGGATTTCCTACAAAAGTCTATCAGAGACATACCAAAATGCTTACAGATATTGATTGACAATGTTGGATTTTAACACAACGAGCGAATTCTACCATGGAAAGATCTGAAGTAAAGCTAACTTGAATACAATATACCAATAAATAATAGAGAGTCTCTTTTCACACACCCTGTATTTATTCTCCTGGTATTCCCTGGAGTAAACATTCTACTTTATGATAGTTACAGCAATTGACTTGGAGGTTAAAACTGAGACGATGTTTTAAAATCAAATATTAAAAGTTTTTAACTTTTAGTTCATGACTCAGAAGAAAGAAAATGCATAAAAACGTAAGATCAATCAAGAAAATATATCAGTATTTCCAGCACTTGCAAAAATCAAGAATCGTGGGAAAAGTAGTCAAAAGAACAATATAAGTAATGAAAAAAGGAAATAATAAATTTAATATCAATAATACTGGTTACTAAAAGCAATTTTTTATTTCATTTTAAAAGCCGTTAAGTCTTTCTTAAATTGCTTGTTCGGATCTTCTCCAAAAAAATTTGGCAGAGAATTACGGAGCTTTTTCTAGATGATAAATAATAGTTGTAGTCAGTAGAATTTACTAGGCAAATACTCCAAAAAGTTTTATCTACTCGAGGATATAATTATATATATATATATATATATATATGTGTGTGTGTGTGTGTGTGTGTGTAGTGCGTGTGTGGTTCCAAAACAAAATTAGCTTACCTAACAGATAATGTGTTCAACTGAATTCAAAATATAACATTTGATTCGAAATTTCCATCTCATTAAAATCTTAGGGACTGCATATATATATATATATATATATATATATATATATATATATATATATATATATATATATGCATAAATATATATATATATATATATATATATATATATATATATATGCATATAAATATATATCATTGAGTCATCCACAGAGAGCTGTTTTGATGTATAACATCTCATCAGTGTGGCTATAGACTTTCCACTATCCTATCCAGTACTGCAAGGCAGAATTGAAGCCTTCACTTCAGATGCGTAGGCCGAGCTACCCCAGGACTACGGAACTGGACAGGCAGTAAGGCTGAATTCAAGTTATATATATATATATATATATATATATATATATATATATATATATATATATATATATATATATATATATGCGCCTAAATAAATGAGCTCCATTGTTGGTATATATGTTGCTAGACTCTGACATGTACAAGGTCTACACTTCGTTGTATGGTAGCATCGATGACTTTGGGAATTCCCAATGAGTCGAAAGATACTATAGTGAGTGCCTTTCTGTTTCTGCTGTAATTTTTTTTTTCTGTGATTTACTGAATAGAAATGGTCAATGGTTGAGTTGCTCCTCCTGAAGCTAGCTTGTTTCTGTAGTTGATTTTATCTAGCATTTTGATGATTCGGTTGGTGACCACTTCGGGAAGTTCGTAGATACAGTTGAGTAAGCTTATTGGCCTGTAGTTATTTATATTTTTTCAGGTTCCCCTTCTTATGTAATAGCATTATGATTGCTGTGTTCCAATCTTCTGGGAATTTAGTCTATAACCCAGACAAGACTTTTTTTCTGGGCCTGATAAGAGTGAATAGACAAATCATCAGCTTTCTTGTCATTTCAGAATAATCTGTGCATACAATAAAACTGATCACACACACTTAAAAGCTAAAATACCCGTATTGGTATGATCAGTTCTGGTTGAAGAATTTCGAAATGTGTTCTATCAAGTTTGAACAATTTATTTGTCTGATGAAAATGAGGAGGCATGGAATGTCAGTGGATAGAAAGAAATTATTTCATATTGGGAGAATCCAAATACGGATAAACTGGTGGTTTTCTCCATTTCCTTCAAAGTAATCCTCTCCGATTTTGGTGCTAGTCACATAGAATAGAGGTCAAAGTTAGGGCTACCTTAGGTCCACACGGGGTTCACTGGGTAGAACCTATTTTTTAAAGTTTCATCCGTAAACTTCTAACATAAATTCTAATGACCGTGAAAAATTAGCCTTGGTTGGCTACCATTCTAGGAAACAGAAAAATCTTTATCGAAATTAAATAAATTCGCCCCGTCCACTAGCGTCACGAGAGGTAGGCAATAGATAGAGTAGGACACATGTTTCTGGAATGAACAGGTAACCAGCTTTTACTGCCGTTTCACCTTGCCTTGCAAGCAAGAAGTAGATTATAATAAACTAATTTTCCAGTAAAAAAAAATGACAGCGTATATGAATATATTGACATATATATTGCATTCTATATACGCAGATAATAAAGATTTGCTTTGTAGTGAACTTGGAAAATAACTTGCTATACACAATCTAAATTCATTTATGCGAATAATATATATTTGCATTGCACTGAGTTTGGACGCAAGAGTTATGTTAACTGCAAACAGATTTTATTTGTTTTTGTTTTAAGAAATTCATTTTTTTCAGTGTTCCAGGCTGAAAAAGTAACTTATTCGTTGATCATCCTTAACACAACATGCTGATGGTTCTGTTAAGGCTTCGATTGAATGATGAAGTGGACCTTCTATATCACTCTTTATTTTTCTATTGTACTTTAAAAATTTTATCACATCAATGGATCATACATCAAATTCAGCTTCACACGTCAGTCACACGAATCGGTGTATATTTACTATGTCAGTTACGCTCTATAGCTTGACAGAAGACATATCTACATTGCTATTGATTTCATGAGTAGATCAATTTAGTAAGATAAAAACTCACGGACAGAAAACCATAACAATCGTCACCCTTTCTCACTCGCAATCACACTGAGATGACATCTCAGAAACGAATGGAGGACAATAAAAAAGCCAAGAAATATAAGTTCAACGAAGCATTGATCATCTGTGGCAGTTAAAGCAGGAGGAGTGGTAAGAAGAGCAAGTAGTCAATTCTTACTCGTGAAATATTGAGATATATTCAATGAAATTCGTAAATGTCCACTTTTGGTACTATTGAACATCATGGTATTTCAAAATACAAAATATAGAACTTGTACATTCTATCATTTCATCATGATCAAAATTGATGTTTTTAATGACGTCACTACTTTTATAGGCATCACAGCTCTTCCTTCCTTTTTTTCTTGTTGTTCAACGTAACTGGAACCGACTAACCGACAAACCGACCAACTGACTAAAAAGCCTCTTATTGAGATGTATGGAAACATCTAAAAGCAATTCAGCGGAAGAAATTGCACAATGTTTACAAAAGGAATATTCAACACATTTGTCGTGTTCTTTTTTATATCAAATTTCTTGCATTAATCAATGTCCTTCAGCTTCGTTCCATTCAATTCGTCTCAGTCTTTTTTGGGGAGAAATGAATTCACAATGGAATTGCAGACCAATTGGCTTGAAGAGAAATTACAAGACTTGTTCATGCCCATTATAATTCCCGCTAATCCTATTTCTCATATCGAGCGTTCAAAAAAAGTGCTTGCTTGAATTATTCGTCATGAGAATTGGGCCGGCTGTGGCCGTTAAACGTGTAAAAATGTAATTTTCCCCATCAAGATTTTACGTCAACCATTTTTATTTCCTTGTTATCAACGTATAACAGTGGCTTTTGAAAAATAATATCAAAATTCCATGTAAAAGAAAAAGATATCGAAAGAATATTCGTGATAACAATTTAGAGCAACCAGAAAAGCACTCAGAGAGGCCATACCTCTGCTGATACCTCTCACTGACTGAAAGTGAATGAAAATGGAATGCTAAAAGAATCAAAGAATGGATATTTGAATGTATGAGTATTGAGCTACTTCCCTTGAAATTTAAATTTATCCTTTTTATCAGCTTCCTCAAATGTTCGTTCCAATCTTTCTTCGTAGAGAACAATAAAAAATGATATCTGTCAATCGGAAATACACTTTGTGCAATTTGTTGTGATACCTTGAATATACAGTCAAGTCAATAAATATCTGTGAGTCATTTAAGAAATTGAACTTTCCTTCTTATATCGTCTCATAAGTGGTCTTTCAAATCATGCCCCATATAAAAAGAAGAGGGAAATTATACATACGAGGTATGAAGTGAATTCATTTATAACTGAACAACATACAAACATAATTCTTACGTTAATAATATACCACAAATGATTGAGCTTCGGAAATCTATTATGAATTCTCTTTGTTCAATCTCTTTTCCCACACATATGGAGTAGTTACTTTCCTGTGCTTCACTAAACCTTACATATCATTGAGACGTCTTGATAATATTCATTTTGAATATAAACCATATATTTCCAGTCTGATTCAGATTAGGTGATTGTGAAGGTCGTGGCAAAGCAGTGGTCTTTTTCTCTCCCGATCATGCAATCACCAATTAGTTAGACATCAGGGAAAAAAAGCTTTCTAGAAAATGCAGAAACCTGTCCATTAAAAAACATTAAAAGCAGATAACTCGCGAAAATAGCTGTATACAAAGTTTGCGCAGAGAATACCCAGCCTTTTCCAACGTCTTCGGGACATGCATTATTTCACTATAATATTCCAACTTTACAAGTTAGTCACATCTACTTTAGCAACACGGAATTTCTTTCTGTTCTACTCCTACAAAAATATCATCGTTCTGACTACCGAATTTCTATTACTCCAGACTTACTTGGGAATAATACAAACCACACAATATGAATAGAACGTTCTAAAAAAAACTTATTAGCCATTATTTGATATCTGGGCAGGAGAGTCCGCCGGTGGCTGAGACATCAATTATTGTTTCTGCATCCCTCACGGAGTGTTTCGATAGTTTAGCAAGAAAAATATCCTTCCTGGAAGAATAGGCTATAAAAATGACTATTTCAAATGGAAAAAAAAGATTACTATGGAGATATTTAGATTGTAAGTTCTAGTTGTCTGTGGTACACGCTGGTTGGTAACGACATTTAGACGCTTCGTGGAACGAATGCACACTGACTTGTCATTTAAATTTGGTCTTTATCGTCTGCTTTTGTAGCCATGAATCTTTGTCAGGATGCTCTTAAACCAGATTGATTGAGTTTGGGTTGATATGAAAGGGTTACAGAGATATATCTTATCCAGTTTTAAGAAGAAAGAAACGGTGACGTCCTTGGCTATTATTCCATTCTGACTACCTCGGATTGAATTTTCCCCTAAGGATACTGTAGTCCATTTTTCCTAATTACTGATTTTTTGAGAATATCCTAGGAGCTTTTTTTCCCCATTGTTCCTTTGATCAGCACAGGTTGATGAACACCTTCAGCAATAAGGCAACACTCATAGTATGAATGAACCTTCTCATGCCTCAGTTTCATGATAATGTGTGGCACACAACTTTCGTCCCGTTTCGGCTCCAGATTGCTTGCATGATTGGAAAGTCCTAGTTTCGTCTTTGTTTCATCAGGCCAGAAGACTTTTTTCCCAAATGCTTCACCTTTGTTTAGTTACACTTAAGCAAAATTTAACTTAGCTTTCGTGTATATTGGGCGTAATTAGGTTCTTTCCTTGGTCTATGGCCTTTCAGTCCAGCACAGTGCAATATATCCTTTCCCGTACTTTGACTAAAATTCATGCAGTATGAATTCAAATTACATGTCACATCTTTCCGTGGATAACTACTGTGGCCCCTGACTATCTTGTGCATAGGCCTTGGTAAAACTCTACAAAGACGACTTGCACAAGATCTTCCCGCCACTAACCATATTGGATTTCTTTATTATGGTCCGTCTAATTACTTTTGTTCGGGTGCTCTTTGTAATATACTTACATAACTCATTCAATAATGAACAAATTTACTTTGGTTGCTGTACGTATCATTTCCTGTGCTGCTTCTTATGACGGAAGTTTGGAGCGTTCAATTTTTCATACTGTATTGGACACAATCTGTCCTAACAGTAGACGGACAGATGGATAGCCACAAATGAAAAAAAATCTCTATCAACTGTTTTTTTACAGAGATGATAAGACAAAATATCCAAATATACCAAAGATATATTCTTATTGCACAGGGCTTTGGGTGTTGATCTCTAAATGTCCAATTTCCTGGGTTTTTTTTGTCAGAGTAATCTTCCATAAATGGGTTGTCTAATAGGGTCAAAAATCTGGTATGACCTGGTATTTACCTATAGCAGGGGGCATGTGGATTGATGCCTTTCCCAGGGGCATTAGTGTTGGGTAAACGTGAGCAGCCAGGGCCAACACTCAAACTTTGTTTCTTTTACTGGTGACCGCTTCGTCACTCTGCACGTACTCTCAACGGATAATCCATATTCACTAACCATAGCAAAGTACAACAAAAGGCTTCAGAAATATTAAAAAACAAAAAAAACTCAAGGATCCTTCTGACAACAGGAGTAAAACAGGGATCATTCAGTGCATTCATCTGCCATAGAATAATTATATACTGATGAAAATCACTTCATATATAGCTATGATGAACGGTGAAACGGTGTCTTTTGCCATATTATCTCTATGAAAATCAATTCTTGAATTAGATCAATACTCAATAACTAATGACCAACTTTCCCCTAAAATTCAATCGAAATTGATCGAGAATTTTCGGGGGTATTTTATGCTCTAAAAGCCAGATATACATATATTTTCAATTTCAATTATCATTTAGGATGATAAAAAATTTCCATAGGAAATGCGTTATTTATTTACTGAACAGAATAATTCAAGTTTTGTTATAATTGCACAAGAATCTAATTAGAATTCAAACTACGAAAAGCAAACAAAACGAAAATATATTTCAACTCAATGCATAACTAAAGCAAAAGGAAGATTTTTTAAAAGATGTTTGATAGCAATTCCCAAACTTGCATTTTTCTGTATTCTACGAAGTGTCTATTCCACAGGCAATTATTGTGTTATAAATGATGCATGATACAATGAGAATTCACACCCGGATATATTCGGATCGTGAAATTAATTTTGGACCAGACTCATGGGAGGCTGTTGTCAAATTAATAGTGACAATCTTTCGCTCACCTTTTATATATATAGATATAGATATAGATCCACATGATTGCACTTGTGTGAGTGTGATAAAACATTATTCATGGATATACATGTATACAAACTAGAATGAATATACCAATATATACGTGCACAAGCAAAACATATATGAAACAAGCTACTGCAACATACATATATATATATATATATATATATATATATATATATATATATATGTATATATATATGTATATGTATATGTATATATGTATATGTGTGAGGTTGTGTGTGTGTGTGAGTGTGTGTGCATGTGTGTGTGTGGGAGGTGTGCGTCTATGTGGGTGAGTGTGATTAATTGCTATATATACATATGTATATGAGCAAAAGGGGAAACCATTGACATATATATTGAGCTGAAAAAAGTATTCTGACCCTCACATTATATCCTTTTAATATACATCCAATACTCATCCTTTATATCTATATACAGATATAGATTCATGTTTTTTGCGCGTGTGTATGTGTGTGAGTGTATGTATGTGTGTGAAACCAAAACAATATTCATATATGTATATATATATATATACATACATATATATATATATATATATATATATATATATATATATATATATGTATATTCAAACTTAGATGGAGATATAAATATGTACGTGAACAACATTTACACAAGAAGCTGCCACAATTCATATATATGTATGCGTATGTTTGTTTGTGCGTGTCTTTGGATGTGGGTGATTGATTGCCCAACATTATATATATATATATATATATATATATATATATATATATATATATATATATATATATATATATATATATAAGCAAAAAAGGTATATATATGCATTTATATATAGCGTGGTCAAACAAATTTTTGGACCCCTAATCAATATTCTTTTAATATACTTCTGATGCTCACATTTGCTGTACATCTACACAGGTTAGGTAATTTGATATGAAAGTAACAATTACTGAGAAAAGGAAAATATTTCAAAACATACAATTCAGATTAAAATATAAACATAGGTTATGGTGGAAAGAATTATCCACACACTATGTAAACTTATAAAAATGTCATTTAAGAAGGAATGTAGGTCTAGACATTATCATACCTGCATAGCAACTCTTGGAAAGTTCCAGCACGACTTGACTAAGGTATGATCCCATCACAATGGTCATTCACTACATTCCATTTTTTGAAACAAGGTAGTCATCGTCAAAGTGATGGAGCTCTCCACTGAACAGGAGATGTCGTAAGCAATCAACAATGATGAAGGTTTATGCTACTAGGCCATTGCCAAGAGGTTATAAATCTGCGAGCATCATTGGGTCAATTACTCTGATGTGGAAGAAATTTGGTACCAGCCAAAACTTCCACTTAGATTTTTTCTAGATCGAAATCATGGTAGAAAATAGTAAGAACAAGCAAAGCAAATATCATGATTGCTCAAAAGAAGATCCAAGATGATTTGGGAGCAAACCGTACATCGATTAGTAATAGAAATACTAGTTATGAACAATGGCATAAAATCCAACGGAAAACACCTTCTTTGATTTTTAAAAAAAGACCAAGATTCTTCGATGATGTCCGGTCGTGACCATTTAGAGAAACGTAATTATTTGTCGAAAAACAGGCATCGGTCAAATGAATCAAAAAATTGAGTTTTGGAAAAAAACGAAGCTGATTTAGCACGGAGAAAATATCGATGCACCTATGATTCAAAAGGCATTTTCCCCACAATGAAGTATGAAGTTGCAGGAATCATCATTTAAGGGTGTTTCTCTAAATGGTACCAGGGCACTTCACGTGATTAAATGAACCATGAATAGATTGACATATCGGGATAGTTGGGAAATAAATGTGTTCTCTCTAGTGCAACAGCTTGAACTTCATCTATCATAAAGACAACGACCCAAGGCATCTAGCTAAGAGAAAAACAACTGCAAATTATTTGTTGAGAGCCATGTTTCAGTCGTCTAGCCAATCTGTTGACTAGAATCTATTTGAAAGCTTATGGTGATACTTGAAATACTGACTTTATCAAATAGATATCAGAAACATAAATGAATGGAAGAGGGGGCCATAGTTTCGGGAAGATGTTGGGACGTCTTGTGGAAGGTTACCCCAAAACATCTCCTGGCAATAATTGCCGACGAGGGCTACGCAAATGAGTGTCGAATAATGAAACCAATCCGCTCCCCATTACTTTTCTTCGTATTTAATTTTGCATTATATATTTCGAAATTTATTGTTTTCTTAGTGATTGCTGACTTAACGTGAAAATATAATCCTTGTTAGCATTGGGTGTATAAGGCCTGAATATTTTGTAAGTATCCAAAAAATTATTTCCCTTCACTGAATGGATGACACATATACAAAGTACAAGAGGACAAAACAATAAATATGGCATGGGTTAGAGAATCTACCTCTGGGTCCAGAGCTGAGGTTTCGACCCTACCTAGCGGAACTGGAAGTGATGTACAGTCCATTGCCACACTGAAGAGTTGTAATTATTGAATGATATAATTATCAACTCTATATATACATATATAATCATAAATTACTTTATATAATATGGAAGAAATCGACAGAGTCGAGGATTTGGAGTGAAGGAAGTTTTTTTGGACCTTTGAATGATCACCAGCCTTTTAAACCAATGGTATGAGCAACACAACGTTGTAGTGGTTACCCTAATGGTGGCAGGTTCGATTCCTGAAGTAGCCCTATTTTCATTAATTCTTTATTCGTTTCATGTTGTTTAGTTAGAGTGATACATTAATTGTGTAAGAACGAGAAATCCATTCAAAAATGAGTTTTAATATAATGTAACACAATTTATAATCATCCTGTCGGATCATATATATATATATATATATATATATATATATATATATATATATATATATATATATATATATATATATATATATATATATATGGGCGGGGTGTATATATATCATGAGTATCTGAATACTATACCCAACAATATTAATGAATGGAAAATATTACTAATTCTAACGAAACAATTTTGAAAAGCGGAATGTTTAAACATGTAAGTACGATGATTCTTATTTGAATACTTTTTTTTTATAATGTCACAGATATCAACTTGATGTTGATGCATTTTTCATCATCAGACTACAACGCATTGATATAATTAGGAAACCCTGTTTGACAGTGATTTCGTTGAGCAATCTTTTGAATCTTGTATAAATGAATAATGTACCTGGTTGGTGAGCCGATGTCATTCAGAAGCTTTATCCATCTTCCCCCCTCAACGCTGGAAGTTTGAAATAAATGAATCTTTTTCAGGACTAATACCAGACTTTATCAGCACAAATGGTCTTTTGATTTTTAAATCCTGGTTGTAACGGTGCCAAAACTAGCTGAATTTATCGTGGTATCTTCTACGATTTCGCTAATAATGTCATGAGATTCCAGCAGTTATGTATTATTCTCGCAGTATGGCCCGCCCATCATTATTTGATAGTGTCAAGGATATGCCTGATACCTGTTTGCTATCTAATGTATTATGCTTTTTATAATCTACCAGATAACAGCCGGACATCCCGTGAATGCCCAGTGATCATAAATGAATCTGTGGCTGGCTAAAAAAAAGTTAGCATAACCAACTAGACAACCTCAGAAACTATTGACCCCCATGCTTATGACAATTTTAAGGATGGTCTATGCCCAACAACGGACGTTAAAAGGCTGCTTTTGATGATGATAATGATGAGTGTTCAACGTGATTCTCTCCCATTCATGTTGCACGTTTTCCCTATTCGAGAGCCAATTACTTGGTTAAGTTCCATGTTTCAGCTCCGTAGGTGACCTCTGGGAAATCTATTGTATAGAATTATTTGCGTTTTATGTACAAAAGGCCATTATAGATACTTCCTTAATGAATAAGATTGTTAAATGTTCCCCAACGGTGCAATGGATTAGACTAATTGCTGAGGGTAGAGATTTTTCAAGTTGAGCCAGGGGGAGAATAGGGTACCAGGATAATTGAAAGGGCCAGTGAGAGTTGAAATGTACGGATGATACTTTCATTTCGGGAGCAAGCAGATATATATCTTGGGTAGTAAGTATATATTGCGATAAATTTAATCAAAGCAATCTTAAAATGAGTTATTATCTTGGAAAGATTTAGTATTATTAAAATTGATATTTCTTCAATGTATTTTGTTTTGAATAAAAATTCTCAATAAAATTCAATTAATGCAGAATATAATACAATAGCACTTGTTGGAAAATGACGAATAAGACTTGAGTAAAAAAGGGATGAAAAATGCTGAAACGTGATACGTCTTGGAAAAAAATCCTCAATAGGCGAAAGTATCAGTGAATGGAGGAAAGAAACTATAGATTCATGGAAAGGAGAAATCTGAGTAAGGTAGGACAAATTAAAGACGGTGAAACAGGAAAAATACAGAAAAGCAGTATGAAGGGAAAGAAAAATGTCAGTACAGGAGGGGTAATCAAGTACGAAAGAAAAAAACTGTTTGGAAAAAAATGTAGGAAAAATGAAAGAAAAAAAGAAGGAAAAAATCGGTAGAATATAGGAGAAAAGAAGGGAGTAATTTGAGAAGAAAAACAGCAAGACAGCAGGTAGGAAAGAATGAATCGGTAAAATAAAAAAAAAACGAGAGAAAAAGAGAAAAACAGGGGAATACAGACATAGAACACAAAAGAGAAGGAAGAGAGTTAGAAATTAAAGAAGAAACGTATCTGTACAAGAAGATAAGAGGGAAAAGAAATAAATGAAGAAATTAAGAACAACAAAAAGAAAGAAAAGAGAAAAGACGGGTAGATAAAAGAACTTGGGTAATTAGACGGATGAAAAATCTTTGGGATGACTGGAACATCGAAAAAAAAAGGAAGAAGGAAAGGAAAGAAGATTGGAGAAAAGGGGGAGACAACTAACAATTAAAATAACGACAGAAAGAGAACTAAATGATGAATCTATTAGAGAAACAAATTAAGGATGTATCATAGTCAACAACGAATACTTAAACCTCAATAAAATACCGACATGGACCGATCAGATTTTCCTCCCATCACCTTCCTTGTCTTTTAACGGTTCTCACAGCTCACTAATATAAAGCCGTCCATTTTGCTACATCCGGGCCATGCAAATACTCTGAAACACTTGCTAGGGGTATCGCGGCCATTTTGTCTGCCAATGTTACATAAAGATGGACTACTCCATTGTCACACGAATTTAATTAAAGATGGCGGCCTTACGTATTCACTCGGGAGGATGGAATTAATTAAAAAGATTATTGGCTTCCTTAGTTTGCTAATCAAATTCAGCGGTTCGACTCTTGAGTTATTTTTTCTTTTCCTTTTTTTTTCTCTTTTGGTTCTATTGTTCGCATCTACGTCTTTTGTGTGCTACGATGGTTGCAATTATTGAATAGTCCATCCATGCGCCAATACGGAGAGAGTCCGTCAGATTGGATTCACTGTTCATTAAAAAACTATTTTGGCTGTGGTTGTATAAATACTGGATTCCCTCTTCTCTTATATCAAACCTTTTTCTCCTTCTCCTTTTGGAACAAAAAGTTGACGGGCAGGGTGTACTCTTGAATGTGAGACAAGAAAAAAAAGCAATGAATGGGTGGATCTTGTATTCTCGAATATGCAGTTGGGTTGGGGTAGAATATGTGCCAGAGAACAAGCGAAGGTTATTGGGAAAGAATCTTTTAGAATGGATGGGAGGAGAATTGACATGGACGGCAAACATAGAAGCTGAAGAAAGGAAAGAATGAATGGAGTGAGAAAATGATTATGGTATTGATGTGAAAGAGAGAGAGGGCCAGTTGAAGAAGAAAATAAATAATGAGAGTAATGGAGAGACTGGATATCAGTGGTAGTGGGAGATTAGGAGGAGTGAAGAATAGAAAAATAGTTGGATCAAGAAAAGAATGGAAGAATCACAAGGAAAAACAAAATAGAAGAAGAAGAAGAAGAAGAAGAAGAAGAAGAAGAAGAAGAAGAAGAAGAAGAAGAAGAAGAAGAAGAAAAAGGAGGAAGAAGAGGATATATGGTAATGAAACGGAATAAAGGATTGAAAAGGATGAATATGAGAGAATGAAAGAAAAAATAGCAAATTGGTGAGTAAAAAGGAAAGGGAATAAAAGAAGAGTTATTGAAATTGGATAGGAAAAAAAGGAAGGGAAGGTGAAAAAGGAAAAATAAGAATTAAGAGAAAGGAAAAAAAGTAGAACAAAAAGAAAAAAGAGAGGGAGAAAATGAAACAAAAAAGAAGAGGAAACAGGAGAAAAACGGAGAATGAAGAAAAGGAGAGAAGCAAGCAGGAGAAAAAAAGAAGAACGATTAGAAGAAAAAATAATATAGAAAAAGATTGAGGGAAGAAAGAAAATGAGGAGAAGAAAGAGGTAAAAAGGAGAAAAAGAATGAGGGAAGAAGAAGAAAAGAAATAGAAATGATACCAAGAAGGAGAAGAGGAAGAACAAGAACAAGAACAAGAACAAGAAAAACAAGAAGAAGAAGAAAAGGAGAAGAAAAAAGAAGAAGAAGAAATAGAAACTGAAGAAGAGGAAAAGGAAGAAAAAATCAAGGAAAAAACAAGGTTCTTAGACAGTTATTATTACTCTTTCTAAAATAGACATTCCATTTTTTCTCTTTTATAAAAAATACTATGTTAAATGAAAAGAAGAAATGGAGGACCAAGAATACAAAAGAGAAGGAAAATAACTAGAAACTGACAGATTTATGAAAAAAACAAAAACAATGGAGGTTTGAATAGGAAAAGGCAGAAAGAAATAACCGTAAGAAAGAAAATCAACTGAGAAAGGAGGAGACGTAAGAAGAAGAGAGAAAAAGATTTGGGTCTTAATTGAAACGAGACGCGAACAGAAAAAGACTGGAAGAAAACTGAGATTAGCAATGGAACAATAAAAGAAAAGTCTATGCCTAACAACAGTCAACTTAAATGGAATAATTTCCGGCATCGGATGAAGTTAAATAGAATCTGGACGACCCAAAATAACTTCGCTATTATCAACCAACCGGAGCAAACGAGGGGAGATAATCGAACAAAACCTCACTTTGCAAATTAGTTGTTTTTTCAGCCTCATATTGTCCTTGTATATTGTTTTGTTTTTGTTTTTTCTCCTCGCTTTCATTCAAGCAGCTTGTCTAAAACGCTATCGATCATTCATTTTTTGTTAATTGTTTAGTCGTAATTCGTTCCGTTTGTTTTTACCTTCTTATTTTCGGCTTGCGTTTAATTTCATTTCCATTATCATTCCCCTCTTGTGAATCAGTCGACGACTTGGGCAGTCTTCTTTTTTTTTTTTTCTTCCACCCAACATTTTTCATTTTTTCAAGCTTATGATCCACACAACTGAGTTACGGTCAAATGGCGTAGGATAGCCCGGTTCTCGAACCATCGCTAAAAATCAACGAACGTCTAGTCTGGTCAGTATCTAGATGGGTGACTGTCAGGAAATATCAGTCGGCATAAGCAACTGGAGATCATGTATTGAGATCCCCTCGGAGATCCCGGTGGAGATTCAATCGATCCTTGTAAAAAGAATAGCGATCTTTACACTACACTCAAAACTAGTGAGCCTAATCTCCTCCCGGAACAAACTCTTTGAGCCCTCCGACTGACTTGGCCATGAACTTCAGTAAATATATGTATATATATAATCCGTTAATATTTATATGAGACGTGTGCGTTAAGAAATTGTCTCGGTCATGCTGCAATGTCATGAGGTTTTAAGTTATATAGTGGCTTTGTGCTTTTCCAATAGAACAAGTAGTCTTGCAAACCAATGATATTGTAGTGAGTTCAATCTTTACCAAATCTCCAACGTTCAAAGCCAAACTCACTAAATATCTACATACGCAGATTTTGTATTATATGTTGTTGGAATACCTACCGTTGTGTAAGAAAAAGTCATTATGAAAAAAAAAAAGCATTCAGAAAATAAAAATGAAAACTGCAAAAACGAAAGCTGGACAATGATTCCAGGGAGAAAAATGAGATGTTCGAATTGGACGGATGTAAAAACGTAAAAGGGAGAATTTTCGCAACAAAATTCATAGTATATAAAATCCTACCATTGTTCATAGTCGATCGTTCAGTCTTCCATCCGATCCAGCAACTAAGTTGCTATCAATGCCATCATCTTCTCGATCTCAACTAGCCAGCTACAGACAGGAGAAAAACTTTTTTGCTCTGCAATTACTCAATTCAAACTTCCCCGCTGCTCTTTGTTTTAATAGTTAACCAGTCAAAAGAAGGAGCTACATTCAAGCTGTCCGATGCTTGGATAGGCAAGTCAGAACTCTTTGTAAACACCAATTGGCCACCCACGTACAATTTCTCCCCCGATGTGTTAACGCGTATTTCGATACAAGGGTGCCACGGCCCCAAGGTGATGGTTGGCGTTTTAATTTTGGAACCATCAATATTACAGTCTGTTGCTCAAAGTCAAGCTGAAGAATATTTTGGTTAGCATTATTGAGCGTAGTGTATGATCCCAGCTGCTTACAACGCATGTTATTCCGGACGGTAACCCACCTTGGTGCTTACAAGGCTCGACGTTGCTTAACTTCGGTGATAGTGCGAAAACTATTTCATTCAACGCGATATGGTAGTAACAGAACCGTAATGATTTAGGTCGTCGGAGAATTCCACATATCTCTAGCCAATTAAAGATTAGAAAATTCCTTTACAACTATCTCTTGCTTTTCTTAATTCCAGTTGAATCCACTTTGCATTTACAGAACACTTCAAGCCACTATGGCAGTGAACTGTATCTATGACTGTCTATGTTTTATTTCGGGTTATTTTGAGCATCCATGGGCAAATGTGTCCCGAAGAATCCTACAATCCTGAGAGAGCTTAGAGAGGGTTTTACAATAAACGTTAAATCGACAGATATAGAAGAATTCTCTAAACTGTTCCCCATATAATGTAATAGCAATTGATTCTTCGCTTAAGACAATTTCGCCTCACAGCCCGCTGGATAAACTTGTTCTATAAATAGTGTAATGTAGGGATTTTTTCTCGACGTCATATATATATATATATATATATATATATATATATATATATATATATATTAGAAACCACTTACTGTAGATGGCTAAAATGTCAGTCACTGCAGTTCGATGACTCAACTGCAAATGACAGAACTTTCAATCAGCCCCACAATGGACACACCACTTAAAATGAACAGCAATTTTTTTCTGCTCGATTCTATGTTTTTTGTTTTTTTTCTGTCCGTTCGTAAAAAAGCCATTGTTTACAGAGAAAACAGTCTGTTCTGCTTATTTTGAGCCACAGTTTACAAGTTATATGCTTCCGTTGCATTTAGGGAAACGACAACTGAGTTGTCGCTGTTAATGGGTTAACAATATTGAATATTTGATGGCGTAATTCCGATTCAGTCGTTGCTTATTGTTTTTCAGTAACATTTTATTCATTTGTTTCTCTCTACAATGAATTCGTTCTCGCATTTGAACAGATATTAGAATAAAAACAATAATAAAACGGACGTTTTAAACAAATACAAAATAACGCTGTCACAAATTTATCAGCAGAATCATTTGTTTGTCTTTTGTGTGCGATACGATCTGGACAAATGAATAGCTACGGAGAATGGTGGTAAATGTTGACGCCAGGCGTAATCAATCGAGAAAAGGAAATCGTCTTTTAAATGTATCGATTTATTTCTTCTTCTTCTTCTTCTTCTTCTTCTTCTTCTTCTTCTTCTTCTTCTTCTTCTTTTTCTTCTGTCCTTCTATCCTCTCTCATTCCTTCTGTTTTCTTTCTCTTCTTTTACTTTCTTTCTCTCCACTCTATTATCCTTCCTCACCATCTTTTTTATCATCTTGTTCTTCTGAACTCTCATTTCTTCTCCCTATCATTTCTTCTCCAGCTCTTTGGAACTTCCCCCTAACTTTTCTAGGCTCTCAGTTATATCCATCACATTCCCAAGCCTTCCATTTGTCAATATTTGCAAGTTCAGCAGAGAACGCCACGAGTCCAATATGGGAAGAACGGCAATGAACACATTACGTTACGTGAATCATCAGAATAGAAATCCCCATCCGAGTACCAGTATTGTTTGCTGCGTCGGGTCATCACGACAATGAAGAGCGTCATCATACCGTAAAACCAAAAATCAGTTCCTTCCCTATTGTAAAAGTATTTTCTATTCCGACACATCATTCAAACATGCCAATTTCTCCCCGTAGTAACTAACAGTGACAGTTGGTCAAGATTCCAGCAAATCGTTTCAAACGAGATATGTTTTGAAAATTATTATCCCTCGGGTAAATTCAGGTTAGAGGACTAAACCTTCACGACTTTGGGGACATGGTTGTTTACAAAGCTTAACCTAACCAAGGGAAATTTTATGGGGATTATTGATAGGATCTAACTCACTGCAACCGCAAAATGGTTTCAAAGATTAGCCAAACAACGGAAAATAAAATTGCAAAACCCCCAGAAAACGATTATCAGTGCGAGTGATGTTCAAGGATCTAATCCTGTACTCAGTATCCAAACATTTATTACCCGCAGGGATTTTACAAAACCATTTCTCGTTTTACTGCCATCTCTCTATAATCGTGCATTGAAATACAGGGTGTCTTGGAAGTAACAACAAATTTGTCTCAGAAGTAACGCCCAATCTGTTCCAAATTAAAAAGCTATAAACAAGATCTAAAATTGAATTAATATTCCACTAGGTACCTTACTTATTGATCAACATGTAATGAGTAACCAAATTGTATTTTATGAAATATTTCAAATACGCAGCAGTTACGCACACACACATATATATATATATATATATATATAAAAATATATATATATATATATATATATATATATATATATATATATATATATATATCATAAAACTGCAAAACATCAATTCGAGCCCTACCTTTGGTATAAATCAGACGTTACTTTGGGACACACAAGCACATACCCCCCATATATATATATATATATATATATATATATATATAAGTATGCACATACTTCTCTGCACCTATGTGCATATTTGTGTGTGAGAGTGTATGTTTTTGCCAGATGAAGATAAACATACAAAGTAAGCAATATTGATAGCTTTGTAAATTATTTGTGTCTCGAGCTAAAATACAGTTAGTCGAGTCTTAGTCAGAAATACTGCTATAGACGCTGCTAGGCCATTCCTGTTGTGAATTCTTGCCTCACAGAAAATTCCTAACGCTTTTGATCTGCGGCTGTACAAAGCTAAGTTCAGTCAACAGAAAAGAAAAAAACCTATTTGAAACATTCGTATTTTTCTCCTTTTTGTCTCTCATCTTTTCTTAACTTTTAAAGTTCCGATATAGATGAATGGATAAGCATGTATCACCTGGCGGCTTATAAGCAGCAAATAATTACATTTTTACTCCAGACAGTTGACACAGCCTGTAGAATTACATAACCGAGACTCTGCCTAAAACTATGTCCATGTTTGCACACTCGTCATTTCCCGAAGTTTTAACTTTCTGGCAACATGAAAGGCACATTCTGGGTCGACTCCACAAGCTGATCGATAGTAAACACACGGAGATAGGTTAACCAGGCAGTCCAATTATGTATGAGACGGCTGCTGTAGGGAGTAACCAACCTTTTTCAAAATTAACCATTATGCAGCTGGGTGACTTAGTAAATTAAAAATGTGTCAGGAGAAAATGGGTTAGTTTAAAACTAGACGATTTTTTTTTCGATCAGAGTTTTGACAACATGTGTCGTATCGAAAAGGAGACGTGTGTGGAAGTAGAGGGATAATAACGTGCCAAAAGATATATATGGGTTTATTACATTAGCATGCATTAGAGATCAGCACATAGATATCTGTTGATAGATGACCAGAAAAACACAAAGTAACAGGAATTGGTTGACATCCAACTAACGGGAAAAGACAATCAGACGTCAAAAATCGACATGAGACCTAGGAAGACGTGTTTTGTCAGATGTTGGATGTTAGATGCAGGTTGAAGCACGGTAATTTACCTTCGTCTGAATTTCTAATACAGGAAGGTGTTCAGTGGGAACTAGATCAGTCGGTTTATCGTCGACGCAATATATATATATATATATACACACACATATATACATATATACATATATATATATATATATATATATATATATATATATGTATATATATATATATATATATATATATATATATCACTCATGATCAGAAACAAACGTCCAATGTACTTTATTTGCTAATCAATGAAACGCATCAACTTTTTAAAAATACGAAAATGAAATATCTAACGCAAGGACCACTGGTTTGATCGATTGATGGGTGATAGTCTATGGTTTGCACTTCAAAGCTCAGGAATCAAGTTGATTGCAGGAATTATGATTTCCTTAGAATGTGTGCGCCGTGAGGGATCAGGAATACTGGATATTGATGCAACTGGTGAGAAAATTTTACACTGAGTACTCTATATATATATATACAATATCTAACACTCCCCTACAGTAAATTCACCAATCATATATATATATATATGTGTGTGTGTATATATGTGTATATATATGTGTGTGTGTGTGTGTGTGCGTGTGTGTGTGTGTGTGCGTGTGTGTGTGCGTGTGTTTGTGTGTGTGTGTGTGTGTTGCTAAAACCATAACGATGGACTCCTGATCTAAAAGTAAAAAATGTGTCCTACCCACCAATGAAACAATGAACAAAGTATTGGTTGTTTAATTGGAAAGAAATATTCGATATTCGATATATATATGTATATATATATATATATATATATATATATATATATATATATATATATATATATATATATATATATATATACCATCAATTATAATCCGATGGCTGAACAAAAGCTTCTCGCATTTCTATCCCATCCCTGAATTTAATGCTGGTCTTTCCTTACTTGTTTATTGCCACTTTTTGTTTCATCGATTGTCATCTGTTCTTGCTAAGTATCTTGCCTATCTTCATTTTGTTCCTTGATATTTCATGCAATATCCTTTACAGTAGTCTTTTCCTTGGTCCATGTTGATTTTTTTCTATCTTTTAAATTGAATTGTTTGATGCAGTTAAACCACGTCTTAGTATTGTTCCATCAAGCAGAACAATACGTGAACATTTGTACAATTCGACATAATTAAATTTTGTTCCTCAGTATCTAAAGGAATTTTCGAATAAGCTATGGAATCCATCAAAATCTATTCTAACATCAGCAAAAACACAAATGAAATAATCAAACATCGTAGACGGATGGAACTGTTCAATAACTAAGAACAAAGTACAAAAGAAAATGACATTTACGGCTTTGATGTCGGATTTTATCAGTCTGTACATTCTATAGAACTTTACTATATATTAAAATTCTAAAAATATAGGACTTTAATGAGACGGCAGTGCGTAAGTTGTCAAAAAAAGCAAAAATATAAAAACATTTCTTGAATATACATTATTAAGAAAAAGGAAAATATTTACTTCAAAATCAAGATCAAAGCCATCATGAAAGTAGTATATGATTTTCAGACATGATTCTCAACCTTAATACTCATACCAACAAACCATATATGAAGGAAAACACGGATTCAAAAAGGCTTCAAAGATCAAATAGTTTGAAATGATATAGAATTATCCATACAAAAAAAGAATTCCCCATGGAGTTTGACTCAATCCTATTTGCAAGGCTCTAACGACTCATCAATTGAAACGCCATGATATTGTACCGATGAATAACTTCTCAAAAATGAGTTCGAAAAATATCGTTAACTCACATGTGAGTAACATCAAATAACTGATGGTAAACCATCCTAGATTATGCAGATTCAAGATATACACATATTCGATTTCATAAATCTAGCTTTAATGGATTTTCTGAAAAATCTCAGTTTGAATAACACAAAGAAAAATATTTTTTGACGGACTTGTTTCTGTAGAGAGCGAACAGAGACCCCATGAAATTTGATTATTTTCTTCTGGTCGTATTCGACCTAAATATATTTGCTCTTGGTAATTATAGATCTGCTGATTCCAGACATACCTTTGTTTTGGTTCTTTGGGATGTAATACAAACACACACATACATTACTATTTCATTACATAGATAGATAGATAGATAGATAGATAGATAGATAGATAGATAGATAGATAGATAGATATTTTTAAAAGATGTAAAATGAAGGAAACCCAACCTCAGAGACGGTAGACTTTTACCTCTTTTAAGATGTCAAAAATTAGAGGGAGACTTCTCACCATCCAGAGTTAACAATTTAGAGACACCATCCACTTTGAGCAGTTATGGAGGAAAGGGAAAACTTTCGAAAACTTTGAAGGGTCAAATTGGACGGGAACATTCCTATCGTTCAATGGGTCCAAAATTACAAGGGTGCAAAATACGATTTCTCCTTTTCAAGCGGTCAAACGTAAAGTAGAATGTTTCCATCCTTTAAGTGGTCGAACTTGGAGAAAACATAATTTAGAATCAATATTGTCAAGAGCTATTTATTGTGCTGGATCCATCTGTTTTGTTATTCCTTTGTCACTGGGATCAGAGGGTTCGAGGAGTGTACTTGTATTCACAGGAAAAATTCTGTACAGTGTCAATAGCCATTACATTTGTGAATTGTTCAAATATATTTTCAATTAGAATCCAAGTTGAGTTTTATAGATATCAAGTATTATTATCAGTTATGATTGATGTTTCTTTTGAATTTGTAGAAGTACTGTTATTGAGTTTAAATGGGTAGTTACAGCAGGGAAATTGTATGTATGTATCAAGTGTGTATTTATATAAAATGAAGTTGGTGTATTGTTTGGAGCGTGATAAAATGTTTTCAGGATGGATCAGTTTGTTATTGAGATTTTGGGGAAAATTGTTTTTAATCTGGAAATCCTTCTATCTCCATGTAATTCAAGGATCTGAGCTGTGTGATTAGTAGTAGCAGTAGTAGTAGTAGTAGTAGTAGTGATAATAATGATAATAATAATAATAATAATAATAATAATAATAATAATAATAATAATAATAATATACAGTAGCCAAAGAACCCGCCTTAATTGGTGTTATTAGTCAGTTCCTTTAATATTCTTTCTGCAATAATCAAATTAGCGTCTCGGTTGAAATAGTAGTATACACTAGCCGAAGAACCCGCCTGTGTAACAGATATTCAGCTGGTACATATATATATATATATATATATATATATATATATATATATATATATATATATATATATATATATATATGTATATGTATATATATATATATATATATATATATATATATGTATATATATGTATATATATATATATATATATATATATATATATATATACATATATGTGTGTGTATGTGTGTATATTCTTATTTATATATATTCTCATATATAACTATATATATAGAGAGAGAGAAATAAAGAAAGAGAGAGAGAGAGAGATATAATGATATATAGATAGATATATTCAAACTATCTATCTTGTATTTGTTGTATTATCAGTTGTTATTTATGAGAAGTTCTTCAAGTTCTCAACTCAGCGATCATCTTAACGCTGGATTCCTTTGAAGTGCTATCGATAACAAGAATGAAGTTTGTTAACTTCCCGACAAACGACAACCATTTATATTTCAAATAAGTCGCATGCGAGCTAATGGCTATTCTCCCAGCTTTCACCACCCGTCCATCTATAATAATTCATTGTTATATCAGCCCACATCAGACTCTCCTCCAAACCTCACGATGAATGACCTGCTTCGTTTGTGTCCTTTTACAGATAAGACACGGTTAATTTGAATGGAAAGTTTGGCGTGGGAATGAGAACCTCTACCGACAAGAGAACGGCAACACGCGGGAAACTCAATTTTTCTTTATAGGGATTCATTTTGTTCTTGTTGCTCTACAGTCAGGCCAGTCAGGGGGACTCAAGGGAGTAGGGAAGGGACAATCAGCTTCCCTTATCGACTGATAGTGAGAATATCTGTTTCCTCCTCAAGACAAATAACAGAACAACCAAAAGAGGTACTCTGTATGATAACAATCAGCTTACAGCATCTGATATACTCAGTCGGTCACCCATCTTGACATTGACTTGGCTAAATGTGACTTAACTTCGGTAATCGCACGAGGGTCTGTGTATCCAAAGCGATTTGGTTATGACGCGATAGAATCATTGGGGATTTTGCGAAATCCACTAACACTTCAAAAATTGCATTCTGACCATTGTACCTTCAATATCGTAACTGAATCTACCGCTATTGCAAGGTTGTCTCAAACGAAGACGTACATTGACTCAAAATGCTGAAGCAGAATATACACAATACTCATCAAGTTCAGCTTAGTTCAACAAAAGGTTGCAGTTATTTATGAAGTTTCTATGAACAGCTGAGACTCACCCTGCTATTGGGAGCATTGAGACTTAGAAGCGTATCGCAAGTCAAGCTAATTCCATTAAGAAATGCTCTACAAAGCCGAAGTCAACGAGACGGTTATGCCTTACATAGACATAGTAAACGAAATGATTTTGGTTGGCTCCGAACCCGAGCATCAGTGTGCAACCGATATCAGTGGAAAAAAAAACGTAAGGTTTTCGGAGCCTTGAGGGTACTCCGAATGTTGAATACGAAATTATGTACCTTTAGTAGAATAAACACGGCTTAGAGAGACGGATGGAAGGCTGACAACTCCCATTATTGTGCCATCTACCCGCTGCAGCTAAAACTGTAAGAGTTAAAGTAATGGATTTGTAAGAAAATAGAATTACAATATTTCTCAAATGTTCATGTTGTCTTTCTTTATCGTGTCTGCCTCTCAAATAAAGCGTACATGCCATTAATAATAAACAATGTTTCCTAAAGATTAAACTGGAAATCTGACAGACATAACTAGATTGTCCCAATCTTAAAACTTCATGTCAAACAGAAAATCGTTAATTTTCTGTTAGATTAGAAAGAAACGGAACACATTCTATTATCATTGATTCAAGAAAAGACAAATCTGTATACACGTATATTTTTAAAGTATCAAATCAATAACTAGTCTTACCAACGTTTTAAGTTGTCTGAAGCAGGAAAGTAAAACAAAAATACCAAGAAAAAAATAAATCATTTGTTTCTGATTATTATTGGAGATGATACAATAATTTGTTTACAAAGAGGGTCATTAAAAGTCCTTGTGCAGTAAAGTTTCCGTTCAGCTCGCTTGAAAGTCGTCTCTCTTCATCATCGGTATGTTAACGTCCGTTGTTGGACGTAAACCATCCCGAAGATTTACTACACCCCTTTATCATGGGCGTTGCGGAGCCAGTACGTTCCGAATTTACCTAGCTCATAACGCCATCTTATTTTATATCGGCCACAGCCTAAATTCTGATTTCTTGGTATCCATGTTGTGAGATTTGATATCCAGTGTTTTTCCGACATTCTTGAAACATGTCCAGTCCATTGCTATCCGAGTTTTGTAACAGATTTATGATGTTTTTGACTCCTGTCTTTATTTTTATATATTGTGTCGTCATATGATCTCTCCATGTGAGATTGAGCATTATTCTCTCATGTGTATGTTGCATGCTTCTCAGTTTGTGGGTCAGTGTTTTAATCAAGTTCTTCAGCGGCTATTAAACTCTATGTCAAGTCACCTCAGATTTGACTAGTTTATATTATAGCCGTTCTTAACTAAATATAGCAAAAATACTCGGTATTTAATATTTAATATTGCTAGAATTACTTGACTTGGGGAATCGAATTATCAAATTACTATAATATAGATTATCTGGGTCAACTCGAACGAACACTCGACTTAATTGTTATAAAGTTGCAAATCGGACTGGATATCGCATAATTGCTGTGGTAGAGCATTTAACAGTATTGTGCTTAGTAAAATATCAATACAATGTGCTGTTTTGTTATGTTATAGAAACAAACATATATAAACAATATAGATATCAAGACATGAATATACATGCTAAAATCCATCTGTGAACGTGTAAGTGGAAGAAATTGACATTCAAGATGTCATCGATTGCTCATCGAAAATCCTACTAATACGTATACGTCTTTAGAATAACGCTAAATTGATTAAGTTATCCAGTCTTGTAGGTCATTTAGTCAAGAAGATTGTTTGAATAAAAAATAGTCTTTACCGTTTAAAGGATAATTCAATGATGATTCCAGCGGACATTAGAATAGTGTATATCTCGAATACACATGAAAAAAGACGAAGATGTTGTCCCGGATGCAGTGATATTGAACCACAAAAACGAAATACTAGTAAAAAAAAAACTATAAAATAAATGCATGGCTAACTTTGTGCTAAGTTTTTAAAGATGGTACGAGTTGTTTCCTTGAGGAGTCTTGCAATTTTGAATACCTCGTGAACTCAGATTGGATCTTACTGCTCAAGCATGAACAGATGCTCTCCTATGATGTCAATCTGTCGATTGTAAAACTCCATTGAGTTAACTTGTGTAGTGTGTATGTGTTTCAACCACAACATGCAAGCCTTCTCATTCTTCATCTCTCATGCATGGTCTTTGGTAGGACATTGCATCGTCGAGCTCTCTCAGTCCCCTTACAGACCAGAATTGGATCCCTAAATTTTGATACTGCAAACAAAATCAAAAAGAGCGTGACAAGGCGGCGAATATGATACTGAATAGGACTCTACAAAAGGAATGTGACGCATTGATGGATATATGAGATCTCAAGGGGGTTACTTTGAAGATATTTTTGCCTTGGGGTTGTTTTTTCTTTCAAGCATATTAAATGGATTGTCTGTAAAATTGGCACTTCTTTATTGACGCCCCAAGTTGGTGTTCACCGATTTTCGAAGCAGTAATGTTTGCCTCAATTGTAAGTTTAGAGTAATATAGGCAGATCTTTTTTCTATGTCTACCCACTCAACAAACTCACAAATCCGAGTGATATATTTGTAGATATCACTTTACCGACGCTGCAGACCCCTGGTAGGGAACCGCTGTACTAAGCTAAGCTTAATATACTTCGATACTGGATCGTGTACATTTGATCAAACCTATTGAATAATCCTCTCCGAAAAGGTATGTGTATGTAACAAGCACATTTTGTAAAGGCAAATGTCTTGAAATGTTCAGCGTGGATTGAGGTGTTATAAAAACGCTTCTGACTAGCTAGCGTAGAAGATTTTGTATGTGAGGAAATCCTCACCAACGAAACAGATTTATAAACATCACGAATCGTTAATGCAGAGAAACAATGCAAATGATAATAATATGCTTGAGCAACCATATTGAACGAACGGGCATCTTGTCGCAACACAGAGATGAGAGGAAGCCTTAATACGTTCTCTTGCGTAAGAGGAACCGGTCAGTGGATATATCTGAGAAATCGAAAGACATTAAAGGACACGTGCGACCCTTTAATAAGTAGTCTGTCAAGCTGTGATAAGGCTTTATAAGAAGTTGGGAAGGGCGAGAAAAAGGTTGGAAATGGGCGGGCAAAGGGTTTCTGGACACGCATCAAATTGTTATTAGAAGGAGGAATATACTCAGTTTGCTTGGGATTATGTAAAAGGAATTGGATGGTTATGGATCACCCTGAGCGAGGAATAAACAGCAGGTTTAGGACCAGTGAGAATGCCTCAATACAGACGAAAGGGCTAATAAAACTACCCAAAGGTTGCTGAGTGCATCACATTAGAGGCCCTGCAACGTACTCAGCTGAACTTAGTAAATATATCTTATACCCATAATCTGTTCGCTTTTATACTCTTATATCTATGTAGATTTGAATTTGGCGTATTACGACACGGGGGTTTCACTCAGCGAATTATGTCAGTGGCCAACTATTATATGAAATTATGAAGAATCCATATTTGGGTTCACGAAGCACTCTACACTTAATGCCTCACACCTGGGATAATTTTGGAATGAATACAGGGGGTTTCAAATACAATACAACTATTCTATCAACGAGTTTTATCTAAACTATTTCAAATCTAAAAGATGAAAAAATAAAGACACAAATTCCAGGAAGATTACGAGAAGGAACAGATTATATATGTTTCAATTTTACTGTAGATGTTGAAAGATATTCACTTTAACCTGTCCCGTTTCATTACATAAAAGTTTCACTACATCGGAAAACAACATAGCTGTCACAATAGAGTGAAATGGATGCTCGAACAAGGCCTGCGTATGATGTAATTATTTCAACTCCTGCATACGGTTGCCTTTTAGTAAAGAGTTACCACTTGACTCACACGATAGCATAAAACTTACGTACTCATGAAACATATCTTTTTATACTCAGGGTTGCGTCTTTCATGAAAAAAAAACCTCTACATCCTACATGCTTTTCGAGATCAGAGAATTCGGAATGTTCATAATTTGGACGTCAGTTAAGAGTGATCAATTCATCATACTCATGCCCCTGACCGAGTTCAAACTTTTTTTCTGATGAAATGGACAATTCTCTTTCTTCTAAACCAATTTAAAGTCCATAATTGAACATGGGGCTTCTCCAAAGACGTAAGACATGCAGAGTGATGATGCTCGCGCTGCAACACGGGCTTATGTGTTTGCGAGGGTTGTGGGGAAATATATTAAAAGACAGTGAACACAAACTGTCCCAGTCTGAGTTTGAACTCAGTCCGCCGATATACTCTCTGGCTACGTGAACTGATCGGCCACCTCACATCTTACATATTAGCTCGAACCGACCTCTTGGGGGAGTGCATTCCGGAGAGTAAAACCGATTTTCTTCTCATGAGGCGATTGCACTTGCTGTACAAATTGTATTTTATCTATATAACGTATAAGAAGTAATAGCATTAGAAGCTGCATTCCTGTCAACATAAGTAATGCATTTATAGAGCCGATATCTACTTCTATTCTGCGTTCAAGAATGCAGTCCTTCATCTTATTCACATATATAAAACAAAACATATACACATATGTGTGTGTGTGTCTGTGTCTGTGTGTGCGTGTGTGTGCCAGCATAGTATTAATCTGGAACGAGTGGATAATTCACGTATGAATTGGTGCTTCTGCCCACGATCAGAGAATTCACGTGTCCTGCCTATGATCAAAATTTTGTTCCCCGGCCCCTATATATACAACCAGAATGCAATATTGGTGCCCCCATTGGGAATTGTCACCCGTTAATATGATACCTGCAAAAATGGATCAATTCGTGTCCATGTATGCATTTCTTTTGCATTTGGGTAAAACTTTTCAAAAGGTGCACAGATATTACTTTTCTAATTCGGAGATATCGTAGAGTCACGCATAGAGCAATCACATATCAGGGAGAAAAAGACAAGACTCAAAGATATCATAGAACCCAAGGAAAAGAATAGGTGTTCAAAATATCATAAAATCCATCCGGAAACTCGAGTTGCAATGGGCTTGACATGTTGCAAGAATGTCAGACAACTGGTACATAACATGACTAACAACGTGAATCTGTAAAGTTCACATGTGAAAAGGCAACCGGCAAAATATGAGACGGCATAAGTATATGAACAGTTCAGAAAGTATGTACCCCATGATGCCCACGCTAGAGATGTCTTGCAAATCTTTGACAAGGTTACTGTCTAATAGCAGACGTCAAAATGCCGCTGCTACTGCTGCTGCTGCTGCTGCTGCTGCTGATGATGATGATGATGATGATAACCCTTTTTTCTTAATCACTTCATATCAATTCTTATCGTTTAAATTGGGGCTCTACCGCCCCAAGGCCTCATCTGGGGGTGGGGGTACAGAATTCTGGTCTACATCACCCGGAATAAATCGTAGAAATTGAATAAAGTTGGGCAAATTTTCCTTTGAAGAGAACATTTGTGCAATTTATGTAAACCAAATCCTTTAGAAATTAATTGTTCCTATCATGTATAATTTTTTTGGTAATGATAACGATTTTTGTTTTAGATTACGACGATTACATTAATATCCAAATAAAAATCATTCATTCGTGTATATTTTATTCATCCATAAATATAACAATGAGGGTGATTGTTTCTGTCCCCCCTTCTCGTAACTTCGGACACTCTCTCTCTCTCCCTCTCTCTCTCTCCCTCTCTCTCTCTCTCTCTCTCTCTCTCTCTCTCTTCGTGATTACACTTTTGCTGATAATAATATATCTTATTTGCCATTTGAATCATTGTATTTTTCCACTTGAATGGGTTCAGTTACATTTTTAATGTAAACTGCAGATTATATTGATTATACATTATCATTCCACGGGGACATGATTCGTGAATATTTGTGACCTAAAAGTTTTTGAATTTGAAAATTGCTGGAAAATAACTTATCCTAGCGCCTAATATCCAGTGTTGCCTTCAGAAAAGTCTGCTTGGGAATGTATAAAGCGTTTTACCTGTCATTCCGAACGTCCTCCGAAGGCTTCAACATCAGTTGGACAAGTTGTTTCTCTTTTGGCTATAGGAATGATGATTCCTGCAGCAGCCCTATTGTCACTGTTCAGTTATTCTATTCAACGCAATTTATAATTATATATATATATATATATATATATATATATATATATATATATATATATAATTAAACAGACAGCTGTTTCATTGTATCACTACTCTTCAGTGTGGCTACAGACTATCCATTAATTCATCCAGTACCATGGGGTAGGATCAAAACCTTTGCTTCAGACCAAGAGGTTGGCATCTTACCTCTGCCCTGTGCAAAACTGGACGGTCAGTAAGGCTGAATTAAAGTGATGTATTTACTCACGTATGAATTCCCAATCCACTAGAGTGCTCTATTCCTAAGTTGAAAGAGCACGGAATAAGCTTAAAACGAATGAGTTAACTCGCTTAAAGGATGCTCAGCCCTGAATAATATATACTGAGTTATGTGTATACGTGTATGTATACATATGTGTGTGTGTGTGTGTGTGTATGTGTGTTTGTGTCTGCCTATTTGCATATATATGTATGTATTGTTTATCTTCTCCAAAAAACATCATCTGATAGAAATTCAAATACATCCTTGATTTTTGTTCATTGGCAAAACTAGTTAGTTTATGAAATTGATTTTTCTTCGGTCGGCAAAAAAGCTTAAAATATACAATGTGGCCCTTGCACTGAAATAAAAAAAAACGGGAGACCGCTTGTCTAACCCCTCTTGCCACTCTTTTTCAGCTCTAATGCTTCTGCCTATACTTTCCAACCATGATTTTCCCCATGAATATAATTATGGCCTAAACAGCCATAACAAACAAAATAAGAACAAATAGTGTAATAAGAATTACATCGAATTCATCGATAAATACATCAATAGAGAAGAAAGCAAAACAAGATTATTTATTTCATTTTATCCTTCACGTGTACCGTGCTGAATCGTTGAGATGACGGTTGGCTGCTTGTCTGGTCACCTCTGTGACGGACAGGTCAAGGGACTCGAGTGTTAAAAAAAAAGAAAAAAAGTAAAAGGAGACAGACTTGAATATTTAATGAGGACACATAAAAAACAAATGTATGAGAAACAATTCTTCTGATCATTAAAAACCGTCAACTGAATATAAAAAAACAGGTTTCTTTAGTTTTCAAGCTGGTCTGGTTGGTTTGATATGTACGCATGAAGCTTACAGTCTGCACCAGAGATGCAACATAGATGAAACTTCAAGTTCCTATTCATATATATAAACACATTAATTTTTTCTCTTAACGCTCCTTTCCTAAATAACTTGGGTTCATTTTACAATGTAAATTTATGCTGAATGATCCATTAGAATAATCTGTATCCAGCAGCATTCACGCTTACTTTTTTTCAAAATTCAGGCTTTTATGGTGACCACAGCCACAAAAGAAAGGTAATGCATTCATTGATCGGCTCTTTTTTCTTAATCGACCTATCTGATTGATCACCCCCAACACCGAAAGCTGTCAAAAGACGATTGTCATGAGACAGTTTCCTTTTGAGTTACTAACTAGACTTGTTTTTGGTGCTGTGCTCGTGGACGGTCGTTCGTTCTATCTTGGTACATTTGTACAAGAAAAAAAGGTTCATTGTTTTCATAAATTTCGAGTGTTGTCGTGAACGACCCTTTTTAATGATAGCACATGGCCTTAAACGAATTTAGGAAGCTCAATCAACAAAATTCATTCAAGATGCAAATCATCCCTTTGTAATATACGTACATTTATATCAGTCTTTCTCTCTATATGTATCAATAACAGTCTTTCCTTCCTTCCTTCCTTTCTGTCCTCTTTTCGTCGTTCGTTTGTTCATTCCTTCCTTTCTTTCGATCTTTTTTTCCTTTCAGTTTCTTTCATTTTTCCTTCATTTATTTCTTCTTTTTTTATCCATTTCTCTTTCCATCTTTCTTTTTCATTATTTCTGTTTTTTTCCTTTTTTTTCTTTATGAGAGCTACTCATCATCATCATCAGCAGCAGCAGCAGCAGCTGTAGCCTTTTAAACACCTGTCATTGGACATAAACCGTCCCGAATACGCACCAGACATCCCTATCATAGGTGTGGGAGGGGCCAGTATTTCTGAATGTATGTAGTTCGTTACACAACTCATTTTTTGTCTGCCACCGTCTGGAGATCGAAGTTGTGATCAGTGATGTCTAGCAATTGTTTGACATTCTTGCAATATGACCATATGAGCTTTTTATTGGTTTTAATGATATCTCTGATTCTTGTCTTTCCTCAAATACTCCGTGCAGTCTTTTGATATCCCCATCTGGTTTGAGTATGATTCTTTTTTATTCACCTTATCAGGATGCGGTAAATGAAGAATAAGTGGTTCTGAGAAGATTTTCGGCGAGGATCACATATTTTCGTCGTCGTCGTCGTCATCATCATCATCATCATCATCATCATCATCATCATCATCATCATCGTCGTCGTCGTCGTCATCATCATCATCATCGTCACCATCATCATCATCATCCTTTAAACATCCGTCGTTGGATATAAACTATCTAAAGATTCACCAGACTTGTATAGCATGGGTGCTGCAGAGCCATTACTTTCTGAATTTGTCTAATTTATCAAATTATCATATTATCCATCAGACACAGTTTTGCATATAACACTGGGAGATTTACTCATAGAGAAGTTGAGAAGAGGGATGAAAATTACAAAGTGTAAGCGATAAAATCAGCCAGGATGGGTGTAAAATTGGTAAGAGTAAAACAAATTCTGGATTTTGACCAAAAGCGGGGAAGGAAGAGTAAGGAGTGCAAGGAGTTAGGTAATTTAGAAGGAGTATTCATGTAAGGAGTAAGGTATGACATTTCGTAAAAACATGTACTCTGTCTGTTTGTTGAAGTACAGAATTGAAAATGAAAATTGTCGGCAGTTAGGAAGAAGTAAACAGATAATAGGGATTTGCCGGTTGGGGCAAAAGTGTTTTTGCTTTTAGAAAGAAAAAAAGCCTAACTGCTACAGGTCCAATCTCCTCTCCAGTTTTTATCCCAAGTAAAGATTTTTACTGCAACTTTTGTATTATATATATATGTATATGACTGAAAAAATCCAGATAAATGAGACTTGACAGTCTAGCTCATGTGATATTGGGCCACTTTTCAGTCGGTTGAGTAACGTTTATTATATATATCAATTTGGTTTGAAGTGACTGGACGTACAAGCAGTGAAGAGTTTACTAACGTAAGTATAATTCAAGCGAAGTCAAATCTTGGACAAGTGTGTGAGAAAAAACAGTCGGACGAAATTGACGAAGTGATGACTGGGTGAAAATATGGTATAAAGAATAAGGTGTGGCCTTTTGTTAAAACATGTTCCCGAATGTTTTTTTTTTCAATTAATAAGTCAGTCTTGATACTAATCATTACCACGTTGATTGTACCAGTTCCCATAGGATCAGTGATGACCGGCTGAAACTACCAGAGAAAAGCAGCAAATCATATAACGAGCCATGAGTGAAAATTCCGTCGATTTTTCTGAAGTTGAAATCGATCTCTTCAAGTCCAGACTCCCTTAACCTCGTGAACCCTATAGCCTGGCTATGAGCAACAATGAATTCATGATTCTGCGCAAATGGAGAGTGGTACTTTTTACTCGTGGGATAAAATAATCACTGACTCACCATTAGCCTCGATGATTGAATCATCATAGCGTACCCATTTGAAATTTCAATTTTACACCAAAAAAGAATCAACAGGAGAATAAATATGGTCAAAATATAAATCTATTCGGGACATCCATTGGAAAACGTCTATGATGTAGTGAAAAATTGGCTTCCAAAACCGTTCAGTCTATTTACAACAAAGATAACTCAACCACTGGGCGGTCTTTCATCTTCATATTTCGGATCACTCTGTAAATGGAGGATAATTCCTACAGAACGTCTGTAAATGAATGTGTATCCACAATTCACTAAATTTGTGGTTCTGCTTATTGTCTATAGACTTTAATTATATATATATATATATATATATATATATGTGTGTGTGTGTGTGTGTGTGTGTGTGTGTGTGTGTGTGCGTGTGTGTGTGTTTGTGTGTACAAAGAATTAGACTATACACATACGCAAACACACTGTTGGTAAGTTTAATTTCCAAACATCTTACGTGGTATTATCATTATTGTATACTATTTTTTTTATGACTGAATCAGTTTTATACACATGTATAAAAAAATATATTAATAAACAAATACATATATTGTATGAGAATAACTTTTGAGCATATGGTTATATCAATATTCTAATTTGAATATATGGTTATTGTTCCAATAAAATTGCATATCTATATACATATACATGTATATACGTACATATATATGTGTATGTGCGCGGACATGCGTGAAGCATAAATTTACTTTTTCCTAATTGTATGTGTTTTGAACAAAAAGACAGTACGTGACATTTTGGAAATAAGACATGTCCCTAAAAAAATAACGAGAAAATCCTAGCGACATTAGAACGGGAGAAAATACACAGGAAGAAAACAAAACGTTCTCGAGTGAGTATCTATTACCGCTTTCGTCATGACTCCATGTTTTAAATAAATGGATGGTGTCTGAAACCTGCCGAGACATTCATGGGTAAAATCTACAAAAGAAAATGGTTAGAAGACCAGCACTCCCTCGTTTGCAAGAGCACACAGTGGCGCAGAAAACAGACTCATTACACACATTCACTCACAGAACCACACACGCATTTCTTCTCAATGCAGCTCACATCCAGATTTATTTCTTCCTGGGGGTCTTTTTTCAGCTATCAACACGATCGCTGTGTATCCATAATAATTACCTCAACATCCCAGACAAAAAAAAAAGAAAAACAGAGGTGGCAATATTTTCCAGAGAGTGATTACACACTTTTAAACGAGAGAGAGAAAAGTGGTTTCATTGTCCCTTGCCAAAAGTTAACGTCAATAATTTCAATGTACAGAAGCAAAAAAAGACAACGTAAAGGAGAGAAGCTTCCTTATTTTTCTTGCTTAAAAAGAAACCATGGAATTGCCTGGATTTTTATTTTACAATATAAAATGAAAACAAAACAAACCCGAAACTTTAACCGAGTAAATTCTAACTTCATCATCATCGAAGCAGCCAATATATAGAACGTTAAATCAAGTAATTGATCTGGGTTCTTCTTGCTAAACTTAGTGCCATTTATGGGATTAGATTGTGAGTATTTGACACTCAGTTAGGAAAAAACTCACTGCTATAGTAAAAATATAAGAAACAAAATAAACATTGCTACGCGTTGAAGCAATTATTAAAAGTAAAGATAAATGAAACAGATGAATTATTTCTTGTAAACCAAGCTCAGTTCACTTTTCTGTGCAAGGCACCAGTATATAGGACCCAATGAAGATCAAACCCACATCTCTCGTAAAGACATGAAAGGTTAAAGTACGAACCAGTACTTATGCTCTAAAAATAATTGCTTTATACATCAGTAACGTTGAATTTTCAGCAGTGTTGTTTGGTAATTTGTATCGCTCGTGTGCTCTAAGACTTTTCATTAAGCAATGACTTTCCAATTACACTTTTATCTTTTCTCATTCTAATTTGTTCGTAGTTTGTAACATCGATTGAGCGACCAAGAGAATTTGCAATTCACAATCAGGACAACCTTCCGTACAATGTTCCAAAAAGCCTATTATTTACTGCCCAATGCTTTTTACAGTCTATAATAAACTACATTTTTCAGTTTTTGTGCATCCGTAGCTCAGAAAACACGTGTGATATAAACATTGTTTACCACTGGTTTCAGGACTATTTCTGATATATAAACGTCTCGACCATAATTTACCGGTCCCCAACACCAAACAATACAGACATAATGCATTTGCCATTTCGTAATAAAATGCTTACATGAAGCCAGCTTCCCATTACATATACTCACCTAAATGCAAAAATGATAGTTCTTTCGTCCAGAATTCAAAATCTTTTCGACGATATCTTGGTCAATAATGGTTACACTGATTCACTCTTTCCCTAGACATGAATGATGGATAGGTATGGTAAATGACCTAATATTAACCACGGCAACAACCACTCTGGCCAGTCCTTGCATAACACATACTTCTCCTCGTCTCAATTTTTTTAGCAACATTTAAAATCAAACTTAGCTGCAACAGCACACAAAGTGGCCTCATTCAATTCGCCATACGCTATTTTGTCCATAGCTGATAGAAGATATTGATTGATATTTATAAACACTACGTGAAAATCGACGCTACAGGCGGGATTTTTCATTTAGCTCCTGTGAAAGAATTGATGTGGCCATTACGCCGAAATGCACATCAATACTCCCCGCACTCATATATATATATATATATATATATGTGTGTGTGTGTGTGTATGTGTGTGTGTGTGTGTGTGTAATTATGAATTATATCTTATTACAATGGAATTATTTGAAATGATCTGTTCTAACACGGTGGAAGTATCATTCAGCCAAGATAACGTAAATAGTAAAATTAACAGCAAAAAATAGGAAAGCTGCAGGAATCAAACTTGCAACCGATAAGGTAGCCACGTCAACGTTTCTTTGTTTTTTAAGATTGAGCTAAACAACCGCCAGACGGCCTGAAAAACTGCTTCAACTCTAAATTTCATATTGTCTGTCCACGGTCTATATCTGCTGCATTTGTCTCTTTCAACGAAGACATTTATAAAAAGAACCAAGTGTATGATGCAATGAAGAAATGGACATACGGTCTGACAGGAATAATTCTAAATGTATTATGTTATTTCAATCTGTAGTTGAAATATATATATATATATATATATATATATATATATATATATATATATACGGGAAATTTAATATACAATCCCACAAAAATAACACTTTGTTATTTTGAAACTTGGCTGTAAATGACCACTTGTTAATACATGGTGCATGTATCATTTGACCTGGACAGCGTAATTAGAATAAACAATTGGAGGAAATGGGGTTGCCGCAGCAATCGAACCCGCTACCTTTCTGCCTGGAATGGGAAAAAAGGATATTCGATTTGGGGTTATTTTTTTTTTAATATAACCCCTCAAATATGTCTTCAGAGCTGAGTTCTTTTTGCAACGTGAATTTATGCTAAATTTGTCTCAAGTTTGTGTCCAGTAGTGCTTGAACTCTTTTTTTTTCTAATTTTCAGACATTTTCAGTGACCAGTTCCAAAAAGCGAGATAAAGTGATTTATTCATTGATCACTCCTCTATCAATTCTGTTATTGATTACCACAAACATTGCATGCTACATGACGACGTTGCTTAAAGGGAGGTTTTAATTTAGTGACTAACCAGACCTATATGTCACATAAATGATAACCAAGTGTTTTTCATTCTGTAATTCATTGGACACTTTTGCACTCGATATATTCATGAGTTTTGTTTTAAAATATTGAATGATGTGTAATATGTAATTGATATGAAAAATGCCCATGTACAATGCAATGTGATAAATCAGTAATATGATACATAATATAAAATAGCATAACGGATCACATATATTTGAGTATGACGCTAAAAAGGATAAAACACAGCTCAATGAAGACATCATGTCTCTAAGTTGGCCGGTCTCTGATCAAAACTACTGGGGGAAGGGCCATCTCGAAATACAAACTGTTTTGTTTTTAAATCCCCCAAACGCTCATGTGATAAGCGATTCATGATCTCAAACAGTAAGAATCACACGTAGTATAGTAATATGCAATTATGTTTTAAACAGAATGCTTAGAAAAAAATTAATAAATTGTATGGAAAGTTATTTGGAAATAACTGACCAAAATGACAAATCTGTAGTGTTCAAACCTGTGAAAGTTCCAAGACAATACATGCAGTCATGCACGGTCACCAACCACCCTCAAACACACACACAAACACACACACACACACATACACACATATATATATATATATATGTGTGTGTGTGTGTGTGTATTTTTTTTCTTTTGAACATGAGACTAGATAATTAGGGAGTCAGACACACGAGGTATTGTTGTGTACGTGCAAGTTTTATTATTTTCGCAGCTGGATTCAATTCAATTGCAAATTGACAATAAATGGGAAGACGACAAACGTGTTATTTCATATCAGCGGAATTTTCCTTCCCAGTCTTTATTTCTCTCTCTCTCTCTCTCTCTCTCTCTCTCTCTCTCTCTCTCTCTCTTCTTCATCTGTTTTTTGTTCTGCCATATTTGTTTGCTTCTCTTTTCAACATCTCAGTAAATACACCAGTGTTGCCAAGGTTTTTTTTGGTTTGTATTAAGCCCAAAAATCCAACTTTCGGCTTTTTAGGTATTTTCAAGCATTTCCAGTCGTTCTAAGCTATTTTCTGGCTATTTCAGATCATTCAAACCAATTCATGCGACAAAAATTGCCCCAAAGGCTACCTGTATTTTTTAGCCTAATTTAGCATTTTTACGTTTTTTCGAAGTTGATGTAACCAAAAAAAAATTCAAGTTGACATTACTGGAATATATTAATCCATCATTGTATCAATCAGGATATCTAACTTATACACTGGGGTATAAGACAATCGCCTTATATGCGTATGAGCTCAATCCTCAGTGGGTGCTATACTATTATGTCTCTGTATCTGACTTAATTCTTCTTCCTCTCATTTTTATGCCTTTTTATTTCTTCATTCTTCTAATACTTCAAGCACAATTTCTTGGATTTCATTCTTCTCTAAGTTATCTCTTTCTTCACTATCTTCTCTGTCCCTTGACACTACTCTTTTTCAGCTTTCCAAACGTGTCCCCCGTCATCAATATTTACAACCTGTTGGCAATAAGTATTTCTCTCATGCTGGCTACAGAATCAGCAGTCCCTACCCGTCCAAGGATAGCTAATCATGAAATAGACAAGCACCCGAAGTGGTGTTACCCGACTTGCCTTTCTCGCCAATGGTACCTGATATTCCAAATCAGTCAACCATGTGAGTATTGACCAGAATCGAAGTTGCTTAAATGATGTCGTTCTTGAACTACCCCTCCCCAACAAGATAGACTGTGACATAAATTCACGCATTTGTGAGCAACATATGCTGAGAATACTTGATGTTCCGAAGTGGTTATCCATCTGAGTACTGACCAGTTCCAAAGTTGCTCAACTTAGGTGATCGCACTTGAATTTGATTTGGCCGTAAGCCACAGCTTGTTCGACAGCATCAATCTTGGACAATGCAGACACCAATTAACGGGGAACAGCATGTCGTCGTCTTCCCATATAACTTTATGACAACTTCGTCGGAAAGCGTGTCTCTCCAATCATTAAGCTGAATAACAGCATGGCAGCTGTTGGTCGTAAGAAGAGATATCCAACGCAGTAAGACGTTCCCAGCTTTCTTAATAGACTCTATCGAAGTCGGTTTGCGAAGGTGTTCTGAATTGCCCCGAGAGTCGCCTTTGACTATCTTATAACAATTGAGCAAACGGTATTTTAACAGTATGGCTGACTTTATGCACAAAACCAGCGATCTATTACAAGACTGCATTAAAATCCCGCTGCGAAAGAAGAGTGCTTTGATAAGACAATATATTGACCCAATAGAGATCACACTGTGCGTGGCTGATGGCTTGCCCAGAACTGTTCCAGGTTTTGAGTAATCGAAGAGTTACATGTTTATATGTATTATTTGAAAATATACATCGAAGAGAGACATTTGGTATATTTTGTAATTTTGGACAGTGTTTGATTGAGACAAAGTTTGACGGCTGTGTGTAAAATAATAGAATTGATTTCATGGACGGAACGGATTGGTTGAACAATTCGTCGGGTGTAGACAATTCCCAAAATGATGAGAAAGGAGGAAAAGTTTTACATTTGACTAAGAGCCAATAGCATTGTTAGGTCATACAGCGTGGGGCTAATGGATTATTGGCGGGTAACTGAATTGATTTCACCTAGGTTGGTCATCACTATATTCCCGTAAATATCAAAATATATACGGGGTTTGCTAAAAGTTCGGCAAATTTGAACAATGTCTTACTTTAAGAATTATTTATGTATATATATATATATATATATATATATATATATATATATATATATATATATATATATATGTGTGTGTGTGTGTGTGTGTGTGTGTGTGTGTGTATGCCTCTAAATAAAGATAAAAAGAGTGATGAAAATTTCCATATATATATATGTGGGGAAGAGTGGGAGCGAATAAAACGTCGAAATAATATATATATATATATATATATATATATATATATATATATATATATAGTAGCTTCTCTAAAGCAGCGTTGCTCTTACCACTGAGCTAAATAGTTGCTGGTTATGCGAAGGCCCAAATAATTACTCGAACATCTGAGGCTATTTATTCTCTTATTAAAATGATTTCCCGTTATTACACAGTGGAAGTATAAACGGCTACCTCATGAGTCAGAGGTTTGTTTCCTGCAGCAGTCTCATTTCTTTCAAGCCTTTATTTTATTTACACCGTCTAGACCAGATAATATATTCACCATGTCTTTATAGGGAATTGTTTTTTGATATGTTTAAAAGTAATATAACGCATTTATAATTGTCTTTGTTGAATTTTATATCCATCTCTTAATAAGATGAGATTTTGGAGTAGAGGCAGTTATTGAGGTATTTGCACTGTTGGCAGTTGACTTGCACTCTTTTTCTATTCCTCTCTGTGTATGTCTCACTTTCTTTCCCTCTCTGTGTCTTTCTCTTTCTCTTTCTTTCTTTCTCTCTCTCTTTCTCTCTCTCCATATATATATATATGTATATATATATATATATATATATATATATATATATATATATATATATATAATGATAATATGATTATGTTACATTAATTCAGTTCACGACTTCAGGCTTCAAGCATAAGAACAAAGCTATTAGTCACCTACTCTCATCAGGTGAAATTTTTTTCCTGCAGATTCTAATCCCTCCAATAGGTGCGAAAATATTCATTTTATATTTCCTTCTTTTTTTTTTAACCTAGGCAATAAATTCATTCGTCTGACTTTGAAATCGATTTGAATCAAGCCGTTTGCAATTCAGTTCCTTATTTCATGTCAGTGTTTATTCTATTCAATGTGCACATCTATCCGAGTAATTTCTCATTGTGTTTCAGTTGATATAATGGTGTATCTGTGAGTTTAGTTATATGCTTGGTAAAGTATGTGTGTATAATTCTTTTTTTTTTTTATGTGTTTATAGGAGAAAAGATATCTCTTGCTTCAATGTATATATTCCTGTACGCTTGTATGCACATAAATTTGTATCAATTATTCCACTTTCTTCTATCTCTCAACGCTGTTGACGTACAGAGCATTTAATTACGCTGACGTTGTCTGGGCAGGTACATTAATTCAAATACATTGTCTATATATTCACACACCTATTCTATTTCATGGTCTAAAATTGTTACATGCTAGTGGTACAACCATGCCCATTTATCAAACAAAGGCACAGGACGCAGAATTTAGATCGATACTTTTCCAAAGGACTTTAAACGTGGAAATGATATAGTCTCCGTTAGAACTCGAACCTCGTTAGTTGATTTCGTTTTCTGGAACAGTTCTGTCACCTTGCACCTCAAAGGTTGATTCATGCAGGTATTAAAAAAAGGCTTGCATAGAAAGGTTAAATACTTACTGTAAGTGAGATGATTCAGAAATAATTCTAAAAATTAGACTATTGATCTTTTTCCCCTTAAGTCTTACTTCTTACCCACAACGCTTCTTCCGAGCTATTTTGCAGCAATTTTCGGTAGTTTCATGAGGTGTCATCATTAATTTCGATAGCTTTCTTTGGTATGCTAATCTACATGAACAGGATGATATAGATGGATAAATGTGAGTTTATATATATATATATATATATATATATATATATATATATATATATATATATGTATATATATATGTATATATATATGTGTGTGTGTGTGTGTGTGTGTGTGTGTACTAAAGAATATATAAGATATATGACCAATAGAAAATGATCATGAATTATGTTATAATACATAGAAACTTATTTGAAATGATCTCCTACCATTACACACTTAATGTGTCATTTGGGCCCATGTATCACCGGTATCTGTTTGGCTTTATGGTTAGTGCATTGCTCTGTTGAAGCGGCCATCCTATCTAGGGTGAGCAATACATTAAGATTGTGATGACTCGAACTTTTATATCATAAAAAAAATTTTATTATTTCATTTATATGTGTGTATGTATGCGTACAAACATTTTTATTTCTAAAATGTAAACAACTTTTCGAGCAGACATATTTGCTCCCTTGAAAAAATAATATTGCTTTTTTAAGCACCTCAACTTGACTTCAATTACGGATTAACCTCATGGAATAGAATATAAATAAGATATATGGTAATAGAAATAAATAGTTTTGTTCTGTGCCAAACTTGCCCAATCTTGGGACGTGGAAAACACCAAATGGCAACCTGGCTCTGAAAGAGCTTTAATAATTCAATTCCAATTAGCAAAAGCTGAACACATTTTCCACTCGGTAGGGTTAAATCCTGAATTCCAAAGACGTCAAGATTTCACAAAGACCCGAATGCCCCTGTAATCTGACAAATGCCTGAACTCATTCTGAAAAAAAAAAAGATGAAAGATTTCAGAAGACTTGAGTGTTAACGCGAGAAAAGATCATCTTGGGAGTGAACGAATAAATGGATACTGCTAAGTGATGAAGGTAGGCAGGGTTTCGACACATGCCCATACTTTATTATCCAGGTGGGTGATTACTTTGTCACCGTCGATATTAGAATTGCTTAGAGCATGTCTGTCAAAATATTTGAAACGAGCCAAAGGTTTGGACACAAATGCATTCAAACATCCGACTTCCAAAATTAATATTTACGAAGCTCAACTTAGAAAGTCACGACAAAATTGGCAGAAATAAGGATAGGAAGTTGTGTATTCAGAAATGAAGTAAACACCAGTATTACTACTAAGACCAAGTTCCATACAAAAGACCACTCAATACAACTGAGTAAAAATAAGTCCCATCCAACGAGACAAAGTTAGGATTGACGTCACCAGTGTGAGATTTAATATAACATGCAAAAAAGGGGTTCACAACTTCATAAACTCCATCATCATCATCATCATCATCATCGTTATCATCATCATCCTCAATTTCATCATCATCAGTCTTTTAAAGTCCGTCGTTGGACATAGACCTTCTCCAGCCACAATTCTCTATCATGGGCGTCGCAGACCCTGTATTCTCTGAATCCGTCTAGTTCATCTCTCCATCGTGTGTTCTGTCGGCCTCAGTTTCTTATGTGATCTCCGGGAATCCATGTTGTGAGTTGTGATTTCCACCGGTTGTTTTTCATTCCTGCAACATGGCCTGCCCATTACCATTTGAGTTTTTGTTGATAGTCTCTATGATGGCAAGGACACCTGTTATCTTCCTTATATACTGTGCTGTCTTGTGAGCTCTTCATGTGAGGTTGAGCATGATTCTCTCATGCACACGATGCATACTTATGCATGAGAGAATCATGCTCAACCTAATATGGAGAGATCACAAGACAGCTTAGTATTTGGTCTTTTTAAACTTAATTGATTATGCACCATTGTATGACGGGACTTTTGCGAGTCTCTTCAGGAGTGTGTTAAAAATTCTTTTGAATAATCTAGTAGCCATGACTAACCAAGTAAAGATTGATATCACCCAATACCTCAAGGTGCAGATTAGTAGCATCCTATTGCAGTGAGTATAAGTATCATCAAGACAAAAGGGGTGCTATTCTTTACTCTCAGTACTTCTAAGTGAGTAAAGATTATATCCAAAGATAGAAAATATAAAGAATCGGTATCATATCTACTTGAGGACAGTTGACGTGAAAACTCACAGCAAATTACTTCATCCTGAGTTTTCTTATTCTTGTAGTCAGTTTGATGATTCAAGACGATTTTATGAACAGGGATTAAGACAGTGAATGCGATGATCAGGCGCGATATCAGACTCAATATCTCGTTGTCTTGTGGTTTCCCAACCTTGACACGAATCTGATAATGTTTGAAGACAGTATTCGTAGACAGCCTGAAGGCAGTGACAGTCATGAGTGTCCTGGAGCAAGTGACGGTATATTTTGACAATATCGTATTGGATGTTGAACTTGGTAAGATGCAGGAGTCGCATTGTAAACATGTTATCTCACATTATCTTGTTTTTAAATATATTCCCCGGTAGGAAAAAGAATATCAAAAAAGTATCTCACTCTTTAGTAATGTTTTTTTTAATTTTATTCCTTGACTGCGCGAGACAGAAAAAGCTTAGGGGCAACTGAAGAAGAGTTGTACACAGAAAATATCTCTACTTTTAAGACAATCGTTTTTTTTTTAATGCCCAAAGTTTAGAAACAAAAGTCAGTTATTCATAACAAAAATGTATGGTAGGAGGAGAGATTTATTCAATCTATTGATATTTCTTTAATATTATTCATTATCATTTAATCCTATATTCTTTTTATTTTTTTACAAATCTGAAAACATTATGTTTTAGCATAAACCTGCAATAAAAATATGTGAACTTGAAGTAAGAATGATAAGACGATTGTATTTTTGGTCACACAGTTTTAATTTTGGATCCTTTCTCAATCATCTGAGATTAACGCACATTATAAACTTTTACTGTACAGCATCATTTTGTTTGTGGCCAAGTAGCAGAAGCAGGGATAGCTGGCCCAAGTAGTTAATGGGAAGAAAGCTTTAATGAACATTAGTATCAACCAGAGATACCATGAAATCCATTAGAAAATGTGGAGATCAAAAACAAAATTTTAGCTGGCAAAAAATAGATGATGCAAGATTTTTAGTTAAAAAAAAGTATGGCTCCACGAGGCCCGCAAATGAAGAATCTTGAAAAACTGATTTCTGATCCATGCTTGTCGCTTGCTGATATGTAGCAGGTTCAGCGCAGAGGACCAGAAAAGAGAAGTCCTGAACAATAGCCAAATACCAGATAACCCATCAATTTAACACAACAATATTGTCATTTTTAACATACTATCCTCCTGGGTCAATGTACTTAATTCGCTAATACACGTTTTTATATGTTTGATAACATAAGTTTATCGAAGAGTCCACTGTGTCATGATAGAAAATGCATTTATTTTCTTAATCAAATATATATATTTCTTCAATATAATATGCTTCACAGTCAATGTATTTAATTTGTTGATGAATAATAATCACATAAGTCAAACATACAGCAAAAGTTACTGATAAAACTTTAGCAAATAACTATCAGTCAAACAATAAACTTATTGATCCACTTTTGTGAGTACACCAACTCCCCCGTTTACGTCGGGGTCAGGTTAAACCATGGTTATAACTGACACAATGTTAAGTCAAACCAATTTTACTATCGAGACATTTATATAAACAGAGGTTATTCAATTTATCGTTGAGTTGGAATTTTGCAACTAACTTATGTCGAGTCAGAAAATCATTCAATTTACAATTCCACGTAGGACATTTCACATTATCTTATATTTATGTTTTTTTTCCCAACAACATCACAGCGAAATGAAACTAAGTCAGTTTCGGTTTAAGTACTGTAGACGTCCATTAGTATGGTGTTAACGATTCAGTAGTTGCTATGACGTAATTCTTAACTAGCCTAAACTTGGGAGATTTTTAAACTGGGGATTAACAAAGTCATCTATTGAAGGGGCAAAAACCCAGGAGAAGTTGAAAATTGATGCTATAAATAATCTGTCAGTGCTTTATGGTGAAGAAATTCTGAGTGCCAGCTGTTTATGGGTCGGGTGTGTTTTGTCCTTTGGTGTGCAAAGGGTCAGGTTTCATATTATTATGTTCAAGAGTGCTTGACATTTTTATATAGAGTATTGAGCTTATGAACATTGGAAGATTCGTATTAATACTTTCAGTGTTTTTCTCTGAATATTTTCCAGAAGAGTATATTTACATCATAACTTCTAAGTACGAAAATCTTTCCTAGCTGTATTTACCTCCTATCCTTCCGAGACGTATCTAAAGTCGGTGCAGTAGGCCTTGTAGTGTCCACTGATTGACATGGACCTTCTCAAGGATTCACCCGACCTCTCTATCTTAGACATCACAGGGCCAATATTTTTTAACTTCGAAGATTGTCACTTCACATATAATGCCTGGGGATCCAAGTTGTGAGCTGTGATGTCCAGCTGTTGTCTACCATTCTTGCAACATGACCAGCCCGTCGCTATTTGGATTGTTTTCTAATAGATTCAATATCTCTGACACTTATTTATTTTTTCTCTAGTATACTGTGTCGTCTTTTGATCTCTCCATGTGCTGTTGGGCATGATTCTTTTATATGCACAATGCATGATTTTCAGTTTAAGGGTCAATATTCAGATCAAGTTCCATGTTTCAGCTCCCTAAGTGACTATCAGAAGGATGCATTGGTGGTATTCACCTCTTGTTGAGACTAATGATAATTACCAGTTTTTAAAGTTTGAGCTGAAATCTTGCTAATACATAACGATTCTTCGATTGTTTTTTTCATTTTTAAGTGTTTCGTAGAGATCTTTTGTCCAAGGTAGTTGGGAAAATTTCATTTTTGAAACGTACCCAATGCATTTTGTTCCAACTGTGTATGTAGCAGATGATCCATTGCTCCCATCCACCCATTAGGGAACCCCTTGCTTTCAAATGGGTGTGGTTGGACATATGCTCCCTACATCTTACCCCAATATCAAATACTACACGACAAACGTCCATCCAACATGCATATCCCGTAGAATTATTCGACTTCACTTTGTCTGAACCACTGCCCAGATAAGACGTTTCACATCAAACAAAACAAATGATTGTCTGATGCAGGAGTGTAGTTAGGGAAAGGGCCCCCCAGGCTACATGGACAGCAGTTTCCTTTTGCATGTCTATGGATATCCTATTTTTGAAGATACAAATTAATTCGGCAAAAAATTGCATTCCTGCTGACATTATACAATAACAAATTTCACGAAATGGTAGGGGGTGCTCAAGAAGCCAAACTCCCAACCGGACCCCAAAATTTCGAGTTAGACGCGTGATCAGATGAATGCTCTATGCGGGGGCGAACTTTTTACCCGACTGCCTCGTATTTGCAACGCAAGCCTGGAATTTTCATACAATAAGATCATAATTAACTTTTTGTTCAGAGAGGGGTGTTTTCCTCTCCAGAATGCATCATTCAAAGTAGTTAGCTGATGAGCAATTATTTAAGTCCGATGGAGTATTCGATTAGACTTGGTTTTGATCAGACTTGAAATGGTGCTCGTCTCAAGAGTCGGACGTTCGACCGGTTTGGGGCTAAGTTGAATTAATCACTTTCTGTCTTTCTGACTCTGCTTTTTAACACTTTTGATATTTTTCTAAACAAAATGCTCACTCTCGTAGGTTACCCAAAAATTTGGCGATGCGGGCTCAATAATTATGACTGATATGACTCAACGTTTATGTCACTTCTGTTGACTATTCAGCTATTTGAATATTAGATCTGTTATATCAGTTTTAATATCAGATTGCATGCAAACTAAAATATGATAACAGCTTTGAGAATGATGGATAGTTGGAAAAAAACCTTTCGTTCCTTTTTACCAATATATCCAATTTTTTTTAGTAAGGCGATGGCAAATAAAGCTCTCCCAGTGCCACCGTTTTCCCCCCTTTATTCTTCCTTTCTTTCTTTCACTTTTTTAAACATGCATATCATAATTATGTGTGTGTGTGTGTGTGTGTGTGTGTGTGTGTGCGTGTGCGTGTGTGCATCGTTTTTATCTTATTGTCAGGCGTCTTTTATGTCAAACTTACTCTTAGATATCTATAACTTTTGAGCTTCTTTGATGTTTATCATTAGCTACAAGCATTTCGAACCATCGGTATCCTTTGCAACACATACTTTGTATTTCTTTGTGCAGTTGCTCTCACAAAGGGAGTCTTTCTCATACACTGATTGCTTGTTATCCCAGCTGGATTCTGTGCATTTATTCAACTTCTTAGTTCCAAGTCAGCCCATAAAATAAGGTTCTACCGCTGCGTTTTGGACACAGGGGCTATCGTTCTGTGATCTCATAGAAAAACTTTCTGAACAAGTTTCCTTCGTTTGTTAAGTTTTGTTGTATCTATGTGAAATACTAATCTATCACAATGTCTTCTTATCTTTCAATATTTTTACGCGAAAACTTCAGATATCTATTCAAGTATCTATCTGTTTATATATATTTTCTATTTATACGCCTAGTTTTGGTGTTTTTTGTCCAGTCTATCTATTATGAATTGGAAGCAAAACATAAATAATCATGACTGCCTAGCAGTATTGACCAAACACCACTTTGCCTCAAGCCAGCCTATTTATCATATTCATCTCTGAAATATTTTCTTGTCATTTTTTATCCATCTACGTGGTGGAATACGTGTTAGCTCAACGAACAAAATAAGAGGGGACAATCAATTTTTGTGAGGTTTTGGTTTTGGGGTGGCTGGTAAATCACGATATACCTCACAAAGAGTTTTGGCTCACTCAACAAACCAACTTATAGCTAGAAAGTGGTTTGCTATTTCTCTTTTCATTTGTTGACTATTCAAACAAAGACACCCTGAGCAACAGCGTTAGCAGCAAGGGGTTTCGAATAGTGGCAGTTGGAGAACGAGCCTTATAACACTCGCATCTCCAGCTGGTGAGGGTGGGAGTAAGTAGATGGAGTAACGAGCTGGTTAGTATTTAAACGGAGTAGAAAACTGTTCTGGATACACAATACTAATTCCTGAAGTTTTTTGTTAAAATTCTCCTTTCAAAGTTTACTATTTCCATTTAAAAACCCAATCCTTCGTTTTTTTTCGTTTGAATTTCCCGTTTTTGTTTGCTATTTTCATCTTTAATCTTTAGGGATTGTTGCCATGACATCAACGAGCTGTTGAATGAAAAATTGCTTCTCATCGGATTCTCGTAATACGACTGAAAGACGTTCCCCACGTGGTTTTGCATCAACCTGTCCAACTATGTATCTATATATACATCTCTCTCTCTCTATCTATCTATTTATCTATATATATATATATATATATATATATATATATATATGGATTTCGTAAAATCAGCCAAAAGGTTAAGGGAAACATTTGGCAAAGTGTCAACAAATATTTATCCGAAGGTTTACATTCGACATCTTCCACATTGACGATTAACTATCATTTATTCTGGAACTACACGTCTTGACTAAAAATTCGATCATTTTTCTTCCTAAGTTTTCAATCTTTTATTCACTTAAAGAAATTAAAAACAGGAATGATTCATACCCTTCCTCATTTCTCATAGAAATTCCCAATTCCAATTAGAGATTTCTCATTATGTGATATAATGAAATGTAATAAATCCGAAGCAAGTAGGAAAATTTGATTTCAACGAATCATTCATTGTCAACACCTGGACGCATTCTGAAGAAAGAAAAGAACGGTAAAATGCTTTGATTTAATCTTGTTTCTAATGCTGTCTACTTCTAGACGACCAAATACAGTCGACAGTCTAAGCTACCAGTCTACTGTTTATGAATAAAACATATAATTATTCTATTAATGTTCTTACCAGTGATCACTGATAAGAAATCGTCTCTCGGTATAAGTGATAATTTTTCAAGATATTTCATAATTACTGATAATTATACCGCCTTCGGTGCAAGCGATTAGTTTTCTTGATATTGCCACACAGCTTTTTCGCTTATAGAGTTTTATATTAAAAACGATGATAATTGAGAACTGATGTCAATTCCCTGCCGTAGGGAAATGGCTTAATTTTAAAATATTTTACGTCTTCTCTCAACATGTTTATATTAAATATATTCATGGCAATTCAGCTATTGTACATTATACACCAATAGAATTGGACACTTTTAATAACGTTTGTTTTGGGGGAGGATTCAAATAAGAGCAAGGATTTTAGATTATGACACATTGGTTTTATTTGTTCATGATGGCAGAAAAGGGATCAAGCGTTTGAATATTCCTTTTTTTGCAGCAGTTCATTATAAGTCGTTCTCTAAAGATTTAGAACTGGCCATGAACCATTGATTTTTTTTGCATGATGCAATAATTCCTTCAGTTTCGCATTGTATGATAAAATTTGATGTTCATTTCCAATTCATGGAAATAATACAACTAAGGATATTGTTACTAGAAGTAACGATATGGTACTCCATCGACACCATATAACTCCATTAATGCTAATTAGGGAACCTGGTTCCCGTCATTTTTATAGATGTTACACGTCTTACATGAATTGACTTCTCTTCTATTTTTCATTTAATCTCTTATTTCTTATCGTTTTTAGGTATCATTTTGTTTGTGCCATTTACAGCATGGGGTTGTGGACGTCAGTACTTCCATAACAATGACGGTTATTAAGTACCCCGTTTATTATAGTTATATTTTGAGTAAAAACGCCTAAAAAAATCACTGTTTTTCTCGGGAATAAAAAGAATCCGTGGATGGGGTTATGTAAGCAGTATTTCCGTCAATTCTTTTGAAAAATGTCAAATATCAAGTACGTGATTTACTATTTGGGAAGTTCGAAAGTCTGATGGATTGAGTAAACCTTAAACATAACAAGAGAAAATTCTTCTATGTGAACAATTTAAATCACGGATTTTTTCTTGCATTTTGATGGAAAATATGTAGAAATTATTAAAAAGATATAGATATATATAAAATGCAACCATATCGATATAAATGCTCCAGCTTGGTTGATGCTGTGCAAATCAACACTCCTAATTTTATTCCAACTGAAGATTAAGAATGCAACTTTCATATCGTAGATATAATAAATACAATATATATATATATATATGTGTGTGTGTGTGTGTGTGTGTGTGTGTGTGAATGTGCGTATGTATATAAATATATATATATATGTATATATATTAGGATTCTGTAACTAAAAATAGGTTGAATTTTACCATCGATTTTTACGCTAAATGTAAAAGAATCCTACGAATTGCGACCTCTAACAGTGGAGAAAAGATCCTCCTCAATGATGAAACCTGATAATGAGAGAAATTTACCTCCATCGATTTCAATCCAATTTATAAAAAAATAAAAATTACTTGTTAGTAAGCAAAGCATCCATTTTCAATTTTGACTCCTTGAATTAGAAAAATGAGGATCACTTGGATTCAAAACTGCAAAAAAATCCCACCTTTGATTCTGACCCCTAACAGTGAAAAGAAAAATTACTGTTCAATTTTGATGTCCTGAAACGACAATAAATCTCCCCCCTCCATTGTGACTCCCAAAAGTAAGAAATATCCTTCAATTTTGATACCCTGGAAATGATAAGTTGAAATATTTTGCCACTGAATAGAAAAAGAATCTTCTCCAGAGACATTAACCACAAAGTAGAAGAGAAAAATTTCGATTCTCAAAAAAAAGGAGAAATATATTCCTTTTGATTTCGACTGCTTAAAATAGAAAAAGAATCCCATCCCCTAATTTTTTCCTTTAAAAGTAAAAAAACGAACATACCCCTCCCATTTTGACCCTTTAATGGAGAAAAAAACCTTTGATTTCGACGTTTTATTTTGCCTATTATAAGTGAAAAAAGATAACCTTTTTTTGACTGCTAAAAATTTAAAAAATGCCCCACAATTTTAACTTCCTTCACCCTCTCCCTTGGATTTGGACACCTCCAAAAAAAGTCCTATTGACTTAAACCCCTAAAAGTTACAAAAAAAAGAATTCTCATTCCATTTTCACTCTTAAAAGTGAAGGAATTTTCTTCCGATTTTGAAACTCAAAAATGGAAAAAATATTTTCCTTTTGACCAAGTGGAAAATACTGATTGTGAAAATTATTTGGTAATACAATTGTGAGATCTGACTGTGAAAAAAAAAGAAGAAAAATCTCCCACTTTGATTTCATTCCTAGAAGAGATTTTTGAGATGTTGCCCCCTGAAAAATGGAAATTTCTTTCTGATTTTGACCTACGAAAGGAAAAAATGTAAGTACCTTCAATGAGATTGCCTTAACGTCTCGACTCCGAAATTCGTGTTTCTGAGAATGTTTCCAAACCGTACTACATCGAAAAATCAACAATAAAAACACCACTATTTGAGGTATCCATGTACAATCAATAAACATGCTGATAAGAAATACGCTAAAAAGTGTTTCTGCTTCTTAATAAAGAATGCAGTCTACGCACATTTTCATATCCGAGGATCGAATTGGGGAAAAGAAATGAGAAATACTATCTTTATATGTCATCAGAAGTATTTTATCATTGGTTGATAATCATAAAAGTAGATAGCCCTAATTTTAAAACCGTCAAAAACACATTTTCAAGGTGTTTTTTTTTTTGTTGTTGTTTTTTTTTTTTAATTAATTTGATGAACACATTTCTTGGGGATCAAATCCATACCCGGAGAATTTTTCTGGGATTCATGTTAAGTAGTTTCTGTGTTATCCATGTACATGCAGACAAACAGACAAACAGAATTTTGATGAATTATAATGAAATGATTCTCAAAATATTATCGAATTGTAAAAATTGAATCTTCTCATCTTCAATAGTTTTCAAGATATTGAGCAATTGTGCGACCCATGTATGTGATGATAGCGACCTTGCTTTCTGCTCGATCGCAATTATACTTAAGCTTGTTGAAAATTGTACACAGACTAATTGAGTATTGCCATTCAAGTGATTGTTGTTTTAACCAAAAACACGAGTTGATTTAATCGTATTTTTGATGTTTCGTTTTTTTCCTATCCGTTCAAATTCGACGATTACTTCTGGACAACCGAATACAGACAAAATTTTGGGTTTCAATTCTACTATTTATGAATGAATAATCTCATTTTTCTTATATATATATTTTTCTCAGTGATTATTGATAATAAAATTTGTTCTCGGTTTGATGGATCAGTTTTCAAGATAATTCATAATTATTGAAAAATGATCCGCTGTTGGCGTTGGCAATCAGCATCCAAGATATTGGAGAAATCGTTTTGCTAAAAGAATATCATATTAAGAACATGGATTCTAAATGCTTATTTATTGATGTTCATCAACAGCCCAAACGAATGATGTTATATCCTAAATCAGTTTTCTTTTTCTCTCAACATTCTTCTCATCAATAAATACATGTTAATTAAGCCATACCCAGATATCCTTTAATAACAACTTTGGCAGCTATTCATTAGAAATTCTGAGCAAAGAAATCAGAACATAACAAGCTCCGCTACAGAAATCACCTCAGCACATTGTATTAAAAAACAAACAGGGTAAGATATATCCTTGAGAAAACTCAAATGGCAAAAGACTGGATACGTTCGAGAAACACTGCACATCAAAGTCACAATGTGGATCCAAACTGACTATTTGTGAAACTGTAATATAAGATTGTGTTATGAACTTGACATCTTCAAAAGTACTGGCTCTGCAACGCTTATGACGATGAATTATTCGAATCTTGCAGATAGATGCTGCTAATATATACATGCCTAAATATATCATTGTGTCATCCACAGATGGGAGAGCATTGCATAAGCTTGCACTGAACGAGTTACCTCACTCAAGGGGTGCTCAACCCTGGATAGAGGAGCGTTAATTATTGTGTCATGCACAGACGGCTTTTTCCTTGTATTACAACTCTTCAGTGTGGCTATAAACAATCCATTACCCCATCGAGTACCACGAGGTAGGGTTGAATCCTCTGCTTTAGACGTGGAGACCGGTATCCTACCTCTGCAACAGGGAACTGGACAGTCAATAAGGATGAATATAAGCGATATATCTATCTTAGCATATATATATATATATATATATATATATATATATATATATATATATAGTAATACCGAGGCAACAATTGCAGGTTAGTAATAGTGGATGTTTAATCCGTCCTTTTCGAATCCTCATGTGAAACAAACTTTTGTCAACTGCTAAGACTTGTCAGACTTTTGAATTTAAGAATTTGGAATTTAGGACATGGATAAGAGAAGGAAGGGAATAGAAAAAGTCATGTGATAACGTCAAATGCATGTTTGACGGTTCTCAGTATTTTTTTTCAAACGATAAATTTCTGTTATGATAAATGTTATGTTCAAATAATAACATATATATAAATCAGAATATGCTCGGTTGGTTTATTTAAGCGTATTTCCCAAACTTAAACTGTGTATTGATCCTCGACCAAAAGCCAGGCAACGTGTACATGAGAGAATCGTGTTCAGCCTCAAATGGATGGAGCGCCAGACTTAACAGTACATCAGAAAAAAATTACAGACAAGCCTTGAATATAACTCATAACATGGATCCATCGAGATCACAAGCGATATAGTGGTCGGTGGAAAGTAAAAAGGCGTGACAAGCTAGACTTATTCAGAGACTACTGACTCAGCAGCGTCCATGATAAAGAAGCCTGGCAAATCGCGGGGAAGGTTTGTGTCCAACGACGGGCAGTAAAAGGCTGCTTCTGCCGCTGCTGCTGCCGATGTTGATTTTTTTTCGTCTTCTCTTTGGCAGAAGTGAACATGCATTTTAGAACGTCATTGAAGCAGTTATGATGATAGAGCGATTGAGCAATATAAAATCATAAGAATTTCAGAAAGGCGGTAAATATCTGTCCATGATTTTTAGCTAATCGTCCAACCGATATTGTATACGGAAATAAATCATTGTTTACCTTTTATATTTTCATGAAGGTTACCTTTTTTCTTATTTCCATCTTTTCATAGTTATTTGTTCTCCTAAGAAGTTTCAATGGTTGACTTTCTTTAGCTCTGCTTTTGGCTTTATCATTGTATCTCAGTCCACAGTTTGGAGATTCTTTAGGTGTTCTTGGCAAAAAAACGCTGTTGTCAGTAAATCTGAGTCTACTTAGGCTTTCGTCATTTATTCTTTTTATTTAGCCAATACAAGTTCTGGTGAATCATCTTAAGTCAGGCTGTGAAGAGTACGGGGTGAGCTGTTCTAGCGTCACCTCACTCTTTTTTCCTGAACTGAAAGAGTATAAAAATTCTTTGTAGTCTTGTAAAGTAATTGCTGTGTCGGCAGAGAAGAGATCTGATTGTTTATCTGCACTTCATGGGAAAATGCCAAGCTTGTAACAAACTGGATACAGATAAATTGAGAATTGAAAGTCGCATGAGTGCTATTCAAACGTTAGAAGAGTTGACTGGGAGGTTTCAATTTGATCTTTCTTCACATTTCTACTTTTACTTTACCGATTAAGTACGACACAAACTTCTGAACAACCAGATACGCACCAGATTCAAAGCTCCAATCCTACTATTAATGAATAAATCATACAATTATTTTATTAATGTTCCTCGCAGAGATCATTGATAAGAAATCTGCTCTCGGTATAAGCGATTAGTTTTCAAGATATTTCTTAATTATTGATAATTAACCCGCTCTCGGCAAAAGCGATTAGTTTTCAAGATATTCGCAGAATTAGTTTTGACTTTATAGAAGTTATATTACAAACGCAATCTATTGATAATCAGAGATTGATGCCGATCCTAGGCTACCAGAAAAATGGCCTTATTCCAAAATCTCCGTCATCTCTTTCAAATATCTTTATCGTGGATATACAGGGAAAACAAGACACAGAAGACTACAAGACCCAATTAATGATAATGATTTTTTTACAAACGCCAATAGAACACAGGGGGTAGCTACTCCCTCCTAGAATCACCCAATGTAAATCGGGCCAATCATCAGCAGCTGCATTTTTGCCCATCGTTGGATGTCGACCGCCCCAGGGATCAACCATACCTCTCTATCATGGGCCTCTTCTGAACCTATCCAGTTCGTTGCGCTTTTTCATAACTGCTAGCCTCGATCCTGTATTTGTTCTTTTGGGGATTCACGCTGTGAGTCATTTGTCCGTCACTCTTGCAACATGACCAGCTCATTGCCATTTGCTTTTTTATGGTGTCGGTCTTGTGGTTTCCAGATGTCATGTTGAGTATGATTCTCTCAGGTGCACGTTGCATGATTCTGAGGTGGTGGTTGAATCTTTTGTTTAGGTTCCATGATCCAGCTACACAGGTTATAATTGGGAGGATGCATTGGTTAAATACATTCCTATTCAGGACTTATGAAATTTTCTTGTTCTTGAAGGTTGATATTGCTCTTATAGAAGCTTGTTACCCTAGAGTTGTCCTAGATTTCCTTTTTTTAAGGAGTCAATACAGACTCGTTGTCCTTAGTACACGTCATGGTTTACTTTATCTGGCATTGTGTTTTCAATTTATATCGTTGTGCATTTATATCCGACTTGCTTGTTGTACTCTACCTTTGTTTCGCTGAAATTCCCGTGAAGGCCGACTCTCTTGCTTTCTTTGTCCAGTTGGTTAGCATTACTGGGAATTTTCTGCAAATAAGACGACGTCGTCAGCAAATCTTAGGAATTTTCAGTCTATTTTGATTCCTTTGTTCTCCCAGTGAAAATTTCTGAAGATCATCCCTAGGTGGGCTATATGGCACATTACTCGTTCATGAAATTGTACATTTTTTAGCAACTATTCTTACACAAGTTTAAATTCCGGACAATAACTCTAGCTTCATGTCTTTCTTCATACGATACATCACAGGACAGCTGTTACCTCCTTTCCCGAAGACATCATACCAATCATCTTGTTCTATAAAAAACTTGCCTGCATGAGCGTTTATGTATAGCGTGCACGCTGAGAGGCCTAACGTTATACCAAAAGTAGTATTTATAGGTACTCATACTTTGATCATGGAGCCATATGAGGCAAAATTATGATAAGAGTTGCAATATACATTGTCCAAACTGCAATCACTGAGTTAGCTCGTTAGAATGATGTAAGATTATCTCTTTCAATGGTGTGTGACGAACACAGGGAATTCGGGCACAGTGGATGGTACAGAGTTAGGAATTTTGGATTACTTGTACGAACAAAGATATTTGACCAGATTATTAGAATATTTTATGTGTAATTTTTTACTCTTGTCTTACTCTTTTCAATTCCCTTGGGCCACGGACGTTTCAAGTTTGGACACTCAAAAATTTCGAACAGACCAAATGTCTCCCTGTTGGGAATTCCCAGTCGTCATTTGAAAATAGTCTGATTTCCTGGTATTAAAATTCAATTATTTTGATCAAAAGAGATCCTGTGGGTCCATTTCATGTAGTAGTAAACTACAGGAAACCGAAAAAGTATCTAAATTTGACTCACGTATCATCTTTTGTCTTTATTTAAGTTGCTTTTGAGACTGTGAACGTAATTTGGTTTTGAAGAGTGTGCCTGACTTTTGCCAATGCACATTTGTGAGGGTTTTTTATGATCTTTTCTCTTGTGAGACTATTATTCAACAATACTTCAATAAAATGATTAGATGGCTTCACTCGATTGGTTTTCTTTAAATCATTAAATCCTATGTTGATTTACTTCCCCTCAGGTTATGAATTACTGTCTACTGGGGCTGGAGCACAGTCAATCAGAAATATTTTTTAAGTGCCTGTCAGCTGCTAACTTAGTGAAATATCACTTCCTTGTCTTCATATAACCTCTTATTGATCATTTTTTTCTATCTAAATGAAGCGGATCGATTATTAAGACAAGCCATACGATTAAACAAATATGGTAAGAACTGATTAAAACATTATGTAATCATTGCTAATTTGCTTCATTTAATATAACCAAAGCAACGTTTATTCCAACCATACAGCAATGCTACCGATTAGAAATCCCTTGAAAACAAATTTGATAGAATTTCTTAAAAAATGCTTTACTAATCAAAACAATTATTTTAAAAATATTTATAGCTGGTGATTCATGTTCGTTGGGACATTTTAGAGAGGTGAAATATAGGTATAGAAGGAATTTCAATTGTATTTTCATGCAAGTTACCCCCCTTGAAGTGAATACATTTGAGTGTTGTTTTTTTTTACATGAAGGTAAGCTGCTTGGTCAATCGGATCAGCTCAGTCCTGGGTTCAACCGTTGGTCCTGGCGTATTCTAAGCAATTTTATATCGATAAAATTAGCTTTTACCAATAATCAATCTGCTTTTAATCAACTTAGATCCCCTTTGCCCCTAAAGCTGCTCAAGCTATTGTTTTCTGTAGATTATTTGTTCGTACAATTGAACGTTCCAGTAACTTTTTTTTTAGCATGAAATCTGAAAATTCAGAACATAAAATATTGATTTTATCTGTTTGTAATGGAAGAAAACGGAAGTAACGTTCGCATCCAGATGCAGCTCCGACTTGGTTTACGATGAATCAAAATGGATTGACAACTATGATTAGATTGGCAGCATGCAGGGTTTTTTCTGCCTTGCAAATTATGATGAATTCTAATTATTTTTTTTTGCACTTCATGGAAGTGTTCACATCACTTGTTATTATTGTTATCATCATAACATATATAACATTCTTGTTATTGAATTAACAAGCAAGAAGGAATCGAAAAAAGAATCTTTATCTAATCTATCATCATCCTCTTTAACAAGTGAAACTAATGCTTCTCCTCTTGCTTTTGTCCTTTTTTTCTCGTTCTTCTTCTTCTTCTTCTTCTTTTTCTTCTTCTTCTTCTTCTTCTCCTTCTTCTTCTTCTTCTTCTTCTTCTTCTTCTTCTTCTTCTTCTTCTTCTTCTTCTTCTTCTCCATTTCTTTCACCATGATCTTGTTCCCCTTAAGAAACCAAGAAAATGGAAGAATCTAATCCCCTAAATGCGTATTTGGATCTTTTGTTTGAACTTTCATAAATGATATAATGATATATGATTGTTGTACGCCACTTCATTAAAATAATGCAATTATAGGAAAACTTGTGGAAAAATTGGACCAACCAAGCTTAGCATTGCCACTAACTGATTGTAATTTTTTAAGGGCACAAACGAACGCAGCCTAGTCTTGTCGTTCTTCAAATCTAAGTGAATCTTCAAAATACTTTCCATCAAATAGTGAAAACCACATCCATCTATTTACAATGGTTCCCGGATATTGGACGATTCTGCAACCAACGTATTTGACACGAACGAACTTGCCTCCAGCTTAATTGCATTTATGTTTAAGCTTGTAGAGAATTGGACACAAACTAGTCGAGTATTGCCATCCGACTTATTGGAATTTGATTGGGAAAAACACCAGGCTTTAATCCAATCATACTTGTGGTTTCTCGTTCTCATTTGCTATTTCACTGTCCAAATACGACATTCACTCCTGGGCAACCGAATACCAATCAGAAACTAAAATCAGATCCTACTATATATAAAACATTTCATTTTCTTCTTTATATTGTTCAAAATGATAATTGATGGGGAATCTGCTCTCCCGATAAGTTTCAAAGATATCTCTTTATTATTGATAAACTAGAATATCTATAAAAAAAAACCAGGAATATTTGATAGTGAATATTCATAGTAGCGTTGTTTTTTTTTTGGGGGGGGGCACCCTTATTGAACATCATGATCATCAGGCTTCTAACGTCCGTCGTTGGACAAAGACCTTCTTCATGGTCTGCAACATTCCTCTATCGTGGGCGTCGTGGAGCAGTATTTTCTAAATTTGTCTAGTTTATCCCTCCATCTTGCATTCTGCCAGCCTCAATTTCGCATGTGATCTTTGGGGATCCTTGTTGTGAGTCGTGCTGTCCATCGGTTGTCTGTCATTGCAACATGGCCTTCCCATTGCTATATGAGTTTTTTAATGGATTATATGATGCCTCACACTTCTGTTTCTTTCTTTATATATGGTGCAGTCTTGTGATCTTTCCATGTAAGGTCAGTTTGCTGGTCTGTCTCTTGCTTAAGTTCCATGTTTCATCTTAAATAGTGACTATAGGAAGGATGCATTAGTTGTATACTCTTCTTTTTGAGGTTATTGAGATTGTCTCGTTTTGAAGGTTGCACTTGCAGCACCAAAGGTTAACCTTCCTAGAATGATTCTCTGTTCGATATCTTCTGCATCTATAGGTTTTTCAGAGTTTCCTTGTCCTAGGTAGATGTAGTGGTCTACTCTCCCCAGTTTTGCATCTTCTATTTTGACAGTTATGTCCTTATGTGTAGGCCTACTTTTTTGCTCTCTTCATTTAGTTCATCAAGCATCAGTTGGAGGTCATGTAGCTTCTCTGCAAAAAGGACAATGTCATCTGCAAAACTGAGGTCGACCAGAAGAAGAGTTTAGATGAGTTGTAAGGATTCTGAGTCCTTATGTAGCCTGATAAAGGAGATGGTGGGAATGTTGTAGTTTGACGAATACAGGGTGTATATCTGTAAGTGTGATGGCCTTCATGACCATGGGAATTTCTACCGTGTCAAATGCCTTCTTAAAATCTTTAAATGCTACAGTGAGTGGCATTTTGTTTTCTGCTGCTTTCTCTTCCAGCTGATTTATTGAATAGAAAAGGTCCATGGTCGAGCAGTTTCTTCTAAATCCACCCTGTTGCCGTGATTAGCTTTCATCTAGTGTTCAAGTGATCCAGTTGGTGATGATTTTTTGAAAAGTTTATTAATGCAATTTAGATGGCTTATAGGCCTGTAGTTATTGAGGTCTTTGGGATTTTTTTTATGTAGAAGCACTATGATTGATGTGTTCCAGGCATTGATGACTTTACTCCGTTTTAGATATAAGTTGAATAGAATAGCTAGATTTTGTCGATGATCATTCCACTTTTTTGAGTAAATCGATGGTGATGTTATCTGGTCCATAGGGATTTCCTTTTTTTTTTTGTTTGTTTAATGGCTTCTTTAACCTCCCATGGTGTAACTTCTGGTGGACCACTTCAGTTCGAAAAAAAGCAAGTGATATAGCTTAGCCTTTCAAGGCCGGTGACCCAGCAGGAACGGTCGGCATTTTTTGTTCGTGCACGTCAGAAATATGACTATGAGAAAACTCTAATCGCCATGTGGTGCTCATTTTGCAAGAAGGTTGATCCACCACTTGATATCATAACTCATGGACAATGTCCCTAGGGGATAATGTGTGAAAATGGGGCAGGCAGAATGATGAGATGGTAAAGTCAAGTGTCAGGTTACAAATGAGAGGACATAGTTTGGTTTTGAATGAGGAAGGTCGGAACTCGGACGTGCAGTGTGTCATTCTTTCCTTCTCGTTTCCCCTTCATTTAGCTCTTTGATATCATTACTCTGATAGATCAGGACTCACACTTAGAAGAACTCGTCTAGGGGACGTGCGCACACCCAGATGCCAAGCATCAACAGTCGGGGAAGTAACTATTACTATTTTCCTTTCTTCAATCAGCTTTGGAGAGAAGGGAATTAAAACTAATGTCCCCGTCATAATGAGAACAAATAAACAAACAACCAAACAAATTTAGTGACTATGGCCTTTATACATAGAAATATTCATTGCTATCAATCTGAATGAAACATGAACATAGACGGCTTTGCCATTTCTCTCTATTCAAATACATTATCTACTTCTAGACAACAAAATATAAGGAAGAGTTTACGCTTCAATTCTACTTTATATGAATGAATCATATCATCATCATTATCATCATCATTATTACTATTATCATCATTATAGTTATTATTATCATTATTACCATTATTATCATCATTATTCTTATTATTATTATTATTATTATTATCACCATTATTATTATTACCATCATTATTATTATTATTATCTAATCCTTACCTATGTTCTCCTCCCTGAATACTGATAATGAATCTGCTTTTGGCAAAAGCAATTAGAGTTCAAGATATTGCAAAATTATCTTTTCCTCAGAGAATTTTATATTAAAACGTAGTTCCTGGATAATGAAAGATAGATGTCCATCTCTTGCCTGGAACAGAATGGCTAAATTCTAAAATAATCTCCAGGCGGCTCCATTGTACTTACACCACTATCTTTATTGTCGATTTAACCGATTAGCCATCTTTACATGATGTGCTACACACCATAAAATTTGAAGAGTGATCAATCCAAGCATCCTCTTATAAACATCTATAGGTATTTGTTACGCCGAATAAGTGACATTGTTTAATTATGGAAGTGTTATATTATTTATTACTGAGAATAATTTGGTTATGATTTTATCAGAACATATATACGTAGAACATTTTTTTTTAAATCAAATGATTATGCAATCTCAGTGGAATCATCATCATCATCATCAACATCAGCAGCAGCAACAGCAGTCTTTAAACGTCCGTCGTTGGGCATCGACCTTCCCCACGATTCGCCACACTTCTTTATCATTGGCGCCATAGAGCCAGTGCCCTCTGAATTTGTTCAGCTCGTCTCTATATATTATATATATAAATATTCTGCCAGCCTCGGGGCTCCATGTTGTGAGTCGCGATGTCGATCAGTTGTCTGCAACATGGCCAGCCCGCTGCCATTTGAGATTTTTAATGGATTCTATGATGTCCCTGATTCTTGTCTTTTCCTGGATGTACAGTGCTGTATTGTGGTCTCTCCATGTAAGGCCCAGCATAATTCTTTCATGTGCACGTTGCATGGTTCTAAATTTGCATGTCTGTCTCTTGGTAAAGTTTCATGCTGTAGTTTCAATATGATCAAAATCTTATGTAATCAGAACAAATATAAAAACAACTACCTTTTAGGGACAATTGCAATGACTTTCACGAAATAGGTAAACTTTGTGAAACAGGCAATTTCACTGATCCAGTGTATAAGATATACATAGTCAGAAATATAATATGATATCTAATGTGTGATTGATTTATACCATAGAGTGCTCGATGCATTCGACAATAAACAGTAAGTTGATTTAGAGTAGCAATTAAATAATAATGAAGTGAAGATTTGCTTCAAAAAAACGTTTATGTTTCTGCTCTATTTGTATTCTTTCAAGCGAATGATTTGCTTGCTTAATTTTAGATTCTTATTTAAGACATTTCCAGGGTTGTTTATTTTCTAAAGGATCTTCTTTCCATCATATATATATATATATATATATATATATATATATATATATATATATATATATATATATATATATATATATCTTTTTGTTTATTTCTTGGTCATTACTTATTATGTTTTTCTGATATTATTATCGATGCAATTTCATAAATATAAACATCCTAATCGTGCCAATGCTTCCCAGCAAATCACTACAAAGGTTTTTTTCGGAACTAACCCTTCTGGGGGAAATAAGACCTAGGAATCAAGACTATGAATCGTTGTACTCAGTGGTTTGTAATGAAGGGAAATAGGTTAAATATCTATTGACCTTCAAACACTGGAAACAGATTATTGAAAATCCATGTGAGCATGGGGTTCCCCTTTCCGTGTGTATCATTTCATGCTTTTAAAATGTCTGTATGCTTGTTTCAACACTCCTCGCCATATCATTTTGCGCACAGACTTGAAAATTGGCATCAGTACTCCACTACACACCTTATAAAATGTTTTTGATTTCGAAAAAAAAAGCTCTCTTGATCTCTTGGAGGCCTGACTATAATCGATATAAAAAATAGAACTTATTATGGCCAGATTTATTATTCGATGAATATTTTTGACTCCAAAGTTAGACGCTACAGTTCCCCAATTATTGACTGGGATGGCTTGTTAACCATTGATTTATTGGCAGCCTTCCATCATTCCTTAAGTCTGGTAATATTTCAGAAACAGTAAATAGCCATTACAAGTCTGGCTGATTTTTCTGTAGTGCGTTTGGTGATCCATATGCACCAAACAGTCAAATTTTTACCCAATCTGTTTTAATCCCTCCTTGCCAAGTGTTCTGCCCATCTCAGTTTTGTTGCCTCATCATTTTGTGCACTATCTTTCTCTCTTGATCAGTGCAAATAATGTTCTTTCTTTTAGAGTTGTGCTTAGCTTTACTTTCTCCATGTATCTTTATGCGATTCTATGTTGGTTCTCAACTCGCTTGCTTAGTTTCCATGTTTTGGTATCCATGAGTCATTGCCAGTATTATGAATTCATTGTATACTTTACATACTTGACATGTAGATAATTTTGTACAAACAAATTAAGCTTTTCCACCCAACCGCGCGCAATTTAGATAAGGAAGAAAATAGCTGAAAGGCTCTGATTCAATGTAGCTTTGGATTACCTGTTCTCTCCCATCCCCTATTCAAATACGACATCCATCTCTGGACAACCAGATACAGCTTCAGTTCTACTGTTGATGAATAAATCATGTTATCGTTTCATTTTTACTTATGTTCTTCTCCGTGAATATTCATAATTACTCAGCTCTCGGCACAAGTGATCTGTGTTCGAGATATTGCAATATAAGTTTCTGCTGAAAGAAACCTACTCTTAAGATAATGAGTGATTGATGAAACGTACTCGGGAGATAATGAGTGATTAATGTTGATCCTTTGCTGATAACAGAATGTCTAAATTTCAAATAACTCTCTAATAGATTCACTTGACTAATATCACTGTCTCTATTGTTTAGTTCGATCGAATGATATGCCATCTCTATATGAACCGCCTTGGGACATTGCAGTTGATGAGTGGTTCATGTAGTCTTGACACGCACGCAGGTTCGCTTTTATATATATATATATATATATATATATATATATATATATATATATATAGTGTTTGTGTGCGTGTGTGAATTATAATTTGTTGTATATCATACAGAAACTTATCTTAAGTTATTTTCCCTCGTTACACGATTGATGTACCATTCAATTCAGAGAACATAAATAGAATAAACAATCAAAATAGATGAGGCTGTTCTTGGAATCAAACCTGCCACTGATAGGTGGCCACGTCAACGTAACGATGCACGTACCATTGTGCTATATAGCCCATCGTTAACTGTTTTCAACCTAAATTCTCATCTCGTTTATCCTCGATATTTTCGTCTTTTTCAACGTGACAGTATTGATTTGAGAATGGCAGGATATCATTTCATGAAAATTTCAACATATTATGACACAATTCATAATTTTTTTTGGCCCAATCAAATGATGTTCATTTTTTAAATTCATACTGTCACATTGATAAAAATGAATAAGACCAAGGTTGAACAAGAAGAGAATTTGAGTTGAAAGCAGTCATTTGACCTTTGCATTATCGACGGGCTGTTCAGGACAATGGTAATTGCATCCTCACATTGGAGCTGCTACCTATCGGTGGCAAGTTCGATTCCTGCAGCAACTCATTTTCATTAATAGTTCATGCTATTTATGCTTTCTAATTTGAATGATGGATTAACCATGTAACAACGGGAAATTATTTCTGAGAAGATTCCGTATGATATAACGCAATTTATAACTCATTCCATCGGACCAAATAATGTCTATTTCTCACATATATATGTACAAACACTCATACATCTCCATCAATATCTATGTATTTACATACTGAAATGTTGTCTCTCACTCATCTCTTCTAGTTGGACCCTTATCCTCCGCTGAATATACATATATAGATTCTATTAAACGGTTAAACTTTCTTTTAAATTTTACTTATTCCTGTTATATTGTATTTCATTCGAGTCAATAGATAACAGAAAATGACAATCATTCAATTAGGACTTTGCCTTTGTTTATCTCTAGCACTGTTCCAGCATATTTGATATTTGACTATCTCAGTATAATTCACCAAATATCATAGGAAAGGCCGGTAACTAATCACTTAGCTGTATGGAAAATAGACTCAAGTTGAAATTCCAACTCAGACTGGCACTCCTGCTCCCAAATTAACCTTCTTTTTTCTTTCGTTTAATATTGTTTGTTGGATTTAATAGAATTACACTGGACATCCTTCTTTCTAATTATGTTTGCAGACTTTAATAGTATTACACTGAACAACCTTCTTTCTAGTTACGTTCAAAAGCATAAAAATGTCAATCATCCCCGGCAAACCTTGCTTTTATGCATAATATATCCAAACTAATGGATTGATTGGATCGGTTTTTTCTCTGATTAAAAGACTTTATCTTCCGCTTGTTCAGTTAGTTTAAGATTTATTATGGGGAGTAGCTTCTTCTCGGTACCATATCTAATGTTTTGTTGAAAATATTGACCAGCATTTTGATGAGAAAGGCTTGACTGCCACAGGAAAGGGAATGGGATCACATTTAGTTTCCTCAGGAATGAGTCGGCATGGAACAGCAGCACACATGGTGATTGGTCAATTTTGTATCTCAAAAGTTTTGAAAAAAAATAAATGATGGGGCAACTATTGTCCCTAAATATCACGCAAGGCGTTCTCACTTGAGCAATCCCAGACAAGACCCAAACTTGCTGGATGTTTACAAAAAAGTACCTCTTAATCGAATTTGTAACGGAATTGCATTATTCACTGCAGCGTGGCGACAAAGTTTATATTAATCAAAATTGGTAATCTCCCAAAAGTGATGAAACTTCTCTTTCCTATGATGCGTATACAAAGTATATCAAACTTTTGTAAGGAAAACAAGTACAATTACAAGTTGTGAACTGTAAGAGATAGAAAATCGGTTTCAGCGGTGAATGCAGCATCCAATAGCCCCCTAGCGGTGGAAACCATAATATTTCAAAGAACAGATCTGAAACATTTGTTAACTCTGCATCAAGTCATACAGTAAATTTCCTTCGACAATCATGGTATTTCAGTTTACCAGGAAGAAAGAGTTATCGATATTTCATGAAGGTCAGTTAAATTCAATGCCTTCGAAGGTCAAAAGAGTAAACTGCTTAAACACTCGTCCCCAAACTCAAGAAAATGGATATTTCATCCAGATAATGTTCCCCGTCATGTTGAACATTACGTATCAAATCGGTTTTCCGACGGTGGATTTCGTATTCTTAATTCGCCGGCAAACGTTACTGATTCAATTATATTAGGTAGACCTTCGTGAGGAAATCAAAAATATATCAGTTGAGGAACTGAAACGTAAATAGATGTCCTGAGATGTTCTAATAGGTGCGATTGAATCTAACTGGGAAAATACAAATTGTGAATCATGCTACGTGCACATGAAAGAATCGTGCTCAACCTCACATGGAGGGATCACAAGATACTGGAATATATTTGAAAAAGAAAACGAAAAAAACAAGACCTCGTAGGATTATTCAGAAAACTCAAATGCCATTTGGCTGGTAATGTTACAAGAATAGCAAACAACTTATGGACATAATGACTCACAATATGGATTCCAAGAGACACCATTCGCAACAATCATCAGTGGAATGGAAGATGGTGAGACTAGGCAGACCAATACAGAAAGAATTTGCGGTGTGGCGAATTCTAGGGTAGGTCTATGCCTAACAAGAAACGTCAAAAGACTGACGATCATATATTCATAGAACAATCCATAAGTAAAATCAGAGATACTAAATCCCCCTTTTTTTTACTAACCATATTTTTATTTACTAAATAATGATTTTATCAGACATCCAAGTCAGACATTAGTCTGACATCCAAATATTGAGCTTAAATAGTAGTACTGTATCTATAATAGTATTTAAGGAATCGTCTGAAAACAATCAGAATCAATAATAATGTTGCTGTCTCCTATGATGGATATGGTATAACTTTGAATGGAACTATACACGATTATCTTCAGCCTACTGATACTATAAAAGTAAAAAGTGTTTCCTAACTTTTTTGTGTCTTTGCTTGTTTCTCTGCTGCCCTCTCTAAATTTTATATGCTCAAAAACAGCTATACACTCAGGGCCACTCATTTGCGTACAATGATTACTTAAACCCTGGATTATCATAGGATAGGGAGTGCTTACACCCAAGGTCCCCAAAGGCCGTATTAAGGTCTGTATTACCATTTTGGAATTTTACATTTTTGCAAATGACCGATGATCTCTATCGTCTCTCGTTGTCGAAAAATGGCAATCGTACTCCACTCAACACTTGAAAGCTTTGTCATTTCATCTCCAGAGGGCCTAATTCTGACGAATTCAATAATTTGTTTGTGTATCCTAGCACTCCTGGTCATAATTTTTCCGTCTACAGACGTGAAAATTGGCAGCAGTATTCTATTAAACTCCTTGTAATTTTTTTTCTATGTTTGCTCCTTGGACCCTTCGGGGATCTTATTTTGAATCTAGACGTTTTTCACGCCATTATAAATGTTTTGCCAGAGTTGCCATGAATATAATTCATTCTGACCATATTTATTCTGAGATGTAATTTTCTCCACTGACTTCAAATTTTGACGCTACGATTATTCAATTATTGACTGTGATGATAAATTTTACTCCCTTTCTCAGATAAAAAAAGATCTTTCAATAGAGCAGAGAAAACTCATAAGATGATCAGAACAGTTCGTAGTCATAATAAATAGTGAGCCCAGAAGTACCTTGAAGACTCTTAAAAAAAAAAAGGGTCTTGATTAGCGGGTAAAGATGAAGATCTAAAATTAAAAACCAAAAATAAACAGAAAAGCCAAAATCTGCGAGGGCACAGGGGAAAGTGTTTGAAAATCCTCTAGTGTTACCATCAGATGTCCTTCATATGAAAATGACTGAAAATATCCGGTTGTCCGGAATAGAATGGTTGATTATAAAGTGAAAATTCTGCTGAGTGACACCCTACAGTTGTTTCTGAAATGTTTAGCAAAAAATCACACAGTTAAATTTAAACTGGGTTCCACAATATCCTTCGGGTTTTTATCGTCATAAACTAATTTAAGGTGTCCTTAATGGGTCATCATCAAGGCCCATATCTCTAAAACGAAATTAGTGGGACCAACGTGACACTGCTTTTTCCTGAGCATATCCCTATTCCAAACGCGATATCGATGTCCTTGAGAGATTGGACAGCATTTTCACCGAGTTTACACTCAAACAAAAAAAATAATTTGATTAAATTTGAGAACAGCATTTACAAGAGTGAGGAGAAGTCTCATTAAGGCAGATATGATAAAACATGAGAGGAAAATTTCAAAGGATTATGGTCACTTATTGATGTTCGAGTGATAGTCACCTATGGAGCGGTAACATGGAACCTATCCAAGAGACTTAGCTGCAAACTGAGAACCATGCAACGCTGAAATAAAAGAATTATGCTCAACCTCACATGGAGAGATCAACAGACAGTACAATATATTAGAAAAAAACAGGGGCCCTAGACATCATACAATCCTTTAGAAAAAAAATAGCAATGAACTGGTCATGTTGTAAGAATGGGAAAGAGACAACGGACATCACGACTCAAATATGGATCTCAAGAGAACAAAATTGAAACTGAAATGGATAGAAAACAAGATGGAGAGACGAAGTAAACGTATTCAGAAAGTATTCGCTCTGTGACGCCCATGATAGAGAATTCTGTCGAATCCTAAGGAAAGTTTATGTACAACGATGGACGATAAAAGACTGATGATGATGATGGTGATGGTGATGATGATGATGATGATGATGATGGTGGTGGTGGTGGTGGTGGTGGTGGTGATGATGATGATGATGAAAAATCTATTCACTGTCAAAATGGTAATTGTGTCTTTGATTTTCTTCTCTGGTAGAATATCAGAATAATGCCCAATGTTACCATTCCCTAACAATTAACAACGAGTGAATCCGAGGACGGATGCGTATTTGACGCTGGAGAAGTAGAATTTCACTATTATAGATAAACAATGCCATGTTTATACATTTCGAAAATTCAATTTCATTTTGAATGTCTTGTTCTCAAAGTTCATTCTCTATTGTCTCGATTGCAATAGAATTTGATCATTTCTGCATGAAATTCCTCTTTTTAGCTCTTAGAATTCAAGCCCATCGAGCAGGACATCTTTTTGTTCAGATACTTTCGAGCTGTAACGTATACAAGACATATTACAGTTTATATATGTGGATATATGTGGATTCCTCCGCAGCAGTTCACTTATTAACACCGTTTTCGTCACAACCTCCCGGTTCTTTTACTGTTTCTTAGGTGTCTGTCATATTCGGTAACCTTTCAAGATTGTGAAAAAGAACAATTTCTTTGACCCTTGAGGTAGATTATTCTCATTTCTTCACCTGTCACGTCCGGTGTCCTTCGTAAGGAATTTCAAAACTTATAACTGTCAACTCTGACTTATAATGCGTATTTGCCACCTCTTCACTAAGCCAATCTACAAGCGGGATCCAAAAAAATAAACATCTTCAAAAGTTTTTATTTTTCTCTTTCACTCGTTGAAAAAAACAAAAAACAGATAGATCTCAGGTTTCCGGTTAAAATTTCATCACTGCAATCATTTCACGTTGCTTTGTTTTTTGTTGTTTTTTTTGTTTTTGTTTTTTTTACTCTTTTAGAAAAAAGAATGAATTGCTCATTTTCTCCTTCTAGTTTCTGTTCTATGTCAAGTTTTATACACTAACTTTGAAAATACATGACAGCTTTTTTTTACTCATTGTACTTCGTTGCAGACATGAAATGTTGTAGGGAGTTCAGAAAACTCCATCTTTGATAGTACCTGCATTATTATTGAGATGCTTTAATTCTTCAGAATTAAATCAAAGGAGAAGTTCAGATATTAAGTTTGTCCTTAGTAGTACGCGTATTAGCCCGTTTGTTTATTTATTTTTTATTTTCTATTTCAAGATATAATTAGCAGGGTCAAGATCAAATATCTTTATAGAAGGATTCATAATATCCTGCTAAAGGGAATAAGCTGCTGTTCACCACTTTCCAAAATTATCTTACTTCAAAGTGAAGGTTATAACTTCAGGATTATTGAGAAGACGATGGAAAAAAGTTAGGATATTCTATAAAACACTTGCCACAGAATCTACCAGGAATAATGAAGTGTATCGGCTCGCAGACAAGTCTGTTTCTCAATACGGAGAAAATAAAATTGGCCAAAATTTCACTTTACATCGTATATCTTATGTCAACACAAAATTTTGGCCGATTCATTCTACAGCTTACTTCAGGTGTAATATGTAATATAGGCAAGGGGAGAGAGTACCTTTTTCCGGTTTCTTCCTGCGTTGCAAACCGAAAGTAAAGAGATATCATACTGCAATTAGATTCGGAGAGAGATACTGGAAAAGAATCCTCTGGTCATCACATATTACACCCGACAAAAACGTAAGATGAACATCAAAGATGGAAAGAAAAGATTGGATTGCCCGATGATGAGTTGTAATATTGATGACTGTTTTACACGAGACAATCACTTTTTTCAGTGAGCGCAATAGAAAATGATCCTCCATGCATACATACAAGAGACCTCAAAAAGCATTCACCATTTCTAGTAAGATTGAAACAAGAAAGCCTCAAAGATATTGTGTCCTGTCTGTTTTCGTTTTCTAGTCATGAGTGAATTATTCCGCACTGACTGACCCAGGAATTGAACTCTCTTCCAACGTACGAGATGATACTTACGAGCACCTTGATTCATTAGGTCATGTTTAATTAATCAATCTTCCCCAAAATATCAAAAAGGAAGCTAAAATAAAATATATGTTATACAATAAGAAATAATGCAACAATGCAAGAAGGAATATTGGACAATGATCTGTTTCAATGAGATTTTTTTATTCAGTGTTTCTATAGTAATAATTAGTTTCTACGGGCCTAGGTTCTTGTCGAAAGCCTATACATTCTTCTTTCCAAACTGGGCTTGAGACTCCACTTCTCAAGACAATAAGCTGAAACTACCTTGCTATTTAGTCACAGCTAGGGAGTAGGAATAGATTCATGTTCTTTCCAAGGGCACTAATGCGAAGTGAACGTAAAACGTATAAGATGAAACTCGATCCCAGTTCACAGTTAACCACTACGCCACTTCATACTTTGATTTAAGTAAGGAAGTGACGCTGCTAAACAACAGCAATATCTTATTTTTTTTGCGA
>OY735220.1:46266092-46293592 GCA_963457665.1 Thysanoteuthis rhombus | reverse complement strand
TTTTTTATTGTTTTGTTTATTTCAGCCTCCTCTATTTTTCCCTTGTTGTTGTTGGTGGTGGTTTTAAGTTTCTGAGCTTTTCAATGACTTTCCTGGTTTTCTCCGAGATTTTTTATGATGGTCTGTGTGTTTCTTGGTTTAAACATATTGGCATCTTCTATGAGAGATATTGCTATTTTGCTAAATACTTCAACATCATCATGGGAGATTTCAATATATATATATATATATATATATATATATATATATATATATATATATATATATATATAATCATATTCTTATCACTGGAAATACAGAGACGCAAATGACGGTTTTCACACCAAATTCTCATCTTGTTTATTCTTGGTCTATTTGCTTCTAATACGATTGATAATTTCCAACAGAGTGATTATGAATTGTGTAATACTATATAAAAACTTTCCTGGGATGATTTCCCATCATAAAACGGTTATTTCTTAATGCATAACCGTTGTAATTAAAGAAACGAATAGATCATAGATGAATGCGATGAAAATTTGATCTTAAAACAGGTATTTGGGTATTTTTGCATTTCTTTCTCTCTCTCTCTCGATTTATATATATATATATATATATATATGGTATGTGTGTTTGTGAGTATGTGATTATATATGTATATATTTATGCATATTTATACACACACACATACGCATATATATATAATACAACTAAACAGCTGTCTGTAGATGATGCAATAATTAACGTTCCTCTATTCATGGTTGAGCACTCTTTAAGTGAGGTAACACGTTCATTGTGAGCATTATTCAATTATCTTCTATTGGAAAAGAGCACACCGGTGGATGGGGAATTTAAGCAAAATAAATATATTGCTTAAATTCAGCTTTACTGCCTGTCCAGTTCCGTGGCTCAGCGGTGCAATACCGACCACCAGGTCTGAAGCAAAGGTTTCAATCCTGCTTCGTTGTACTGGATGGCATAATGGATTTTCTATTGCCACACTGAAGAGTTGTAATACAACAAAACAGCGCTCCGTGATTGACACAATTATATATATATATATGTGTGTGTGTGTGTGTGTATGTATATGTATATTTGTATGTAGAGAGGCAGAGAAAGACAGAGTGTGACAGCATCCAGAAGATATCTATATCAAAAAAATGCTGCCATTTCCACCTTATTTTTTGTGATTATTCACTTATTGCAAGATAATTCTTGGAACTTCTTGGAAACACTGAAAGCTTCTGGAAATCCTATTTCAGCCATTATGAGATGAATGAGATTTCTTAATGTAAATAACGAGCTTGGAATGGTAAAAAATCATGAAAATCAGCGAGAATTAGCCAAAAGAAATTGTATGATGAGATATGAATAAAATTGTGTAGAGTCCATTTTGGTAAAATATTTTTTAATCTTTTTCCAATGAACAGTTCAATTATGATGTAATTGTGAAATAAGAAAAGAAAATTCATAACTATGAATAATAGATAAAATTACCTCAAAAGTAGAAATATATATATATATATATATATATATATATATATATATATATATATATATATATATATATATATACGTGTGTGTGTGCTATTCAGAAATGAATATATGATCAACAGAATGATAATAAATTGAATTGTATCACATTGGAGCACTTATTTGAAATCATTCCCCCTTAACACCTAGTTAATGTATCACTCGGCCACTTTATTTCGTATTAGTTGTGATGATATCGATAGACCGTGGACCCACATTGCCAACTCGACCTACCAGCTATTTTTTAAATGTCTGTTCACGTGCTATAGTGTGTGTTTCCAAGAGTTACTTGTCACATTCTCAGGGCTACCACTTTGGAAATTTGCAGGTCATCATCATCTGTCTTTTGACGTCTGTCGTCAGATACAGACCTTTCCCAGGATTTGCCACAATTTTCTATCATGGAGTCAGTATTTCCTGAATTTTTCTAGTTCATCCCTCCATCTTGTCTTTTGTCGTCCTCAGTTTCTTATGTGATCTCTAGGGATCCACGTTGTGAGTCGTGATGTCCATCAATTATCTTTCATTCTTGCAACATGGCCGGCCCATTGCTATTATGTTTTGTTTTTTTTTGTTTTTTTTTTTGAGTTTCTATGATATTGCATGTACTGGACCATGAATCATCTAAAAGTACTGTTTTCGATTAATCCCTAATTTTTTTCCCCCGTTTCAATGGTTATTTTTATTATCAATGCCTAGATCTTGTGCTGGCTTTTTTTTAGACAATTAATAAATAATTAAGAGATTATTAAGAGATCAACTTTTTCTGATTTTTTTAAGATATTTTCGGGGGAAAAATCACTCGTATTACGTGCAAAAGCAGCAGTGATTCATTTAAACAAGGTACGTATGGTAACCTTAGGTTTCCGATTCTGTTGATTTTGGAGGTCGAAAAGGATGTCAGAATGAACTTTTTGATATGAAACAGGTATTTCTCGCACTCATTGCGTGTGTGAGTACGCCAAAGACAGAATGAGAGAGAACAGAGAGAGAGTGAGCGTGAGAGAAAAATAAACTCTTCTTTATCTGAAGCATTTAATGTGTATTGGGAAACAGTGTCTACAGTCAGCAGATTGGAATGCCGACAATCATTGCGACGAAGATCTCAGGGACGCTACTGCTTTGTCTGACTTCAATGTGAGATATATCATAACGTATTTCTTTTTTTATCATAGTGTCATAACCTCATTAACTACAATGTTGACCACGATTGAACCAAGTGCTGGCGTACGTTCACCTGGTGCCTGGTTTGTAGGTTACTTGCATGCTTCGGGATGTTGATGATCGGTAAAATACTACCATAGCCCTGTAGAAGATTAGGGTCGGTAAATATATACCCCATCTGTCTCTCCATTATGTATCTTTCTCTTTTTTCCCCAACTCTGTATCTCCTCTCCATCTCTCACGCTCTGTCTGTCTGTCTGTCTGTCTGTCTGTCTGTCTGTCTATCTGTCTGTCTGTCTGTCTCTCGCTCTCTCTCTCTCTCCCTACGTATAAATATATGCACACATACCTCAGAGATTTAGATTATGAATCTGTGACCCAACAAACCAGCCAGCCAAGTGTGCTTCGTATTCTTCTTGTGTGTGTGTGTGTCAACCAGTCTAGGTCACATTTTGGGGGCTACCAACTTGAAAATACACCACTACGTACATTTGAAAACTTTTTTGTTGTTTTTTCCTTTTTTTTTTTTTTCAATAATTTTTTTTTGTTGGAGTTTATGGACCCATTATGCCCGAGGCTTGTGCTGGTATTTTTTAGTTATAAAAGATCAATTCTTGAGATTTTTCTTTTTGATAATTAGTTCTAGTATAACCGCGGACTGTGGTGATTTTTTAATGAAGGATACGGATAGGCATTTCTAATTTTACTACTGAAAGAAGTGTCTTTGATGTATGTTTCTTCATTCGGAACGAAATTAAAAACAGGCACGTTTTGCATACGGATGTTCAATTTTTCCATCGAGAAGCAAAAAGAGTAAAGTGAAAAAGACAGTCATTAACTTAGGCTAGCTTAGCTCAAATACTGACGGATATAGCTTGATTTTATACAAACGGCCAAGTTCAGTACCACATGATATTTCAATTGAGAGCATTCGACCGGCTCCTTTATGACAGACATTGTACACAATTGATATAACAGCTGAGTATACCGTATATTTAGAAAGTCTAGCTTATTTCAACAGAAGACAAAAGTGGTTAGGTACCCTGTGATGATTGATCATTAGAATGGTCATGATCTGAATCATTATTACGATGATTGTGAATTCACAGAATCCCTAGTTTCACAATCTTACAGTGTTATATCAATTAACTCCAGACCGGTGATATTGACAATTTGGCAAAGTTGCGGTTTAATAAAAGTTTAGTAAATAATGACATAGATCTTACTTGATCGAGAGTTTGTTTAATCAAGATAAGCATATGAAGCAACTATTTTTCTACAATCAAAACTATGTGATAAAAGTAAAAAATTTCAAAAAAATTAATGAACACGTTGTTTAAACATTTTACAAAAAAATAATACGTAATTCAATTGTGATCGAAATTATTTTCAATCAAATCAAAGATGAGTGCAATTATTTTTTACGATCAAAAATTTGCGTAATCTCGGTTAAACCATTTCTGTTCGACAGAAAAATTGACAATTCAGCCGATTCGTTCTGATACATACATAGAAACAAAATATGGATCAAAGCAAGAAGGAAAGGGAGGAAGACTGAAGAAAAAATGAAAGGAAGAGAAGAAACACAATAACTAGATGAGTAGTAGTTTTTGTTGGGTATGAAAATAGCTCTGGAATCAGATAATTTTATTGATAATTGCAACTGGGACCGGTGTACAGAAATCAATTTGAGATAATTCTTCGCTTCTCATGAATCCGATGATCGAGAAGTGCAAAAATGAAGAATTCGTATTTGTTATCTTCTCATTCGAACAATGTCAGGACGTAGATAGTTGGAACAATGTTCGATAGGATTAATCCATTTATATATCACTGAAAAAATGTACTGTTCTGAGTTCTTCGACTTTTACCACAATTATTCCTTGTATTTTTTTTTATATATAGAGAGAGATTTAAGATATGAATGTCCGTTGACACCTCCCAAAAGTACATCTGACAGTTGAAAAAATACACTGGATTAATCCCTAAGATTATGTAAATTCCAGGGTATTTGTACACACACACACACACAAACACACATACACACACACACACACACACACATATATATATATATATATATATATATATATATATATATATATATATATATATATATATATACATATATATATATAATTGCATATATATATATATACAATGTTAAACTCAATGAAAATTCCCATCCTAACCCGCCCACAGTTCACAATGTACATGTAGACAATTCGCTGTGTATATGTATCCGTGGGTGCATTTATAAATACACCTAGGGGCAATCAAACATATGTATGTATGTGTGTATACGGGGACTTTTTATTACTCAAGTCTCTACAATTTGATCCGTATATTTTGTACTTTGGTATATATATATACATATATATATAAGTATGCATTCAACATTAGAGGAGAGTTCGTGACTGCATCACTTTCCATAGGGAAAGTAGATTCATGTTTGGTTTTCATTAATTATGTTATGTTATGTCATGTTATGGACAGTTTCTTTATCAGTGTGCTGTTAATCCATCAGCTTCGTGGTATATTTCCTCTCGGGGAGTATTCTTACTTCCTTTATGGGAGATAGATGGAATCAAAAAGAGTTACGAGTAAAAGATTGCAGATATTATTAACAGCTTCCTCCATCTGAATAATACATAACGATAAACTCAGTATTATGCAGTAGCAAACTCAATAATATATGTAAATCGTTCACTTTTTTAATAATGGCTTCTTACCTCAAATGAAGTTCGAAGTTAGCATAAGATAACTCATACAACAACTGTCAGCTTGTGAGTCTTCATGTCAAATATTTTTCCATCGGTGTTTGAGCTCAGTGAATTGCCAGCGTTACAAAAGGAATCCTAACGCTGGGATGCAGATTTAAATGAGAATGAAATACCTTCAGAGAGGATTCATACCACCAGGGTTTATGGTTCAACTACATATAGATGACGGCATTACCTAAAACATATCTGCTGAATTTATGATATATGACTATCAACAAGCATAGCATCCCAATGAAATAAAACTAAGAAGCATAGAAAGCAATGACCAACCACTAAACACACACACACACACACACATATATATATATATATATATATATATATATATATATATATATATATATATATATATATATATATAACTGTTCGGTCTTTTAAATCCTGCAAACTGTAACATGATGAACAAACGATGATCCAAACAACAAAAATTCATACATTATACCATGATAACAAAGTATATATAAAACAGGGGAAATACATTAGAGAAAATCACATAAGTTGCATTGAAAGATATTTGAAAATGAGAGACTGGAGTGACACCAAAATTGAAATCATTTTCCAATGTTAACAATTCAGTACTGTAAAGTTTTGGAGACTAAATAAATCCATCCGATACGTAGTTATTAGATGAATTTTGATCTGAAATTTTTCGTCGTTCACTTGACTGACAAGAGAATAAGGAGATTATTTACAAAGATAATTAGTGTTTTGAAAGATAAACGCAGCCTTTCGTAGATAGATTTTACATGACAAATCGTGAATTCTGGTTTTTACGAAGGAAAGATTCTCTTGGCCGCCAGACAAGGAGTACCAACTTTACTAATACTTACTAATAGAAGAACTTCGATCTAATCTCTTCCTCTTATCGTGAATATAAAGCCTGACTTATTGTTCGGGATTATTGTATAAAACCAGTAATAAATATTCAGATTGATTAAAATTTAGGGTATAAAGCTCCGGAATTCTGTTCCATTGTTATCGCTAAATGTTCGTGTCGTTCAAATATTATAGGAACACTTGTTTACACATGCCGTGAAGAAAATGATTACAACAATTAGAAAGGTTTTCAGTTACATTGTACTTAAAATCATATCACAAACAGGTCTGATTGGTCCCTCAACGGAGAGCTCTGTGCGAGTGAGGTCTCTTTGCAACAAGTCATATTGGGGGTGAAGAATCAAAAATTTAGAGAAAGGGGATGATCAGCTGAAAATTGCTTTTGTTAGCTAGTGATCATCAAAAAGGTTCGATTGTAAAGTCTCGACAAAAGAAAAATAACAAAAAAAGCCGGGTACTGACTAAAGGACCAATACATTAGAAACTCGACCTAACGCCTAACTAAAAACCCTAACCATCCAGACCCACTCGTAAAATAAAGAAACTTATGTAGACTGTTTTGGTAACAGTTTTTCTATCTCTGCATTTCCATGTTCACTCACATCAATAATGAATCCAGATATTACGAATTTGCAAAAAAATAAAATTAATAGCTAAGGAAGACTACTTTGTGATTTGCTGAGTCAGATAGTGCAACCCAAAGCTGATCACAGCTTACATTGTACCTAGTTAGCACGTCTGTTTCACACACAGGAGGACCTGGGTTTGATTCGCAGTGTGAGCGAAAAAATGAGACAAACTCGCCATCATGACGAATATCCCTGTGCACACAGCAGCTAATTAGGTACACTCTATGCTGTGTGATCAGGGTCGAGGTATCTTTTCAAATGACCTGTATTCTTCCAATGGGATGGTCAAAAAGACTCGTTGGTATAAAGTCCTAATCTTGGCCAGACTTAATACTTGCAACGATCTGCAAACCGACGCATGTAACAGAAATCGGGACTTCGACACCGGCAGTCACATTCTGTTGGTGGTCTGTTTCTTGTGAAATATGACGTTTTGAATTACTTTGAATTTAGCAAATGATTGTTATATTGCTTGGCACATTTGACAAATGAAAATGTACTCATAAACACGAATTATTATATAAGTAGATAACTGGGATTTCTCCTTTTGCAATAAGACTGAAAGATACATCCGTCCTTGGAACCTACGATGTAGGTTATAAGCCATCTAATCAGTTAAATGGCTAATGAAGTCGTAATATAAGTTAATTTATGTGTTCCTGGGAGTGCCCAATTAGTTAAATGGCTCACATAGAAACTGTAATTTAGTTTTGGCGTTGATGTGGGGATTTAATTAGTGAACACATTACATAAGAGTTTTAGATCAAATATTCTAGTGGTAGAGCAGTGAGAGTCCTTTAGCCCATCGAGATAGGCAAGGGGGTAACCGTGATAAAAGAACTTTAGCTGGTCCCGAGCCCTGGAAATGGAAGGGATCGAACATGGTGGTTTTAACTCCAATCTATATAAAATGTACCTGCTACTGGAACTGTAGCAGGGTGGGGGTATGTTTGCTCTACCAAGAAAATAATGCTAGAACCGGTACACACAATAGGAACTGTAACACAACCATACTCTTTTGGCTATTTGCAGTTTTGGGGGTGATCAATTAAAATTGGAAAAATTGGTTGAGAATGAATGTTACTTCTGTTACTTATTATTAGATCGCAAAAAAGTCCTCGTATTGGAGAAAAACAAAAACAGCTGTACGCAAACTAAGGAACTAATTCAACATAAACTGGCATTCTAAATTGAACCCTATCATCATCACTTGAAAAAAAATTTTTTCGGGGTAAAGTTATCGAAAAAACAAAAAAAAATTTTTTTTCAAGATAATAAGGAATGAATGCACACATTCCCTTCCTACTAGCTTCACTGGCTCAACATATACCTATGAGACATACGTAGTTAGTCGGTGAGATAGCTACAATCACCTAAAATCTGAAAAAACCCATGTTGATATTTTTTTGATGGTAAGCTTCCGGTAGAGCAAGCTGAACGTTTGAGAACCAGAAAATATCATTCGTAAAAAAGAAGGGTCAACAAACAATGCATCCCCCGTTGTTCATCAGTGGGGCTGAAGGCTGGAACTAACTTGGAGATTGACACTCAAACTGAAAACCATGCAACGTGCACATGGAAAAAACATACTCAATACGGAGAGATCACAAAACAGTGCAGTATTTCAGAGGAAGAACATGAATCAGGGATATCATAGAATTCATTTTAAAAATGTCGCACAGGTGATCCTGTGGCAAGAATGTCAGATAATTGCTGGACATCATGACTTACACTGTGGGTCCCAAGAGATTATGTGCAAAATCGTTGCGGACAAAATATGACGGAATAAACAAATTCAGTAAGTATGGGTCCTGCAACAGCCATGATGAAGAGGTCTGGCAAATCTTACGGAAGGTTTATGTCCAACAATGGACGCTAAAAGACTGATGATGATGATGCTGATGATTGATGAATGAAAAACAGGAAGCTTCAAAAGTTGTATATTAACTCCAAGTGTCCTGAACTATTGGGTGGCACCATACATTTCCCAAACTTTTATATCTCTTTACTAACAATGCGTACAAATGGTGCTAAGGTCTTAGCGCACACAGGCTAAAGAGCTCTCAGAGATTACAAGCGTCGGCCAAAGACGTACCCTTAAACTGAATGTAAATGGAATATTAAGAAAAAAAACAAGAGCAAGGGTTTTACGTTATGGATTATTGATTCACTTGCCTTGAGATTTGAATTTAACTTTTTAATATACCTTTTTTATCTGTTCCTTTTCACCTTCTCTCATACAGATAAATAAATGTATTCTTCAATCAAAAACCAGTTCCTGGATCTTTCACCAAGTGTTATCACTTTATTTGTTGTCCATAACCAACCAATCTAGACAATTGCATTCTATTCTTTTTTATTGATATCATCGTCATTATAATGATATTAATTTTATTATTATTATTATTATTATTATTATTATTATTATTATTATTATTCATTTATTTATTTCACATTAGCTGCTCAGTGATCAATGTATGAGATTGAGTGACAGCAAGTCTCCTCAAGTCGCCAGCCCTCTGCTTCCCATTCCTACAGTCCACAGTGGTGCTGCAGTTTACATTTTCAAACCAGTTGCCCGATGGTTATTGCTGAAGACTGAGTTGCAGTAAGTCTCCTCAGGACTTTTCCAGTCCTCTCCTAACTTCCTCACCTATTACAGCAGCGCTGTGGTTCGTACCACTCCCAACATGCCCTTTTCTTGGTTGTTAGTCCATTGCAATCAACTGGGGGTTGTCGGTATCATATTTTTAGTATTTCCCTCAATATCTGTGTAGTCCTCAGCAGTGCAGTGTAGAGTCTCAACCCTTTCTCTTATTTCAGTTATTGCAATCTTGCTTCAATGATATGAAAGTCTTTTTTTGCTGATTAGTCCTCAACAGATTTCCTCTTCACATACCGTATATCCGTGTAATCGTGGGAATGTAGGGCCTTGTGTATTGTCAAAACCTTCTTTGTTCGCCGATCAATTGATTTTAGGTCCTTCTTTTTCTATCCAAGGAATGGTCCTTTATATCGTATTACCAATACTGCAATTGCCTGCTTTCCATTTATCATTTATCAGCCATATGATGGAGTCTCTAATATCTTCTAATCTTTTCAAGGTATTCACTTCTTATTTTCTCTTCCATCTCTTCCCGTGTAATCACTTCACTTTCCAGAACTCCCAGGTTTTTATATCAGTCTTGTGTGGTCAATGCTCTGATTTTGTGTGTGTGTGGGGGGGGGGGGTCCTCATGTATTTTCCATCTATCCCATAGCAACACCCTTTCTCCTTTTTTAATTCTTTTATGATCATTTTATCGTTGTAGAGCTCTCTGGTCTTTCTTTTGCATCCCTTGCTGTTTTAGTAATAGTCCCTTTTTTTCCATAGAGAGATATATTTTCTCTGTTATCTGTCCAGTCTGAATGATCTATATGGGTAGTAAGCATGTATTTGGTCTATAATTGACTACTGGGTCTTAGAGTCAGTGTGTTTTGGGATGTGGGTACTTTCACCTTTTGTCATCTATTTTAAGACCTTGCGTTCATCTATCCTTGAGTTAGAGGATGAGTCATTCGTGTAATGCAGAGAATTTCTTCAATCAGTATCCTTTGATACTTTCAGGTCCTGGTAATTTCCAGTTCACTACTATTCGAAAGAGTGTTACTTATGTAGTTTTGGTCAATGCAGTTTATTCACCGTCATCTATGTTTTGGTGTTTTCTTTTTATATTATCTAAACTTTCTGGGGCTTCTAGGGATTTTTTGCTTCTGTAGTATCCAGTTTTATATTCTGTATTCTTTCTCTATCAAGTTTCTGGCAATATATTCTACTAATCTTTTGGGAGTTGGACTTTTGTAAGTGTTCTTTTGTGTCTCATCCACTGCTTGCACGTGGTCTGTTCATATATGGTGCATTTTTCCGTAGCCCCCGAACTGTCAGTAGTTGAGAGATCTGGGGGTAATTTTGTTTGTTTTGTGGGAGGGGATCTCTAAAATTTATCTCCCAGGTGGGCCTTTCATTCCTGTTGTTCGAGGAGTTTGTTGCGCTCTGAAGAGGTTCAGTACCATTTTTACGCCAGCGTAGATCGTCACGTCGTTAATTTCAATATGCTGTAGGAGGTACTCGACAAGCTCAGTTGATTCATTTACTTTTCATGCCATTCTTGCTCTCAAGAGGTGGCAGTGTCATCTTCTCTTCTTGCATGTTTCCATTTAGAGTTTGTATCTGGGCTTTTTTCTTTCTCCGTTGGAGTGTCAACGTCTCTTGCTTGTGTTTGCTTCTGGTGAGGGTTTTCTATTTATTTGAATTTATTTCAGCTTCGTCGTTCATTATGTTGTGTTGAGGGGCTCCTTTTCAGGTAAGCTGCTTCCTTTTTTTTCTCCTATCTGGGAGCAGATTTCCTGTAGTTCAATTTCCGAGAACCATTTATTTTTCAGGGTGTGATTCACTTGATCAGCCAGGCGCTGACTTGATACCTCAACAGTGGATTTTTCACTCAATATTTTGGACGTGCTTTCTGTACAGTACCACTCAGATAATTTGCTTATAAAGTAGCAGAACATCATTAGTTGGTTGTCCTCTTTCTGGCTAGGGTACATGGGTCATGATTTTGGCCTGCAGTTGCAGGATGGGGACCTGCCCCCCCCCCTTGGTAGCTGTGCCTGATGGTCACTGCCTGAAACTCTTTGTCAGCGATTTAATTTAAGTCTCCAGTCACTTTCTCCTATTGCCCTCACCAGTCACAGTAATGCTGTGGTTTTTACCATCTCCACCATGCCTTTTTTATCATTAGGCCAATCCCTATCAGCATGGTGTTGTTGATCTCATATTTCTAGTACTCTCCTCTGTATCCATGCAGTACCCAGTGATGCTGTGGTCCATTGATTGGAGCTCTTCATTTGCCTATCCAAGGAATAGCCTTGTGTATATTACTACTGATACTGCTACCCTCGTGTTTATCCCCTTTATCAGATTTCTGTTATTCAGCTTGGTCTCCAATATCTTCTCATCCTCCTAAAGTACTCATGCCTAACTTCCTTTTTTTACTTTCTCCCTGTCTATTGTGGTACATTTGAGAACTCCAAATTCAGTGTGGTCAGTTTTTGTTGTCCAGTATTTCGATTCCTTCTGCTAGACTTATGCATTACCATTGGTGTTAATTTCCTTATTCTGAATTCCATCACAATGTCGTTCCTGTATTTTCTCACTTTATAGAAATCACGAAGAAAAATACAAGACTGTTGCATTTGTCAAAAATATGTTAGAATAAATATAAAGGAACAAAGCTGAAGGTTTTCAATACTTCGTGAATCTTATTCAACAGAATTCAGATGTAAGACCAACAAAAAAACTTTAATGCTGCGTTCTGCAAACAGAATAAAATTTGAAAATCACATAATAGAAAAACGATAATGTGTTACTTTTTTCTACAATGATTTATTAAAAAGTTGAAAAGATGATTTATATATTCCAAGGAAAGCAAATTATAACTTGAAATTCTCGGATTGATGTAACGAAAAACGTAGTGAATTTTTGGCAAACAATTACCAAATAGATTATTATGAATACGAACCAGTCCACTGGAGGTATAATTCAAGCCATCTGGTTCTTGAGTTTTTAGCCTAAACGTCAACTGGCTCACCTGATGAGCTTGAGCGTCGAGGACCCCCCCCCCAACACACACACACACACTTTCTCTAGGATAAGCACCTGGATGTCATCATCGGAATTCAAGGTCTTGTTCCTAGGGGAATGCTTGATCAGAACTGTCGTTGCCAATTCATTTTTCACATCGCTGCGATGCTTGTTGAATTACCTGCTCGAAGTGTTACTTGTAAATCCCTTGTATGATAGTTCATGGTTCGCTAATTCTGTAGCGTAAATCATCTTTTTAGATTGACAAAAACCTACTGAAACGTTGCCAGATCTAAAGTTTCTAGTTGACTCTGTTTGTCCTTTATAATTGCATAATCTAAAAATCCTCCTGTGTGCATTTGATGCTTGGAGAGAATAAGAATGATCGAAAGTTTTGGTTCAGCGATACAAAACTATTTGAGATTCTGAAAGAGTTTTGGGTGATCCACGATTAATACCATTTACTTTCAAGGAAGATTAGAGAAAGTCTTTCAAGCTTCCTGTGTCAGTTGTACTGCTAAAGGCATTTGTTAATTAGAAGCTTCATTTCTTTTTCTTTATGTATAGAATATCCTGGTAATTCCTCTCCTCAACTTCTCTGGCTAAGCAAATTAGTTCAACTTGGGGATAACCTCTGTTGACATGAACGTTTATAAATTTTTGAGCATGATTCCGGTATTCTTCTACAAAACTGCAAATTCTTCGAATTCTAATGACTTTGATCTGATAATGTAATCTGATGATTCGAAAGATTTTGTGTAGAAGATGGAATACAGTATAATTCTGTTATAAGGGAATGTTCATTTCCAATATCTAAAAAGAATATTTCCTCTTTGGAAAATTCACAGGTAAGAATTCATTTTTGATTTTTGTTGTTCTTTTTGGCGAAAGTATTACAATATGAAAAGAATGTTTTTGAACTTTTTTGATCTCCTTCCCATTTGAAAAGAATATTATCAATGTACCTTATCTATGACAATGGTTGAATTCCATTGTCTTTTCTGAATGCTTCCAGCAGTTTCGTATCAAATTCAGATATTGACTGCCATAGAGATATCAACTGTTGTTCCTTAACTTTATGATTAAATTCTTTTCAAAATTTTGGGTATTGCTCATGAGAACGAACAAAATTATATAAGAAGCGTAGTCCGATGGTATTGAAGAATCTTTCCGTTTATCAAGGGCTTCTTTGCAAATCTGAACACCTCTTTACGGTCAATGAATATGTATAAAGGAGGAATGCCCATGGTAACAAGCGAAATTCAACTTTGATGAATTATGAATCTCTAAATTAGCAATGTGTTTTAAAAAATCTGTGATATGTTTTACGTGGGAAAAGAGCTTTTTAACTACTGGTATTTGGAAGCCATCATTCCATTCTAACATATCAGATGTACAGGAGTCATATACACTACAAATGGATCTCAAAGATGGAAAATACGAAAAAATGTGGACTCTAGGAAGGCTAGACAAATAAACAGCTCTTACACCCTTTTTTTTATTATTGCACCTTTTCTTTTCCAAATCATCGATTATAAGGACTAAGTTTCGCTGATATCCGGGATTTGGATCGGAAACAATTTTTTATGATATCAAATATCGGTGAGGATATTTAAGCAAGCCGATTAGTTTTCTTTTTTTCATCCATAATTACAATGTCATTATCTTTATCTACGGATTTAATTGTTAAGTAACCATCCGTAAAAGAAAGTTACTGGACAACTTACTGTGGCTTCAATCTGAAAATATGGATATCTATTCATTTATTTATTTTTTGTGAGCTAACTGGTGTTATGATCATACAAGGAGTTTTCATTGAGATCTAGAAGATGAGTGGACTTACCTTATTATACCTTTTTTTTTTAGGTACCAATGTGAAATTTCGATTGAACATCATAATTCAGATCTGTCTTCATTAAGTTTGTCTGTTCTCTTATTAGAGTCTTTCCAGTATTTTTAAGAGTTTTTTTTTCAAAATATTTTCTTTCGAAGATTCAGCCTGCAGGCAAATTGATTATCCCCGTTTACAAATTTCTCTTTATCAAAATTAGATCGACTGGGACAAAAAAGAAAGTCTTTGTTCTAAAACGTTTTTGTTTTTTTTTTGTCATCAATTAGAGTCCGGCTTACAAGATTGTAAACCGTACATTTGTTAGTCATCTTCTCAAAAGTCTTTTTTTGTCTGTAACTATGTTGTTTGTATCCTTTTTAGATTTAAAAACTTTCGATTTTGTAAGTAAACTATCGACAAGAACACTAAAACGATCTTCGGCTTATCATCTTTTTGTGATAAAGTGTTTTGAGATGGACCGTTTATTTGTTTTCTTCATTGATTTTACGATGTCGATTTTTTTTCTGTTGAGTTTTCAAGAAAGTCTGACTTCTCATTTTTCATTTTATCATTTTGCTTTTATTTTTTCTTCGCAACCCCTGAGACGGATCAGAAAATAGTTTTACAATTTAAAAACAAAACTGAGCATTTTCAATATGTCGATATTTAGTTTTGTTTTATCTTTTTATCATATATTTGAAAAATGTATTATTATTATTATTATTATTATTATTATTATTATTATTATTATTAATTTCCACACCATTTGCCTCGTGATCGCCGCTGTAGACTGCATGACAGCCAGTGTCGTCAGGTCTCTAGCCCTCTTCAACAATCTCACAGACCATATCGGTAATGTGGTTAACTTTTTCACACCAGTTGCCCAGTGGTTATCGCTGAAGGCTGAGTAAGAGTGTCTCCTCAGGTTTCCAGTTTTCCTCTCACTTCTCTCTCACCTATCATTGGAGTTCTTTCCTGGTCTATCCAAGGAATGGTCCTGTGTATCTCACTATCGATACAGTCCATGTTTTCATTCTTTCTATTTGATTTTTGCTATTATTATCCTTGTTAACCATCGTTTTCTCGTTCTCCTCTTCTTCGATCGCCTTTTTTCATTCTTCTTCTTCTTCTTCTTCTTCTTCTTCTTCTTCTTCTTCTTCTTCTTCTTCTTCTTCTTCTTCTTCTTCTTCTTCTTCTTTACCTTCCCTTTTCACCTTTTTTTCTTCTTTTTTTAATAACTTTCATCATGTTTTGTTTCTGGTCCCTTGATCCCCCTGTCTCCATATTCTGATTTCTGCCTTCTTCTCAATCCTTTCTTCTTTATTTTCTTTCCTTTTACCTCTCATTTACATTTCCTTCATCCTCTTTCATTTTTTTTTCTGCTTCCCATTTTACTTTGGCTTCTTTTTAACCCCATCTGGTGAAAACTATTTCGTTCGTAACCAGAAGCAGCAGCAGCGTATTTTATGCTAAACATGGGCTTTCCCTTGTGTCTGCCATATTTCTTTCAACATCAACGCTCAGATATATTCTGAACTTCCCCACATTCCACCATCTATAGCTTTTGTGGGAATGATCTCAAGGGATCCATATTGTGACTTGCAATGTCCAACATTTGTTTGACATCCTTTCAAGACGACCTGCCAATCACCATTTAAATTTGCTAATGGTCTTTAGGATATCTCTAACACCTGTTTTCTTGTCTCTGGTGTATTGCACTGTTTTGTGACCTATCTATTTGATTTGCAGTAAGTCCTTTACTTTTAGTTGAAATCAAATACAAAAAAAATAAGTAAGTATCAGGTTCAGATGAAGCTCAAATCTTGTCACATATGCAATGGGTCACTTATTTCAGCCTAAGTCCATAAGTGATCTGGTCCTGTGTGTATTGGGGCTTATCCTCCCCCCCCCTTCGTTTCCTTTTCTCTCACCTCCCTATCGGTCTAGTTTCTATCCTTTGACCATGATTGATACATCATACTTTGCATGCAATTATCCTTGATTTGAGAATCTGTAGAAGCTTTCTGGTGGCTCAACACGAACGCTGCAGTTATTTTACATCTCATTTTATGCCCTTTCAGCTCCTTGCTCCTAAAACTGAACCAACTGCCTTTTTGATGAAAATACCTCAGTCAACTACACCACTCATCTTTAGTCAGACTAGTAATCAGGCTCGATTTGATGGATAAACAAAACGGCATTAGACACGTTATGCTACGTGCTTACTTGACTAATCATTCCCTCCTATTTTACATTCAGTTATATATGACTAACCTTATAACCAACTCGTTCGTTGACACCTTTTCTATTAAGATGTTACATAGCAACGTAATTTAAAATGGCCTCCTCTATCATGATCAAAATCTTTCCTAATGTTTATATTCCTTTTCAACTTCATTAATGCTTATACATGTGTAGTCCCCTTTATACTTTCAGTTAGGAATTAGATACGAAACCCTTCCTTTAGCTGGGTATCGAAAACATCACTCCCTCAAAGGACCCTTATATAACCCCTGAACTCACGTGGTCCAATGCCCATTAGCCCAAGCATCCCTAGTTTGTAATGTTTTTGGCCCGGCACTCGTTATCGACAACTCTTGCTATCTCTTTCCTTCTCCCTGTGTTCATTATCATTTTGCCGACCTCCAAACCGATCAAATCTTAGCCATTTTTCCGCCATGACCTTCTTCTTTAGTAACTCTGCCCATTTCACTCCACCGATGATCGGGCCTCATACATACGATCAGCTACGCAGCTACGCCACCGTATCTCCACCACGTGCTCCAAACGCACATACACCTCTCACTCTCGTGAATGAAATGACAATGCTTTTTACTATCTGATGGTTACGATAACCTTTCCAAATTTTCTTTACTTCGGGAAACACGGATGGAAGAAACTCCGTGTTTTCTGTCTTTCATGGCCAGTCCATCGAGAGTCTATCAGCGTCACGGCATTATACGTGCCTTTTTTATCGACTTATCAAAAGGGCATTTTTATTTTTTATGTTTAAACATTTCTATCTGTCTTTATTTTGATTACTAAACATATTTAATCCCCGTATCCATATTCATGCTGCAGAAATGATTCCTTCAGTCATGGTAACTAGTGACATCCTCCCTTTCATCACGGTTGTAACATCACTGCGTGTGGCATTAAATTTAAACAGGTGGGGTAGATTCCTTTGTCTTCTACGCCGTCTACTACCATTTTGCTACACAGATACAACTAGCATTACAATCGTACATAGTATAGGTGCTTGCAATCTCATCTTTTTCCCTGAAGATCGAACTTGCTTGGTCGAAAGCTGGCAGAGAGTGATTCTCTGCTCGATTTCTTCTTTTGAGAATTCCATCACAATCGTTGTAAGAGGTAAATTCAATTATGTACGTTTTTCATCTCTAAATTTTCAACTTTGATGGCCGAGTCTCCATTTTCGGGATGTATGTAGTGCACAACATCAGTTATATTAGGGTTTATGTGGAGACTTCATCTTTATTTCCTTCATCCTGTTTGTTAAGCGTTGTTTTCCACAAAAACATAGATGTGGTCAGCAAATACTGACAATCAATCATGATACTGCACAATTTGATTCACCTTTAGGTAGTGAGTGTTTTTTTTTTACCATTGCTTACGTGTGAAAGGTGGAGAAAATGGTTATTAATCCCTTCAAACTTTGTTCCTGTTGTCATGAATATGGTTCACAGACGAAAATCTTTTTCTTACTCAATGTGATTAAAAATATACAAATTATCTCACTGTCCTATGGTAAAAAGTATGTTCTGAAGCATCGATGCCCCGGTTGTAAAAGCAAATGAGAAGTAGCTGATTCACATTACCTGTATTTTGTAGATAAAATCGATCTGAAAATTGCCCTTACTACCCAGGAACTAGCAAAATTAAATGAAATGTTGCATAGTGTGATTATTATGAAAACGACCGACCCGACACTATCTTTCCTCAATTCCCTTAGAGACACTGGCGAAAAAGGAAACATTTTCTAGCAACATCTCACATAAGTTCTCCTTCTACATTTCTGAGCTGTCTAATCTTTTTTTAGCAAATATTCCATCATTCACCCACGCTCTCTTTTAGGGCATACATTCCATCATACCCCCATTGAGTTAGTGAGTAGGGATACATTGAAAGGTATGTTTTGATACTTCACTCCGCAGGTATGCTACAATAGATAATCAGTCACCAACTCTGATAAGGCTTTAATTTTAAATTGAACGTGTAGTATCTCGTGTATTCTATTATGTATATGAACATTTAAAACAATTATGTATGCAGAGGTAATACACATTTGTGATTTTTAGTTCAAAGTTTTGGGGGAAATGTTGATCATATGTGTTATACGGTAATTCTTGTTTATAAACTCAAGCATTTATTTTATAACCACGATTTTTATTGTGATTAAATTATGTAAATAAGTCATGAGAATCCTCTAAATCAGAAAAAAAGAAATTGTATCATTTTCAAACAGCTCGACTGTAAAATCAGCTTTCCTGACGTACATCTTTCTGCGTAGGAGATATCGATTTGTATTCTTTTGCTCATTGCACACCTCACCGCCTCCAATCTACCGTCGTCTCCTGTATCATCCTTCAGCCTTATACAGTGCACGCCTTGGGTCTTCAATCACCCTCAGGACGGTGGGTTTGGGGGGTAGTTGGGATACCACTGATTTACATGAATCGCCTTCATATGAAAAAGTTCATTCTTATGTTGAAGTTTGTCATGAATGTCTGCGAGGCGAGTAATATTTCACGAGATTTACAACGCACGTTGGTCGCGAGTTACACTTGTTGGACACATCACTGAAGCTTTGGGCATATTAGAAACTTTCAACGGAAACTGTCATCAATACTGTCAACATGAGTTTCTTTAGTCTTTAAGTGATCTTAGCTGGCTAACTGGCTGGTTCGCTATATAAAGAGCGTGGTTCAATTTCTTTTTTTTTTCTTTTTAAAATGGTGCAGATGAGGTTCTGATGTATGCGATCCAGGGGAGCTTGAAAGCTGAAATATTAAAAAAAAAAAACTCGCTCTTTATATATAGAAATATTTTTTCTTTTCATTCCCAGTAGTGGCTGGTTAAATTTACGATGGAAGTTTATGCTAGATTGGCCTCTTAATTTGAGTCGGGCAGCATCTACGCTTTTTTTTTTTTTGAAAATTCAGACTCTTTCAGCGATCATTTCCCGAAAAATGCGTGAAAATTACATATTAATTGACCCCTTTTATTTAAACTTTTTTTAAATTTATCGTCCTAAACACAACATGCTGCATAAAGACATTGATTGCATGACAGTTTCTATTGAGTGATTAACTAGACATATATGTATATATATGCATATGTATGTATGTATTATTATTATTATTATTATTATTATTATGATTAATATTATTATTATTGTTGTTGTTGTTGTTTCTGTTGCTTCATGTTTAATTTTATTTCCTCAAGTACATTAGACTGAGACATACATTTGGTCCCATTCTCACTCCCAACTCCATAAATTCCTTTGATTAGAACACATCGAAGCAGACATCATTCGATTTTGTCGGCACATTTGTTTTGATCATTTGATCGGAAGAAACGATCGGAGTTCGTCGATCGATTTGACTCCGTGCTTGATTGGTGTCAGTATTTAATCACATTAAAGCTAAGTTATGTTTATAGGACGACCCGAACGAAATTCCACGGTGTATCTTCACAATGTGAGTGTTGGAAACGCCATTATTGATACTGGGTAATAAAATGGGAGAGGCAGCGTGATACAGCGGATGAGATTCGAGGGAATGGAGATTAAATCTAGGCAGATATATTTTGTGTTAACTATGTTCTGATACCCTTGGAAAAAAATATGAATCCTTCTGTCTTCGTTGAACAACTCAGGATGAAATGGCTGATGCAACTTCTTCGAAAAGAAAAGATAGGTGACTGTGTGAGTTCATTTTGCAATTAAATGATGTTTAATTTCAATAAAACAGGTTTTTCCTATCTTTTTTCATACTGCGTGAGTGGTGATTTTTCTCTCACATAACATTCTTTCTCAAAAAAAAACTTTATGTCCGTTCATCTTTTAAAACAGCTTGAGTTAAGTTGACACTTTAAAGGTAAACCTAAATGAAGACATGAAGTATTAGAAATAAATCACCGAACAAATTGGCTATATGGCCCTAAGTGTCGATCCATACACAAATAACCCCGTCATTCTGTACTGGTATATGCTAGTACATACATATTTATCACAACAACAGTACAAGCTGACCTTATTCCATGATTATATTGACAAACGATTCTACACGCTGATTTGTTGTTGACAAAAAAAACTTGATCAAAAGAACTCTTCGCGTCTTCCTTCCTAGGAAAATCGCAGCTTTGTTGAATGGGTCGCGATCGAGAAGATTAATTAACGAGGACTTCACTACGCATTTCTGACCAATAGCTGACCTGTTCATTAATTGCCAACTCGAACAGTGTGGACATTCGAGCCGGAACGGAAAGAGGGAACACAAAGATGACATTGGAGTGAGCCGGCCAGGCTGGCCAGAAGAGATCATTCCGGGTTGCCGATGATTGATCTTTCTAACTTTCTTGATTGGACTTGGAATCAACTTTGCGCCAAAGAAAGAGACCATCATTAATAGATAGATATGAACAGACTAAGATACAGATGAATATATTTATATATATATATATATATATATATATATATATATATATATATATATATATATATATATATATATAATACATGCATATTCTAGGCTTTTTTTGTACAAAATCATTTATCAACGTAAAGCCACAGAATCATAATTCAAAATTTCCTCCCCATTGTTTATGTATAGATATCTTCCTTTCCCAATGACACTCATTCTTCCTATCTTTCTGTCAGTCTGTATGTATGTATGTCTCCCTCCCTCTCTCTCTCTCTATCTTTCTCTCTCTCTCTCTCTCTCTATATATATATATATATGTATATATATGTATATATATATATATATATATATATATATATATATATATATATGTATATATATGTATATATATATGTATATATATGTATATATATATATATATGTATATATATATATATATATATACATATATATATATATATATATATATATATATATATATATATATATATATATATATATATATATATATATATATATATAATGTATGTATATGTATATAAAACCAAGAATGAGATAGAAACGTTTCTTGCTATAACATGGAAAGGGTTAACAATGGAGGTCATTGTGGGAGGAGGTGCAAAAATTGTTTGCCCAGCAGTGGCCTTATGATGAGAGACAGACAGACAGACGGAGAGAGACTGGCTTGTTGCCATGGAATAAGTTATATGGAAGAAAATCAATACACTGAAAAAAGTATGCCTACGGACTAACTTGAAAAAAAAATCACCCCAATTCGTCATACGTAAGTTTATTAGTTTAACTCAAAGCAAAATTTATTATTTCATGATAAATATTTCTCAAATTAATATTTATCATCTTACAATAAATATTACTTACAAGAACGTAAAATGTATGTGAAACAAATTAGTCATTTTTCAAGTTCGTCCTCAGAAACACTTTTTTTTCAATGTTAGATCTACGATGGCAAAATTGAGGAAAAGTAAAATAATATGGAGAAGGAAAAAAGCAAAGAACGGGAATGTAAAGTGAAATAGAAAGTAATTACAAGAAATAGAATTATGAAAAGAGGAAAGATACGAAGATACAGTGAAGAAAAGAGAAATTCAAAAATGCAGAGAAGGAGACAGAATATTATGAAGATAGAGAAAAAAGAAGGAAAAATATATAACAAAGATGCACAGAAGACGTTCAAAGACGGACTGAAGAACAGAATGATTGAAAAATACAGAGAGGAACGAAGAAGCAAATATGAAGAGAGAGAAAAAAGGAGAAAGATACAAAGAAACAAGAAAGAACAATAAAAAAAAGGGTCCAGGGACAATTGGATGATAAAACATGCAGCAAAAAAACAGAATCATGCCAAATGGAATCAAAAGAAACATAATAAAAATTATCCGATAAAAAGACCAAAAAAAAAAACAAAAACGAATCTACGGATGAAACAAAGATGGCTCGAAAATCAATCAATGCATAAACACGAATATCCCTTCAGTTATTTTACGGTTGTTCGACCACGCTTTTGCATTGACCCGCCATCGTTTTCTTCATCCCTATGCCCTGGATCTCTCACAGAGTTGACCCTCGGTACTGTCCCAGGTCCCGTATCAATCTCGCCGCCCGGCGCCGAATGTAAGAAGTAGCCAAGTGGGGGATCCATCTATATAATTTCACCCCTGGTCCGCTCCACTCTCATCGTGATAAGCGCATTACCACAAGCCACAGCTGACCCCAAAAGTTGAAGGGGCCATGCCCCCGGAATGGAGTCAATAGACTGTGGCCTGCCATTTACTTTTGGCATGAGTTAGCCGACTTGGCACAGGAGGTTATTGCGTGGTTAACATTGTCTCTTTTTGGCATCGTGCGTAACAGCGCCCTCTGTAGGTCGGTTCCTTTTGTGACAGTTCTGCGCATGTGTATAAGCTCAGTCAATCCGCCAATTCAACTGAAAGAATGGGGAGAATCCTATGGTAACTTTGCCCGTTTGGTTAGACTCATGGGAAAAATTGAAAGATTCGAGTAGGAAACTGGAAATGTGAGGTTCTCGAGTTCATATATTCACCAACAAGTTAGTTATATTTCCAGATTCAGCATATATATATATATATATATATATATATATATATATATATATATATATATATATATATATATATATATATATATATATGAATAATTTTTGAAAATGACTATTTAAGAAAGTAAATATTTGCACGGGCCGATTTTTCCTTACGGTAGGGAGCAGCACAACTGCGGTGATCAGAAAATGAAGAAATGGGCCCACGTTTGACGTGAACCCACAACCAATTTTTTTACCTGTGATATCCTAGGTGAACACTATCCAGTATTGAGCCAACGGGACCCTGGCGGACGGTAAAGGTCAAATCAACATTCTCGGCTCATTTGCTCGCCAGTTTTGGTTATGTGTTTTGTCTGTCTCAGAACTACTGGCATTCATACATTTCTACATATATATAATTGTTCCCATCTCGACGATATAATGATTAATGAATATTTTTACCTGACACGTGAAGAAAGTTTGAAGATCTCAGTATTGCTCGAACTAGAATTATTACGGTTGTGAGCAAAATCAGCAATGAAGGTGGAAAAGTGCCTCCATGTCGGTTCAAGCATCTTATTATATATATATATATATATATATATATATATATATATATATATATATATATATATATATATATATATATATAACACAAATCAGGAATACAATATAATATAATATGATACAATTCCCGATATGCAGTAGGTAAATTTCATAAAGTGTTCGATGAATTCAACATAGAACATTGAATTGTATTAGAGAAATCTAATGAAGTAAAGATCACCTACACAAATATTCCTATTTAGGAATTTTTTTCAATAAGTTTCCTCTCCAGTTGTATTTTATTCTCTCTCAAATCTGTTTCCGCGGGTTGGGGTTCACTTTCATAAGACTTCAACTGTTATTTTAATGATTCGGCTTTGGGTCAGTTCCTACATGTCCAAGATAATCATGGTGATTGGGTTGTTTTTTAAAGTAACTGAAGGTATAAAATAATGATAATTTTCATAGCAATAACGAGGTGGATAAGCTATGATGGTAAATATTTAGTATATCTATAGGTAGAGTATCAAACAATGTTGTTTTATAGAAATGTCGAGTGATGCCTGCATTATAATGCTATTTCGTTTTTTCTGTTTAATAATTTTTGTTTTGTTTTTTTCTGTTCTATTTGCAAACTGTAGAAACCCCATGCTACCTATTCCCTAATGAGAAATTTGGAATCCTTACCTCCATTTTTTTTTTCGTATATGTGTGTCACTTCGGTCACCCCATTCCCAATATCTCTGAATGCAATTCATATAATATTCTTAAGTGTTTGATTCTTTTTCTGGCTTTTTGTTATTATTTTAGAATATACATTTCTTTTTGATAGGGACATCAGTTGTTTTCTATATAACCGTTTCGGGTATTTTGAAAACAATTCTTCTTGACTTTAATACTTAATCTATAACATGCAATACTCCAATGATATCATCTTCCATCTGTTGCCTTAATTTTAACATTGTTTCAATTATCTTACACACACACAAGCACACACACACACACACACACACACACACACACACACACACACACATATATTTATATAGATAGATAGATAGATGTGCGTAAGTGTGCACATGTGATTGTAATAATATACATGTAGATATCTAAGGTGCGTTTTTCAAGTTTTGCATGACACAAACACGCATACATACACACACACACACACGTGCACTCTCACACACACACATTTATATATATTTGTCAAAAGGCTTCTTTATTGATAAATCTTAATATTCAAATCATATTTACAAAGTTTGAAAAAATATTGCTAGAACCATATTATCCCTGGTCTATAATCTTATGGAGCATTATTATAATACTAAAATTCATTCGGCTTACTGAGCTCATTGTTGGTATTTGAAATTTTAAAAAAGATAATGTTTCGTACTTCTATTAACCAGCCTTATTATTTGGACGATTGATTAGGATTTGATTCAATGTGTCTGCAAATTAGTACGGAAAAAAGGAAGACTAGGCTTTTAGTGACGTAAAAATTGCGAAGTGATCAGGTGCTTCGTGTAAATGGCGTCATATCTTAATGGCGTTTATGTAATCACCTCCATAGTCACCTACGTTGAAAGGAAGAAAAAAAGATGACAGAAGAAAATCAGAAAAGTGCTGGGCACGGTTAATGTGTCATGGACATATCAAATAGATTGATATAACACCTTCAAATAGAATCGTATCGAAAGGCAATCTTATTTACCTGGCCTGCATTATTTGATAGATTCGTAATAAGCAGGTAACATATGTTGCCATTATGGTCATTTATATAAAAATATACATCAATGTATGTAAGATTGACCTTTATAGATCTATCTAAGGATTCATTAATATATTCGTCAATTTATTTATTAACTCATCCTTTTCATACTTATCAATTTATTTGGTTTATATCATATATATATATATATATATATATATAGAGAGAGAGAGAGAGAGAGAGGGAGAGAGAGATACAGAAAGAGAGAGAAAAATAGATATTACATATATGTATGGGTGGAACAGAAGTTGCGTAATAGCCTCTGCAAAAGAGGGAAAGATACAGAAAATATAATCTCTTGATGGATGGAGGCTTCCTACATTAAACTGGCGTAGGAGGCCATGTCTCTTCGCAGATATTTCTGTACTAAATGTTGTACAAAAAGCAATCGAAATCAGAATATGGGTAGAGAAGGTGTGGTCAAATGAGGATGGCGTTGTTATGTCGATGATGACACAAATCTGTTGCTGTTGCCAGAACATTCCTGGCTCTTTGCCAGACGTTAGGGAAAGTGAGAATGCAAATATTTAGTTGCGTCGTCACGTGGGAGCAGATTTTTTTTTCCTGACTTCTGGAAAACAAGATGGAGGCCAAAAGACTGCCAGCTTATGGAGATCTTAGTTTTGAACTCGTTGATCCCACAAAATTATCCCGTTATTCCTGAGCCAACCATGAAATCCCATTATTTATGTTATATGAACTTGTCAATTTTGACCAGGTTATATTCTCTTCGATTGCTGTCCTTATAATTCCGATATGTTTGGTTGCACTCCGGGTACAACTTATTTAGGTACCTAAATGTGGCTTTTAAATAGAAAAATATACATCGGAATATATTGAAAAAGAAATGATAATACATAAGAGAAAAAATAGGGTAAAAATTAAAGTAAAACAGGTCTGGTTCGTCTTTCAATGAAAAGCGTCGTGCAACCTATGTCTCTTGGCAGGATGAGGTGTTGGGTGATCAATTAAAACATTGGGAAAAAGAATGATCAACAAGTTACTACTCTAACCTTTTGTTTGGAAGTGATCATAAAAGAACTTGAGAGCTGAAGGGCACAATTTAAGGGATCAATTTAACATAAGCTCTCCATAAACAAATTTCGGGGCAGGTATAAAACCCAGATAACCAAAATGTTTTTCTTTCTAGTCGTTATGGAGAATGGACTTTTCAGCCCTCTGGCTCCATTTTGGTGGCATGTAGGCGTTGTACATTTATAAATAGCAAAACGTCAAGGCAGCGTTACTTGTAAAGTGAATTAGGCGAAGTATACCATAGATTAGTGAAACATTCCAGCGTAAGGATTTAATGATATCTATAATAATACAAGTTTACCATGATAGTATTTAAATAATATTTCAATTACATTTTACTTAAACAAGAACCGAATGTTCAATGAAAGGCCCACAATTGAGTTTAATACCATCATTGCTAGATCACACTACCAAAAGAAAGATAATTTGAGGCTAGAAACATCTCATGATTAACTACTGTCACTTTTGACACTTTGATACTTTTGATCCTTTGGAGCTGTAATTTCCCTCTACTTTGACCAATGATATATATATATAAAATTGGAAATTATGCATGTTGACATAAACTAAGACCAGTCTTTGGTACTATGGCCAAGTTGTAAATAGAAACCCCAATAAAATCCTCAAAAACCTTCTTCAGAATCTCTTCCAGGCCCATTGGAAAGGCAGACCAATTTTTTTTGGGGGGGTGGGGGCTTCATCTATGTTTACGTACTTTTATGTCGTTATTGATTAGATTAACAATTTATGTAAGATAAGATAACTAAGATCCAACATAATATACTTATGATATATACATATATGAGAGATGAAATTAAAAGAGCTAAACATTTACTTTCAGTTAACATCCTTTGCAGGAAGGAAGAAGCATCCTTCCAATTCCACCTCTTCAGAGGGTCGGCATTCCCCATTAACATATAAATATATATGACACAAAAAACGTATACGAACTATCCTCCTTATAGTCATGTTTCTCAAAAGGGAAAAAGTTTCCTTTGATTTTTGGCTCATTAAAGAATTTATGTATAATCATAATCATCATCAGTTTCTT
>OY735220.1:46088592-46263592 GCA_963457665.1 Thysanoteuthis rhombus | reverse complement strand
GAAAAGACAACGTCTATGAGGATTTCAATAGGGGAAGTAAGAAAGATAGACAGTAAGTTTAGATGCATAAAATCGAAAGAAAGAAAGGACATAATAGAGAGGGGTTAGATAGATCGCTTTTTTTTTTTTAGATCAAGTATTAGGTAGAAGGAGAATGTATAAGCTAGTAATAGTAATTGGGAGAAAGTCTTTTCCTCTCCCCTTTTTCTTTCTCTCTCTCTCTCTCTCTCTCTCTCTCTCTCTCTCTCTCTCTCTCTCTCTCTCTCTCTCTTTCTTTCTCTGAGAGTGATGTTCATTTTTGTTTGGTCTCCAACCAAAGATTACGCTGGGTATTTTCGGTCAGCCGAAGTGTAGGAAAATTTGATTTTAAATCCTGAAGCATGTCTCTTGTATATTCTGTCCCCCCCCTTCGCTGCTACTGCGATACACATACATGCAATAAAGCATATAACAGTAGTAGACCCTTGGAATAATGCCTCTTGAAACAATGCAGTTTTGTGTAGAAGCATTTGAAGTTTATTAGAACAACTTATCGTCCTTTGATGTGTGAATTTTCTCCCACAAGCACACGATTCGCCTGGGAATTCTACCAATTCGTATGAGTACCCAAGTATACAACTTCTGAAACACTTTTTTCGGAAAACTTGAAAAGAGAAATGTGTTTTGTTCACTTCTCAAAATCTTTTGTTATCGCTATCAGACATAAGATTTGCTTTAAAACATTAAAAATTCGCAAAGGTATCCCACGAAACATCTGAAAAGAGTTGTTTTCTTTCAAGTTTTACATTTTAAACAATTTCTGAATGGAACCAGTGTAGATTTTATCGCACAATTTAATCTAATGTCAGTGCCGCCGGGCATATCTCTTGGTGTAGAACGTACCAGTAATAAACTTCAAGTGTTTCTCGACAAAACTGTTAGTGTCAATCCCCCGAATAGTTTGGGTTTTTTTTCAAGTAATTTTTACATATTGTTTATTTCTTCTGTAATCACCCTGCATAAATCCTTGAGGGTCTCGTATCAACAGGAGTCTACTGCATTGAATTCGATTCCACAAAGAAAATGAAATGAAATCAATTCACTGAGTAAATAAAAGAAAGAATGTCATTTTACAGGGTTGTGTATATTCAGTCAGCAAATTTGGCTTCTCTAACAAAAATTGTTTCAGAATACTAAATTTCCAACCGATTTATTGGTTTGATTAAAGTATACGGTAGTAATTTTGGACAAAAATTATATAAAATATAGAATGACTATTCATCAAAATATATGTCTTGGCTTTTTTATGACTACATCCCACCTTCCAGATAAATAATGTATTACATCGTAAAAGGACGATTACAATTTTGGCTTGATTAATTCGTCGGGGAAATGTTTCAATATATATTGAAAATTTTGGACCACCGACCTGACAAGATGTGCAAAAATGAGCGTAACAGATGGTGGCTTGTTGGAAAAATATTGAAAACTTCCCATCCCAGCCACATGAACGTTTGCTGCATCGTATTTGCAACACTTGATGCACCAAATCATCATCATCATCATCATCATCATCATCATCATCATCATGTCTTTTAACGTCCTTTGTTGGATATACACCTTCCTCACAATTCGCCACACTACTCTATAATGGGTGTCACGAAGCCAGTACCCTCTGAACTTGTCTTGCTCGTCTCTCCATTCAATATTCCGCTGGCGTCGGTTGCGCATGTGATCTCGGAGGATCCATTACGTGAGTCGTGATGTCCATCGGTTGTCCACCATTCTTGCAACATGGCCAGCCCAACACCATTTGAGATTTTTAATTGATTCGATGATGTCCCTGACTCTTGCCTTTTCTGGGATGTACTGTGCTGTCTTGTGGTCCTTCCATGTGAGGCCCCAGCATAATCCTTTCATCTGCACGTTGCATGGTCCTCAATTTGTGGATCTGTTTCTTGGTTATGTTCCATATTTCAGCTCCATAAGTGACTATTGGGAGGACGCATCGGTGTTACACCCTTCTTTTTAGGATTGGCCATTTATTCTCCTTGTTTTTTAACTAGAAATTAACTACAAATATTTCATTGATTTTATTGATAATCAACTAATTAGCGGTTTCTGACATCAAGACATATAAAGATGCAACATTGAAGAGGGGAGGGAACTGATATTTCGGTGTGTCAGTCATTCAGTAACGTCAATCGATGTTAAAGATGCCAGTTCATGTAAACAAGATGGGATTGGTGGGCAATACCTGTGAGATAAAAGATCAATTTTTTTGCAGTAAGGATAGGATTTTTGAGGAAGGCTTAAGAACGAATCGGCCGAAACTTTGTGGCAACAACGAAAACAAAGAAAAAGAAGACTGAGATCAATAGTCTGAAGAGCTCTTAGTAATCATGATCGTTCGTGTGTTGTACAAGTCTTCCGCCCCTGAGCCATAACTCTATCCTCTTGCCCCGCCCGGACTCTCCCCGGTGTCTGTGTTTGGTGCAATTGAAAAGATTTGAAGACAAGATTAAAACGCCCGAAGACTTAGAAGAACGATGAAAATATACTCACGCTTACGGAGAGACAAAGAGTGTGGGAGGGAGAAAGAGAAAAAGAGAGAGAAAGTAGACTGAGAGACAGAGGTGTACAGAAAGAGAGACAATCTATTTCAAAAGCTGAAAATATACTCACCTATACAGAAAGTTGAGGAGAGTAAGACAGACAGACGGACAGACAGACAGACAGACAGACAGACAGAGAAAATTTTGAAATGAAAACAAGATTGACCTCTGATAATATAATGCCTATCCAGAGACAAGAAAAAGGACTGAGAGAGAGAAAAAGAGAGAGAGAGAGTAACAGAGACAGACAGACAGACGGACAGAATTTATCAATTAAAAACAAAATTAAACGCTGATAATAGGTTTGCCTATGAAGAGAGAGAGAGAAAGAGGGAGAGCAAGAAGGTGAGGAGAGAGAATGAGAGAGAAAGACAGGGACAGAGACAGAGAGAGAAATTATAAATGAAAATAAGATTAAAACGTCAAATCAGGCCAGACACAAATTCCGGCTGGCGGATAAAATAAGATTAGAAAGAATTTTGAAATGTTTTTATTTTATACTTCAGTAGTCGTTAACCCTCCAAGGCCCGTTGTTGACTATTTCTGCGTCAAATTGAATATTTGTCATGACCAAAAACTCCCGTGGCATCAAATACTGTTGCTGATATCAATTACTGCCCTCTGTCAAAACTGACAATGACTATAGCAGCCAATCTGAATTGATGAATGAATTTTAGGAAAGTGGTACAACTTCATGTTCATTTGGTCCTTTTCCTCCATTTACACTGCAGAGTTCCAATTAGCAGACAGAAGCAGTGTAGACTATATTCAATGGACTAAGAACCAATTCTAACTGACGGGCTGAATTGCTGTCAAAACAAGAATTAGAAAGACCGATGGATGGAGACCAGATAGCGATCAATTCAACTTCTTTTCAAAATTGATTTAATATCACTTTTTTTTTCTCATAGAAAAAAGGGCACTAATAAAGTAGGGTTCGCCAAAATGGGTGGGGAGGGGAGCTAACCTAAGAGAAATTGATTTTTCAAAAGGGGCCATCGAAAGAGTTAAAGTTTTTTTAAAAATCCTTAATATTTGGGAGGCTAATCTCTAAAAAGTGAGAGTCTATTGTTAAAAAGGAGGCTGGCGATGGAGAAAGATGAAAAGAAGGGATATAATGTTTTGAAAAAAGGTGTGATATAAGGGGACTAACGTTCGAAAATTAGGCGTATAGTGAAAAAAAAAGCCTAATATTGGAAAGAATTGGAAGTTGATATAATGTCCAAAAATTTTTTCAACGTGAAAGGCGCCCCCTTTTAATTTGACCCCTATAAAGTAAAAAAAAATCCCCTCGATTCTGATCCTTGGAAGACAATCCTTCCTCTGATTTTAACCAATGAAAACAATCTCTGGATTCTTTTCTTGAAGTAGGAAAATATTTGCGCTCGATGCGAACTCCTAAAAGTAAAAACAGCAATTATGGTCTCTTAAAATGAGAAAAAAAATCATATTCGATTTTGATCCTCCGAAGTAAAATAAAAGTTTTCTCTTTATTTTGCCCCCTGAAATGAGTATGAACGTTCACTCGATTTCAACCCCTTAGGGGTGGAAAAAAAAAACACCACCAATTTTGGACCCCTACAAATAAAAAACAAAAGTACTCCCCAAATTTGATCCTTGAAATTGAAGTAAAAGTTTCCACGTTACTTTTGACCTCAATAGGTAGAATAAAATATCACACTCGATTTTTACCAATAGAAATGAATACCCCCATGAAATTGATCCCTAGAATCCCCTATATGTCTATCCTCGAAAGTGAGAGAATAAATTCCTCTCCATCTATATTCCTGAAAGTATCGGAAAATTCACTCGGATTTCAAGCACTAGAAGTGTGAAAAAACCTTGACTTCGATGGGTAAAAATGAAAAACTAAAATCCTTTCAATTTAGAGGCTAAAAAAAAGCTAGTCAAGGAAAGCCAACCCTCGTTTTTAACACCTAAAAGTAAAAAAATCGTCCAACTTATTTTCCCCCTGGAGTTAAAAAACATATCTTGTGTTTCAACCCCTGAAATCATTAGAAAAAATTCACTTTCGATTTTGACCCGAAAAAATAGGAAATGAAAGTTCCCCTTTAGCTTTGTACCCTGGAATTGAAAAAAAAATCTTCCTTTCTATTTTCACTGAGAAATTGAATAACAAACTATCTGCAGCAATCTTGACTTTCAATGAGGAGGAAGATTTGCCTTGAAATTTGACCCCTGAAAGTGAAAATGAGGAAACTAAACTTTTGCCCCAAAAAAGAAAAAAATAAATCCACTTGATTTTGAAACTGTAAATAAAGGTTCCTCTCGAATTAGACCCCTGATCTATAAAACAGTCCTTCTCCTTGTTTTCGACGCTTTAAAATAAAGAAAATGAAAGTTCATTTTCGATGTCAACATCAAAAAGAGAAAAAATATACCGTTAATCGATAAAGAATACATGACGTGAACAAAAGATCATTTGTATTTCAACACCTTGAGTGAGAAAAGAATCCCTCAGTTTAGACCCCTAAAAGGAAAAAAATCTCCGTTTTCAAGGCCATGAAATTGAAAATAAACGTTCCCTCTCGATCTTGGTACGTAGAAAAAAATCTTTCCACCCTCTTCCTCTTCAATTTTGACATTTGAGAGTGAATAAAAAAGTTTTCCCTTCGATTTTGTCCCATCATAATTGAAAAAAGTTCCCCCTTCGATTTTGACCTATAAAAGTGGGAAAGATATTATCTTCCCCCTCCCCCATCTTGATACTTGTAAGTGAAAAGAAAATCCACGGATTTCAAGCCTTGAAAGTGAGAAAAAATACCATCTCGATTCTTTATACTTCTAAAAGTGACTAAAAATTACCCATGGATTTTGAACCTTAAAAATGAAGTGAAAAAAACAAACATGTGCTTTGACCACTGGAAGTGAAAAACAGATTCCCCCATAGATATTGACACCAAATAATGTAAAAGAAAAAATGTCCTTAAATGTTCATCCATGAAGAATTCAAAGTTCCTGACCGACTTTGACTGCCAAAAAGTGAAAAATATAAGTTTGTGCAATATAATTTGTTTTGGGAAATGTACCATAATTGTAGTAGGTAAAAACACACTCTAATAAGAAGGTTGCTATTCAACAGATCCATTCACAACCTCTAAATATTGCAATGTGATGTATGTCAAAAAATGTCCTAAAGAAAGTAACTTTACGTCATATTCTGGTTTCAGAAATTGTTTTTTAGAAAAAAAATCCTTTTATTATGTCATTAATAAAAGAGAGACATCATTGTTACAAGATAAATTATCATGTAACTCCCCCGACCTGAATTAACCTCAACCCTTAAAACATATTTTGAGGAATGTTTTTTCTTATTCTCTAGATATGATTTAAAAACTTAATGGGTTTATGTCGAGTAGTTCTGGTGGTGATTGAGTACATAGGGGGGGGACATGCAGACGAACAGGCGGACTGTCTTCTGGCGAAACATAATAAGATGCCTCTCACAAGATCATTGATGCAAAAATGATAGAACAAATCCTCGGAACACTTGGAATAGACTAAGCAAATATGATATCTATAGAGATACTGCAGTAGAATTACACACATTTATATAAGGAGATATTGACATAATTCCACGGATGTTAATGCACATACGCCTACCAACAAAAACATGTTTATATGTATATACATGCACACATGCACGAATGCACATATATACATCAGTCTATGTATATGTGTGGTATTTGGTAAAATGCTGAAAAAAGGCCAAGAATAGGGAGCGCTCACTGAAGATGTTCGTGGATGAATGGGGCCATATCAACGGATCAAAAAATATATATATCAGACTATCAATCAAAACTTCTGCTACAACTGTTAACATTAGTTTCTCTCTGTTTCCAAGCTGATCGGTCTGGCTGGCTGGCTTGATATATATATATATATATATATATATATATATATATATATATATATATATATATATATATATATATATATATATATATATATATATATATATATATATATCCGAGCCGATGTCGCCAGAGGTCTGAAAATTTAAATATTCAACCCTTATTATGTTTACAATAAAATGTTTTGTTTATATTTTTAAATTCAACCAAAGTAGGTTTTTTACAGAGGGGGGGGGCAATTAATGTAAGCTTATGCTACAAGTTTGTTTTGTTTGTCTTTCTGAAAAAAAGCGAGAGAAGTACATTTTTCATTTGAATCCGCCTTTTCTGCTGTTTTAATTGATCACCCTAACAGTACATGCCACGAAATAGTTTCTATCGAGTGAATACCCTGACTTGTTTATGACATACTTACCAGTTGATACCCAAGGGGTCGTTGAATTTGAGCTCGAAAGGGAATATTTTGAAAGATTCATAGTAAGTTAAGTGTTTGGGTGATCAATACTTTTATGCTCAGATCTCCTGAAACCCTTTTGATAGCATTTCGTATTCTTGTGTTTTTATGTCAGTGTGTACTTATCTATCTGTGAGTTCATATGTGCATACGTGTATGTGTGGGCATGTGTGTACAGGAGGAGAAATAGATTAATGTATATATTTACATGTGTAGGATTGCACAGAGACTACGTAGAAATAAAACCCAGAGATGCTATATATATATATATATATATATATATATATATATATATATATATATATATATATATATATATATATATATATATATATATATACAAATAAGCTGCTGTCAAAAGACTGGGCCGACGCTTCTGCTTACGATCAGAGTATTATAGTAGCCTGCCTATGATCAAAGTGTTTTCCGCCTGCCCTCTCCCTGGGATCAATGTAGTATCTGGTCGCATCGTCTGAAACCGGTGTTGCTAGCCAGAATTTCAGTCTAATATGTGTATGCTCATTGAAAAGTGATACGCACAAATATATATATATATATATATATATATATATATATATATATATATATATATATATATATGTACATATATTTGATACACATTGAGTTTTATATAAATTGATATGTGTGTGTGTGTGTGTATGTGGATGGGTTTAAAGAAGTTGCCGAATAAAAGTGGATGCCGGATTGAAGAGGGCGTTGGGTCAGCCACAGTTCTCGCCTACTGGAACTTGAAACTAGATTCAATGCCAACGAAACCATGATTGTCAGTTGGTATTGATCTAATCAGCCTAAAAACAGTACAAGAACTTAGACAGAATTTAGGTAATGAAAACTATATCGCCAGAGGAGAAAAATAGGTAAAGAAAACTATAGTAGAATAAAGAAGGAAATGTTATTTTGAGTTGACGTTAATCAAACCTGTGTAAAAACAGAACGAAATTTTTAAGATAAAATTTAGGTAATGGAAACTATATAGCCAGAGGAGAGAATCACAGAATGAAAGGTATATGACAGGAGGAAAAAATGATTGCTTCATATATAGTAAGCCATTAACATGATTCAACATTACTAATATAAAATAAATGACTTGAAAGCAGGATAAGTACTTAGAACCCATCAGACAACTGGAGAAATTAAAGAACACAAAGGTTATAGCTCTGCCTGTCGTTGTTCGAGCAATGGAACAGATCCCTATCGAGGAGGCTAAGGGGGGAATTGAAAATTGAGGAATAATGTAAGACATACAAGCATTCATACTACTGAATAGCGAGGAAGAGGCCTTGCTTTCACTTATTCCCAAGAGATGATCTTCCAGTTACTACCGGTATGAAATGTTAAAGAACAGTGTGATATTGATGCTGAATCATGATTCTTGAATCAGATTGTATCCTGCATTCAGCTCAAATTATAAAAACTGTTCAGTGATTTATGGTGATCATCTATCATTATTAATGATCATACAGTTTTTATAATTTGAGCGGATAGATAGACGGAGAAAAGGAGAAAGTGAGGCAGAAGCATTCAATGAAATAAGGATACACACACACGCACGCACACACAAACATATGTATATATATATATATGTGTGTGTGTGTGTGTGTGTGTGTGTGTATAGAAATTCATGTTTTAATCATTGTCGTGTTTGTGCTTTAAGATAGTCCTGAAGATCTTCGCATGTGACATCTGATCAGTGTTAGTTCGATTTTCACTAGCAGAAAGGAGCAGAAAGGAACGTTAGTTCAGCAGATCAGTTCATATGGATATATATATATATATATATATATATATATGTGTGTGTGTGTGTGTGTGTGTGTGTGTATATATATATATTTATATATATATATATATATATATAACAAAATAATGGATACATTACACTACCACGTTTATGTTTCCGTACGATTTCAGCTTTTGGGGGGCGAAAACCTTCTTACTAAACTATTCATATATCCTTTCTACTTTTTGCTTGTTTAATTGTTAGTCTCTGCTTGTTTTATTTCATTTGGTGGGGATAAATTACGGCCTTGTAGTTATAATCCAAGAGAGGGTCCTGCAGATGCTTTCTTCATGAGTTTGTTCTTTAACCAGCAGCTCTTTGTGGCATATTTCCTCTCGGGAAGTTCTCTATTCTTACTTTTATCTACTTTGTAGTGTTGGGATCCACTTTTACATGATCTTTCTTGTTTGTTTATTCTATTTAAATATTCTACATTAGATCTGTTTATACATACATAATAAAATAATTAGGAGAAGGAGATTGGTTTGTTGTCAAAGTTGCTGGGGTATAAAATAATAATGATGCTATAGTCTATAGTAATGCTGCTACCACAATTATCGATAATAACGAGAGGGATACGATTGCTATTAGGGTTAATTTTAGTATGGTTATTTGTTGGGGGTTAAATCATGTTTTTTGATTGAAATTTTGAGCGGTACCAGCATGTTTGCTACTTGATAATTGTACATATTTCTTTTGTTCTACTGGTAAAGGTGCAGATTTCAAATGTGTCTTTATGCTCAGGTAACGTGGAGTTTCAATGTTCTAGTATTTGTTTGTTTGTTTGTTTTGATATTTTCAGTTCAATTTTTTATTTCCTTTAATGATGTCTGTTTCTTAAATGATGTCTCTAGTGCAGTTTTGTGTTGCTGTTTTCTACGATTAATTGGCCATCATCCCGGTAGATTCCTATATTTTAGGTTATTTTCCTAGTGTAGTAATACAAATGTACTGACTGATCAGGTCCTACATCTCGGCTGAATGATGTCTACCCATAAAAACATCAGATGCTCCTCTTTTAGTCCATTGTTCTTGGTTATTGAACAGTACCGTCTGTCTACGGTGTTTTATTATTTCTAAATCAATATTGTTAATTTAAGCGTAGATCTCTGCGAATTCCATGACTTTGTCGAAGGATTCTTCTGGATATTGAAAAATAGAAGCCAATAATATACTCGAGACTGTACAAGTTCAGAGGGTTTTTTTTGTGCTTGATGATAATAAACAAAGTAATGGCATCATTCGTGTTTTTCCATCGGTTTAATTATTGTTGTTTTTTGATGCTGTATTTTTTTCTAATATCTTCTTGCTAATTCTTCCTATCTGGGATTTATTGGGGTGATTAGTCTAGTGATAGAGTTGTTTATGAAGTCCGGTTTTTGTTATTTCATGAGTATATAAGTATCTTTTTTCAGTATTTCACCTACTCTTTTGCTGATGTTTAATTTGTCAATGATGTTTTTTTACTCTCTTTATTTATTGTTCCCTCGTAGATGTTCTGCTTCCTTTTTTGTTAATTCTGTGTGATGTCGTTGGTTTGGAGCTTTTCGTAGGTTTGGTATTTTTTTTGTATGTATTGTTAATCGTGTTTCCTTTCACCAATATGTTGCTAGATGTGTTAATTTGTTCGATTCTCTTTTTTTAATTTTCTTCGGTATGTAATTATGTGTATTTTAAATCCAATGTTGGTGATGGCCATAAACTGGTCCTGCTCGAAGGTTCCTAGCTGTCAGCCATGTTGTTAGTTTTTTTTTTTTTTTTTTTTTTTTTTGTGTATGTATAAAATTATTTTACCTCGTTTTGCTTGTTTAGTTTGTTTAAGTGGAAATTGGCTTTCCACCTCCTGCGTCTGATTAGATCGTCTTTTTTTCTTTCCAAAAACTGTAGTAGGTATTGGTGTTTGATAAGGATGGGGATGTCTTTGAAGGAGTGTTCGATGTTCAAAATCTCCATTTGTGTTGCTTCTTGGAATACTTTCAGCAAAAATGCTCTACTACTGTGTTTTGACAAGGAATTATATTACAAAATACAAACCACGAATACATCATAATATAATGCAATATCCGATGTGTGATGGGTTTACTTGCTAAAATGCTCGATACAATCAACATTAACCATAAAGTTAAGTTAGAGTACAGCTTAAAATATGATAAAATCGAGGATTCTCTACACGATTGCAACCGAGTAGAAAGCTAGGTCTTTTCATCACTTGTAGTGATGATAGATCTTGAAAACAATTAAAGATACATAGATCTAGTTTCCACCATTTGGTGAGACGTCTTTTGAAAGTACATCTTGACTGAAAAAAAAACGATGTGACCCGACCCAACTCGACCTGGCCCGGCCTGGCCCGGCCTGGCCCGGCCTGGCCCGTCCGTCACGCTTTTTGAAGCCTAATAACCCGGACACTAATCAAAATAGAAAGATGGGAACTTCACCAATCGATAGTCTATTCTTCTGAGAGCTGTCTAGTGTTTTGTCTGAAACTAATAATTATCGGTTTACCTTGCTATCACAGGTGTAAAAGACAGTAGGTAGACACTAAAAAATTGTTTTACACCTATGTAAGCTAGGATTAGAGGGAATTTTTTAGTATTTTCTGCTACTTTCATTGTGAACACGGACAGGGTTACCAAAGTGGGTTACAAGTAACAAATTGGCCTACTTTCAAAAGTGGCTTATTCAATCAATAACATCTTTTTTCTGTCATTATTTCACTGTAAAAATATATAAAAATTAATCTGAAAAAGAGGATGGGATGGGGTAATTTGTAATTTTGTATTTCAAACAAAACTTGCTTTGTTAAAGCTATATTTTTTTCAGATACCTGTATAAGTTTGAGTTTTCCCCTTGTGACAAGGACAACCGTGCCCAAATTTAGGAGAACAAAACCTTCTATGCTCGTTTCTCTCGTCACCTTGAACCAAACTGATATATAAAAGAAAAAACATTTCTGCAACGTGATTTGAAATCACGACAACGTGATTTCTACGTCGTGCGTTCCCACACTGGGCCCAAATGACAATACCTTTACACCTTCGAATTTACTTATTACATACCCAATAAGAAAGTTGCTGCCATCATCTTCAGTTTGTTGCATTCTTATCTATACAATAGTAGTTATATTTTCTTATATAACTCTTTTTTAAAGAAATTACAAAAATTAATTGAAACAATCTTCATGATTCTTTAAAGACGTTTAAGGCTGGATTTCATGCAAATGGAAGCTGTACAATATTAACTAGACCAGCGTTCAATAGCGAGTATTCATTAATTATATTCGTTCAGTAATTGAGGTGCAGCATTAAATATTTTTTCTTTCAATTTCAAATGCACTCAATCAATTAAACTACCGAACCATCCAGAAACCGTATTCGGAAAGAAAAATACTATTTAAAGGGAGAGGGGAGTTCCACTAACAACTTAACCATAATGCTAAACTGAGTACACAATATCTGTCATTCTCACGAGGTACACATAGAAGTACCGTTTACATGACCCCTTGTTAAAACGGGCTCAAGGTACATGATGTTAAAAGATTAACAGAAATAAGTGACTTCATAAAAATAAAAGAAGATCGGGGAGAAGATAATCTATATAAGCTGTCTTTCCATTGGTATTTCTGTATGAATGGCGGAAATTAAATCCCCAGATTAGCATTGTTGTTGTTACATGGTAAGCGATGAGTATTGTATCGTTACATCCAGTGACGATATCATTACTGATATAAAGTATGTATTTTGAAAGTGCATACGGTGTATTTTTCCACATTTACACTTGCATGATTTTGAAGAGAAAAAACTGCATAAAACTTAAATGGAAATGGGCTGTTCATGTGGTAGGAATGTCAGATAAACGTTTAACATGTTAGACGAGTTCTGAAAGTATCGGCTCCGTGACCCCCATGGTAGAGAGGACGGGCAAATCTTAGATGAGATCAATGTGTAACAACGGACGCTGAGAGGTGGATGATGATGATGATGATGATGATGATGATGATAGTAGTGTTGCTTTGTGACACACATTGTAGCATAAAGATTTCGAGCTCATAAATTTTACTTTTCTTATCTCTAGGGTTGTATTCATTTTTTTTTTCGAAACACTGTACGTACGAAATCACGAATGGCTGGCATTCGAATTTCATAATAAAGGCAAGGCTGTCTGTTCTGAGACATATGATTGGCACGAGACACTAAAAAATTGGTGCATAATTGAAATTAGTGTTACCCACAGTGAGTGAATAACAAAACAAGAAAAAGAAAAGAAAACTGGTTAGTCACTCAATAGAAACCATCACATGACCATTTCTTTTTGGTAGCATGACGTGTTGTGGGAGATCAATTACATATTTTGAATACGGGGGCGGGATCAATAAATAAGTTTCCCTTCTTGCCTCTTGTTGAATCGATGGAAAGATTGAATTTTTGAAAAACAAGCGGGCATAATCTAGAGATCAACTTTACCATACACTTACATCGCGAACTGAACCCTACTAAACATTTATTTAGGGACACAGTCCTTAGAAAACTGAAAAAAAGCGTTCTCCTTACACATAATAAGGGGTAAATATTGTAAGTTTCAGCCATTTAGCTCTATTGGTGCGGTCGGTATATATGATATAAACATACATACTTACATAGCTAACAGGGTCGACTTGAATGCTTGAAAAATCTATTTTAAGGGGTTCTAGTGGCAGATTTCGTTTGAGGTGTCTAATTCTTGGAATCAATTAGCCTTCCGGACCGTATATCACCCTTTCCCCCATAAAAATCAATAGACAGGAACATTTCCCCCTTCTGAACGCACAACTTGTCAAAAGATTTTGACCAGCTTTATCAGATTGGATAGACTCGAAAATATGGCCGAGCTGTCAAAGAAAGCGATGCAGAGGTCAATTTTGTGGCTGTATCAAGATTGATGTGATGTCAGGAAAGGGTTGCAAAGTGGAAGAGCAGGGTCGGAGTTTGATAATGTATTGGCCAATTTTTTTCCTATTTGAATTTTTAAATAATATTTAAGAGAATATTTAATCTGGCGTTAATAATTTGAAATTTTCAAATCTATGAAAAAATGTATCATTATCAATTTTAGATTAGTTTTACCGAACAACCGTGTGCTCGTGTGGAACAGCGCTCATAGCCATAGCGTTTTGTCAACAGACTTGGAAATCACCATCAGTACTCCACTGAGTCTCCTCTTAATTTATGATTTTTTTTGGGGGGGAAAGGCTTTTCGATTTTGAGGGTGGGGGTTGGGGGTATTCCGTCTACTTCATTTACGACTTCTAGATTGTCAAGAATGTAGATGTTTCTTGGGGTTTTTATGCGATTTCCCGTAGAAAACGACAGTGATGTCATAAGCAGAATTTATTCTGATCATATTTATTCTTCGATTGACTTTTTTTTTGTTTACATGACTTTCAATTTTTAGGCAACGCTTATGGTTGTTTTATGAACATTTTTCTCGTAATGTTCTGTGCCAGTGCCAGGAACGTTGACTGAGAACATTGCAACAATCATGTAAATAATTTAAGGAAGAAATAGATAAAGTTAAAGTACGGAAGCCAACATTGCCACGGATACAACCGGAACTCATCATCATCAATATCTTCATCGGTCTTTTAACGTCTGTTATTTGACATAGACCTTCCTCAGAAACCGCCACATTTCTCAATCGTCGGCGTCACGGAGTCAGTATTTTCTGAATCAGTCTGGTCCATCACTCCATCTAGTATTTTGTCGGTATCAGTTTTGCATGCGGTCCCTAGGGATCAATGCTGCGAATTGTGATGTCCATCAACTGTCTACCATCCTTCGAACATAACCTGCCTGTTGCTATTTAAGTTTTCTAATAGATTCTATGATGTGTCAAACTCCCGTTTTCTTCCTAATATACTGTGCTGTCTTGTGTCCTCTCCGTGAGAGGTTGAACATGATTCTCTTATGTGCATGCTTCTCAGCTTGCAGATCTGTCTCTTGGTTAGCTTCCATGTTTCAGCTCTATAAGTGACTATTGGGAAGATACATTGGTTGTATACTCTTCTTTTTAGGATTATTAGGATACGCCAATCTATTTATATTACATAGTTGCTTCCATTGACTGATGCACTATCATATATAAAAGGGACAACTGCTTCTTTTTCAGTCTTTTATCACTTAATACAGAGCGTCATACAAAATTAACAACGTCGACTTTGGGTTTTTAGTTGGTCAGGCTAACTGGCTATCTATATAGGGGTCGGTTATACAGGACACATTGACGGACTTTGGACAGGCTTGAAATCCTAATATTAACTCTTTATTCAAACCTTCTGCTTTCGATTCTTCCCTTCGAATAGGTTTTCAGTTTGGGGAGGGATGTAACGTTATGCTAAATCAGTCCCTTACTTGTTCCAGTATTTTCTAAAAATTCGCACTTTTCATGATCACCGCCCAATAATATAAGAGAGAAATAAATTATTCATTGATCAATCTTGATTCTATTTTTATTCGTCGCTTCTCCCCCCAACACACTACACTACCAGAGGGACGTTGGTAATGTAATCGTTTTTTTTTTCTTTCGATTGACTAAGAGGGCCAGTCGTTTCCATCCTTTTTTTTAATTATTATTTCATCTCGTTGGATATTTTTCGATACTTTCTCTCGTTTCAATCGCCTTCTCTTCGTCTTCATACCAATTTCTTTGCTGATTTTTTTTTATCTACATGGCAAATAACAAATAGTATTTTCTGATATTCAAGCTTTGAAAGAGTGTAAACCTGCCTGCAAGAATCGGCTTTAAGCGAAGAAAAGCTCCATTCGACTCGATACCCGTTCATCAAAGTGTGAAGATGCCTCTTCTGTTGGAACCATTCCTTTTAGAATCAATAAATTCTCTGAGATGTTTCTTCAGCAGCTGTTCAGTCTTGAAATCCCTATTGTTCGAAAAGTAACTATGGTGCTTGAAAAAAAATGAAAATTCTTTGGGAGGAAGGTCTAGAAGAATTCGATGGATGAGGCAGATCTTCGATCCCAGAGTCATTCAAATATTGCAGCATTATTCTTGATACATGTGGACGTGCATTGTCACGAAAGAAGAATAGGATCCTTCGGTAAACGGCTGGCAGTTGTTTTTCACGCAAATTTCTATGCATATTATCCAACTGCCGACAGCCGTTTTGAACAGCTGTGAATATCTTTTCAAAGATATGGAATTGTTGTAGATGTTACCAGTTGCAGCCCTCAATACTGACACCAGGCGCTTTCTTCAGAAAATGATGCAGAGATCTTATTGTTCAAATCACTCAGAGAGTCGATAATTCTACGATGGAGAGAATTGAAACGCTGGACAAGTTAGAGATATGTGTACACTTTGAAAGTTTATATTATTTATTACTTGCAAACATTATAGTATATTCGTAATTCCTTCTGAAAGCACAAAAGATTACGGTGATCATAAACGGTTAGTTTCTTGAAATATTAATAATTATTCTTATGATCATTAGTATGAAATAATTGAGCTAAACCATAGCAGAGCTTCTTTTTTACTTTTGGTAGGTTTCTCACCTACGTATACTGTCTCAAAAAATAACAACCATATGACAAGAGTCTTGACTTTTGAGTATCTTCATAGCTCTGCACAGAATAGAAATATCTGTGCTATCATTTAAGTCTTTATTAACTCTTACAAAATCTTATTTGTCACACAAGAACTATTCGACGATTAAATATCGACAAATAATTTAGAAAAGTACAAATCATGTATTCCCAGCACTTAAGAGCGGAAGAAAAAGCCTTCAGTTAGCAACTAATCAGGAATAATTGTACCATATGTTGCCAAATTAGCCATTTTTCGGTTAAATCTAACGTTTCTTCCCAATTCAACCGATAAAATCTACAATATCCAAAAATAGAAATATGATTAGCAAATTCATAGAATTATTCGTATCAATCTTTTAACTCAGTCCATGACTCAGTTCCTTAAACTGAGCTTACATTTCGAATTAAAAAATATAGCTATACTTAATGAAAATAACTGTTTCTGATTACTGGTTACTCTGTTTGTTTGGTATTTGCTTTTTGTTTTTTTGTTTTGTTTTTTTTTTTTCAAATATTACAATTGTTCATCATTTCCTGGACCGGTTTGCGAAAGGGGGCTGCACCAATGTTTACTGGGCAGTGGTCATATCGTTAGGAGAGGCTTAAAAGCGTATGTTTGCCACAAGAATTAAAATTGCTCAAAATAACATTCAGGCATACCATGTCAATCAAGGATCAGACGGACAATTGAGTATCTTAATCAAATTGATTGTATCGTTAATAAAATACTATTCAACAGGTGGACATCACAAATCATATATAAGATCCCTTGATATCACTTGTGCGATCCGTGCTGGCAGAATGCAAGGTAGAGAGACGAACTGAAAAAATTCAAAAAGGATATGGAACAACAACGCCCACGATAGAGAGGACTGACGAATCCCTCTCTCCCATGCACTCCAGTCTCTCATACCTCTCAAAAAACACTCCCCAACGACATACCATTATAATCAGCATGTTCTTTTTTTTTCGATAAGAATAAATGGTAATTCTTTATTGGCTTTGCAATACCTCAACCTAACAAACAAAAGGTTTTTTTAAAGGATAGCAGGGGGCTTAAAAAAAGTTTCTATAGATAGCTCAAATAGTTCTCTCAAGCTCTCTCTGTGAACCTAACCGCTTAGAGTTACGGACGATGTTTCCCTGTTTCCTTTTTGTGGGGGAACTTAGGTTAGGTTGAATTGAGGTACACTTAACAGTTGATGACACAGAGAATGAAATCCTTGAACCAAGACCAAATTGTAATATCATCGAGAAAAAGCATGCATTCATTTTATTTCCTCCAGCTATGTATGAATAGCAAGCCTGTTTCAGGCAATTGGCTCAGTAAAGCAGTATATTCGGGGTGTCAGAAAAGTACTATGGCGCTCTGGAACACTGTGGTTATTACAGAAAAAATCTAAAACATTTTGTCCCGATGGAACACATGAGTAATGGATAAGGGGCCATTTCCCCGTGTCTTGTGTAACAGGGAAACACATTTACTTCGTGTCGTGTTTGCTCCAAAGTATTCTAAAGAGTGTAGCACATAAATATAACGTCCGAGGAGTGAAAGAAAAGACATTGAGTGGCGAAGACGGGTCAACAGAAGAGTTCTTATTTACCTGAATCACCTGGTCTTAACTTCACAGGGCAGTACCATGCCTGATGGAGCCAAACCCCATTGGCCATTACACCACATCTGCTTTCATTTAGTCTTGAATGTTCTGCTCTCACACAACAGAAGAAGTACTGTGGTACACATTGTAGATATCCAGAGGGTGAGGGTGAAGGAAAGAATGCATTACAACACTCCAGGGTTGCATAGCAAGAGGTCGTGAAATGTATCCATGGTAACCAATGTCCATTGTTGAAAGAGTCATCAATGGCCATGCTGTATTTTGTATCAATGGATGAATGACGACTGATCCAATGAATCCAGCTTACACATGAATAAGGCGGACGTCAGAGTATGCTTGTACTGTTTTCTAGAAGAAGATATGACACCAAAATCCACCTTATTAAGCCTGTGGTCGTAGCCAATGTTTCTTTTAATTACTTCATGGACTGTGTGGGGCCAAAAAGCCTTTGAACAAACGAAGAGCTGGAATATACAAACTTTGTTCTTTTATCTTTTTTGAGACGCTCGTCGACTGTTTTTAGGTTTAAAGTTTCTGAAACAAACGTCAATTACTCTCAAGAAAAGCGTAGAGTAGCCAAAGTGATTTATTCAGAGTATTGATTTTTATTTGTTATTTATCTAAAGCAAAGACAATTTCTCATTAGACATCCCAATGGCAGACTTAATTCACCAATTTCCACACATTATAATCTTTGCAATAACCTGCAGTCAAAAAATTCTATTTAGAGCAACAGTGATATGGCAATTGTTTTTTCGGTCATCGAATTATTTTTCTTTCTTTCCTGCCTAAATTTTTTTCATATATCCGTATGTGAAAATTTTCATCAACTATTGTCTTTTTGTTGGTTCATATTTTTTATACAATGTTTCAGCCTTTCTATTTATGGCCTTTTTTAAGGTAAGTATTGCATATTTAAGATATCCACTTGGAGAATATGAACCGAGATAAGGACAATCATCTAAAAACATCCGTTTTCCTTCATCTAAAACTTTCAAAATCTGTGCACAACATTAATATTCTTCAGCGTGGCATATTTTTCTTGCACGCAGATGTGCAGCCCAGAGTGAACATTGGTCATGAAGTTTCATATATATATATATATATATATATATATATATATACATATATATTGCACATCTGCGTGCAAGAAAAATATGGAAAGTTACTCATTGGAGGTTTTCAATGACCACCATGTAAATACCGTAGAAACCATCTCCCGATGATTCCTTTAAAAGATACCCTGAAATACAACCAGAATTTTTAAGTGTCTTTGTGATTTCGATACTCAACAAACACGACTTCACTAGAAGTGTAGGAAAGACACAAGGTACTTGAAACAAATTTTAGTTTACATATATCCCTCAAATACGCAAGTGTATTATCAGGTCTGAGGCTGTAATACTGTTTGATTTTAGAAAATTTGATCACACGTGATTTCCTCTACAGGAAGTATCTGAATATTTGTGTCTCATTTAATGCCTTTTCGGTGCACACAATCTTTCAGCCTTTCCCATACGTCTTTATCACTTCTAATTTCTGTTCTGTATGAATCATCTCTAAAGAAAGTGAACCACCTATCAGCTTAAAAGTTGGTAGTTACCCGGTACATTGAACCTGAAACTGGACTAATAGTTGACTGCTGCTGCCTATCGTAGGCTAAAGTGTTAGGGTCCAAAAGCCTGGTCAAAATCCAAACTTTTTACTCCCTCAAAAGCATGCTTTTTTAATTATCAGTTGAAAATATGGTAAAAAAAAGACAAAGATTCCTCGATCTAGTTTTACATGATAAGCCATCTTTTCAAAGTTGTGAAGTCGGATAAAAAGTTTGACAAACTTTTGCATGCGATCTTTTAAGGTTTTTTTTTTTCATGCAGCAAAGCTCTTTTTTTTCTTTGAACTTTCAAGCTTGTACACTCTGCATTGTGAATCGTCGGGCACTTATCATGTGCGACCACTAATACGATATCTGCACTTGAGCTCTCATGATGACTCAAATACGGGCAAGTCGCAGTGGGGACTGATTTGTTGCTGATAATTTGATGAATATGGCTGCCCAGTTCTTTGTATACTTTGATCAGGTGATACATTGATCGCTTTATTGAGGGAAATAAATGGCACCTGTCATTCAGCATACTCTGATGGATCTGTTAGTCACGTTACCCTCCTTGACCCCTCTTGACCCCGGTGAAGTTTTCGGGACCCAAATAAAATGGAACGACCAAATGAGTCTTCAACTTTAATTAACGGCACACTAGTTGCAATTTGGTAAGGATTAGATATGACTCACCAGAAGATATTGGATTTGAGCGGGAAACGGACAAATCGAGAATGATAAAACATATTTAGATGGCTAAATATTGACTGACCGGAAAAAGATATACACGTTAAACTTAGACGTAGCCGTGGACCAACCATAATCACGTCCAGAGAGCATTAAAACAGAATGAAGATCACAGGTTGTTTTTGTAATATTGTATATTTTAAACCATTGTATATAGGTTATTTACAATGATTAACTTGAACGCTCCAATATATAACTAATTTTTCTCATATATATAAAGTCAACTCTGATATTCAAATGATTAAATCGTCCACAAAATACTACTATATAAAACTGGTCAGCAAATGTTTTGTTAGTGGATATTTTTTGTTGGAAAATGTATCTTTCTAACGTATTTTGACGTGGTTTAAATGAACATAAATTCCGTTTTTCAGGGATTATTTTATTCTCGGAAATCTGGTCTTTCAAGTAATGGGGGGAGCTGAGGTGGTACAACCATTTTGGAACTGTGGGGGCTCATGATTCATTGTAGATAAATCAAGGAATTTCCCTTCAAGGTGTATCAATTCTGAACCTTGGAAATTAATCCGAACTAATAGCGCAATATAAGATATCTTTCCCCATTTTAAGCTTTGTAAACCTTTTTCAGGCAATGTTCCATGATGGCTACTGATGCATTCGGCACCAATGTTGTATTTCTTGTAAGATATTATTCTTCTGTTCCAGAAATCTTTTGGGAGCTCATTACTCTCTCTTTGAGAAAACCCCGAAGGGAGAAAAACAACAGCACTCAGACCTACCCAATGTGACCGACATATGAAATAAATCTGCAAAGCTGATAATGGAAGGTGACTACTAAGGTGAAAGTTATTGTTAGTGTAATCTCCTCTTGGATGGACTGTCTTACGGGGTCGAGAAACCCAACCACCATATTGCCTTAGAGATAGCAACTGATAAGTCCGTTCATGCCTTTCAAAAATATACGAATGTATTGTGATAACAAACTATGTTACTGAAGCAACCCATGCAGGGGGCGAGCTTGGATTAAGTGCATGAAGATCCTGAGATACTTACATATCTGGAGTCCCATTTTGGCTTCGCTGGTGAAATCCCAAAACAGAGCATGATACTTTTGACAGGGATCACAAAGATGGTACCCAAACGCCTCGAAGGGTCTCCATTCCCTTGTTTAGAATCGGAAATGCCCTTCTCCTGGTCTGCTTGCCTTACAAATCTCGAGAGTTGATGCTGCTCTGCTATTTAACCGATGGATATATGGTTTTCCCAAGGACTTAAGCGAGGAGTGAACGTAAAGTCACGGACGGGGTTTGAACTCAGCAAATAGATTCCATGGTCTACACCATTAACCGTCACGCTACTTGCACCTCCTGAGAACTACAAAAATAACAAGCATCACAGTTCGTGTTAAAAGAAAATGAAAAAAAAAACAAGCGTATCATGGATTATATTCTTGATAATGGGCTTTTTTTTTCATATCATATAGGAGTCGAGGCGACGTTAATTTTGATAATGTCATTTTCGATGAAGTAAATGGAAGATTTTTTCGGTTTCCCGTGTTTTTATGTCTGTAACATTATAATCGAAATCCCTGGAGGCAGATTACGCTTCGTAATTCAAAGAATTATCCTAATATAATTATACTTTCTTCAAAAGCAGACATTTTATACAGGTTTATTTTCATATCCACAATTACACACTCTCTCTTATATATACATATACATATATATATTTGTCAATTTTTACAAATATGTGTATGTATTTATTTATGTGTGTGTTTGTGTGTGTGTGTGTGTGTGTGTGCGCGCGCGCGCATGTGTGTACTCATTAGTGTATGTGTGCATCTGGTTAGAGATTTAGATATTCTTACATATTGTCCTACATTTATTCTCTTTAGATATAAACATACAAAATGTGTGTGTGTGTGTATGTGCGTGTGTTAGTCACGGCATATTCTTGATTGCACGTATTCTTGCGTGGGAGTATTTGCGTTGGTGTTTGTTTGTATCTGGCGGAGATTCAAAAAGAAACTGATGTCAAACCATACACATCCATATAGACACACTCACATACACAAGCATTAACTATATATAGTATTGTGTCATCCAAAAAACAACTGTTTCGATGTATTACATCTCTTCATTGTTTTATCACATCCAGTACTGCGAAGCAGAATTGAAACCTCACATCGGACCCTGAGGCCAATATCCTACCTCTGGACAACGGAAGTGGGTAGTCAGTAACACTGAATTTAAGCTATATATTCATTTTACGCAGAAATTCCTCATCCACCAGAGTGCTCAATTTTCGTAGAAGAGAATTTCATGGGGGACGCATGCCTTCCCGTAAAGTCTTCAGTATACATATATATGAATATATATCTCTATATATATATTGAAGACTTTATGGGAAGACATGCGTCCCACTTCTTCAGACATTAAAGATTATTTTATTTAATCACGTTTGACGTGAAAACTACTAGGACTAAATTTTGCCTATGTTTTATAATTGTGTTAGCCTTCAGATCAGAGTTATTCGTTAGGTGAATATTTTTAATCGGTGGGAAACATCTTTTATAGTTAGTTTTAGGCTATATTCCTTGGATGATTTTACCAAATAAGTATAAACACTAAAAGAAAAAGACATTCAAGGCCATGTTCACCTATATCAAATGGAGAGTAAAAGTTCAGTTTTTTCATTATGGCAACGTAGTAAATATAGCCCTCTTTTAAATATTTTAGATGTTTCTCATCTCAAAACTGACAGATTTCCTGGATAGTAATAGACCTAATAAATAAAAAGTCCATAAGACTGATATGAAAGAAGTGAAATTTTCTCGGTTTGGTTTTGAAATTTGTTTTTTTGCCTGACACCTCACACATTCGGGATTAAATCCTCTAAGGCCAACGTACAACATCGGACAAACAGGCATAAGCCCCAAGAGGGAAGGAAATTCTCATCTATGGTCACTTATGAATTTTAGGCTGCTTTTAAAAAAAATTTGAATATTTCTTTTCATAAATCTCACAGATTCCCAGGAAGTTTGAAGGTCTAATAATTTTAATGCATGCAAAATTAGCAAGTATTAGATTAGTATTCTATATAATAAGGACACAGCAATAATTGAATCAGCATTGGGAAAAAAGAAATATATTGAAGCTTTCCAATGATGAGTTGAAATTGAGAATCTAGTTTCGAATCAAAACTTTATCGTGAATAGAAACCCCCTGTAATACCTGAAAAAGTTTTTTTTTTCATCAAAATTGACAAATTTCTATGATGTTGTGAGGACAGAAAGTTCAAAGCAATTGAATTTGAGGAAAAATAATCGATCGCTATCCCCCTAGGCTCTGACCACTCGGCTATTTAACTGCAATGACTTTGGAAGCACGGATCAACCCCAAAAACAGAATCTTAAATTAGCATTGATATCCTCCTGTGTGTAGGTTTGAATAAATGATGACGAGAATCTTACCCAGATGTTAAATCAAATAAGCTTGTAGTTCGATTTCATGCATCCATCGCTGATACTTTTTCAGAAAAACCTAGATGAAAAAGACAACAGAAAATTTTCATTTTTCACATACTTATTATCCGAGAATGCAAATGCAGACCTCATAGGAAACGAGAAACTTCTTTCTTAATTCAACTTGAAATCGTGAGCTGTGAGCAAATTTTGAACTGCTGATTTCTGATACGTATGAAGTGAGGGTTTGGTTCAGCATAATTTTTATATTGTCAATGAACACCCCGTTCTAAAATCTGGAATTTTCTTTTATCTAAACTGACAAATTACCACGAGGTACAAAAGTCAAAATCTTTCTCCGTCGGATTTTGAACTTGGTCCAACACCTCTATTTTCCATCACTTTAAGCAACCGGCTGTTTAGATGCAGTGTATAATGAACTAAGAATTATTGCTCAAGAAGAGAACTTTTTGAAAACATTGAACCCTACTCACATTTATGTATGTTCAAATAAATGATGAAAATAACCAAAACACAATGACGCTTATCAACATGCATATGGTTTGATTTCATGCATAAGACTAATTTTTCGAGAAATTCAGGATGAAAACAATGAAAAGAAGAATACTTTTCGATAGACTTGTTCTCGGAAAGAGCGAATATGCACTTCATAAAAATCGACATTTTTCTTTGGCAGAATATGACCTAAAGCTGTGAGTTCTAAGTGATTTGAGACCAGCTGATTCCAGACATGTTTCTGTTCCCGTGCTGTGATGTATATCTCTCAACATTTAAGCGTATAAACACATATGTCAGTACTTTTTAACACACACACATAGATATGTATATATATGAGTGTGTTTGTAAATATTTGGATATTTTTTTATATTCCGTGGTTTATATCTTCGAGTCATATGAGTAAACGATACATATACCCATGGCCCCACTGACTGAATCGCTGCTGATATATATATATATATATATATATATATATATATATATATATATATATATATATGTGTGTGTGTGTGTGTGATCCACGGACAGATGTTTCGATGTGTGGCTATAGACCTTCCATTATCCCATCCATTACCACAAAGCAGGATTGAAACCTTCGTTTCAGACCCGGGGGCCGATATCCTACCTCTGGACCACGGAACTGGATGGTCTGTAAGGTTGAATCTAAGCGATATATCTATTTACACAGAAACTCCTCATCAACCGGGGTGCTCTATTCCTATGGAAGAGCATTGCATAAGCTTACAGTGGATGAGTTACCTCACTTATATATACATGTATATTCATCCTAACACACACCATCACATCCACATATATGTATACACATATTGAATATACCCGAGGGCTGTGTTGGCCAAACTAGTTCTGTGTTGCCGTTTGTTTAATAACTTTCTGAATGTATACATTTATATATGTATGTCTTTGTAAAATATTTTCATTATCTACTCATAGAATATGTGATGTAAACGTCTATATTTTTATAAATAACATTTGTAAAGGAAGATTGAATAGTTTTCCTTCCTCTTTTCTATATATTCATCTGCAAATGCTTGGGAATTCAGTGTTGGACATAATCAAGAAAATGTTTTGGAATATTTTTACATACAGTGCTATTAAAAAATCATTAAGATATTTGCATCAGTCTTGACATCATGGATGAAGTAGTCTATCTACATGACGTACATGCAAATCAAATTCGTTGTATAATTGTCCCTTGGTCAGAGTACCGTTATAACTCTTACTTTATGATAGATTGGTTCCTATGAAATACATAAACAGAACCGATAAGAACTATAATGCTACCGTCGGTTGTAATAATAACGAGGAATGCATCAGAGAAAACGTTTAAAACTAACAGTAAAAAAAGAAGGGAGTGCATAGCTGAATGGATAACATGTTCAATGCTTGTTTATTGCTATACTTGAGACTTGAGATTTTATGTCCAATCACATGTCAATTGAGTTTAGACTTAACAAAAGACAATTGAAATTAGCGAGATCAATCATCAAAATTGGAACTTAATGTACAATTGCATAATTATCGTCAGTATTTTGGTGGTGCTTCTTAGTTATTCAGAAGCAGGGAAGAGAGAGAAAGGTTAACAGGGTATGGCAAGAGACGAAAGAATACCAAGGAGGAAACATCAGCATATGGCCGTGGAAAAAAACATACGTACATGTTATGTTCGGCAACAAACTGCAACCATCTAGCGTACAAAAGAGCTCAACCTAGCAGGAGCTGCAAAACAGATTTAAACTCTTTACCAAACCAGAAGAGAACATCAACGGGCTCACCAATAGTATAACAACCTCCTTAATTGAAGTAGCTGATATTTTCTAGCTGAACTGCATACAAACCATTAGTGAATTCTTAGGTCAGTCTCACAGAAAAATGCAGAAACCTGAAGCCTTTCAGAGCAACAAAAGAAAAGTTTGAAGTAATACAACTGGACAAAACCATCGTAAAGAGACCCAGAAACGATGGAATATACGCACCAGTCATCGACAATGTTCTCGAAAAAGGTAAATCAAAACTATTTTAAAATATACTAGAATAGGGTCAAAACGAATAACTAGAGGGCTCCAAAGATTTATTCTCACACTGAGAAGCATGCAACGCGCACATAAGAGAATCATCTCAACATTACATGAAGAAATTGTGAAACAGGACATTATACTCTGGGAAAGACAGGGTTCGGAAATATTGCAAAAACCATTAGAAAACGCAAAAGGCAATGGGCTGACCATATTGCGAGAATGTCAGAAAATTTGCTGGACATAACAACTCACAACGTGGATCCAGAGAGGACGTATGCGATATTATGGCTGGCACAAAATAAGATCACGTGACGAGCTTGACGAATTCAGAGAGTACTGGTTCCTGCAACGAACTAGGTCTGGTGATTCTTGGGAAAGGTCTATATCTAAGGATAGACGCTAAAAGACTGTACCTGCTGCTGCTGCTGCTGCTGCTGATGATGATGATGATGATGATGATGATGATGATGATGATGTAGACGATTAATGTACCGACGTCGATAGTGTGACTTGCCTAATGATACCCACTCGCAGCATTTCCGGCTCTCTTCCTCTGATGCAGATGAATTGAATTGAAATTTTGTGATAAAAAGGATGTGACTAAACACGAAAAACCAGTTTGATATTAAATGAAGATTGCCTAGACGCAAAGTTAAATGACGAAAAACTAAAGTCGGCTTGAATAGAATCAAAATACTTAATAGTCAGCAACAGAATTTAAAATAGAATTCGATGTATTTGAATATGTGAGCATGAATCGACTCATATGGTAATTGTATAATAGGTTGGAAAATATAAAATAAAATAATCGTAGGAAAAAAGTTGATTGAAACAGGACGACGATTGGCCGGTTAGTTCAGAATACTTGAATCGTGGCGGGAAAACACGATGGGACCAACTCAACATTAAATTCAACAGTCGGCGACGGTCAGTTGCCAGGCAGGGGCCAAATGATTCAGGTAAACAGTTGCTAGTGATGCAAAGGCTCAAATAATTGCTATGACTCCAAATTTTCATTTTTGTTCATTCACTATCTATATCTGTGGTATTTGTTTCTCAACAAGGACAATTACGTTGGGAAGAAATGGATATATAATCCGACAGAAACTCGGACCTTTGCATCACCTTCCCATTGTAACGCTTTTATAAGTATTTCCGTCGGAATATATGTCCATTTTCTGATAAAGTATATATATAGATATATAACTGTATATATATATATATATATATATATATATATATATATATATATATATATTTATTATTTGGTCTTGTCAAATATTAGCTGTCCCATCACTTTACTGGTAACCCTGCTTCATTCCACAACGCTCAACTGCTGTAAGGTGGCTCTAAAGGCTTGCCGCTGACCTGCAAGGTCTGAGGCACATGTGACAGACAAAAATCAGACTGCTCACATGATTGATCGAATCTATCTAAGAAATGGCAGTCGTCCACTTTCATATGTCTTTTCAGTCCAGGGCTCTTCCCACACACCTTGCCTCATACTGCATAACTTCTGTTGTCGGAAAGAGGAGGTAAAAGATTATTTAATACAGACTGTTTCTGGAAACACCAAGGCACTCTCCCGAAACAACCTTATCTAATAAAAAAGACATTTATTTGTCTGGAGACCCGACTTACATATATCAGAAAAACGTTCACCTCAAATACAGAGTGATAAAAAAACCCAACTTTTTCTCCATCCATATCTAACAAATCATCTACCCAAACTATTACCGGGAATCTCCGTAATGTTCAGCATTTCTCTCAAAATAATATTTGTTCGCCTAATTCTGACGAACCCCCGGGGTACATGGGTGAAGCATACGAGAGATTTTACACTTTTTGATTAAAAAAAATGTGGTATTCTAACTTTTCAACAACATTTGATGAGATCTACATTCTTCCCCTTCACAGGCTTTTCCTGTTGATTTCTGTGTGATTCAGTGTGATTTATATAGCTTGTCTCCAACACGTTCGTTTTATACGACATTTTTTTAACTCAAGTTCATGAGGAGACCATATCATATTCTTCGTTCAGTCTGACCAGCATCATCTGGAGGTCATGAAGGTTCTCAGCAAAATATAGGATGTTGTCTGCAAATCTTAGGTCGCTTAGGTTTGTACTGTCTACTCTGATTCCAGTTTTTCCCATTCTGGGTTTCTCAAGTTCATCTCAAGACAGAATGTGAAGAGTTTTGTCAAGCTGACTTCTCTTTATATAACCCCTTTCCTGGGGATGGAAGAAGTTGAAGTCCTTATGTAGCATGATAGAGAAACTGCTGTGTTAAAAATATGTTGCAATTCTCTGACATATACTTGGTCTTTGCTTTGGTCAGAAGCACAGATAACCTTGGGAATTTCAAATACCTCTTGAGACGAATACCTTTTTGAAGTCAGCCAATGCTAAACGATAAGAATATTTTTTGTCTAGTGCGTTGATGATTCAGTTGGTGATTTCTTTGGTAATAGTTTATAGATGCAGTAGAGTAGGCCTGTAGTTGTTGATATCTCCCGGATTCCCCTCTGAAATATAAAGGCATTATGATTGCAGTGTTCCAAACTCAAAACTATGAGTTAACTTTGTTTTTGGCATGAGTTGAATAGAACATCTATTTCTTTCAGTGATTACTTGACCACTTTTTTTTTAGTTTGACGATTGTAATTGGATCTTTTTTATGGGTCTTTTTTTTGTTTGTTTGTTTTGCGGTTCCAATTTCCACTGAGTAACCTCTGGAAAATCTTCGAACTGATTGCTAATGATTTATATATTCTGTTAATTCTTCTGTGCCTTTTCTCTTGAAGGAATAATTATCAAAATCGAAGGTCGGAGAACTGGAGAAAGTCGGCCTCTTCATCTATGTAGAATAACGAGTTCCCATGAAATTCCTTAACGCAAAAGAAATCAGACAAATGATCATCATAGGTTGGTGGGCTTTTGGCTGAGCAAATTAACCTTCAAGATAAAGAAAATTCTGTTAGTGCTAAAAAAGGAGGCTATGCATCCTCCCGATCGTTAGTTATGGAGATGAAACTTGGAGACAAACCAAAAGACTGAAACCATGCAAGGTGCAAAAGAGAGAATCAATCTTAAGATGACCTGGGGAGAACACAAGATAGCAGGATATACTAAAGGAAAACAAAAATCAAGGATATCATAAATAGCAATGGGCTGGTCATATTGCGAGAATTGAACACAACCCTCTAGACATTACAATTGGATATATGCGAGTTCCCTGGGAATAGTTCCTTCTCAGGAATATATGCTACGTGGGATAAATTCCCTTTTGAATACTTTCCCGATATGCACAATCTCAACATTTCCTGATCCAGAGGGGACAACTGTCGTTACCAATATTATCTTTGAATTCTTTTCTTCATCTTAATCTTTAGTGATTCTAAGTAACTCTAATTCCTCACTGCTTTTTCATTTTTAGTCTTCATTTCAAAAAAGTCATGTTCTAATGTAGCCAACAGTTTTGATGAAAATGAGCTATTTCATCATGCTTTTTCTTTACTGGTCTCAATTCAGCTGCATAAATAACTTCCTTCTTACGAACCCTTTGATGTCAAGAGCTGCCGACAGGCCTTGCTTAGAGGGACTAAAGATAAGCAAAAACATAAGTTGCCTAGCCAGTAAAATATGGGCCATACTCCACACAGCTACAAAATGACTGATGAAATGTAAGATGCTCACAAGTAGCGATTGGGCAATACTTTACCAGGGACAGAAATACAATAAATCAATTAACCAGTGATAATCTTCCGTTATTCTAGTTTCTCCTCATATGAAAACCAAAGGTTAAAACAAGTTTGATAATAAAAACAATTCATCTTGCTCCTTCTGTGTGTCTTTCACATACTCACTTTATATATATATATATATATATATATATATATATATATATATATATATAATTGATAATTATGTCATTCACAGACAGCTGTTCCGTTGTATTAGTGTGGCTGTAGACTATCCAATATCCCTTCCAGTACCGGGAGAGAGGATCGAAACTTTCGATTTTGGCCTATCCAGAACTGGACAGTCAGTAGGACTGAATTTACCGGTACATTTACACACACATAATTCCCCATTCAACAAAGTACTCCATTCTAGAGTTGGAAGAGCATTGCTATAGTACCTCATAATGGGCAGGTGCCCTACACAAGAATCCTCACCCATGACGAAGGGATATATATCTATATATATATATATATATATATATATATATATATATGTGTGTGTGTGTGTGTGTGTGTGTGTGTGTGTGTATGTATGTATGTATGTATCCTTAAAAAACTTCACAGCTCAAAAAACTCAAGTGATGGAAATACTTCTTCCAAAAATGTTTTTGCGTCAATTTTATCACTTATTCCCCAATGTCTCCCATTGTAATCTATGTAAATTTCTTCAGTATCTTTTTGGTTTTACATATACTTTGTTGTTATATCACGTGTAAACTCTGTCTTACCGTAATCATCAATTGTTCATCATGTAACTGTTTGGGGGATTTTAAAAAAAATTGATATTTTGATATGGCACCCGAGCAATGTTGATCAAACGCTATCTCTCTTCCAGACATGATCTGAATAAATACTTTTTTGTACTCTCTCTGTTTAATATATATATATATATATATATATATATATATATATATATATATATGATTGTGTGAGTGTGTATGTGTTTATGCGTGAGTTTATGTGTTTGTGTTTGTGTAATCATATACGTGTTTGAGTAGGAAAATTGTATATATAAGTATGTATATACTTCGTAAAGATTATTATCCATTGTTTCACACGTGTATTTATTTCTATTATCATTATTCGGACTCTCCTCACCTTGGTTGTTTTTCATACTGTATGAAAAACAACCAAGATGAGGAGAGTGCGAATAATAATAATGAATATAATAATATTATCTCATCTAAAAAATTCAGAGATATACACGTGTATTTATATATATATAAATCTGTAATTACATGCATACATTATATATACTTGTATATATATATATATATATATATATATATATATATATATATATCACTATCATAATCATTACAGTCATGATCATAGGATGTACACTGTTTTCACAGCTCTTCCAATGACGACCATGATTGCAGTAACATCTGCCATCCATCCACAGCAAACCTTTCAATTTCATCACTCAACCTCATGTCTGGAGCCTAAGGCAGACCCAATTGGTTTTCTGAAGAGCAGCAAAAGCAGAAAAAAAGTGAATAGTAACAACAAGAGAAAGAAAAAAGATGGTATAGAGAGTAGATAGAACAGGGACAATGCAGAGTGTCGAGGTTGGAGGGTAGGCCGATAAGACATGGTGGAGGTTGATAGTAATCGCAGTCGTCATGGAATAAGATTTGAAAGGTCTTTCTCCAGCAATCGACTTTGGATAGATGAGGATGATAATGATGATGACAACGATGATGATATTTTTATAAAGAGAGAGAGAGAGAGGGAGAGAGTGAATGGGAGGAAACTGCTTTCAATAGGGGGAAGGCAATGGGGAGAGAAGTGTGAAAATGAAGGTAATATGTCACGAGTCGACCGAAGATGTTCGTTATTGTGATTGGATTGGTTAGCCAACAAATAGGATCCGGTGCCAAAATTCCGCCACAAAATGTCTTCACTGCTGACTTCCGCCAATTTCGACACCGACTTTTCCGCTGGAACCCAATTATTACCTGATGCACGTCATAAAACGGAAGTCTCCTCACTGGGTCGCTTCTATTCCTTCTCTTGAACATAGGTCTACCTCTGTCCCAGTTTTTTCCACACTCTTCTCTCTCTCTCTCTCAGACATGAAGTTTTTCATTTGGAAGGTGAAACATTTGAGTATTTGCCACCATAACAAATAGCCATTTTGATCACTAAATACATTCAATACTTTATTCAATACTTTATTTAAAGGTATACGTCCTTGTTCCTTCTTTATCCTCTTGTACGTCCTTTTCTCTGTTTCCCTACACTATATCTTGATATTGAACCACGGTAGCCATCAAAGATGGCCAAGGGTTCTATCCTTCTATTGTGCGAGTGTTTGTGTGTTTGTGTGTCCCGTTGCTTCTAGTCATACTTTTTTGTTTACAAACTTGAAATATATCCCTTCCGACAATCTATTTTTGATCTCTAGAAAAAAAAACTATTTTAACATTGTTGGGGCCTTACTCAGGGGTAAACGCAAATGATATCATAAATATAAATATATTTTTTTCTTCGGTAGAATATTTTCTACATTCTATATTTCTACTCTGAATTTTGACGCTACGGTCATTCAGTTATTGACTTCAGTCTTCAGTGTATATATCCTTTTTTTCCCTTGCTCTGTCCTCTCTTCAAACCCTAACGCTAAACCAATCACTTCTTTATTTTCCCCTCTATCTAGTATCTTTTAACTGCTTTTCCTACCATCTTCCTGCTTCCATTCCTTTAGACTGTCAAACAAACATGTCACTAAAAAATACCAGCATAGCTTTCTCCAGTTTTCATTTGACTCTGGCTGGCTGCCTGGATAATGATTCTTTGCGCAGACAGGTCACACAATCGAATCCAAAAGGCAGACAATTAAAATGTCTATTTGCCCTGTCTAAAAAGGGCGTTTTTGTGATTTGTCATCCACACAAAAAAGATTTTCAACTTTTACTAAATCGGACCCCCTGTCAGTCCTCTTGCGTTAACGCTTGTTTTTATTTTTTATTTTTTTATTTTTTCAATTTCAACTTTTTAGTGATCAGTACCTGATAAAAAGCTGAGCACAAACTCATTTATTGATCACCCTTTTTTTCCATTTTTTGAATTCATCACATCAATACGACATGCAGCAAGAAACCATGGTCACAAGACAGTTTCTATCAAGTGACTAAGCAGACCTCTTGATATCATTATAGTATTTTTCACAACTTTCTAGGTTTGAAATGAGGAGCTTGAAATACAAATTAAGCAGCAGAATCCGACAAAATTTTTAAAAAGTCGCTTCCAATATCCCAAAAGCTCATCTCTCGTGGAGGACACCTTGACCAATTTGGTCATTGGATAAGCTTGTATCGTCATCAGGGTACTATTTCAGTGTTCATAGCAATTCTCTTAATCTTTTTTGTTTCTTTTTTAGTTTATTAATTTATTTGTCTCATTTCCATTCATGGACAACGTCTATACAGATTCAGCTACAGAATAAGTCGTTATTGTCTAATTTTATCTTAGTCAATGGCGTAAAAAATATTTCTTACCTTACTCAATTTTTTTTCCTTTCCTCTTGAGGACGATACTTTAATGAATTCGATTACTGAATGGGTCGTAGTACTATTTTGGTCTCAATTTACCGCGTAGGAGAAATGACCTATTTCAATTATTCTTTTTTATTCTCCCAGCATCGATTGCTGCCACCGATTGAAGGACATAGTACCAATGGTTGTTTATCCCTGGCAGGCACAAATACCTCAACAAATTTTGGTGATTTGGCTCTTTAGGGCAAAAATCAGCTCCTTTTTTGTACACAGAAGCGAATTTGCACATCTATGGTCTGACTTGCGCTTTTCTTTCATGGACAACAACTTGACCAATCCAGCTATAGGACATTTTTTATTCTTATCAGGGTACTGTTTTGATTTTGATTTTGGCTGGGAGAAATGCCCTGTTTTTTTTTTTGGGGGGGGGTATTTTTTTGCTTTATTTTATTTTATTTTATTTTCCGCTTTATCATTTTAGCAATCAAGTATTTATTTATAGATCCCTCGCCCTGCGACCTCAGTTATCAGCCTCGGTTTCACTGGCTTTTCCACCATCTGAAATCCCCTCGTTAACCTCCTAACCAAGTCTCTTTATTTCATTTGCAGGTTCCTTTTCTTTTCCCCGTGTGCTGTTCAGTCGTTCGCTCTGCACTTAATGGGTCACGGCATCCCCCAGCGTTCAACATGGCGAAATGAACCGACAAATTCGTTACGTTAAGACCGAATTAACTATCGCCTGCTTATACTCCTTACTTCCTATTCGTTTACTGCAGCCTGTGGCCGCCAGCTAAAGCTTTGAGTTCCCCCGAGTAACACTTCGTCTTCTACTGTTCTCAGTAACTGTGGACCTTTTATGGGTGAACGCTCGACAAAGAACCGCAAGCTGAAATGTGGTGGCTGGCGTAGGCGGACGGCACTGCCAACTTTTTCGTCTTTATTAGTTGGCTGTCGAATTAAATGGTTTCTTTTTACTAAGTCGGCGTCGTTGAGGAGCAATGTCAGGGGGGCGGGGATTGGCTGTAAGTTCATTTGGCGCGCTCGGCTTGCACGCATCGTCTGCTTTTATGGATTCCGCTTTCCCGCCGCGGGCAGCAAAGTCTTGCGATTGGCGCGAAATTTACAGTATCAACGCCATTTTCGACTCCATTAAAAACTAATGAATAGACAGTAGTTACAAAGCAGTAATGGTACACATCCACACAAAAAGAGACGTTTCTCGTTTATAAATGGTCAAATGTGTTCCTCGACGGCGATTGGAGTTCAAATCTTGGAAAATTTCAATTATTTTATGTACATAATAGTCTTACATCGAGTGTGACCTATTTGTTCATATAGTTTCCTCAGGAGGTCTACATTGGGCCTCAAGTTTTAATAAAAAATAGATTTGAACAATGTCTTTGATCATAAGCTTCTGCCCAAGAGAGATCAATGATTTGATCTATGTATCATATTTTATTTGAAAACCATCATAAGTAATCACAGTTTGATTATATTTAATTTAAACAACCGGGAGGATTCAACAAATGATATGTGATTGATAGAGATGGATAAGAATAAAGAAAGAAATCAACTGTTTTTCATCACTGTCAGCGCAAACATAGCCTCAGGTAATTTTTTTTGTTTCTATCAACAAGGCTGAAAACTTAACAATCCGTATGCATAAAATTCAGTTACGCTATAAGTCATTGTAAGATGTATATTCACACACGAGTTTCAATAACTTACTATCATCTGAAACCTATTTCTTAAAGTATTAGCACATTGATTTTTCCGAACAGTGCTGCTGCATTGGATTGGATCCTCACTAGGTGCCATGTACTTATGATCATATCCCAGACAGAGCTAAGATTACTAAAACCCAATATAGACATAAATATCGATAACTTTAGGTGTGCACGTATGCATTTGTACCCTTACGTATGCATCAAGATGTGTGCATATGGATTAGTATACAGAGAAAACTATCCGTAAAAAAGCGAGTAATCCTTGACATTTTGGTTCTAAATTACGATAAGAGAAAAATGCCCAGGGTCATCTCTCATGAAGGCTGTTAATGGCTAGATTTCTTTCATTATTTTTTTTCATTTTTGACTAATTTCATATCAAACAATGTTATGTAAGCTCCGAAATTCCCACAAAGGACTAGAGTAGGATTTCGAGAATTACATCTTTGATTCGATGAACGGTATCTTAGCAACAACAGCCAAGTTGTTTGAAGCACACATAAAATCTGTAGCTATAAAGTTAAGCCGAAATGAACGATCTAGCCATAATCAAACATCAAAGGGGGATAACGTTTAGCAATCTTGATGCTTTTGTAATTCAAAACTGAATCATGAAGGATTATGTTTTTGCATATTTTCACACAGACTTTGGAATAATTCTCGCGTTTATCCACAAAAGGAGCGATTGAAATGAATGCCCACATCAATGCAAACGCATTCGATTTCTTACGAGAAAGCATACACAGTCAATATTTGAACCACCGTAGCATCACAATTGGAAGTCATGTAAAAAAATTTCATCGAAGAATGAATCAGGTCAGAATAAATTCTATCTATATTACTCGTGTTTTCCACAAGAGAACATTAAAAACTAACTTTTTAAAAAATAACGTTTAGATTCTTGGTTGTCCTTCAATATTCTTTTTGATAAAGTTTTCATAATGATTTCTTTGAAGGTGTCTAGTGGAGAACTGATGCCCGTTTTCAAGTGCGTAGGCAAAACGGTACAGTCAGGAGCTTGGAACACACAATTACCTAAACAAACACATATGCACACGTATATAAAAAGGGATAGAATCCTCTGTAGCTATCTTTGATGGTTAAGGTTATCCAGCAGAAAAATAGAAAAATTTCACCAATGCTAAGTCAGATTGTCTCGGTAATATCGGACAGTTTGATACCTCCTAGGAGGATAATGTGCAGATCAACAGACGCTCCAGGGACCTAACGACTATCCATGGTTACACAAGCACACAAAAATAGAAGACAGTGTACTCCATTCCCAGTGATATTCATCGGGTAACTTGAAAATCCCTATAAGAGGGTACGTGTATCGGTTGGTAGGGTTTTTCACATATTCTTTCCCTGCTCTTTTGAGTCAGATTTACTTCAAATTTACTCCCCCACTAAATGACCCTTCTTACCTTGAAAATCTTTCACTCAGGACCACGTGATCTGGCATTGATTGTGTTTAATCTTTATAGTGGATGCCTTGTTGTATTTTCGCTTCTTGTTCCCAATAATTTCTGCTTTTCCAGTTCTTTATAATTTCATCCTAGTTTCGTCCTCCAAGAATTTCCTCTCTTTCTCAACAGAGAGCCGTTTTAATCCCATTTTGCAGGTTGAAAGGCATTAAATTCATTTTTGTTTTTTTTTCGTTCTAAGAATTCTCCACGGATCGAAATAATGCCAGTAGGGAAGTGAAAAATCAACGGGAGCGCGAGAACTTCCTTGCACAAATTGTAACACTTTCAAATGACATGGGGCACTGCATCAACCTGCAGTCCATTGTTCTGGATGCACTACATATTTCAACCTGTTGACATGCCTGCAGAGAAATAAAGAAGCAATTCTTTCTTGTTTGGCTGGATTCATCCTTTTCTGAAAAGCAAAGGGTGAAAGTCTCGCACATCATTGCTTGAAGATGAGATTTATTTGTATATTACTTCATTAAAATTTCGTTTGCTTTCAATTTGATTTATCAAAATTATACTTATCTATTCGTCATTTTTTTTAGCGATAAATTATATCAAAAATATGATGAGGTCTTCATCTATGCGTCATTAAAAAAATATAAAGTATCTTGCTATATGTCATTCTAAAAATATAAGATGTTTAGCTGTATTTCATTTAAGAAATGAGATGAGGTGCTTAGCTATATGTCATTCAAAAGATATCATGAAGTGTCGAGCTACGTGTCATACAATAAGATGCTTAGCGATGTGTCATTTTGATAAATCAATGTATTTAGTTATATATCATTGAGAAATGATGAAATGTTTAAGTATGACATTTTTAAAATACAATGAAGTGTCCATATATATATATATAAATATATATATATATATATATATATATATATATATATATATATATATATATATATATATATATATATATATAATACGATGAAACGCTTAGCTGTACGTGATTTTAAAAATATGACGAGTTGTTTAGCTAACGGCCATTTAAAAAATGAGTCATTTTTTAAAAATATGATGATGTGTCCAATTATATTCTATTGAATATGATAAGTTGTTTAACTAAATTTTATCTTGAAATTACGATAAGATGTTTAGCTATTATTCATTTTATCATAACTGCGATGTTGTAATTAGTAAGTCATTTTAAAAATACGATGAGCTGTTCGGCTATTGTTTAGAGGTAATCCTTCAATGATTTGGCATTTTTATCAATCCAAGCACTCCTTTGTCCCAGATGTGCTGGATTAGTGAAGGTCTTTTTTAAAAATTGCTAATTGTTTGATTAAGCGTCTCCTCCCTTTACTCCTAACGTTTTCTCCTACTTATTATCTCATTTTGATTGATACCTTACATTCTTGTAAGATCATCTACGTTCAGCAATGTCTAGACAAGTCATTACGTTGATGGATGACCGTCTGGAAATACCAAAACGATACTCAGTGCTTCTGTGCTAAAGAGTACGATTGAGGGTAAGTTGCTTTTGAACCATCAGAGACTGTGACCATCGTTATCCGAAAGGAAAAAAAACAATATGGGAAAGGAGCCTTCGGGTCACTTTGGGGTCACCTTCGATGACAGTCAACTGTTCATTTCATTAGAGTTAACTTCGTTTTCCTTCCACCAAAAACGATGAGACATACACTTGAAACGACGAAATACATAGAAACAAATGTCGATTTTCATGGTTGTTCCATGTGAAACAAAAACAAAAATGATGTGTCAGATTTCTTTGATATGATCCTCCCCTATATATGTATACATATATATATATATATATATATATATATATATATATATATATATATATATATATATATATATATATATATATATATATAAGTAAGAAAAGTGATTAAAAAGAAAGAATCAATTAAAACTGGGTCCATCGTAACACTTTATATATATTTATAAATAATCAATGAATTTCTTACAAATTATGTAATTCAATTTCGGATTTATTAGGACCCACTCTGCATGTTGAATAATGTTTGCTTCTATCACTCACTTTAAATGCCAGGTATTAACAAATATAAGTGCTTGCTTTTTTTTTATAGATACGTAATCTTTTAGTGTACGCCGTTGGACATATACCTTCCTTACATTCGACAGACATCTCTATCATTGGCCTAGCAGAGCTAGTATTTACTGAATTTGTCTCGCTCAACACACCATCTTACTTCTTGTTAGTCACAATTCTGCATATGATAAGTCAGGTCCAGCGGTTGTATCACATCTGTATAACATGTCCAGCTCATGAGATTGTTAATGATTTTTATATTATCTCTGACCCCAGGCTTTTCTCTGATTTACTGTGCTATTTTATGATCTCTCCATGTGCAATTTAGTATGATTCTGCATACTGAATAGTTTTCAGTTTGAGGGTTAATCTTTTGGTTAGGTTCGATGTTTCTGCTCCACAAATGACTATCTGGGTGATGCACTGGTCGTAGACCCTTCTTTTTAGGACTAAAATTTTCTTTTTTCTTGAAAGTTAAGCTTGCTCTGCCACACGCTTGCCAACCTAGAGTGATTCCCCGCTTGCTTTCTTCTTCTTTCGTGAAAAAGTTTCAATGATCATCTTACGTACAAAATAGATGTTTAAATAGAGTTTGGCCCTGCTTCAACAAGGCATGTTTATCATTCTTGTTCCGCTATTTTATTGATTTTCTTAAAAAAAATTTATAACTTTCATTTTCTACGATTTTTTTTATTTCGATTACGCTTTTACATGATTGTTTGGAATAGGTGAATGCCGATTATTGGGCATGGGAGATAATCCAGAGATGCCATAGTTGCTACTACTTACAGAGCAAACTTGTAAGTTTGCCATTTTTGAACGGCTAAAATTGGATAACTTTTACAGGAAAAAAATGGCTTTCCTCCTTCATATAATCAGCCTTTTACAGCCCGTCATAGGACATCCCAAGTATATACCAGACATTTCAATCATATGCGTCGCAGAGGCAATTTGGTCTGGATTTTGTTCTAGTTTATCTTATCTTATATGCTGCCAGCTTCGGTTTTTCTTGGGTTCCGCGTTGTGAGTTATAACGTTCAGTGAGTGTGGGACTATTTTTCCCCATAGTATGTATTGTGCTCACGCCCCGAAAATAGTTCCTGGTTCTGTACTTGATCTAATTTTCTGCAGACTGTTTTACCTCCCAATTGGAATTCATTGAGAACTTTTAGATGTATTGTATGGAAATACATAGCAGAATACATAAACGTGCATGAAAAAGAAATGAAAAATATTTCTCAGTCTAAAAAAGATCCTGGTTCAGTCTCAATATTTAACCAGTTCCGTCTTACCCCAGGGGCGTAACATCCCAAGAAATTTAATTGAAAAATCCTTGAAAAATTTATTGCTTTATACCGGTATATGATTATGAAGCAGGGGGTGACGTGGGCGATCGATCCAGAAATTTAATAAATTCTTCGCAGCCCGTTGCCCACCATCAACAAGATTCTATTAAAATTCATTGAGAACCCCAAGAGATAATGTATAGCGAGTAGATATTGGTAATATGCAAGGAATGACCACATTCAAAGGTCCATCCCTGATTTCAATTACCGAGTCTTGATTAGTTTAAAGATTAATTGTCAAGCTCTTTATATTTATCTTGAATTCTCACTGAATTACAAACAGCCATCAATAGTATTTTAAAAAAAACCTCTTGAGACTTGGATATTTAAAAAAAACAGCAATTGACAGTATCAGCGATAAGCAAATGAAAATAAAAAATAACAAGTTTGGCTGCAGCAGGGTCAAACTTCACTGTCACTTCTCCTCCGACTGACGGCAAAGTTTTTTATCGTCTATACAATAGAAAGTTACGGATAATAATTCTGTTGTATAAATGCATTTACTTTTTAGGATATAAGCCCTTACTTATTTGTGAGATACATTTTAGTAAATGTAAGTCTTGCCAGTCTCTTATTTCTATTGTTGGTTTGATAAAAAAACAAAGGTAACTCCAGATCGGCCTGGAGTTTGCCAAAAAATCAGAGTTTTTTGTTTTTATTTCAAGAAAGAAAAACGACACCGCTTTCTTGAGTTGAACAATTTCGCACGAGGTTTAGTCAACCGAAAGGAGAAAGAATACTAGGAAGCTACTTCAAAACTTGACACAAAGAAAAACCTTTTTTTCACAATTATTTTCTATCTTCTTTTTTCTTTTTTTTTTTCTTTTTTCCTCTGAAGCTTTTTAGCTGTTGTTCGATTTATAGAGACGGATTGAGCCGAAACCGACAGATGTCATTTCACTTATATATTTATGTGTTCCGGAATAGCCAAGACCAAGGGGTCGTTATACTTGATATACAAAGTTTTGTTGTTCCCCAATAGGTATTCTATCGATCTTCCATTGTGAAAAAGAGTATTTTATGTGCAACGAGCTAACATATAAAAACTAAAATCAATTATCGTTTAAACAAAATATTTTATACTAGCATACACCCTTTAAAAGTGACGAGGTTATACATGTATTGGTCGTCACTGTAGAAACCAAAGCTATTTATGGGGTTATTTCATTTGATAATCCAAGTTTCTGAGTTTTAACGGGTTTTTCTCAAGTCTGAACTCAACTCAATTTAATGTGTTTTCTGTCATAAAGTCTTAATTTCTGACTTGAAGTTTCTTGCTATGTCATCATATGAGAACTGAACGTTGAGATGCACGTGCACAAAGAAAGCAGAGAAGAAATTTGCATTTATGCTTATTACATATATGGATATTAAGCCGATTTCGGTTCAGAATAACATTTTCAGCGAGGGTGACAGTAACAGCACACGTATGTGAGATAAGTGATGGATCAATGAAACTAATGAAGCTCAAGCTTCAAGACCACTAATCCTGATGGGGACCCAGAAGCAATTTCTTTTTAAAAGGATGAATATTTCGATGGATCAAGCACAGAGATAAGTGGTCAGTTGCGGGGCAAAATGGTATCTAAGCGTACGTACCTCTTCGGGGTAGCACCGTACTGTTTATGGGCACCAGGGTGCTCGTGAGATTCGTCCTATGTTCAACATGATTTCACCTGTATACCCCTTACAAATACCTTAGCTGCTTTGCCATATAGTTTCTATATGGTAAACTACAGTAACTAAAAAATGAACATAATATACATTTTTTTAGCCTATATGCTGAAACATATTGAAGATAATGATGAAAATCAAAAAGTTCTCGTTAATCAGATATTTTTTCATTCCTTCAACATTATTTAATGATTTAAGATTTACATTAATTTCCTGTTAATCAAAAATTTTCAAAGCGAAAATTTTATTGTCTGCATGGCCTTTTTTATTTCTTAAACACGAAAGAAGACAAAGGGAGGTTCCCATTACACTTTAAGCATCTAGGCCAAAAATGTAGGTCCACCAGTGGTATGTGATTTCTCATTTTCATTTCTGGACAATCCAGATATCTTTATTTGAATATAAAGATACCTTGGTGTGGGTTTTAAAAGATCAGTCATCATATCTGCCTTGCAAGTCATTACTGCTGCACTGAAGTTAATTCTCAGGAAGTGCCTCACATTTCTGACTTTGCGCTGTCCCATTCTGAGCCTAAAACAACGTTTCGTCTTCCTGATTTTCCCAGTTTCAACTAATGTGTTGCTCTCTATACCATTTGAACGTCGATTAAATCAATTTCCTAACAGCGTCCTCGTCTCTTTGTAAGAAGGCCTCACGACTTTCATCAGATTTACTTGGAACTTTGTTGAAAGGTGTCCTTCGATAACATGCATCTTACTTAGAAAAATTTTCCAACTCAAGATTACGTGATTTACAAACTTTATACTTAGAAATCAATCTCCTCTGCTGTTTAAAGTAAGATTGAAACTTGATAGAAAGGTATTTCTCGATAATCAGCTTAGTACCTGACAGCATTTTCTAGTAAAGACCATGTGATTTGGCAATAAAAGCGTTTAAACTTTATAGAGGTTGCCTCATTGAACTTTTGGATCTTGTTTTTTTCTTTATAAACACATTATTTTTTAATTAGTTCAACCCATGGAATGCATATAAATGAAAGTTCAGTCAATGAACGTTTACGGTTTGACTTCTCATCAGTTACACGGGAAGATGAAAAAAACATCTGAAAGTCTCTTTCCTACTTGAAATTGCGAGTGACTTTTCCTTTCGTGTTTCTCTTTTTATTTGTCCATAACTTTGAGTGGAAATGCTCATTGTTTAAGGAAAAGGAAAATCTGCCCGACTTATTTCACGCCTAGTCATCTGATCAAAGTTACTGGAGCATTGAAAACACGGCAACTGAGTTGCCGCTGTCGTTGTCTATGGGTTAAAACTAAGGTTGTTTTGTTCCACAAGAGATATACATAAAAAAAATTGCGAAAAAGCAAAATTGAAAATCAAAACAAAGACATTGATGAATAAATAAAAAATACTTTGGGAAAAAATTATCTTTTCTATACATTTTCTTATCGTTTCAACCAATTATACAAAAAAAACACAGAGTGCACTTAGCGTAAATAAAAATACATTTTTTGTTCAAAAATGAACGCATATAGGGTTTTTTTAATCAAATATAAACACAGAGAACTAAGTCCAACCCAGACGCACACACACGGTAGGTTATAGTTCAAGAGCTTGAAAAAATGAGATTTTGCCCAAAAAGGAAAATTTCCCAATGAGGACTATTTCTCCAGATGACAGATACACTTTTAGACGATTTCTTTTGTAGACATTTGGCCCCTTCATTCTTAGATGAAGTTATATGTCCAAAGATCATTATATATATATATATATATATATATATATATATATATATAATAAACGCTCCCTTCTTTAGGGTCGGGCACTGTTAATTAGGGTAACAGTCTATTATTGCTATAATGCAATGCTCTTTCAACTCTGGAATTAAGCACTTTGGTCGATAGGGGATTGTGCGTAAGTAACTATATCACTTTATTCAGTCATACCGACTGTCCCGCTCCGTGTAGTTAGCCTCTAGGACTGAATCAATTTTTTTGTTCCTACCTGTACCGGAAGGGATGTTGGTCAGTGTATAGCCAACAAAGCAGATGTCTGTGGATAACGGAATTATTAATTATTGACATATATATATATATATATATATATATATATATATATATATATATATGTGTGTGTGTGTGTGTGTGTGTGTGTGTACATAATTTCCTGTTTTATTATATTTACTATACAAACGTTGCTGTAATCCTATTCAATCAGACTAGAAGTAAGATATGAAGTTCGACCATGTTGTAGCCAGATTCATTATATTTTCATTTTTAGATGCTTGTGGGCAAAATTATGAATCGCTATTTTTTCTGGGTCTCCGCAGATTTGTAAATTACCATTACATGACGGCTGGTTATTTAATTGGAATTTAAGCTTAACATAAACAGCTTGACAATATGATTCAAAACATCAAGATTCAAAGATCAGATTTAGGGGTAGATTCACATGATATTTTTCGGAAGGGTGGACAAAATTTGCCCATGGGTCCTTGCACAGTTACCTCCCTAACAATGACGATTGTAGTGGATTCAATTTCTGAGTCTTTTCTACTTACACAATTTTATTCGAACGTGACTAAATTTCATCATCATTTTCATAATATCCTTTTTTTCTCCCTTGTGCATAGATTTATACATAATCAATTTTGAATCATGGCTAAAACCCTAAATTAAGTCATTTCTGAAGTGTTTAAGGCATTCATATTTGTGAACATCCTGAAAATATGTAGAGAAAATTAGGAATGACCGAAAACTCACACAGAGAAATCATCAGGATCTTTCTAATCTACATAAAGTTAGCTAATAAATATATTGAAAATAGTGATAGATCTTAAGAAAAAAATAATTTTACCTGTGTTCATCCGAAGAATAACTTATTTCAGTTTTAAAAATGTATAAATTGCTGTGTAAATTAAATCATTCATCTTTCATGTTTCATTCATCATTCATTTATCCTTCAAATTTCATTCAGCTCTAGAATAGATTTATCTACCTCTGGGTAAATCATTCGCCATTTTGAGAAGCACTGATCTAATCGGCCGTTTCTTGATGCTAAAAGACATTTGATCAGTTGTATTTGTTCAATAATATCATTACTTACAAGGCTGTTGTCGGAGAAGTATTTCCTATCTTCTCGTTTACACCATCTATCAGATATACACATTTATATAAATGCAAATGCAAGCAGATACATGCTCAATTGTGTGTACACAGGAACAGTTTGATTTATGAGTTCAAGCAAATACATCTTCCTGCATATCAATATATACATATACACTAGCTTAACAGACATTAGTTCATACAAGTCTATTAGAATCCTTATGACAGGCATTATTACTGATTTGAACAGATGGTAGATGAGGGAACAAATATATATTAAAGACAAAGACAGAAAATCAGAATTGAAATTGGAGATTCGAAAAAAATAGACTACTACATCTTCCTACGTCAACAAATCTCTGGGAAACCTTCAGAAGAAGAAATCAAGCACAGATTTATTCTAGGTTAGCAGTCTATGGTGGAGAAAGCTTCACCTTCAAAGACGATAAAATACCATTATCTTGAAAAGGATATACAACCAGTACATCCTCTCGATAGTTATTTATGGGGCTGAAAAATTTGGCTTAACTAAAAGATTGACCCTCAAACTAAAAACCATACAGCGTGCACAGGAGTGAATCATGCTCAGCATCACATTAAGAGATTACACTACAGCACAGTATTTTAGAGAAAAATAGGAGTCAGAAATATCATTGAATCTCTTGAAAAACTAAAATGTCAAACAATCAATGGACATCACGACTCACAACATGGGTCCCAAGAGATCATATGCAAAATTGTGAAAAGAAAAGATGACGCGACGAACTAGACAAATTCAGATGGTACACAATAGAGACGTCTGGTGAAATTTGGTGAAAAATCTTTATCCAACAACAGATGCTAAGAGGATGATCATGATCATGATGATATTGTGGATGTCCAAATAGATATGGAGATGTTAATAACTGTCATTAGCCGTCAATTTGAAAAAAACGGCTTCAAGTAGCCAGAAGACGTCTTAACATTAACGGTTGTAAGCTTCAAAGAACAGAGGATGAATAACTCGATTATATCGTAACGAGGCTCCCATACATGCAGAATTCATCCTACCTTGTTGACAAAATATCAGTCTAAGTTACTTGGATAATGGGCATCGATGCATTCCTTTAATCCTCGATTATTAAAACACAGTTGTTATCCAATTACAGTAGTTAATTTGTAATCAAAGGCAAAACATAGGATGAGAATACTTAAATATATTAAGATGTTGCAAATATTTCGGATTGAATTTTCAAAATTCTTAATCGAAAAATTTTCAAAGCGAATATTCATTTCTTTTGACATACAATAAATCTGCAATACAGGGTTTTGCCGAAAGTAATTATCTATTTTGAGAAATGATTGGAAACAAAATAACACGGATCAAAGAAAAAATATATATAATATACAATCAATCCGACAGGATTAATTTAGTTGACAATAAGGGAACCAAACCATGATAGTATGTGAATCAAATTTTCTTCCACTAATATGTTCTCACCTTTCAGTCACATTGAAATGGTGAGTAAAATATTCAGATGAGACGTTATCACAAATCGTGAACGGCAAACAGTAAGTAATTTGAAATTCGAAGAAACTGTGAAGCATGATTGGATTCATATATATCATCATCAGCAGCAGCAGCAGCAGCAGCAGCAGCGGCAGCAGCAGCATCCTCTTAGTGTACGTTGGTGGACACAGACCATCCCCAAGACTTGCCAGACCTCTCTATCGTCGGTGTCGCGGAGCCAGTACTTTCTGAATTTATTTAGCCGGTCAAGCTATCTAACTTCCTGTTGGCCACTGATTCGCAAATGATTTCAAGGGATCCACGTTGTGAGTCGTGGTTCATAGCAGGTTGTCTGGCATTTTTGCAATCCGTCAAGCCCATTGCAATTTGAGATTTATATTATTTGAAGACCCTTGTATCTTCTCTGATGTACGGTGCCGTCTCATGATCTCTTTATGTGAGGCATAGCATGATTCTGTCATGTACACTTTGCATTTGATAAAAAAAGAGTAAGGTGCGTGAACATAGTTTATAGAGAATTTCAGAAATATTTGTTAATAAGATGAGTTTTTGCTCACGTGTTATGATATCACGTGAAATTATCTACTTGGAAAAATATTTTTCAATATCATTTCATTTAAAATTACTCCTTTGACAAAGTCCATAGGCGATTCCTGTTGGTATGATTAATTTGATTCAAGTACAACTGTCTTCCTCACGATTAGCTACTACCTCCTTTATTTTAATCATATGCGTCTTCAGATTCTGAAAACATTCCTGAGAAAAATACCCTGCATAAATCATGAGTCACATGAATAAAAGTATACTACTGCATGACGTTAGCTTAACTCACGAACACCATAAATCTGAAACTTTGATTTTTTTTCTCCTTTTTACCAACCACTTGAAACAATGGACTATTCAACTTATGTTTGTTCTTTCAATCATCTCATTGAAATTCAAATGTATCCTTGATTTTTTCTTTCTCGGATGATAGCATCTTTTTAAAAGAACAAGCATGTATCATCCAGGGTTCTTTCCCAATGATTACGACTTTGACTTATATAGATACATCCCCTGCATCTTTAGAATTGTTAGAGGATTGCTGAAAGCGCTATACCATGATTAAATGAACTGTTCTCGTACTCACTATATATTCTGCAACGTTCAGACAACGAAAACACTTACTAGAAAGCAGTTTTAAAAATTACTTGCTTATGGCTTTCTACCAATTATTTATGAATGACGAAAATTCAAGCTATTGTAGAGAAAGAAAATAACTGATATTTCTCGCCATCTGTTGAGGTTAATGGGTCGTACACGTGTATCCCTCGATTTCCAGGAGTGTGCTTTATGTCGCTATTTTGATTTTACGAAAGGGACAAAAAGTGAAATACCGTTCATTTTTTTTTTGTTTTGGAGCTAGCTGTTTTAGAGGCAGCGTTTACCCTCTTCCTCTCGCTCCTACATCCCAGTGTTCATAACGTATGTCGCCCAAATATCTGCTGAATCTGCCAAAAATATCATCATCTTCGAGCTTAGGAACATTATGTTTACCTTATGGTTAATGTGATTACTTCTTCGTTTCACGCCCAAATGACTTACAAACGCTCTTTATACAAATGCTTTGCTTGCAGATGACGAATAAAAACCAAACATAGGCATACACACACACACAAACACACACACACACACACTCACACACACACACACACACACACACATATATATATATATATATATATATATATATATATATATATATATATATATATATATATATTCTAATGTCTGTATGTGCGTGTGTACATGTTTTGAGGAGGGTTGTTTGTGGGTGTGTTGTGATGATAATCTTGAGGTCGATATTTTCGTTTAAGGATCAATTCGACCTCCCCCACCTCATTCGAGGGTTAAAAAAGTTAAGAAAAAAAATATGTTAATTTTTTTTTGTTTCTATCCTTTTGCTAGAGATTCATTCCGACCCAATCAAGTTAATTAAGGCCTTTTTTGTTCGCCTTCATTGTTTCTGATTTGATTATCTGTTCTTTAAAAAAAACATAGAAAATAGGTTATCGTAGACGAAACACTGTTTCTTTCATAAGATTAGAAAATCCTGTATATTTTCAATCATATCCCTGTCTTGGGAGTCGCAGTGTCCAAAAAAGTGGAATCCAATCAAGGAGATAAGTTTGGAACTGCAGAAAAACGAACATGCTACGTGTGAAGGGCATAATGGGTTACTTTATAAAGATTGAAAAGGATACATACCTTACCAAGTATCACCCTGTAATACACAGTAAATGACTATTGTATTATAAAACGTTTATGAACATTGACCAAGAAGAAAAAAAAAAAGAAGAAGAAGAAGAAGAAGAAGAAGAAGAAGAAGAATAGCAGCAACATCAACAATAAAACAAGAGGAAACAACAACAAAAACAAGAAAAAAGAAAAGAAGAAAGAAGAGAAAGACAAAAAAAAGAAAAAAGAACGAAATCACAACAACAGCAACTATAGTAAAATAAGAAAAAAACAAAAAAAAGGAGAAAAAGCAAGGAGAAAATGATGAAGCATTGTTTTATGTCTTGGGAAACATTCCTTTTCCAATAATGGTGGATATCAATGACACACATCGGAGAGCATACAGTTAAAATTACAAATCAAAATTCAACTGATACAACACATCAGGCTGCAGACCTATCGATCCGAACTCCTAAGCAAAACTTCACATTTACACAGTAAAATATTTGCATAAACATACATCTAAAAAAGCATTCACTGATAGTTAAGTTCATACATGCACGCATACAGTTAGAGAAAAAAGTACCCGGTAGATTCCAAAAAAATTAATTTCAACATCCTAATACATTTTCAAAATTGGAGGGAATTGAGAACATAGATTTTTTATTTTCTACCCAACTTTCCATTGTTCAATCATGTTTGAAAATATTTTTGATTTTTTGATTCCTAGTCTTCAATCTTCAGTGTAAATTCAGTCATGATGTATGAGGATGTTATGATGAATTTTTGGAATGTATAGTATATTTTTGCACTGACTGTACACAGAAACCTACGCAGCCATAAATATCTCAACCCACAGACACAAATCCCCACATAAACAATAACACACATAAACGCACACAAACACATGTATTTATATATATATAACAATTTACATATGTGTGTATGCTTGTGTACGGGTGCGTGCATGTGTATTTGTATGCGTCTGTGTATGGTTTAGGGATGCGTAAGAAAATGTCTGTTATTTCGCACCATCAATTCATTGTTGTAGAATGCCATCTGCGTTCATTCTCACCTTTGTGTTTTTTCTCTGAGTTTTCAGCTATTTCAATTAAGGCCCTGTTTGGGAATTGAAGAGAGAAATCTCCTTCATTCTCTCAAAGGAGAAAAAAATAAAGGTTCTTGTTCTGTTTTTTTAGAAAAAAGTAGAAGCAAAATTACTGTAGAACGGGAAAGTAACAAGATGTGGGGAAGTGTATAACCGAAGAGAGGTGAGATGATAACATATATATATATATATATATATATATATATATATATATATATATGTGTGTGTGTGTGTATGTATACATATATACTTATATATATATGAGTATACATAAATATATGTGTGTGTGTATATATATATATATTTATATATATATATGTGTGCGTGTCTATATATATATATATATATATATATATATATATATATAAATATATATGTATGTATGTATATATATAAAGTATGTTTGTATCCTCATCACTCGAGAATTACACATCTGAAACAGAAAATAGATGTAGTCAAATTCAGCACATCTCAGCTTATGTTCAGCGTGAATTTTTTGATCAAATTCAAAGACAAAATTTATTTTAATACATTTTCTTGAGTTCTAAGCCTTCATTTGTGTCTGAAATTTGCTGACAGCCTGTAACTGGCACTTGGTCAGTATTTGGAATAAGTACTTCTCCCCACAGAGATTTGAGAGGTGGTCATTTTTGTTATCTGCTGTAGAGTGGCAATGCGCTGACGTCATTAACTATCGTCTGGCTTCATTTGCAAAAATCTTACCAGTGATTTACATAAAGGATAATTTTGATAAGCTTTTTTTTCGACTATTTATTTTATTATCTCGTCTGAAATTTTGCACTGCTTGTAAGTTTAGAACAATGTATGTTTATGCTGAATTTATCCTTTAGTGTGTGGCTGTATCGAAAATTCAGATTTTTTTTGTGATCATTGTCCAACAAAAGACAAGAGAAGTAACTTATTCATCGTTCAACACTTTCTTCCAGTTTTTTTCTCTGTTTGGGTTTCTCCAACAGATTATGCTGTCAAAATACGTTGGTTGTATGACAATTACTTTTGACTGGCTATACAGCCTCTGTTTATTTTTGAAGATATTCAAAAACCACGAATAAAGTGAATACTCAGGAAAGGAGAAAATTCATACTTTTGTTTCATGATGGAAAATTAATATAATAATAATTATGAGCAGAATATAATAAAGCGAAAATGTTCAAAACCATAGGGAAATTCAGTCATGGGTGAATGGAATTTATCAATGGTGACTTAAAGTCGAATGATTCTGAAATAATCTGAGACAGCAGTTTCAAAACTGTGACCTGCAGACCATTGCCGGTTTGTCAAATAATGCTCTGTGACAATGTTTTTTTCCCAGTTTTCTAGCATTGCGAATGTTGAGGCAAGAATATATCATCCATTGCACAGCTATCAAAAAAAAAACAACATAATAATTGTGGAGACCTGTACCATATCTTAGAACTCGAAAGAATTTTATCCATTTCAAATTAATATGAGTTTTAAAGATCAAACACTGATTTTCATTGTAGATAATTGATTAGTCTAAAACTTCAAAACTGAAAGTTGAAGTCCACCATGATATTCCATTTATTGAAGGGCTCTCCGAGTTTTCAAGGTTCCTAAATCACTGTGCTAGGAAGTACTGCCATAAGGAACAGTTGATGGATTTTCTAATGAAAATAAGCTTGGATTGTAGTGATTCAATACGTTTTGAAATTTAAAGGACGGATATATTCGAACGTTTACAAGATGTTTTTTCTAAAATATCACTGAATTTCAATGGGATTTTTGTACAATTGAACTACTTCTTGGTGTTTGTGTTGCTAATTATAATGTTACATTTGGATTGTATCTTTATTTTACCCTTGTTAAGGCCAGGATTTCCATCACGTGTCTACACTGCGTTGTGGAAGTAACGTCAAGCTGAACTTCGCTCTTTTTTCACTAATACATCAAGTCGACATGTTGATGTATGTTGCATCTTTGATATCTTTTTCTCAGTTTCCCAACGGACTGAATAAGGTCACAGAATGGATCAACTGAACCGTCATATTAACGACACAAACAACAAGAACAAGGAAAATCGTCTGGAAAACTCTTTGAATGTTGATGACCCTCATCAAAACTATAAACACTATCTTCACTGGACTTGTTTTAGTCCGTGTAATTTTTTTCTTTTGTTCCTAATTCTTGAAATGTTTTTATCCGATTTTTCCCTACTATAAATCATTGATGCTGAAACTGTATAGCATGGGTAAAAATTAATTGATTACATGCGGCTTCAGATAATTGTCGCTTAATTAAGCCCAATGGCCCCCTTTCCCCCATTAAACACAACACTAATCTTTGACGTCCGGATCTGTAAAGTTTGTCTGACATTTTCCAGTCAGGATCCTTCCGGATATGATGTGTTCAATGGGGGACCACGCCCTAATCTACCTCCCAGCGTCAAATTTCAAAATGATTAATTAAAGAAATCTGATAAATTTGTAAGATCTTTGAAGTGAATTTCGGTTGAGATTTTCTTTTATACTTTCATAGGTCATGTACAGTTCCCTCATTCTTTCCCGGTGGATGCATTTTGAAGGTAAACTAGATGTCTATACCCCTCAAATAACTTTGAATATGCCTGCTTTGCCGGCAATTTAGAAATCTGCATCGATAATAATCCTTAATAATGCCCCGTTTCCCTTTTGAAGAAATTACTTTTTTTGTAAAGAACCAGTTTTGTTTGGATCGTTGAATACAATATTTTATACCAATTTACTAACTTAATACTAAAATGACTAAAATTAGCCTCCCTTTTAGTTTTATCTAATATTTCACTCTTCTTGGATAGAGAGCTTCATCCAGGTTAACTTGTGGAATTCATATTTTTATCTTTCAAAGAGTTTCTGTCGTGTTCAATGATATGTTTGATGTAATTAGACGCTTTTACGGGGATTTAAAAAATCCAAGTATGAACTCCGATGAAGGTACCCGTCCATGGGGAGCAAAATTTATACAAAACACAGATGGAGGTTAGTTTCAGTCATTTTATTGTTGATATCATTTAATATCGAAGAGTATCTGTAAGTGCAAGACACATCAGACATTAATGTTATTATCTGAAGTCACCGTTCAACAAAGGCTTTGTTTGGGGTTTTGAATTGGCATTAATAAAACATTTGCCAAAGTTTTCAATGTTTGGGCCAAGCCTGGTGGCGAAATTCCTTTAATTACCCATCACTTTAATCTTGGCTCTCTAAAGATGACTTGTTAGTGAATAAGTCTGCAATTTGAGAACCTAATTGAAATATTGCAAACGTGTCGGTCTTTTATCTATTTTATGGTTTTCAGGAACACAGATGATCGTAAATTGAACCGACGTGACGATTTCAGTTTCAGTGTAAGTTTGTGGACATACGTTGTAATTTATACCAATGTGTCAAGAGCAATAGTTAACAAGGCTGAATAAGAAGAATGTGTCAGGTTTCACGGTTCCGGTAAACCCTAGGATGAAATTGAAAGAAGGTGAATAATTAGATAAGTATTTGAACTGGTCAGGGACCTTGAGAAATCATGGGAGAGAATGGGTGACGGTAGTGCCAATAGTAGGTGGAACTGTTGCAGCGGCACGGAAGAACCGAGCGAAGAGATTAGTGGAACTAGGAAACAATGCAAATGACAGTACTATTGGAATGGTCTAAAATACTGAAGAGGGTCCTGGGGACTTGATGTCTCTTAATATCAAGTGAAAACCTCTGGTCACTAATGGCTGGAGTGATATTAGTGAGAGCAGCAATGATAATGGTAAAAGTTATGATAATAGTTTTAAGGGAGGCGTTACTGCCATTTAATGGAGGCAGAGATGATTAGAGTTGTTACAAAATATTGCGATGATGTTAATGGTGGTGAATAGTATGTGCCATTCGGAGTGCTTTAAAGAGCACAGTATAAGTGGTGATTGTGATTATGTTGTTGGTAATGGTGACGGTAATGGTAGTGAGTAAAATGGTAATTTAGCAGTGGCCAATCAACCAGACTCCTCCGACATGTCATGGGCCAGCTTGTCAGGGCATGGCCCAACAGTACCCATGGTTTGCACATTGAAAATTAAACTGATCGTTCCTAATGGGTCCTCGGTCCCAAAAGGCCCAGCCATATCATTTACCATGGCTGGGACTTATGTGCTCCAAAGGTGACTACCCAAACTCTCAACAGAAAAAAAATGTTCCTACAAAGTCACCGGTCAACCAGCAACCATCAAAAAAAGGGTGTACAACAAATGCATCCCCCCAATCGTCTCTTATGGAATTGGAACATGGAACTTAACCGACCCGCAAATTGAGAACCAGGCAACATGCACATGGAAGGATTATGCTCTACCTCACTTGGAGAGACCACTATACTACACAATACATCCGAGAGAAGCCAGAAGTCAGAGATACCATAGAATCCATTGGAAATATTAAATGGCAGTGGGCTGGCCATGTTGAAAGAATGGCAGAAAAACTGATGGACATCGTTACTCACGACATGAATCCCTAGATATCATACGTGCAACCGTGTGCCGGCAGAGTATTCAATGGAGAGACAATCACGACGGATTCAGAAAGTACTGGCTCCGCACCGCCCACGATAGAAAAGTGTGGCAAATCCGTAGGAAAGTCTATGACCAACGACGGACGTTAAAAGACTAATGTTCATGATGATGATGATGATGATGATGATGATGATGATGATGATGATGATAATGACCATACTAATTATGCTATTATAGTGGTGACCGTAACAGCACTGATAATGAATAATGGTGGTGGTAGTGGTGATGGTGGTTGTGTTGATGATAATGGAGTTGTGGGTTTTGTTTTTCCCCTCACATGTAAAGTCTAAATCAAGGGAGATTCTATTTTAGTTTAGGGGTCAAAGTTGAGGGGTTTCCACTATTAAGAGTCAAAATCAAAGGGACATTTTTAAACTTCCAGGAGTCAAAATTATGGTAAGTTATTTTCCCGACTTTCAATTGATAATTATGAAGAGGATTTATTATTTCACTTTTCATTTATACTGAGTTGGGAATGATTAATCAAAAGATAGGGAGAATATACTCTTCACATTTTGGGAAAATAAGATATTTCTCTTTTTATTGTACAATGATTCCTAAAAGAAAGAAAAAGGGCAAGATTGCTGCCGAGCGCAAACTAAAGGGTCAATTTAGCAGAAATTTACGACGCAAATTGAACCCCTCCCCACAGAATTCTGGATGGGCAGAAAGACAGAATGAGGAGTAAACGATACATAATCACTCCTCTTGTTCCACTGACGCAGTTTACAGAGAAGGGAAATTCTGGAGGAACCTGGCATGACTAATTGAAAATGCAAAATACATGCATACACATACACGCACATATACACACACATGCACATACACACACACATGCACTTCACACGCACATGCACGCTATAAACACAAATATGCACATTTTTGTGCATTTATAACCCTCATATGATGTGTGCATGCATGTGCAGATGCGTGTGCGTAGTATGTATGTATGAGTCGTGTACATACATATGTTACTCGTGTAAACACGAATAACAATGAAAGTCCACGAGATCCACAAAAGATGGCAAGCCTTCGGCAGAGCAAGCTCAACTTTCAAAAAACAGATGATCCCAATAATCCTAAACAAGATGGTATACAACCAATGCTGCCTCCCGATAGTCACTCCTGGATCTGAAATGTATAACCTAACCAAAAGACAGACCTGCAAACTGAGAAATATGCAACGTCTGCATGAGAGAATCATGCTCAACCTAACATGGAGAGATCACAAGACAGCACAGTATATAAGGAAGAAATCAGGTGTCTGTGAAATCATGAAAACCATTTAAAAACTCAAATGGCAATGGGCTGGCTATGTTGCAAGAATGATAGACAAGCGATTGACATCAAGTCTCAAAACATGGATCCCCAGAGATCACATTGAGAAATTGAGGCCAACAGAAGACACAAGATTGAGAGATGAACTAGACAAATTAAGGAAATACTGGCTCTGCGAGGCCCATGATAGAGAATTGTGGCGAATCCTGTTGAAGATCTATGTCCGACAATGGACGTTGAAAGACTGATGATGATGATGATGATGATGATGATGATGATGATGATGATGATGATGATGATGATGATGATGATGATTTGCAGTGTATGATATTTGTGCATGAGTATATATGTATCTGTATGTGTATGTGCCAAGTTGTGTGTGCGGTGTGTGCGTGCATTCGTACATCAGTGGTGTACGGCACTTTGTTACTTGGGTGTGCTGATGAACAAAAACATAAAATTATTTTTGGGATCTGTAAAAAGCAATGGGTAGTTAAAGCTTTTTTGGTTTAATGTACGGAAGGTGAATCGGGTTGTAAAAATTAGAGAATAGATGGAAAATAGAATTTACACCCTATCCTTTTTTTAAACTTTTACAATTTATAATTTTTGTGTATTCGTAGCCCAAAACACACCCAATATACAAAGCATCATATACCAGAGTTGCATATGTGTGTGTGTGTGTGTGTGCGTTTGTGTGCGTGTGTGTGTGTATATGTGTTTGTGGCATGTATGTATATGCTCGTATTTTGCTTTTTCGATTAAACGCCGTTCGATAAAAAGTCCTGGTAAAGAAACTGAGCGGCTGGCAGGGTAAAAGGCGGACTTCAATATATCTCTTTCCAATCATCACATATACCCACTTCCCGTGCTATCTTCTAGCATACGATCTTTAACATCTGCCCTGCATTTGCAGGAACGAATAAATAATTGTGTAAAAAAACAAAAAAACAAAAGCAAACACTGATGCTTATGATAAACGTTTTCTCTTTTTTTTTACCAGCAACATCCTTTCGCAGATCAACTGATCGTAACTGCCGGGAGGATTTTATCGGAAGTTGGATTCAATGTGTCGATTCAGGAGGAAGAAAAAAAATGATGAGAAAAAATAATCGGAAGAACGAAGCCAATAAAGACCATATGTGACCGTTGAGATTGGCTGAAATTCCAGGGAAACCGTTTCCTTGATAGGAAAACATTGAATTGATTTGGGTTTTTCCCTAGGCAATTGCATCAATAAACACCTGTGGCGAGGTCCATGTTAGGGTTGCATTTCAAATACCGTTGGCCATTCTCCCTGGAGATTCCTTTCTATCAATAAGAACAATTCTGATTCATGTATCTGCTAGATTACGGATGCCGTCGAAAAAGTGGAGACAGTATTTGAAGAATGTTCCTCCAGCATTGTAGTTAAAGATATCAACAATACGCCGCTCTGCATTTTCTCTTCTTCAACCTGAAGCCGGATATTTTATTCATTCTTTATGAATTAGTCAGTTTACTTCTCATTTGATAGTTATTTCCCCTTATCTATATAATTCCACTTATTAGGATATATGTAAATTCATACATGTCAGTGTGTCTGCCCCTCTGTCTCTCTCCCCCTTTCTTTCTCTATCTCTATATCTATCTATCTATCTTTGTATCTCTCCAGCACACGGGCCGAAACTTGTGAGCATATTTTGTCCGATTAGGGCTCTGCTTATATCTCTAAAAGAAATTAAAGTCCTTGGCGCTGGCCCTTTAAACACACTTGAGCATGCACACATACATAAACACACACACACACACACACATATATATATACTTTTTGATCCATCATATGATTTTTTTGATAACCTACAAGAGTAAGCCCGTGTTTCCCGCTTTAAATCCCCTAAATTGTCTCTTTAAACACAACAGACAAGAAATGCTGTTCTAATCTTTAAAATAGTTTTCTTCTCGTTTTCTCACAAAACTACATATATAAATTAATATATATATATATATATATATATATATATATATATATATATATATATATATATTTATTGCATATATGTACATATACATATGTGTGTATGTGTGTTGTATGTATGAGATTTTGTGTAATGGATATTTAAACAGTCTTCCTCTGTTAATGTATGTTACGTTAGAAATGATCGACAAGGAAAGTACGATAGATGAACATATATTTACCAACATCAAAATATTATTAGATGTGTATCAACAAGCAGGGATAGATATATAGATATAAAGATAGATAGATAGATAGATAAATAGATAAACTCATATTACATTTGATAATGGAACAACCTTAGCAACAAAATTTGAATTCATGTTATGAAATACTCTATGGAAGAATGAACTTAGATTTTATTCAAGGCATCACTGACATTTTCACAAGAAAAATTTTAAATTGAGTGAGAAGATCTAGATTCTAGATGATATCATCATCATCGTCGTTGTCGTCATCATCATGATTCTTTTAGCGTCCTTTGTTGGACATGGAGTTTCCCCGAGATTCGGCAAACTTTTCTATCATGGGCATCGTTAAGCCAGTTTTTTTTCTGGATTTCTAGCTCGTTGCACCATCTTACGTCCTGTCGGTTCCAATTTCGTATATGATCTTTGGGTATTCACGTTGTAAGTTGTGAAGTCCAGCTGCTATTTGATATTCCTGCAACAAGTCAAGCCAATTGCTATTAAAGTTTTCAAACCGTTTCTATCAGATATTATTGACAAACCCATCAAAACAGGCCCCCAAAAGTTCAAAAAGCTTGAATTTCGTTTCGAAACATACACCGAAGTATTTTAGAAATGGTTTAGTGTAGCGCCGATGTCAATTTTCAAGTCTGACGGCAAAACGCTTTGGCAAAGAGCGCTGAAAGATACATACACATCCACAAACCTATACACACCCAAAAGGGGGGGAAAATTGCACGCCCTACTTGATGGCTACAGTTGTTCAATAAATCTACTAACATGATTATAGCTATTGGTGTTTGTTTTGTTTTTGTTTTGTTTGTTTTTTTTGTCGTTGTTTTTTTTTCAAAATATTCAAATATCTTTCACGTACATATTTATCAATTTCTTGTGCTGTATTGAATTTCGCACCATATTTATCCAATATCACGGATTGTTAACATTAATTCCACAAACAGTAAGGGGCCTCTCCATGGTTTATTGGTTTCGGCCATTATTTATCATCTTCTCAAAAGTGGAATCACGATCTTTTGCAGCTACAATGTTTCTTATCTGTTCAACATTTTTATTCAGCCCAAGAAATAAATGAGCCGATGTTATTCACTAAGCAAGGCTTTGTCTGGAACACAGGCCACGGGTTGCTTGCATTACTTACATGAATGATCTAGATGTCTCATGCAAACTATATGAAAAGGCTGATAAGTAGTATATATACACATACATAATTACATACATACACACACACACACACACATATATAAATATATATATATATATATATATATATATATATATATATATATATATATATATATATATATATATATATAAAGTAATTAATATATAATCCGACAGAAATAGTTATAAATGCGCAATATTAATTAGAAAATCTATCATATATCACTCTTCGTTATTGAATGTTGAATGTATCATTAGGCCTCAACGGCATATAGAGCTGCTCCAACTTTTGTGCATTCACTGTTTATATATGCTCTATTAATTTCTCAAGGCTGACAATTATGTTATTAAGTAATAGATTTACCACCTGACAGAAATAGTGATGAATGCGTTTACCTTACTTTGAAACTCTATCTTAAATGATCTCCTGTGATTACTCCGTGAACGTATAATTTGGCTTCTACTACATAAATGAAATACAGGGCTGTTTCAACTTTTGTTCACTCGCTGTCTATATCTACTCAATTTGTTTCTCAATGCAGACGGTTATATCATCGGATGACAGACATGTAATCCGATGAAATGGGAATTTTGTTGTTAAAGCAGTTATTTTGACTTTTGCGTTTCCGTTGTCCGTTTGGTTCGAAAGTAATAGCAACGTTAAGTTAGTTCGAAGGTAAGAGCAACGTTAAGCCATATCTATCTATCTATCGATACATATATATATATATATATATATATATATATATATATATATATATATATATATATATATATATATATATATATATATATATATATATATATATATATATATATATATATATATATATATATATATATATATATATATATAATTTTAGATGGCTAACCCCTTAAATTCTATCTCGTCGGATGAACAGTTTCATAGTGTTTTCATAGTGATAATCCCCTCCACCAAAAACATCAGTAAGTGTGCTTGGTGACTTTGTATCGTAGACCCCGAGTTTTAAGATGGATTTTGTCAGTGCAAATATAGTAAAAGCCAAAAAAAACAAAACTTGTTTTTCATTTTATTCCCCTGAGGAGATGCGTTAAACTTGCATCGAAATACCGTATCGGTTTTTCCCAGGGGGGAGATTTCTTATTTTTCATATAAATGCAAATTTCCAATATGATTATATAATCAATATATAATGGCATCTACGAGGTACGGCTGTAGAACGTAGCGTAGAAAAGGATGGAAACTATTAGCGGAAAGGGAAAAGAGGGGAAGTGGAGGACTGTGGTGGGGGAACAGATAGTATTAGAAAATGTAGCGAAAGAGTGAAAGGTAGTAGGTCTGAATAACAGATGAACGTCTGGGATTCGCTACTTCAAAACAGTATTTTGTTAGTGATAATGACCACTGTAATCATCATTGAATGTGTTCGATGACTACTTAGGTAAAATCCATGTTTTAAGATAGAATTCGTCAGAGAAAATATAGTAAAAGCAAAACCTTTTCTATTCCAAGTTTTAAATGAGCGGGAGGGGGAATGGGACTTTTTTCTACTAGTCGGCTTAGCTTGAATCTATGAGCAAGAATCGACAATACTGTAGTGGGCTGGAAAGAGAAAACTATGAAATGACAACATCTAAGCAAGGAAGAATAAAAGGTGTAAGATCTATAGGTAACAATAGTGGGAATATACTTGTTTTCAGAGATGCTAAATATACAACAACAACTGTTTTACGATTGTCCGCCTCAAACGCTTATGTATTTCTGGAACAGAAGTCCTATTACGAAGATGTTTGTGAAGGAAGAAACGAATCCATATTTTAACGATACATGAAGACCTTTTTTCTGCTTCCAGCATTCTTCAAAGGAGTGAATCTCTGAAAGATCACAGTTGCCGGGAATGCAGAAATGTAAGTCGGTGCACCAAGTACAGCGTCTCTTTCAGCTTCCTTCCATCTCTTCGATTTTCGACAGGATATTTTCAACAACTACGTCCGATCGTCCAAATGTAGTTTGATGTTAACCTAATCAGTACCATTAATGTCTGGAAGAGTTGATATATTTACTTCAAAACGCATACACGCAAGGTTACTTCAAAAAACAAAGACACTAAAAGAATAAACGTAAAATATCACATAGGGCTATGGAAAGATCAATGTTGAGAATAACTCTTAGAAAGCCAAAATGAAAAATACCATGCAACCAATTAAACAACAAATATAGAGGTGGGCAGAGCATGAAGTGTGAAGAATGGATCAGAGTTGGCACAGAAGGATAAATGATTGTAAACGCAATAGAAAAAGATAGGATACAATAGGGAGACACAAGATAAAAAGTTTGCTAGTAAAATTTGGTAAGGATTAGCGCAATCCCACTCGTCTTGGGAAGAGGATGGGAGAGGCCTTCGTCTAGCAGTAGACTTATAACAGCTGATATATATATATATATATATATATATATATATATATATATATATATATATATATATATATATATATATATATATATATATATCGTTGTACCTCTCATGGCAAGCGATTCTTATCACGAATTTTCACTTAGCCAGTGGTCCCATTTGCCAAAAAAACATTTCTTAATGAAATATTTTCAATTCTAAACTACGAAATTTTTTAGAATTATCAATATTTAGAATTCATATCAGGTATCTAAGCGCTAATTTGCAGACAGTTAAGCGCAGAGACGGACGGAAATTGGTGAATAACAACATGATTATTATCTATTTATCACATTATTTACATTTGTGTTAAAACATTTTTTTAGAAAGCAATTTGTAAATTGTGAATTATTTCCAAGTTTATAATTCGAGTTTTCAGGGTTTAATATTCTTAATTTGAATTTATTACTGGAATCCCATGGGTTCAATTATTCACATGACAAATTCTTATTTAACGACACATTTTATCCTAGGGAATACCCCTGTCAAGAAAGGTAGCATTATATAGAAAATATCTTTTTAAAAGTATAGACTAGGAGAAACCATTCTCGGAATGTTTTTAAATTCCAGAAGACGTAACTGACTTTCCGTACTACCTTTTCCAACTTGAATCTAATTGGATAATATAAAAATCCGTTGATAAGCAAACATGGACTAATATTTCGGAAGTAATAACACACTTCATTTGATGTCCAGCTTATAGAATTGTGGAATGCTTGCTTTGCCGGCTTTTTTCCCCATATTTAACTATATATATATATATATATATATATATATATATATATATATATATATGTGTGTGTGTGTGTGTGTGTGTGTGTGTGTGTGTGTGTTTATTTACTTCTCCATTCAGTTTTTTTACAGCTACCGTCGCTAACTTACAATAACTATCCTCACCACGACTATCACCATATATTAATCCGTTTCTTGACTCGTACGAATTGAGCAAAGGCCTTGCAGACTGAGCAAGAGATGTAACACTTTGACTGCCAATTTGTAGATGCATATGTCAAGATTAATTCACGCATATAACTTGCGGCCAGACGAGCATCATTTTGGAGATTATTACCAACACTGAATATCATATTCCCTGAGATGAGGTAACATTGGGTACAACAATTCTCCTACGATCCAGATGTTAAATGACATCTGACCTTGCCATCACCTAAAAAAAGCCACCGTCTTGGAGTACTTGGTTCGTAAGCAGCAACAAGCTTGTTCTACAAACGTCTCAGTTTATGCTTTGTTACCGACAGAATAACAGAACTTCTGGCCAAGCAGACCTTCTTCAATCGCATGCTGCTCAATGGAGGACAGTGTGCTCTCCAATGAACCGCTATAAGCTTCTCGAGTGGCAACGATGATGCTGCTGATAATAAATATTTTGAAAAAGGTTTTATCATTTTTTGTTAGCTTTTGTGAGTCCTGAAAAGTTATGCCTGTCGTGAATGTCGAACATCAACATTTCCCTCCCCGTCTCTCCGTCACCTTTTTTTTCTTCTGTTCTCTCTCTCTCTCTCTCTCTCTCTCTCTCTCTCTCTCTCTCTCTCTCTCTCTCTCTCTCTCTCTCTCTCTCTCTCTCTCTCTCTCTCTCTCTCTCTCTCTCTCTCTCTCTCTCTCTCTCTCTCTCTCTCTCTCTCTCTCTCTCTCTCTCTCTCTCTCCTCTCTCTCTCTCTCTCTCTCTCTCTCTCTCTCTCTCTCTCTCTCTCTCTCTCTCTCTCTCTCTCTCTCTCTTATATTCTTTATCTCTGTCTTTCACTCAAAATCTCTTGGAAATGGAGCTGTTTGAGCCTTTTTTCTTCCCTTCCACAATACAATTTAAGCAAAGTGATTACTTATACGATGACTGGTCGAAAAGTCAGTGCGACGACATGACATCTTCGATGGGACCAGAGGTCAGAAAAAAAAGATGACTCCATTTTGAACGAAAGGAAAAGTGATATATTGTTTTTCTTTGATAAAAAAAAGTTCTTGTCAGTTGTTTCTCAGGAACCCCATTTTTTATTTCCCCTCCATCCTGTTATATATGTAATATCTGATTTGAAAGGAAAAGAAACAGTGCGTCTCGAGATGACCACACATTTACAACGACGGTTTTATCCATGCAGGGTTTGGATCCTTTCTTTTTTCAGTTTTCAAGTTGGTACAGATTTCAGATGCTTGTTCACACTATTGATATGCTTCTCAGTGAATACACCAGTAATGACATACATTGGAATTATTCTGATGATATTTAATCTTCTATGTAAATTTCATTTACATGACTTCAAATTTTGACGTTGTGATAACGAGTTTTTCTTATCTTCATTTTTATTCCGTCTAATCAATAACTATACATGATATTCATCTTTATAATTTTTACCACTTTTTGATTGCATATTCAACCCGCTCCTACAAATGTCCACACTCATGTACCATTTTCTATTACTTAACTTTTTCTTGTACTGTTTCCATTAGAACTAACTCTTTCAGGGTATACCCAATCAGAACTAGCAAGACGTCATTTTCCCCGGATTTGTTGGTCTTGATATTGACGCCACGAAAAAAAACCTGGTGATCGTCAGCTTGGAGCAGACAGAATAGATTGATTTGATAACAGAATGAACAATAGCAGTGAAACAACCAGAAAATGATATTTCAGATATTTTAACATAATTGAAAGTGCATAATATTTTAACGTTTCTTGTTTGATTCTGTTATAAGCAAATTACATTGGACATATTGTTTCTTGTACGATCACTGAAGTTAAGCAACGTCAAACCAGGTCTATACTTTGATGTTTTTTCGTCTGGGAACGCCATACTGAACTAAAAGCTTTTTGAGCATTTATTCCCTTTGGGATGCTTTCACCGTTGTCGTATAAGGAATTGGAACATGAGCATAACTCATCCTCTTTACCAAGTGTATTTTGTTGAATTTGTAACCTCAAAGGGATTACCTACAAAAGTCTACGGCTAAAAGGAGGCAAATAATCAACATACTCGAGGAAAATGGAAACCTAAGTACATAAAGAGACAGGAATGTCGAACTTGCCAAATATTTTTACCAAATACTCTATTCGTCCAAACGAGGATAAAAAACAACGAACAGGATACGCAAGACGCGAGCAATAAACTCGAAAACTCTCCAGAGGTAACCCCCTGGGAGGTGAAAAAAACATCAAACAGACGAAGAAAAAGAAAGGCCTCTGGTCTGGACTATATCACCATCGAACTACTCCAAAAAGCCAAGGGAATCATCACTAGGAAACTGGCTATCCTTTTCAACTTGTGTCTAAAACAGAAAAAAAGTCCCAGATGATTGGAACACTGCAATTATAATGCAGACAATCGATGCTCATCACGACTCACGGCATGTATCCCAAGAGATCACATGCAGAACCAAGGCCAACAGGATATTAGATGGAGAGACGAGCTAGATAAATTCAGAAGGTACTCTGCGACGCCCACGATAGAGAAGTGTGGCAAATACTGGGGAAGGTCTATGTCCAACGACAAACAATAAGAGACTGGTGATGATCCTTTGCTAAATCTCCCTCCAGACCAAATCAAATAAGTTTGAAAGAATCCATAGCTGGAGAGTAGGAGGTGAGAAAGAGACACTTTTTTTACCAAAAAGAGTAACATATCGAGAGAGAGAGAGAGTGACAGACAGACAGACAGACGGACAGACAGACCTAATTGCAAGAGGTCGAATGCAGCTTGCTGCTTTGGGAGACAGGATAGCAACATTAATGAAAGAATGGGAAAATGAAGGAATCATAGCTACTCACGCAGCAAAGAAGAAGTGTTTATTTCAGACCGAATAGGATAAGGTTGAAAAATTGCTTTTTACGAAGACGGAATAGGTTATGCAATCGAGATTTTAGTCAGACTCGTGTGAAGTGCGTCAGAAATTGTGGAGAAAAGAATCGTGTAAATCACAAGTTTCAATAGGAGTATAATATTGTTTTATTCGAGCACTGAAACAGTTGTATGATGATTCTTGGCCACCAGCGATTCCTTTCATTCTGATGAACAATGTATTTCAATCGTGAAATCATTCTACTATACATTTTCCTTCCACATATGTAACTCCTCTTATCAGAAATGCTTGCATTAATTTTTAAAAAATCCCCTTTTTACTTACCTGGAACTGCATTTACGTTACTCTTATCATCCATCAGTGATATTGGCCCTAATTTCTTACCACCAATATCCCCATCATCTGTGAGATTGATTTACAACACAATATATACGTATATGATTGGAACAGTTAACCAAGTGGGCAACAGTTTTTTTAATTCCTTGTCTGGAGCTCCAAGAAAAACCGTGGAATTTTGCATGAGTATAACACTGGGCATTAAAACGTTTTGTTTTGAGTTTTTTTCTGAAAAGTATTCTTTGTATTTCTCTTTTGGGACCCATGACCCCCAGATCTTGTGCTGGTATTCTTTAAGATAAAAGATTTATTTCTCTATCAGATAATTCCAGAAGGAAACGTTATATAATTAGTTCTGGTACACGTGTGGGCTAAGGTTTTCTACTTACGCCAGATACGGATATTTTTTCTTGTTTTACTTTTCACTCTGTTCAGCGTATATGAATATAATATACTTGTGCGTATGATTCAACTTTTTTTTATTTCTCTATCTCCATATTTTTATCCCACATAATTACAATATTGCAAATATATTATAAATTTAGATACATATGTCTCCACAACATTTTTTCTTGGAATAGTGCGATTGCATCTTTAGTTTTTTCTTGCACAAACCTGATACTTATGTTTTCTATACTTTAGATCTTTTTTAGTACTTCTTTTGTGACTTATTTTTGGTTAGATCCTTCAGGGTGTCACCAATCTGAACTGCTTTCACTTTCATTTCACTCAACTATTATGCATGGTCCAAATTCATGAAGTATTTTAAGGAACTTTTAGTACAAATTATCCTTTTCGAGATCCATTCCATATGACGCGCCTGGTTCCAAAATAAGCGCCATTTAAAAAATGAACGTGTTTAATTAAATTGAAAATCAAATATGGATTTGAATCTTTCTATCTTATTACAACATTTTTTATGCAGTTTATAATCAGCAGTTATCAGGCCGCAGTTAATTATTGGTTCTCCATATTGTCTCATGTACACCGATTTTTCTATTCAATCTTAATCACAGAGATTCTCCCATGCATTCATTCAGGTTTCCCTTTTACGTCCTACACTGCAATAAAAAAAATCATGCGTCAGGATATATTTTTCTTTGTAGATTCGAAACAGGCAACAAACTGACATTGAAACATTTTGATATATTAACTACTCGAACGAATTGAAAGTGCTTAGACATGGTTGAGTAAATTGTGGCCCTTCACTTTGTCATGTATTGCTAGGGGTCTGATAATTCATAACGAAGGGTTTTAGAAAGAAAGAAAGAAAGAAAGAAAGAAAGAAAGAAGAAGGGAAGAGAGGACTTGATGCTGCAGGGTCAAACTCCACTCAGAATTCTCTTTTGACTGAAGATGATTACAGCAACTTTTGTATTGTATATATAACAAATAAGATGTATTGAACAAATATAATTTATGTAAATGGATTTATTAGAATGAAATAAGCAGATAAATTTTCGTTGATACCTGGGACTTGTCAATTGAGTAGCCTCCTGGCAATCAAAGGTCGTGAGATCAAATCTCAGTAAAGGAATGAAAAATGTACTTATCGGCTTACAACCTTCCTGTAAAGACCGTTCTTGTTACGGTAAGAAAACGAAGTCAAATCTAGACTTTGTATTGGAGTTTGACAAAAGAAAGAAAAGACCATATCGGAGACTATCCTAAGCCTTAAAAACACTTTGGAGAAGCATGATTTTTGTATACAACCCCCCCCCCCCAAACTGATGTTTGATGGTGATCCCGGTCACTGTCGAGGTTGACAATGGGTACAATAACATTTTATAGCTATTACTACGGGATTATTGTTGAAGGAAAATTTGCTCAAGATCTTGTTTCCTCTCTCTTTTTCAGTCAAACATTTTGACGTACCATATACACCGCATATTACAAGATATCCTGCTACAGGACACAGAGCATGTATGTGGATCCTTACCTTTCCCAAGGCTAATAAGGATGTTAAATGAGCATTGGTAGCCTCAGAAATTGAACTTGCTGCTCTGATCCCATTCTCTATACATATAATCGTCGCATTATTGTAGACTGCGACAATCATTCTTTTGCGTCCATGTACTTGAATGTGATAGCTGCTTTCAGATACAGAATTTAAAGCAATGCAGATACATTTTCTCCGGTGTCTTTTGCTGGGTAACAGTCAGCAAGATACTTTAAGTAATCGTTGCTCATCAGGTATTTTAACGATGAAATTTCGTTGAAGGTCGTTCCGAGTTTATGTCTAAAATCAACGTGTTTCTAACTATGATTCAAATGCAGTTTTTCCTACCATAATCTAAGGTTTTAATGGAACAAACAATAAAGAAGCAATGATAAATCTCAAATTTCAACATGCCATTTTTATCCTATTATCAAATTTTAATAAAAATAATGATGCAACTGTCACTGAACATATAACATAAGATCTATAACGAAGACAATGATTCTTAAGCTATTCATAGCTATATTTCCTTCTTTTATCAAACAGATAGTGAGCATTTTTAATATCATGATTTTTTTTCGAATTTGCGTTGATTCCAATTCCCAAATATTCAATCCATCTCCGAATAGAAACCATATAATGATAAATGAGATAACGTCTCTCTTAATAAAAGAAGCAAGGATTAGTTAGCAGGTGACATGTTTATCATTGCTTGCCAGGTTGTAGACGAAATAAGCGGAATAAGAAGGAGACGAATGCTATGACATTTTGAGACGGGTAATCAAAAGAAACATATGCCCAGAGTTATCTCCAAAATGGCGGCTCTTTGCCTTCAAAATGTTGGGAGGATATACAGAACTGAAGATTTCAGTAATGACACAATAAGAAATAAAATGAAACATATTTGTGCCACTGCAATGAGAAGGAGGAGAAATATAGTAAAAGAAATAAAACCATGATTGATTCCATTTGTTTGGAAAATGATTTATCATAAGGGACTTTGAAATTCGTCACCAAAATTTGCATTTGCTTGATATCCTCATTACGAAAAAATTATAGCTGCTCTCATCAACCAAGGACATGCGAAAGTGAAAGTGGAATATCCCTGGATATCAGTGGGCTCCTTGGATTCCTGACCGAATTAGAGGCTGACTTGCAGTGAGTGTGAAAAGTATTCGATACATTTCAAAAATCTTATTTCAACACATACAGCTCAAAATTCGACAGAAATTTGAGCAAATGTTTCTGATTTTGTACACGTTGTTTTTCAATGTTGTATTTTGTTTCAATATTTCTTGTTTTTCAATTTCGGTCCAAATTATCTCATTTTCGAGCTATATGAGGATTTTGAAGTGTAAGAATCTCCTTTAACATAGAACAGATTAGCAATTGTCTGCTTGAGCAATTAATTCATCTCTTTGGGACTTAGTGAATGATGTGTTCTTCATTCGAAAATGGGATTTTATTCGTATTATGTAATTGCGTTGTAAATGGATCTCAAAAAGTATGAGATTGTCAAGGGTCAAAAATTAAAATAAGTATTACTGACGGATTATATGTGTAATATAAAAGCATGGATAAGTAAGTAAAAAAATAAATGAGGAAAGATTTAATAGGAAATTGATGCAAGCATTACAATTACAAAAGTTCAATATATATATATGTATGTATATATATATATATATATATATATATATATATATATATATATATATATATATATATATATATATATATATATATATATATATCTATGATGAAAATGTATTGTACAATGATTTTACGATTGAAACACGTTGAACATCGAAATGAAAGTTACTGTTGATGGCCAAGAATTAGGATAAGGTTTGCTGACAGAATAGATGTATTTTTTGTAGAAAGTGAATCTATTCTTAATGATTTTACCTTAAAAATGTATTTGAAAATCTGGAGGAAATAAAATCTCAGTTGATTTTCTTATATATATATATATATATGTGTGTGTGTGTGTGTGTGTGTGTGTGTGTGCATATATATATATATATATATATATATATATATATATATATATATATATATATATATATATATGTGTGTGTGTGTGTGTGTATAATACCGACTGTAAATTACATGTGGCTGGGTTCAGTAGTTGATAAATTATCTATTCAAAGCAGACGTGTGAACTTCCTAAAACGAAACGACTGGTTGATTGCTTTTTTTCAGATGAAAACCTGTAAAATTTATAGCAGTAAAACACAAGTTGAATGATGCACTTATTCTTTGATGTCAATTACACTATTAAACATTTTTTTTTTGTTTCTGGGTTATGAAAGTTATTTCGTAATAATCGATTATGTCTCAAAAAAAGGGGGACAAAAAATTGCTATGATGCCTTTCAAACTCTTGTTATCAGAAAAATTGATATTTTGTAAAACACCAATTTAGCTGTAGGGAGTATTTGAACGTTGCACACTGCTTACCTAGAGTTGTGATAAATTGTTTCATAAGACCTGATATTGTAAACGACATCAACGTTTTGGAGATTTACCTCAGGCTGCTACTTGATGTCCTCTATCCCGACGTTGCAAATGGATGGCTGTGGCCAGTAAAGCCCCCTGCAGCGCACCCCAGTGGCTGTTCAAAGATAGAAAGGGAAATTGGTAAAAACGGCTCGGAAACCCGTTAGGAATACCATTAATTTGGTGTCTGAAGGACGACGCTAAAATGTGTTTCGAAATGTTCATCAAATCCCATACACTGAAGCTCATCGACGAATTGATGAATTCAAATTATTGTTTTAAGATGTGTCGAGACATCTCTTTTTTCGATCAGTCAGTCTTACGTTTCAGAAGCAAGAGGAAAGTGATGTGATGTCATTAAAAGCATGACGTCATTGAATCAATTATGTAATAGTAGAATGTACAAGTCAGGCATTTTTTGTATTAAGAAAAAACATTTATGATTTAATATAAGATAATACTCTAGGAATATCACCTTGTTGCAATGTTTTACAAGTACAGAAATCCAATAACCCGCTCCAGTTCGTGGAAAATTGATATTTTTCTTTTGTTGAAGTAAATAAAACGCACAAGTTGATTTGCTGTTTGATTCAAAAAGCATGAATTCAAAAAGATTGCTTTCCTGGTCTTAAAAACATTGATCCAGGAGGATATCGGCCTTTTCCCTACTTTTTACTTATATGCAACTATTGAATAACACTCACTACCCTAAAACAAAAACTTTGTCATATTGTGTGATCCGTTCGTTTTTACATGTGTCAATACATCTTCTTAAGACACTTTTGAGTCGATCCTTTGATTGATTGGCCGATCGTCCGAGTTATTTTGATAAATAGAAGCAAGGAAGATGTGTGGTGTTAGTGGAAGGCGTGATTTCATTAAAAGACGTGACGTCATTCAAAGTTATAACACTAATTTCGATCATTTTTTTACTTGCTATAAGTGATGTCATAATAGGATTTCGAAAGTCTTGTTAAAAGTCAAACATGGCAAAAAGACTCCAAAAATAGTAATTTACTATTTTATTGAAAATAGTACTTGCAGAATAATCCTATATCGCAAAAGTTCACAAGCATAAGAATGAATTCATTGAAAGAAAGAATACTTGAGTTTTCTCCGTCAACTTCTCTTTTGTTTACTACAACCACAGCTGTTGGACGCAACGTTGAACTCATGGTTCTTGCTTACTTGTCGGCTTGCCTACATCCTTGGAACTTGTTGTTCTTCTCGTTATGATGATAATTTTGGTTGTTGCAAAGAAAGAAAGTTTGTTTTCGACGCAATACAATGTTAATCCTCTTGCAGAAATGAGCAAAGTAGTTTTTGTTTGATTTATCAGTTTGTTTTCTCTCTCACTTTTCTGTTGAGGTTTCGTCAAAGAAGCCTCTAAACTTCACGGATGCATTGTCACTCAGCTAACATCCCTGGAGACAAAATTTAGAAATCCGCCTCACCTATCGTCTTTCAAACTTATCATTCACTTTCCACGTGTCCTGTTTTCGCTTACTCTATCAGTTATATATATATATATATATATATATATATATATATATATATATATATATATATATATATATATATATATTGGTTCATCTGAATGTATTGGAACGAGATGAGAATGTTTGAAGGATTGCAGAACAAATGATTCTTTATTTTTGCATTTTGCTTGAAGCCTCACTACACAGCCTACAACATACCAGGTCTGTTCGAGCAGCCACTCAATTAGCAACTCCAGCAAGTATCAAACTCACGATCAACTTATGAAAACAACTAAAATACCTCCTCGGTACCTGACAAAGATCTGTTCGGGCAAAACGTCAAAATAAAGGATAATTTGTTTAAAAATGTAACTCCCATATATATATATATATATTATATATATATATATATATATATATATATATATATATATATATATATATATATATACATATAAAAATCAGAGTTAAATTCACACACACACACACATATATATACATATATTTGTGTGTGTGTGTGATTGTGTGCACGTATATATATATATATATATATATATACATACATATATCTATATATGTATATATATATGTGTGTGTGTGTGTGTGTGTGTTCAGCAGAAAAGGTTTATCGTCGGTCTTCCAGAATAACAGGCTGATAATTTTAAGAAAAGTGTTTTGAACATTAAAAAAATCATCCTTTAAAAAATAATTACCCCTCCCCTTAGACGATGCTTTATGAAAAAAAAAGGATTCGCTGCTGAGAAACCTAGAAGGTCTTCTCTTCACTGTCCAACATGATGTGAACCTCACAGGTAATCACTCCAAGTCTCCTCTCATAAGAACCACTGGGTAATCACCACTCAATGAGGTGAGGCGTATTTGTCCAAGGAATATGATGCCCACAGAACACCAACATATACACGAAAAGAATTTTCCTTGTTCTAAAAAAATAATTATCCTTTATCTAACTCACTTGCTCAAGTTATGAATAATGTATTTTGTACATACGCTTCCTTTGTTTGCTATTCATGAACCCTGCCTCGAGAGAAAAAAAAATTTCATCGAAAGATAGATTCTCTAAATAAATACTATCTTTAACAGCGCTGAAAATGCTATGTAAAGAATAACCAATCAGGGCATTTAGACTTTTCCCAAAGAAAAATTACTCTCTTCTTGGTATCTGCAAATAACTCTAAGAACAATGCGAAATGAAGTGACTATTTTATACAAATTTTCTAGTTGTTTATTAATAAAGAATATGAATATATGTATATACGTTGTTATATGAAATACCATATTTATTCTTTATTTTTCTTGTTAACAGACTTGATACGTCTTCTTATTTCAGCACCAAAATCGTTTAACTGTAGTTCCTGTCAAGAAACTAATTTACTAAACGTTGCGGTGAAATGTCAGCGATAACAAAATTGAACGTTATTCTTATAAAAATAGACTATCGATATTCTAATATGCGATTTACAATAAATAATGTTAATGTTTCTATTCATTTTAATCATTGTTCGGTTATTGATACTGATTTTCTGAGAATTTAACGAGAAAAAAAACAATAGTTCGTATGTATTGGATACGGAATGAACCATTCAGTAATGCTTTTAGCGTCCTCCGACATTAAAGTAACGTTAATATGTAAAGATCAAATCAATTCCATTAACAAGGCCGAACGAATAAGTAAAAGGAAAATGAACATTTGAACGACTTATATTCGTTGTTATAAATTCATTTTTTATGTTTTCAAATCCATTGTTATAAACAAATGAAGATTATGAAAATTGATATGACTCAGTATCACATTCCATAATTAAATATCTTATGAGTTGATATTTTTTTTCAAGCCAAGATTGATGAAGTATCAAAGGAGTACGAAATAAAGAAAAGGAAACCCCTGAAAAAATAGATTATGAACAAAATAGGAATAAATGAATGAATCAAAGCTTGGATAAACACGTTATCACAGCCAATAGTTGAACAACTGCAGCATCTGAATTCGAAGTCATAAAGAGACATTTCAACGAAGAATGATATAAAATGGTCCAAATAAATTCTAGTTATAACATTACTGGCATTTCCTACTGGGAACATTTAGTAAAGAAGGAAAAAGAAAACTTCTTGAAACATATAGATTCTCCTGATTGATGAACTCATCTCAATCAAGCCCAAAATATTAGGAAAAAAAACCTCATCTCCAAAATTCAAGACTGTATTTCTATAATGGGCTTCCTTGAGTACTTTTTGATTTTCAAGCCTGTAGGCAAAATATTATGGTCAGGTACGTAGGGAATCACAAACACATTAACAGGTACGGATTTAAAAAAGAACAGAATCCTTTGCTATCCTTGATGTCTATCTATGGTTGTTCACTGAATTGACTTTTAAAATCGTTTTTATCGAAATCTCAAGTTATCATTGTCCTTTACTATCATATAAATCCCAGCAAATAGCGCTTTTTTGTCTGGTATAGACTTTTATTCAACAAATCATTGATATCATCCTTATGGAAACATTAACGTGCAAAAAATACCATGTTGAGTCCGGGGACAACATGAGTGTATAAGTAAAAGACAGAGCTGAATAGAAGAAATCTGATTTTGTGCTTCGTTTGATGTTTTAATTATTAAGCGTAAACCAAACTTTTTTTTCCGGCAGTTTCACTCAAGAAAATCTTGCTGTAGCTATCAGCCTTTTTTTCAAGGAGCTAATTTGATTTGGACCTTACGTAAAAAAACAGAAGATTCAAGGACAAATATGGACTCGATTCTTCTTCAAAAATGACATCATGTCTCTTTTTTTCAGCTAGTTACAATATTTTGTTCGGCTGTTTTCGTTCATTTCATTTTATAATCCAATAATATCTCACTCTTGACTTCTTGAGCGGAAATTACGTTGTTTTCGAATTCATGCCATGTGTAATAAATGACATTAAGCTAAAATCCTGGTTATATATTCCTTTTCTTTAATTTAATTTTCACAAGAAATGATTATTCCTATAGAGTTTGTTATGGAAAGCTGAAGGTTCTGCGGGCATGCACATGCGCCATTGTTGATACCTGCTCTTCCAAATAATCGACAGCCACCTTGTCTAAAATCAAGATATGTTGTTCACTTCTCATTGTGCTGAATTTCAACTTGATGGCGTTCAATAAAATCTTCAACACGTCGAACAGTATCAAATTTTATTGTATTTTATTTAGTTATCTTTCATTAAGGTTTTCTTTTGAAGCAATGAATTCTATTAGTTGAAACAGGAATAAGATTGAATGTTATCTTCCAGGATTGTCGATGAAAATGATGATGGCACGGCGATGCAGGCATATTTATTATATATTTTGCTGTATTGCATTCAATTTATGTATATTGAATAGTCCCGTATAAACAATTTAGTTTGCTTATGGACAACAAAATATTACATATATTTATATCGTGTTTTCTTTCATAGAGGGTTTGAGAAATGCGTTCATAATGAATGACATGGAACGATATCAAAATATTTCGGATCTAATAATAAGCTATTAGAGTTGACAATCAAATGTTGATTTGATATTGAATTGAATTATATTTGCAGGCAATTCAGTCATACTGAGTAGATCTTTTTGAAGAATGGAATGATGTAAATTCAGTACCAATAAATTTGTCTACGTCCACTCAATATAACTAAGTAAAGGTAAGTTCCATCCAATAAAAGCAAGATAAGATTGTAACCTCAAAGGTAAGAATTAAATGCTGGATAAGCGAAAACATGGTTTTACAACAATCTATTATGAGGTGTCCCGTGCGAGTCTGCCCAGTAACGTATAGAATGACTTTGAAAGTTATTATAACCTAACCTGACCAAGTGAAGATCAGCATCTCAAAATTGAATCAACCTGATAAAGTCAATACCACTGAGAGGGGAAAAGTGCGTCTGGTCTTTATTCGATAAACTAACAGATGTCTGAATATTTGAAGAAAAAAAAACTCTTGTGCGATAAGTGATCGAATTGATGTTCAATACCCAATTAATGCTCTGCAAGACAAAACTTATTTACATACATTATTTGCTGAAGTAAGCAGGAACTAAAGCATTCGAGTTGAATGGGTATGAGATCGCTGGGGCTGAAAAAGTTGTGAAATAAGTGACATTTGCCTGATTAAAAAATGAAGCCAGAGGAAATTAAAAATTTTTCCCATCGAACTGAATTGAACAAAAGTAATGAAATATTTGACTAATTTCCGGACAGAAATGGAATGGAGACGAGTCTGTCGAAAATGACAAGTTTGATTTAGTTTAAAAAGAGATAGAAGAGGGGCATGCGGGAAGTAATAATGTATCAGATGGTAGTCAGATAGATGACAGTTTTAAACAACAAACTTTAAAACATCATAACTCGGCTCAAGCACAACATTAACAGGCAGAGTGGGCAATATTAGAGTGAACTCAATGCTATCAATGATTTAGTCAAGAGTAAAAAAAGGAGGAAAGAATGAAAGGAAGAGGAAATAGTGAAGGAAAAATATATGGACAAGGGAATTCATCATGACTATCACCCTCTTTACATTCATCATCGGATATGGACGCTCTCAAAGATTTGCTTGATCACTCTATCGTGGGCGTAACGGAGCCAATACTTTCAGAACTTGTATGGTCTGTCACGTCATTTTATCTTCACCCAGCCACAGTTTCGCTTATGATCTCTTGAAATCCATATTTCTGAGTGATGTCTATGGCTTGTCTGAATTTATTGGTCTTTGCCCAGCCCATTGCCATTAAAGTTTCCACATAAATTCCAAGATATTTCTGAGTTCTTTTTCCTTTACTATGCTGTAGAATCTTGTGACATCTTCATGATATGTTGAGCATGATTCTCACCTATGCATGTTGTATGATTCTTGACGCTTAAATGTGATAAGGCACAGAAGTGATTCGTAAAAGTGAACTGTAAAAAAAGTATTTGAACGAGTTATGTAATGGATATACATATTATAGAAAACAACATCCTGGGGATAAAACAGTAGAACTTGAGAGCACGTACATTTTATTGTATGATATCACTCACGTTGGAACAGTGTACTTAGGGAGAACGGTATTTATCGGTTGGAAGTATCACATAATACGTTAACTTCATTCGAGTATTCATTCTCTTGCTTGACATCAGTTATGTCTTATCTAAGTATAATAAAAAGTAAAACAGTTCGATTTTGCATTTACCTTAAAGAAAATCGCTATCAACATCAATCATAAAGTTGAAATATATGAGTAGTAAGTATGTCTTTGCAAATTACTTGTTTCAAAAATGATATTCAGAGATTTAGAACCGTTTGAATATATTTTGTCTAAAAGACCATGAATTTGTTTTTTTAGACACAGTTTATACATACTCAGGTGTAACTTACTTTTCAGTAGTTCATTATACACCTCTCAGCGTCTAAGGATCATACATTGATATATTAATTTCCCCAGCTTCCACAAGAAGTGTAAAAGGAAGTAACAATCAAACTTCATCATCATCATCATCATCATCATTCTTTTAACGTCCATCGTTGGACATAGACCTTCCCAGGATCCACCATATTCCTCTATCATGGGCGTCGCAGAGCCAGTATTTTCTGAATTTCTCTAGTTCATCTCTCCATCCTGATTTTTGTCGGCCTCAATTTCACATGTGATCTCTGAGGATCCATGTTGTGAGTTGCGATGTCCTTTGGTTGTCTTTCATTCTTGCAACATGACCATTTGAGTTTTCTGATATATTCTATGATGTGTCTAACCCCCGTTTTCTTTTTGATATATTGTGCTGTCTAGTGATCTCTCAATGTGAGGTTGAGCATGATTATCTCATGCGCACGCTGCATGCTTCTCAGTTTGCAGGTGCATCTTCTGGTTGGGTTCCATGTTTCAGCTCCTTAGATGATTATCAGGAGGATGCATTGTTTTCATACTCTCTTTTTTTTTGGATTATTTTGAAGATTGAGCTTGCTTTGCGAAAAGCTTGCCATCTGAAGGTGATTATCTGTTGGTTTTCTTCTCCTTTTATGGACAAAAAACATTTCGTGTGTTGCAAGTCTTTACAAAAAGAACTTTTTTTCTATGAACTTTTTTTCTATGAATGAAAACCTCCATGACAAACGTTTGTTGAGCGCTCATGAAGGCTTGAAACGTGAGATCATAACTGACTCGCCATCATAGTAAATAATTGAAAACCTGTTGCGTCAAAATGTGTCACATCATGTAAAAAATGGATTGAAAAATAAATATGGTCAATATAAATATTGTTTTGGTGTTTTTCAATTGAAAGATCTAGAAACATACAAATTCTGAAGAATCTAGATCTTATGAATAAACTTATCAGAAGGCATAAAAAGATGGGAGAAGCTTTTTTCCCCCAAATAAAATAAACGTTCTAGAAGGAGCCCAGTAGAAGAATGTCAATTATCAGGTCAGTTGATAGAACAATATGACCAGGATTGCCAAAACACACGAACACATAACCACAGGCACATGTGAAGAAGTATATTATATGGACGCTTGTTCAATTCCTTGTCCACACCCTCTTTTCTATTATATTCTTTTCAGCATCTTTAATTATTCGGCAAAAATACCCTAGACCTACGACCCCTCTTGAAATTGAGGGCCCGCCTTTCTACGATCATTGCTATCTGTTATCGCAAAAATCTCCTAGAACGTTATATTTTATTTCACTTTTGTTTAGAAACATATATATATCTATATGTATGTATATATATATATATAGATAGATAGATATATATATATATATATATATATATGTATATCGTCTATTGATGTGTTTATAGCCGCTTGAGAGGGTTTCGTTTCGTTTCAACAATGTATATAAGGATACTTTATTTGATGATCAAAAGTGTTAAAAAACAATTGATGAAAGGCCGATGATATGCAACGTGGGAAAATTAACTTTGAGGTTTATGGGAAAAAATATCAAATTCTTAGCTTGAATATGTTGGTAGAAAGTCAATGGATACATTTTGCCCAGATACCATGTGAATAGTGCCATCCCCACACCTAAATTCAATAATGCTGCTATCTAAAAATTTAATTAGAAATTAAAAAAAGCATTTGTTAAGTTTCCTATCTCAGATCTATAGGTGACTATCATTAAAATACATCAATATCATGTGAAACTAACTTATATGTTTGTGACCCAAACACTTTGTCTGATAGATGATAAATTGTAGCCAGAGGTATTGAGCTTAAGTAACCTTAAATGCGCTAACTTAGAGAATACGAAACTATCCACTTGATTTGCGAATATATAATCATTAAAACACCATGAGGTCTGCGTTTGCTCCAATACAAATTTAGTCAATGGTCTGCAATTGCTCATAGAACAATGAATATTTGAACTGCGTGTTTTGTTCGAGTAAAACGATGTTTCAAAAAAACAAGACAACAGAAAGATCAACACCAATGTTTTAGATATATTGATGCTCTCAAGACAGCAATATACAGAGTATCTCAGCTAAGCGTAATAGCCAATTAGCTGACCGTAAACTTAAGGAAAGTAACCCAACAGTTTCTTTCAAAGATTTATTTCCTTCTTGAATGTTCAATTTTTTCCAAAACACTGTATTTAAAATTCGACTTTGTTTAACACAATTTTATCGAGCAGAGACATTAATAAAACATCACTCATTGTGTGACTAACGGAAAAGATGTTTCAAAAAACAAGAAACAAAACGAAAAAAAACTCCACATGTATTTGATTCTTGGTAAGGTATTTTTTTATAGCATTCACGTCAAGGGAAGAGATTTCGATCGTCAACAAAACCAGAAAGTGAAATTATATTTGTGAGTGTTTTTTCACAAATTTTTCCTCGTCATGATATTGAAATATGGAAAAGATCTGTTATTTTCTGTGATTAGAACAGACGACTTTTCAAGATTCAAGATTGAATGAAAGAAATTCATAACAATCTTAAGAATAGATTGTTGTTTTCAAGTCAACTTTGGCATGGCTTGGGAGGGTACATGGTAGAAATGCAGACCACCGAAAGAATAATTCATGAACAAAATAAAGATGAAAAAATAATTCAAAACTCGAATAAACACAGCATTATGGCATCACATAGAAAAAAATTCCATCCAAGTATAACTATTGTCAAAACAACTTTTATCTATGATATAACTGGTGTTTTCCACCGGAAAGACTAAAAACATCTAAAAACACTTCCATTCTGAAGAATCTAAATATTATGAATAAAGATGTCAGCATAAGGCTCCCAAAATGTAAAAACGATTTTTTTCCCCTAAAAGTTGGAGTAACACGTTTAAGTAAGGCCATTAGAGAACTCGTACCAATTTTCAAGTCTATAGACAAAATGGTATGGCCAAGAGTGCTGAAACATGCAAACAAGCAGAAAGTTTTATGAGTGTAATTACTTGAAAGAAAAAAATTGTTGAAACTGATTTCTCTGAACAAAACAATTTAAGCCGAATTTTCAAAAGAGAACAAAACGAATATCATTTCTTTTCTCATTGAGAGAGGTGAGTGAGCAAAATATCAATTTCTTTGGTTTGGCTGCATAAGGATGGCAACTGTGGAGAGGAAAGAGGAATGAGGAAGATTTATAGTTGTAATAAAAGAGAAAAATCTAATATGAAGAATCTGTTAGCGACATCAGATAATTCAATTCTTTTTATTCTCTCTTATTCTTATTCTCTCCAGTTCTCTCTTCCTTTCTCTCATTCTCTTTCTTTTCTTTTCTGTTTTTCATTCTTTCCCTCTTTCTTTCCTTCTTTTTCATTGGTGGCGTTGGAATAGAATATCCTCTCTCTCTTTCTCTATCTCTTTACCCTCGTCCCTCATCTTTTGAAACTTTTTACTTTTTAGTCTAAATCGGAAGAACTTGTCATTGTTGTTAGGTTAGTAAAAATAAGGCCACACTGAAGAAGTTTGACGATACGAAAACATAATAATTCAAGTAGGATAAGATTAAAAGAAAAAAGTAGGTTAAAAGTGAAACATAAGATTACCACCACTTTGTGCCCACCATTTCCCACCGTTTTCCCGACCCTAACTCAATGTTTCAGTACAGTAGATTCTATTTCCAGGCCTTGATCTGCAGCCATTATTTCTTCACTTAAAACAACAAACCATTCCTAACTGCATCCACACAAAAGAGTTGTATTTCCTTCCAAGCTGAAACTTCAATATCAATCAATGTTTCGTCAGACAGGTCGTTCCCATGCCGATTGTGATAGGTGATCAGATCTTTCCGTTAACTCCACGACTGTGCATCGCTGCCTGGAATGCTCACGGAACCAAACAATAGCCCCATAGTATCATCTTGCGCGCAATAAGTCTTGGGTCAGTTCCCTAAGTCTCCATAACGTTTCCCCGAGGCACTTAACTGCATTGCATTACAAAATAGCCGGCTTTTCTCTGCAGGCTTTTTAGTGTAGGGCAAGAGGCGTCTCGAATTGAGAAACCTTTATCGCCAAGAGGTTTGCTCGCAAATCGATATATATATATATATATATATATATATATATATATATATATATGTAAACGTATATATAAGTAAGTTTTCTTGTATAAATATGTATATATAAGCAAATATATATATATATATATATATATATATATATATATATATATATATATATATACATATAAGCAAGCATATATATATACATACTTATAAACAAACATATGCATATATATATGTGTGTGTGTGTGTGTGTGTGAGTGTGTGTATGAATACATTTTCCCCACTTATCAAAAATAGAACATTCCTATTTAAAAGGGGTTTTGTAACCTACTATAGCGTAAATCTTAAAGAATGTTTTACCATTTATCTATTCTAAAAAATGTTTATACAATTCCTAGAACCAATAGAATGACGTGGCCCCTAGATTTGAACCAGCTAGAACGCCGTATCTTCATCCAATATGAGCGAAAGATTATCCGAACTGAACCTGCTATTTTGGTGAGTAATCTCTAAGTCATAGATAATTCCTACAGGAAAGTCTGTCAGAGATTGTTGGAAGGTTCATGGCTGACACTTGACGAAAAAGGTCTTGGATATGATTCCAAAATTACTAAAATATTAACCAATTGACCTACAATTTATTATGGTCATAAAATGAAATTCATCTTCGCTGAATCGCTGAAATTGACTATTGACTTATGATTTGAATTCATATATCCTGTCTTGATTGAATAAACTCCCGATCATATCAAACACAATCTGATTTTACAAACTTTTGATTGTAAAAACTAGTTATTTTGAACCTCTGTTTTGATTTAGATAACTTTCGACAAAATTAAAACTACGTACATATTTTTTTTCATGTTAGCAAATGGTTAAAATTTTGCTAAGTAAACATTTCACTGATTCGACGTTACATATGCAAGGAACTATAATTATTAATACAAGACTTGTTTTCGTGACAATGGAAACACAGAATCTTTTCCATCTTTCAGCACCATAAGTGACTATTGGTAGGATGCATTGGTTGTACACCATTCTTTTTAGGACTAATGAGATATTATTTTTTGTTTGTCTTTTAGTTTGTTTTTGTTTTGTTTTTTTTTTTAATGCTGAGCTTATTCCATCGAAAGCTAGCAATCCTACAAATATTTTCCTTCCCCTGCGCATCTTATGGAGATTCGTTGTCCTAGGTATACATTGTGATCTAACTTCTCTCGTATTGCATTTCCAATTTTGATCGTTTGGTTCTTATTTTCGATGTGATTGTTGCACATGACCACTCTCTTGCTGAAGTTCATGTGTCGGCCAATTTTCTTGCTTTGTTTATTTGATTAATCTACCATTAGTTTAAGGTCGTATAGGTCTTCTGTAAAAAAAACAATGTTGTTGGGTGACGGCCTTCGTGATCATGGGAATTTTCAAGGATTCAAAGACTTTCTTGAAGTCAATCGATGCTAAAGTGGATGGCATTTTGTATTCTGCCGCTTTTTCCTTCAGCTGATTTATCGAATGGAGATAGTTGATGGTCGAGTAACTTCTTCTAAATCTACTTTGCTCCCATGGTTGGTTATTATCAGAATTCCTGAATCCTCCTCACTCCTTCCTAGTTTTCTGCCCCTTATCCTATTACGGTTTTTTTTTCTACCACAATGATCTTTAGGGAACATATCCCTTGGAGATCTGACTCCTGGATGACCCTTACTCACAAATGCCAACATTTTATTCCCCAAATACTATCACCAATCTTGTTTCCTGACCCATAGAGGCAGAGTTGAACTGAATCGAATGTCTCATTTTGCTGATTTCACATAATCATTTACTACTGTACGAACGTGTCAGTCTTTTCCACTGATGAAGAAGCCGCTTTGCTTCGAAATATGTTAGGACTAACTATTTAGATATAAAAAAAAACATATATGCTATACACTCCGACTCTGTCTCATCTTTTTGCAATACAAGGTGCTCTCTCTCGCTCAGTCTCTCTCCGTCTCTCTCACTCTCTCTCTCTCTCTCTCTCTCTATATATATATATATATATAGAGAGAGAGAGAGAGAGAGAGAGAGGGATAGAAAGGGTAGAGAGATAAATAATTATTATTTATCATTATAATTAACTCTCCCTTATTTAGGGTTGAACACTCTTCAAGTGAGGTAACTTGTTCATTATGAGCTATATAAGAATTCTCTCCCAACTCTGGAATAGAGCATTCTTTTGGATTGGGAGTGGTGTGTTAGTAATTATATCGCTAAAATTGGTCTTTTTGACCCTCCAATTCTGCGGAGGGCAAAGAAAAATGCCAACCTCTGGTTATGAAGCGACGTTTCGATCTTACCTCGTTGTACTGAGAGGATAATGGATAGTCTATAGCCACAGTGAAGAGTTCTAATACACAGCTGTCTTTGAATGTTTCAATTATTGATTATTATCATACATACATACATATGCATACGTGTGGTTGTGTGTGTGTGTGTGTGTGTGTGTGTGTGTATTATCTTCATGAGGAAATGGATACATTATCATCATCTTTTTAGCTTCTATTGTTGGACATCGACTTTCCCTAATATTCGCAACCCTTTTGTATCGTGGGCATCGCGGAGTCAATAGTTTTTGAATGCGTCTCGCTCGTCTCCCAAACATTTATTCTTTCTACTTCGGTTATGCAAGTGATCTTTGGCGATCCATGTTGAGAGTCGTGATGTTTATCGGTTGTCACTTTATCGCAACATGACCAGCCCATTGCCATTTGAGATCTTCGAAGGAATCTATGATGCACCAGAAACCTGTTTTCTCCATGATATATTCTGCTGTCTTGTAATGTCTCCATGTGATTTTGACCATGATTCTCTCATGTGCATGTTGCATGCGCTGCATTATAATAAATGGTGGCTTCTTCATTTGGCCAAAACAGTGTAAATTGAATGTACAATCATCGAAGATGGGCTGCTGTAGGAATTGAACCTACTGCCGATAGGTAGCTGCTTCAACATAGTGTTGCTCATACCATTGAGCCAAAATGTCGGCTGGTGAGTCAAATCTTGCATTGTTCATTCAGTCCTTATCTGCTATATTTATTTCCAAACAAGGACAACTATATTATTGAGATATTTATCTTACAGAATAATGTCATTTCAAACAGGGTATCAAAGTGATATACCACATTTATCATTAATTCTATTGGATTATTTGTCCATTTTCAATATATATATATATGTGTGTGTGTGTGTGTGTGTGTGTGTACTTTGAGCACTTGAAATATCGAAAAAAAACTCTTTTCAGAAAATGAATGTCATTTCAGCCAATTATTTCTAAATATCTATCAAAGTGATCTATGGATTTTTTTCAGTGATTTTCGTGGTTTATACAAACAATCATGGTACAGAGTGAAAATGTTTCTAGTCTGTACCATTGCTTGTTTACCGTGTCACAGTTTTGGAAATTTAAACACAACTGTACAATTATTATTACATGGCTCCTCAGCAATTTTATCGAACACTGCCTCCACTTATAAGATTTAAATATGAAGCTTTTTTTGTTGGGGAGGTTGTGTATTACTACTTTTTTTTAAATCTTAGTGCTGGCAGAAGAGTATACAACCAATGCATATTCCCAAGAGTTACCCCTGAACTTGAAACGTGGTGCCAAAAAAGATTTGATCCTTAAAATGGGAATTATGCAACGTACACCAATGGGAATCATGCTTAGCTTAACCAGGAGAGATCACAACACAGCACAATATATTCCTGGACAAATAGAGATCTGACCTACGATAGGATCAATTAGAAACCTCAAATGGCAACAGGCTGGTCAGATGCAGACAACCCCTTGACATAACGACTCATGAGGTGGATCCCCAGAGATCACATGTGAAACCAGAGCCGACCGAATATAAAATGGCGTGACTTATCTGATAAGTTAAGAAATGACTGGTTCTTTCACGCCCACGATAGAGAAGTCCGGGGAATTTGAGAGAAGATCTGTGTCTAACGATGCCACAATGACGATGATGATTATCAAACTCCATTGTATATGGATGTTATTCCATACTACATATCATTGATATTTTGAACATATATATATATATATATATATATATATATATATATATATATATATATGAGATAATAGAATGTTGTGTTTATAATGAAATAAAAATACACGACATTTTCGATCAAAAACTATGTGCTGTTTGAATCCTTACAATTCATCCAGAATGGTGGTGACAAAATGATTCACAGTACGAGGTTTATATAAGATAACGTATTGACTATCATGAAAACTCACTTGTTAATTGCGAAGAAGTCTCAAACATTTTTGTCAGGATTCCAATTTTCATAGATATATATATATATATTGCATTACATTATATAGAAAGTCTTATTTGAAATGATCAGTCGTTATATCACACTATTATCATATGGCTTTGATAACGTGAATAGTCAAAGAAAAAAATGGGCGCTGCAGGAATCAAACCGTTGACCGATAAGTTACCTGCTTCACTGTAAATCAGCTCATACCATCGAGCCGTCAGTAAGGCAATGGTAAGAGCAGTGCTTGGAAAAAACAAAAATTGGTCATACTGTATTTTTCAGAAATAAACATTATGGATTAGGTTTTTCTTTTCACATAAGGATCGTAGATTAATCGGAGCCAGCCGACGGACTGAAATGCTTTTGTACTTCTCACCAGTCTTGGAGCTTGTGTTCGAGCCAATATTTTTTGAAAACAGCTATGTATTCGAAAGCATATTTCCTGGTCTTGAAGATCTGATAGGGAATATTCAGTGTGCATCTATGAGCGTAGTGAACCAATCGATGTCCTGCTCACGAGATCCTCGCAAGAGCCTTACCTGCTTAAAGTATATGGTACTCATAAACGGTCACCCATATGGCCTAGCCTCAATCTTGCTTAACTTTGCTGACCATACAAGAACCAATGGGCACAATGCAATCTGTCTATAAAAGTATGAAAGCGTAACAATCTGTAATGACGTTGAACGTTGACAGGAGACGTAGAACATGAATTTATAAGTTTGGCCGAGGATAAATGAAGCAGATTACTAAATCTCGTCTCCAGGGAGGTTGGCTGAGTAACAATACATCCGGGAAATTAAGAGGCTTCTTTGACGAAGAGTAAGAGAGAAAACAAACTGATAAATCAAAAAAAACTATTTTGCTTATATCTGCAAAAGGATTAACATTGTATAGCAGCGAGAACAAACTATCCTTCGTTCCAACAACCAAAAGAATTATTATAACAAGAAGAACAATAAGCTTCAAAAGGAATTCACCGAGCTAACAAGCTCACAAGAACCAGGAGTTCATCGTATTGTCCAACATTCGTGGCAGTAGATACAGAACGAAGAGGAGGAAGAAGGACGAGTAGTCTTCCTTTAGTGTTGATTCTCATACTTATGAAATATTGCTGTATTTTCAATAAAAATCGTCATTCGCCATTTTTGCCGGTTTTTTCTTCCTTACCATTCTTGCTGTTTAGGGACCATTTTTGGCTTTTCTACAGACTTTTGATAATCTGTTATATTAGAAAATGATTTGAATGGAGTTAAAGCATTTAAAGACATCAAGCATTAAATGACATCATACTTTACAATGACATCATACCTTTTAAGGATATCACACATGCTCCTTCCTTCCTGTTTCTCTACTGATGAGTAAGAAAGGAAATAAAACAGAACATATTTTGCTAGATTTCTGTAATAGGATAAGCAGAATCACAATGAGCTACAGGGATGCAAACGGGCAGACAAGTAACAAAAAATGACAGAGTGTTCACTGGTTGCCGGTGAATATATAGCCTTTTACTTGTTTTATTGAGCATTGTGTGGAGACTGGTCTCTTCCCCCGGTATTGTTGTAAAAGGCATCAAACATGACCCCAGATGCTTATGGCATCAAGTATGTCCATACACACATCTAGATACTGACCAGGCTCGACTTTGCTCAACTTAGCTGATTGTACGATAACCGACGCGTTCAACGGGGTTTCGTCATTGACTTAAAAAGGTGCAAAATGAATGGTAATTATGTTAAAAGAGTACGTTTGAAATAGTGAATCTTGGTTGTGATTCTATTTCTTCCTTTTAGTTCTCTAGAGGGGTTGCTGGATTGGGGGACAGATTAAAGGATTTTTTGGATTAAATATGTTATCAGATCGTTCAGGTGTGAATCAACTAGAGTTAATGCTCACAGGACTGCAAAACTAGAAACAATGCCAACGGGACCATGAAAGTAAAGTGAATGCCAACAGGACAACTGTTGTCAGTTGGCACAAATCAATTTGGCGTGAAAAATCCGAACGAAAATTTGAAGACTAAATTTAAGTAATGAAAAAATTGCCCAAGTTTAAAATCATGCGAAGAACGTTTCAACAGAGAGAAAGGAAAATATTGTCCGTAAGCGTATGTTGAACTGGCGAAAAAATTGGACAAAGGCTCTAAGACGGAATTTAGGAAATAAAAGCCAAGCTGTTGGAGAAAATTACGTGAAGAAAGTTATACGGTGGAAGAGGAAAAATGATTTTCAGGTATATAGTGGACAGCTAACTTGGTTTCAGAACTTATTGAATGAAAGCGAATAAATTTAGTCAGACTTTGAAAATTCCGTATTATGACGGAGAGAGACGAGTAAAGCCGAAAGATGAAGAAGCAACAATGTCGAGATGAGCTGAAATCAAGTCACGTATTCCTGAGGACATTATTATGGCGAGAGTGTCGACTCCAATTCAGTCGGGAAATCCATCTGGAGAAGTGCGCTGTTAATACAAGAAGGCGTTTAAGGTATTTGATTTATTTCTTTTATTTTCTCCGACGGTTATGTTCGGATTTCTTATGCCCGATCCGATTCTGTTTAATTCTGATTTTATTACCGTACTACTCCGTCCCGGCGTGAACTTAAATTTTTACAACCATGCCTCAAGCGCTCCCAAGTTGCCAGTGCTTAACCTGTCATTGCCCGGGAAGTTGACAATACGGAGTTCTTAGTTGTTGGCGGTCAGATAACTATTTAATGTCTTCAACTACAATACCGATTTTCTTGTCATGCATAACCTTACGACATTAATTTTATCTCAGTCGCAACGAAAGGTGCAGGCTGGTAGAGCTCTTGAAATAGTCTTGGCTTGTCGTGTTCAATCTCCAGCCAGTGCACTTTTTACTGATGCCTCTTGGAAAGATATGAATCCATTTCACACTCCACAAACAAATTATTGGTGAAATAGCGCAGGATGAAGTGATTATTGCCATTTTAGGCGCTTGTCAGCTCCATGTCAAAATGACAAATTTGCAAACGGGAATCGAGTAATTATTAATGTGATATATAGAGCTCAATACGGATTCTTTCAGAGCATTATCAGGAAATTTTTGTTCTTTTCAAAATAAAACAAAGATCAGGCCCTCGTGCTGCTCTTGCCTACTGGTTTAGTTTGGGAAGCGGTCACTGTCGTTTCTAGTGATCTTACAAGGTTCTTAAATTTGCTTATACCAGGTTCTACTCTATATTCCCGAGTTTCCCCGCACTTTTCTTTTACTGAACTCAATACAGATTCCCTCTGCTACCCAAAAGTAGATTTTTTTCGAAGACAACATTACCATCATTTCTCTGGTCTTGGAACGCTCATATTTTATAATTCCGATGTTTGGCAAGTGCTTATTTGCTTTAGGTTTTTTAGTAACGGAAGGCTCTTCCTGGGACACTCTACTTTTGGTTGGCTGGGTAAACCTCTAAAAATAATCTTCACTTGTAAAAGCAATTACGATTATTTCATATGAGAAAGAAATTTTAGTGTTCCCAGATTCAAAAATGTGATGAAGTCTGTATGCTTTGTGTCACCAAATTTGGGGGTGTTAGGAGGTAGATGAATTGGGTTTGTGCTGCCTACATGACGGCTCACTGCAAAAAATACTGTGTGTTTCTTCGATTTTTGCTTTTTTTTCCCGGCGATGATATACTTGATTGATAATTAACAGTTAACAGGAGCTTACACAGGACGACATAACAACAGTCTTAGCCGGATTATGCCAAAGAATGTTCGAACGTTGGGATATGTATGCACGTTTCATCATATTCCGCTTATTCCCTCATCGAGGGTGACATAGGCCAGATACGCAGTTGATTGATTGTACGGTCGAATACTGGCTCGTTAGGCATGTCAAGCTCCTCTTTACGGCACCAAATATTCCCTAATGGTCACCTATCTACGTACTGAGCAAGGCCAACATTGCTTAACGTGATTTGACTTTAATCCCTCAGCTTTATACTCGTCCTGAGAGCTTTGTGGGGAATCATTGAGCTCTCTTCTAAGAGTTTCTTGTATGACTCGATGGTGGATCGAATCACGATGTACCGGACCACAGGTGAGAAATTTACCCCGGGGCCTTAGAGTAAAATATCAAAGGAGACTAGTATCATTACCATCACTGTATACTTTTTGGAGTATGAAATGACGTTCTTTACTCCGGAAATGGACTCAAATCAACAGTCTTATTCATATTCTGGTCGGTCAAAAATGGCCAAAGGCTTCGCCAAAATGAATTTAGCGTCGATGAATACAAAGCATGTTAGCAAGCTATAATCCAATTCATCTCCATGAAATGTCGTGTAGGTAACGTGCGATGCATATTATGTAATATCCATTTGATTTTATTTTTTAGATAGATAAGTTATCATGATGAGAAATTCACGAAAAAACGATCAATACGTTGAAAGGTGAAAAACATTCATGTTCTGGTGACATCTGACCATGTGACACAAACTGTGTCTTCAAAAGTAGAGAGTAGCTATCTCTGATAATACAGAGTAATGGACTCTTATATTCAAGTCAGTCGATTTTCTTTTAATTTCACGCTCAATAGGAGAACTGTAGTCATCAAAGATGGTGAAGGTAAGATGCTTTTCTATATCTGCATCCATTTGTTTACGTGCCTCTGTGTTTCGGAGCATCTGACCAAACTGTTCTGTCAACAGACTTGGAAATTGGCACCAGTACTCCAATTGACCCTTCCCAAAATATTTGGTAATTTTTTTAGAAAAAAAAACTTTTTGACCTTTTTGGGGCTTGTTCTAACATGTTTATCAATAACAACTATATTCTCCAGAATCTATATGTTTTTAGATGTTTCTTCCTCTATTCTGGGTAGGAAACACTATTGATGTCATAAGAAAAACTTATTCTGATCATATTTCTACTTGAATAAGACTCCAAACTTTGACGTTACGGTTGTCCAGTTATTGACTATGATGGCGATATGTAAATTCGTGTGATCTACGATCGACTTATATTTATGATGGGTTATTGTGACCAACAAAAGGTATAAAACAAACGAGAACAAAAGCAGAACAATTCGTCTCTGATCGTCAGTATCTGGAGGTGTATGCAAATCAGATGGCTATCCAACGGAACACACGATTGTTCTGTACCTGAATATATAGATAAGTATACACATCGTCGATTTTACAAGTATGCATACTTAATCGGTTTTAAGGCGAAGATTACTCTTACTGTATCTTCAAAACGAAAAAGACATGTCTGCCTATTTGTCTGCCTTGAAAAACAGCATTTGCAATCTTTGATTTCACCAGAATTCGACCATCAGGGGGAAAAAGGAGAGAAGAAAATCCCACAAGTCTCTAATGCAATATGTGGTCAAGAAATGGGTAGATTTACCAACGAATTAGGCTTAAAGTAGATCAATCGAGATGTGCCTAAATTGATTGCTTCATATTCTCATCCACCAAACAGGAACGATAGTAATATACTGGATAATCATATGCTACAATATCAGTCACATGACATCACCATACTGAGAGGCAGCAGTATTCAGCAGTCGAAATGATTGCGATGGCATCATGCACTAGCCTCATGTGTGCATCCATTCCCTAGTGTTAGGTCAGCTATGTAATTCAGTTTCCTTTCTTGTTTGGTGATGCTTGGTGTAAATATTAGAGAAAAAAAAGAACAGGGAACTATCAAAGGTGAACAATCGAACGAATAATTGGTTCATTCAGGAGAAGAACAAAATGTTTAAGAAGCCATCTAAGAGGATGGTTAGATAAAAACCACCCATTGAACAACCATAGCCATCAAAGGTGTCGATAATTTCTATCCTGTTTTATATGTGCGTTTGTTTGTTTGTTTGTTAATTTGTTATTTGTGTGTTTGTGCCTCACAATGCTCCTGAACACATTGTTTTTGTCTACAGACTTGAAACTTGTTATCACTACTCCAACGCACTTCTTCTAAAAAAAAGTTGGATTTTTGGGTCGGGAGAATGTTGTTTTTTTTAATATTTTCTTTAGGGGCCCCATTCTCCCGTATTTTTTGATAACATATAGATTCTCTAGCATCTACATAGTGCTAAAAGTTTTTTTTAATTGTATTTGTAATGTTTTCCAGTGGAAAACACAATTGATGTTATAAAAATAATTCATTCTGACGATCTTCTTTATTCAATTAGATTGCTTCACGTGACTTCAGATTTCAAAACTAAGGTTGTTGATTGTTCTCAGATTTACTAATGAAGATGCAAAAGGAAAGGTCGGTTACATTCGAATAACTGTCTTGGAAAGGAGAAACCATGGTACAGACGGAGAAAATAAGTCATTGTTATTCATACCAGTAGATATGTGCGTGAGTATGTGTGTGTGTGTGTGTGTGTGTGCGTGCCTTTTAAGGGATTTTTCGTTGCTGTTTCTTCGAACCAAGGATCAATATGTTCAGTAAGCAATCAAACCAAAATATGTGAAAAGATAAATAAATAGATACATAGATAAGAACTGGTATTTAGGTATGAGATTGGTAGAAGAGAACATGGATGATAGATTGTTATGAACGGACAGATATATAAGAACATGGACAGATATATATATATATATATATATATATATATATATATATATATAGAGAGAGAGAGAGAGAGAGAGAGAGAGAGAGAGATAGATAGATAGATAGATTGATACATACATACATACATACATACATACATACATACATACATATTAACAGGACTGCATGGATGAATAAATATTTAAGTAGATATTACCAGGACTAGTTACATAAATAAGTAGCTAAATCGATATTTACAGAAATATATTGATGGATGGATAGATAGAGAGAGAGAGAGAGACGGAGAGAGATATGAACAGATTTATATAGATGGATGGATAGATAGATAGAAACGAAAAGATTTTTAAACATAGATAGATAGATAGATAGATAGATAGATAGATAGATAGATAGATAGATAGATAGATAGATAGATATCAACAGGACTAGATAGATAAATAGATAAATACGAGCATGGATAGATAAATAGATATTAACCGATTTGGATTGATAGTAGGGTGGATGGATAGATAGAGAGACGCTATGGAAATGAAAAATATTGAATGGTAATTAACATTTAAAACGTTTTCAGATTTACTAATCAAAATACCGAAAAGGGAAAGCCGGAGTGATCATAACACAAGGTCACGGAACAAGGTCAGCTCCAATATCCAAGGCAATATTTAAGATCAAGTCATAATGTCAATCATTATGATAGGATTCATGATAAATGTAAAGTAGAAATGGTATCACGTGTGGCTGTTCCTTGGTCGTCGACCTTGCCTGAATTGTAATGAACGGGACCTCTGCCACCTTGTGTGACCCCTATCGTTAACGGATCATCTTGGCCCCCCATCTTGATTGTGGAGTACTGCCATGTTACCGCTTAATGACCGACCATCATTTCTCTTGTCCTCACCCGGCCATTAACATATTCAGTGACTTGAGAGCGCCTGCTAAGATGTTAAGATTGAGGAGATATTTTATTCAGCGTCATCTTGTGGCGAATGGCACTTACTGAAGAGTTCTTTACGATTCGTAATTATTAACCCATTACCAGCGAATGACGGAAATTTCGATCCATCAAAATTTACACTTCCACTAAAAGTTACAGATGAACTTTCTTCTGCTTGATTCTAGGTTTTTCTTTCATGGATTTCAAGTGGAAGGGTCCACTGTTCACAGAGAAAAAACGTGTCCACCTATTTTGCGCTACATTGTACAATCACAGTTACTATCACATGGTGACTGAGTCATTTCTATTGCAGTTAATGGGTTAAGAGTCTCCTAAACTTGGTAGCTTCATGTGGAAGAGGATCATTGAGAAGGTGGTTTTGAGATAATCTGGATTTACAAATCGAGAAAGCAAGAAGAAAGGGTGTTTCATAACCACTGATCCCTTGCAAAAGCGTTATCCTTTGTTGTTGGTTGAAGTGGAAAATCCAAGTCCGTGTCCTGTTGTGTGAGTCGTCGTTTCAACTTGTCGGGTCGGCCGAAATAAGTGACAAGGGATTCGTATCGAAGAGAATGTAACGCAACATCGAAAAGTAGGGGATAACATTTTTTTTTTTGTTGACCTTTCTTCATCGTGCCCAAATCGTTCCTAAAACACGTAAACCAACTGACTAATTGCTAAACTCCATATTTTCTTATTGAGCTTTTTGACCAAAGTGTCTTACTCTGCAATCCTCTGACCAATTTCTTTGATCATCCCACATCATCTGTACACACCTGTTTCCTAACCCCGACTGAAATAATGAACGGTCGAAAAATCTCTCGTCTCTGAGCATCCTCGTATGTTTTTTTTCAAAAATCTCTCTGTGTCGAAAAGACCAGTCAGAAGAGAGGCTTCAAACCTTCATCCTTGGCTCCTTTCCCGAATAAAACTCTTATATCTATCCCTCTCACTCTCTCTCTCTTTCTCTTTATATATATATATATATATATATATATATATATATATATATATATATATATATATATATATATATACTTACATACATATATATATATATATATATATATATATATATATATATATATATATATATGTATGTATGTATGTATATATATTTCAGCTGGCCAGCATTCATACCATTTAAACACGCACACACAGATACACTTGCTTACACTAAACCCACTTCACAAGAAGAAAAATTTGATGTCATTGCCCCAGGTATGCTATTTTTCACGAATAGTAACAGCTGCAAAATTTTTTCGTAAGACTTTGCCACAAATATAGCAGGGAGTCATACGAGAGAAACTCCCTTTAAAAAAAAATGGATGATGGATTGCAAGGATCGGGTACACGGGAGTAAAGAAAAGAAATCAGAATCAGTTTTTTTTCAGGGTTTAGCGGGGTCTCATCTGCATTAGTGAGTACATTTAGAGCCTGGGAGTTAAAGTCACAATTATTCCAGCCATTGGCTTGTGAAATAAAAATGATGAAGCAAAGGATTCACTCATGGGTGTGAAAGGTGGATTCAAATATGAATGCCACCAAATATAGGAAAGAAAATTCTGTTAAGGAATGTAAAAGATGCTTGAGTTGACAAATATGTAAGTAGATATGAGGCAGGGAAAGCCTGTAAATCGATACTCAGATCCAGGGGGGGAGTCTGAATCTGATTGAAGATACCTGACGTGACATGCAAACTCGGTTAATGTATCCATCAAGAAACCTTATATATATATATATATATATATATATATATATATATATATATATATATATGTGTGTGTGTATTTTTATATATACATATGCATATACATATATATATATATATATATATATATATATATATATATATATATATATATATATATATATATAAAATTTACACAGGCCATCACTTGACGCAAAAGTAATTTTGCAATTGCAAACACACTAAAAGCTCAGAATGTTATAAGAAGGAATGAATATAATTCATTTCGGAAAATGTCACAGAATTCAAATATTATTGCGTGCAATCATCTTTCTCTTACAAATAACAGAATAGTGAAATAGTGTCCTCTAAGAAATAACTCTTGCATAAAAATATGAAAGTTATTTCCTTTTGGACATTAAAAATGAAAATATTGACATGCATTTGGCACATTATACACACACATATATGTGTGTGTGTGTGTGTGTGTGTGTGTGTGTGTGCATACAGTGCTACAAAATTTTTTTTCTGTAACAGATAGTTTTCACTGTCTCTTCAAATAATACTTTTTTTTGCTACATTCTATTCACAAAGCGGCAAAAGTCAATATCTATTTAAATCATATATATATATATATATATATATATATATATATATATATATATATATATATATATATATATATATATGAAAGCAGAGGAAATGAGGATACACACAATAAAATACGAAAAATAAATTGAACACTAACACCTTTGGACTGAGAGATGTGGAAAAAAGTCAGATAGAAAGATGGATAGATAGATTAATAGCTAGATAAATCACTTTTTTGTACATCATCCATTTTCATAATAAAACCCAATATATCTAATGTACGCAATATTTCAGCAGGAATTCCAACGATTCCGGAAATTCCTAGAGGACATCTTACAATCTGCAGAGAATTTCGAAAATAATCCTGGAATCCGTCTTGTGGAAATTTCGGATATTGCTGCCTGTTGAACACATCTAAATGGAATCATGTCTTCGAGGCATTCCTGTTCATTCTTGGGCTCTCGAGATTTTAGTTTGTAGATGAACAGATTTACAGACTCATTGCTTTCTTATTTGCGGGTGCTATTCTTGGCAAACATTCTCAGATCAGGTTTGGTTACTCTCTCAATAAACACCATCACATGTCCAACGTTTTTGGGCTGCATGTCACATTTGGGTTGATCAATTGAAAAAAAAATGGAATAAATGGTGATCAATGAATAAGTTACTCTTCCGCCTGTTGTTGAATCACTGTAAAGTCTAAATTTTCAAAAATCAGCTGGCACAAGCAAAGGACAAATTTAGCATAATTTACATTTTAAATTAAACCCCTCACTCAAAACCTATTTAGGGAGGCAGACTTTTTCTCTAAACTAATAAAACCTATTTTAACGGTTCTGTTGACGGTGTTTAATATTATATATAGAAAGATAGATATAAATATACTAGCATGGATTCACAAATATTATATCAACTCGCCTTCACAGTCAATGATGTAACCGTCGTAGCGTCCAATTTAATGTCCAGCAGAAACATCTATCCAAGTATAATTATGGTCAGAGTGAATTCTATTGATGACATCAATAGAATTTTCCACTTGAAAACAAATAAAATAGAGTAAAAAAAACGTCTACAGACATCTAGATTCTCTATATCAATTCAATCTCCCTTGATGAACATGTTAATCCACATGAAGGAGAGGCTGGTCTCTGGATTCAGTAATGCAAGCCAAAACCCCTGACTGGTTTGGCTGTGAGAAAAAAGATTTATAGAGGTAGAAACAAACTGGTTTGGTTAGAAACCATCATTTGACCAACTTGTAAATTAATTATATAATTAGGAAACATATATATATATATATATATATATATATATATATATATATATATATATATATATATATATATATATATATATATTGATCTACGTAAGTTGACCGTACTCGAACCGAATTTACACTAGAGTGAACTTTGGACAGTTCTTATACAATCAGATACCAGGTTTGCAGCAACTCATTTGCCAATAGGAGAATTTGAATTATAAAAAAAAACAAAGCTGGGAAAATTTGTCTGTCAAATTTAGTAATAATTTAATAAATATTGCCTCTTTGTTAAGGTGAGTTGAACTAAAGTTCGTTACCCAGGAGAGAAATTAAATGGCACTAATTTCAGAACAGCAAAAGTAGTTACAACGCCAATCAATAGGCGGTGTCATCTTGACAAAAATACTTTTCCCAGTTGCTAAAGGACAAGGAAATCTTGCTAGAAATATCTCGTCTGTTTCTCGAAGACAAAGACAATTCAAGTGAGATTGTTCTTTTGGCCTTAATTTCTAGGACATGGCTTCTCAATTTTGTTTTTTTCTTTCAATGTACCCGCTCTTCGCTGACGGACTCCTTGTGAAAAATATAGTGTAAAGTGTGTGAATCTTATACAACTGACAATACAAAAGTCGTATTCGTTAGTAGTTTCATTCAATTTAATGTTATGAGAAGGATGAATTTGGCTTTTTCCGATCGGTAACTCAATTCTGGGCACGATGACAGAGCGCATTTTATTCTCAATCGATCAGATTGCACCAAATTAAGTTTATACTAAAAAAAAAAAATAAATAGATCGAGCAGTACAGATTTGGTTAGTCATTGTACAGAAACATGACTTGTTCGGGATGATCAATTGAAAATTGGCAGAAGCGTTCATCAATAAGTATAGAGCTACTTTCTTTGCATTTGTAATCACTAATAAGAGGTCCAATTTTTTAAAAAACAAGCATGAATGCAATGGAACTTGGATATCATTCAAGTAAAAATTTACATTACAAATCGAATCACACTCCCCCCACCCCGTGCTAAAAACTTTTTAGGGGCGATTTTCAAAAAAAGAGACAGGATAACAGATGAATGCTTAAGTTTTTAGGCATTCAATTATATTAATGCAACCTGTGCATATGATACATACATACATAACTAGACAGACCAATGAGGAAATTGAAAAAAAAAAACACGTTGCTCGTTTTAGGGACAGTTTATAAAGGACATCAAAATTATTTGAGGGAGTCGAACGAGTGTGGATATCCGTACAAACCAGGGATATTTCATTCTTCGGGATGGTTCCCTTTTTATTTTAGCTGTATTGCCAACCCAAGTCAAGTTTATAACACATATAAGTTGCCCTTAGTTGATCAGCATTACTTCACAAATATCGCATAACCCAGTAAATTCTTTATTCTTAGGGGCATGCTAACCCTAGTTTGAGAACCGCCACTCTAAGACAATGTAATTCCGGGCAGATGTCAGTCAGTATTAAATTGTTGAAAGTAGATTAGCCTCGGATATTTCCCTTCGTACAATTGATTTAGAATTTAGCATTACGCCTAGTTCCACAACTCTAAGCGGAACAAATGAACGTAATTCTCAACAATTTGGCGATCAGATTAACGAGTAAAGTCAGGGCGACAACCACTCCAGAACGATCTTCATGTGCTTAAATAATATCAGCCATTGTCCACGACTTCCAGTATGTTACTACTTGACGGATACTCACTAATGGATTAATTAACAGGTGACTCAAATCGGGATTTAATTGCTTGATGATTTAATTAATAGTTACTTAACCTGTTGAGTCGTGGACACGCTCCATTTTCATTTCTTATAGGCGCGGTGATTTATCGTCGTTGGTCTCCCTCTGTCTTGGCATTCAATGGAGTGTGAGCCGAGCATTAAACTATGATTTAGTGGTAACGTCTGCTCTAGCAGTGTAACCGACCCTCGAGCGACACAAAGTGTTTCAGTTTTTGGTGGTGTTGTCTGCATTGGTCTCTGTTGGTGCCATTACTACTTTCAGCCATCTTCCCATCCCTCTCTCTCTCTCTCTCTCTCTCTCTCTCTCTCTCTCTCTCTCTCTCTCTCTCTCTCTCTGCGATGATCATCTATCCTCGTCTCGCTTGTCTGGATACCTGAATTGATAGCAAGCCTCCATCTGATGCAGCCTACAGCCAGAGTTCCCAGCTAGTCGGGTTGATGTTATCTGCCTTCAGATTTCGTCGACAAACGTGTCTGTGACGAAGAACATCCCTCCTGTCATTTGCAGTGAATAGCTGACCAAAACGTACGGCAAATGAATACGGTCTTCGTTTGATCACTAGACATTCTCTCCTTTTCTTTCAAGTTTTATTTAAAATTAGCTTGGATACCTGGTGTTGCCTGGGTAATTATGGTTTAAGGTCGGAATAAGTTAAATTTGGCCCTATAAAGATAGTCGGAAAATTCTCATTGCATCAAATCAATAATACTATACTCGACTCCAAATATTTTTGTATAGTTTGGAGAGAAGAAAATTAGATGCTAATTTACAGGTCTTTTTTTTTTTTTACTATATAATTGAGATAAAGATGTCTCTTGTTATAACATGTATATTGGGATCCCTAATCCAATACTGCACTGTGCTCTAGTCATGATAAATGTAACCATCTTGGAGCCAGATCTGGGTAATTTGGAGCTAAACGAAGGTAGCTTTTAGCTTTATCTACTTATCGTCGAGCTAGAAAATTTTTTTGCACCCCACGATCCTAGCCCGGTTCTACAATTACAGCAGTATATTGCCCCTATGTTATAATGGTGGAGGCCTTAACTAAATCGTTGCAGATAGTGTGAATCAAAAAGCAATACCGATCAAAAATCATTAGTGGCTGACAGTACTGCATGTAGTAAAAATAGAGCGCTTGATAGTGTACGTAAACAAAACAATTGAATCAAATACGGATTGCCTGTTGAAAAGCTTTGAAATGGAATCGATTGCTTTTATCTACTCTGAAACCTTCAAACTTTTTGGCGTAACATAGAAATTAGCTTTGATCAGCATACACACTCAATAACAGTAATATGCTACTAATAATAATAATAGTAATAATAATAATAATAATAACAACAACAACAACAACAACTCTTCGTCACAGTCAATAACAGAACAAACGTACCGTAACATAAATGTTTCCACTAGGAACCATCTCGAATAGAGTATTAAAACAATATGTTTAGACATGTCAATATTATTGACAATCTTGATGATACTAATTAAATTTATCTGTTGAGATAAGACGTCAAGAATTAATGATTTTACGAAAATCAAATAAACATTACAGAGTTTTTAATACTGATCGGAGTACTGCTATCATTTTTCACGTCCGTGGACAAAATGATGCGGCCAAGAGCGCTGAAACAAACTGAAACAAACTGAAACAAACTCATCTAAACACAAATTTACGCACATATAAAAAGGGGAAAACCTTCACCAACTTTGTTGGCTATGGTCGTTCAATAACAGTGATAATAATAGTTAATAGAATAAATAAATAATAATCAAATTGATAAAACTACTCCCATACAAAGACTCCAATAGACTCACAAAGAAAACCAAAATCTTCCTTGTTCATTTTCTTTCAGAAGTAATAAGCCAAATATTATCCTTTTAGTGCGTCTCTCCCTTTGTAAAATTCCATTATAACCACCATTTCCGAATTTCCAAATCCTATGCAATTTGCAAATGTTTGTTGTTTGATTTTAAGACTAAATTGCCCATTAGATTTCCTTTCATTTCTTCTGGCTCTTGGTGAGACATATACATTTATTTGCCGTCTGTCGGCATTGTTGTCTAGTGAATTTACTCCAATGATTGTTGTGTAAATTCTGATTTTCCTTTGGTTTCACATTCTGTGCAGTTAAGATAGGTCTGATAACTAAGAGATGGCTTTACCCCCATTTTGTTGAAAAGTATTAATGAAGTGTTCTTTTTCTCGGTTTTGTTTATGGTATTATCTTCAAAACGTTTATCTTCATAATATTTCGAGTTACTCACCAGTGGTGATTGGCGGTTTTAACCGGTTATCAAGGAGAAACAAGTCTTTAATAGTGCTGTGAGTTATTGAGTCTGTTAAATATTCCGTTGATTTTCATGACTATGATACTTTAGAAAAAAATGTTAGCCAATGAACATTTGAGTGCGTACGGTGTCTATTAGATGACTTTTAGAAACAGACCTTTGCAGTTGAGACGTTCGTCTCCTCTCTTCTCGTTCCAAACGTAGTGGAGACCATGGTGAATATATGATAATCAAGTGATGAAAGTACAATATTTTTTTACACGTATTGGCTTGAACAAACATCTCTCTCTGTCTCTCTTTCTCTCTCTCTCTCTCTCTCTCTCTCTCTCTCTCTCTCTCTCTCTCTCCATGAGACTTTGCGTATTTTCTCACTAAAACTATTATGTTCATATGCCAAGCAATGTTTATATTTTCGTCCCAATATTCGGATCAATCAGTTTCAGAAAGAATAAGAACTACTATTTTGAAAAGATACGTCTTCGTTCTTCAATCTCTTCTTTGTGTGCATGCATCTGCGTGTACTGATGCACATGCCTAATTCAACACCTGTCCAAGTCCAGGTATTTACCAAGCCTTATTTGCATATACGCATTAACTTTTCACTCTCACCAGATTATGTTGTTCAAGTTGTTATAAGAGCTTTGTTTATATTCCCAACACCACTAATTACTTCCATTTAATTTCTTTTCCACTTTTTCCTTTCAGGGACAGTTTACAAAAACTGTCATGTAAACTGTCAACTTAGGTTTCTCTCTTTTTCTTAAGCTGGTCAGTCTAGCTGAGTGGGTGGACGGCTGACAGGGTATGCTTGCATGTATAGTGCGTACATATCACAGCAATGGAGCTACAGGACTGAAAAATCAAATATTTACCCTTTTTGTATCTGCAAAATTTGTTTTTTGTTTTAGAAAAACTCTCTACATAAATAGGATAGTAGATGGGGATTCAATTTGCAATGTTGTTTAATGCTAAAATGATCCTTTGATTTGTATCTGCTAGCACTCACGCTTTTTCTGTTTTAAATTTTGGGAGAGAAGTAACTTATCCATCGATCAACCCTTGTTTCCAATGTTTTTAATTGGTCACCCCCAATTTGGTATGCTGCCAAAGACGCAATCTTTTTGTGACTATCTTCTTTTTCTTTTCCTTTTTTCCATTACCCTTTTCGTCGGTAATAATTTCAATTTCATTTCTCCTTGTCTCTTGCCCCTTTTTTTTTCCTACATATTCCATTCTTCCTTCAACCCCCTCTGTATTTTCTTTTCCTCTTTCTCCTTTCCTTTGTGTTTTTTTCCATTCGACCTTTTCCAGATTGTCTCCTTTCTTTGCCGATTCTTCCCATCCCTTTTATTCAATTCTCGATGTATGTCAAACCGCAGCCTAATAGTGCAAACGGTCAAATTGGTTAGTGAGTAATACCCTCATGCTGGCTTTGGCTTCAGTCGTCCCTGCTTAGTATATACATGTCTCATTTTTTCTTACTGATTCCAGTTCGGCGGTTGCCTCATTCACTTCACCCTGTTCTATTAAATCCATACCTAGGGTAGATTCATAACTTCTTTGAATGCAAAATAAATACAAGCGTTCCCAGCCTAGGTTTGAACTCGGCTCATAACATCCAAACGCTCGGACATCTTGTGCCTTCTAAGTTTCGAGTGGTCATTTCGTGATTTTGAACATAGCCAGACTTGAACACCAACCTCTGGCAATGGCGTGACAATGCGTAACAATCCAGGAACAATTGTTTTCTGTTGGTTCATTTCCATTTTTTCTCTGTTTCTTCCCTTGATTCCTACTTACTAGAATCTGTCTGTCCGTCTGTTTGTGCGCACATTATCTACAAAAGTCCTCAAAAGGTTTTGAATCTCGGATTCTTACACTCACCACCCCTGCATCGTAACTTTTTGGTAACTGATTTCCATTCATTAAAAATGGTGTTCACTCTCCGTGTGCTCCCCAGTTCTCTTATTTCCTTTATTTGTGGGCGTTATTAGAAAACAATTACCGTTTCAAAGCTTCGTTTCGACAGACATTTATTGGAAACACGCCAATTGCTTTTCCTGTATTTTTTTTCAAGGCTTTAATCTTCACCGAGAAGAGATCTGTCTTCGTGCTTTTTTTAATATTCAGTATCTAATATTGACCGAGACTTAACGGTGAATTTCGTCGGCGTTTTGTTGTTTGAAAGCAATACCATTAATGTAATAATGTTTAGATATTGTTATTTCTATGGCTTTTTTTTTAATGATAATATCAGGTTCCTTCAGGCATGTTATTCGGTCAATGTGTGTACTGATCGTTGGGTAAAGGGGTATTTCAGAATTTTTCATTCGAAAAATAAAGGTAGGCAAAAGACATTCCCCAATTTGTGTTAACCCACGAGCAACAGATGACTTTCATTGCAGTTCTAGGGCACAATTTCAAATATCAGAAATTCTCATTGGTCATGCAATGAACCCTTCAATTTGAAGATACAGACGATTTTCCTGTATGTTTCTACGTTTTACTGTCTATAATTTCACGTGGAAGTGTTCAGGTTTAGAAGCAGACGGTTCAGCTAATTCTGAGTTGCCTCGTATAGTCCAAAGTACGGACGCAATTAGAACATATCAACTGATCTGTTAACGCCGCAGATAATGACTTGAAGAATGAGGTTCGATCCTTGCAGCAGTCCCATTTGTCTTTAATTATTTATTAGGATTTTTTCTTCTAATAACACAATTGTCTGCATTGAGAAACAACAGCGTAGACATAGGCAGTGAATGATCATCTTTCCGTGAGACTGTCTACCTCAATGGTCAAGAGCGAACCATCATTAAAGTGGCTACTTTATTGTTCTCTCTCTCTCTCTCTCTCTCTCTCTCTCTCTCTCTCTCTCTGTCTTCCTCTGCATGTGTGTGTGTGTATATATATATGTATATATATATATAGTTTAGAAATATTTATGTGCAGTTTAATACATACATATATATATATATATATATATATATATATAAGCAAATATCCAAAACTTTTCGAAAGTCTGATTTACACCATTTTTTCATTTTTACAAAGACTAAAATAGCGTTAGGCTTCTGCTTCGTTGCAAGCCCTTCCATAGAGAACCTTCACTCTTTTTCTGTTTCTCTTATACTCCATTTTGCTTTGCCTCACAGCATCCTAGCTTCGAAAAACTCAGACTAATATGACATTTTATATCATCATTGTTCGGTTCTGAGAATGCTCGAAAGATCATTAAATGAAATATAGTTTCTCTAACGGTTTCAACTCTGATCAGAGAATTTCCTCTAAAATCCCCACCGAATCTCTCTCTTGATAAATTCTGTGTGCTAATACAATAAATGAAACTATTAGCAGAAACCCTTTTTATAAATTATCCAACGTCATTAAATACCAAATGATCTCCAGCATGTGTGGCTTTCCTCAACTTTCTATACTTCACCGAATGTTCTTGGAAATTCAAGCGCAAAATGGCTTCCTTGGAGAAATTAGAAATGATAGAAAACAAGATTCTTGATTTCCTGATGGGCCGATTTAGAGAGATGTATGAAATGTCTCGTGGGACATGAGACGTTCTAGATAACAGATGAACAGATTGATAAATGTTTACAAATTTCCTCACCCTTACGGCCCTATCTCGTATATATAATACGCACCCAACCCCACTCATTCTTCTCTCCTCCATTGAAACTAGGGGAGTTCCTGTTCCAAAGATGCATGTTACGAAAGGGGTATGGAACAGCTTTCTAGGATTATCAGGTAAAGTAATGTTGCGCCTGCCGTACGGAACTATGGCTTCTCGCCAGTATTGTCTATTGTAATATTCTATTTTTAACTTTGAATAATCCTCAAGAGCACAGACTAAAGAAGATATTTCGTATAAACACTAGACGATTTATTGATCTTTTTAGATTTTTTCGAGAAAAGACCCAAACAATTCGACGCTGCCTTGTCTGCTGACTACTATATCTGCAACTGTCAACAATGGCCAGTTGTCGAGTAATTGCAGTGCATACGCCAAAGAACAAACATACATACACACAGGGACGGACTCATAGGTTTCTCCAATTGTTGTCAAATATTGCTAGTTCTACAATACCATACTAGTGCAATATAACATATCAAAGTGTGTGTTTGCGAGCACATGGGCGCAGAACTATCTAAATTTAGCCGTAAAATATCTTAATTTATGATACAGAATTATCTAAATCCAGATGCAAAACATATAAATTGATGACAAAGAATAATCTAAATCTAGATACAACATATCAGAACTTTCGATGCAAAATTATCTAGATATATATATAAATATATAAATTGGCAACTCTGAAAAGAAGTAATTAGATTTATTCGAAGCTGTAGTTCCGTAGGATGGACAGGAAATCATTTTACCTGACAATTATGGCAGGCTGCTATACTCACCATCAAGTCCATCCCCTTCCAATAAGACACCTTTGGAACGAGAAATGACTTAGTTTAGTGTGAGCAATAGAAGCATTGTCTATGATTATGATATTGGAGGTTTTGCTAGAAGCATGACTGTAAAAAAATAATGAATATTCTTGTATCAAAGTCAAACTTTCTAGACTGTTCTTTGGGTTACATTCGTGGGCTCAACTATTAGAGGTTAATTATTTTCGATAAGCTGAAATTCACACTTCAGATTTCTTTTTAATGATCCCTGTGGAAATAAAACATGAGAGAACTAACTTATTCAACCCCCCTGATTCCAATTTTTTTTATTTACACATGGCATGCTGCCAAAATACGTTGACTGTTCCCATTGAGTGACAAACCAGACCCCTTTTATTTCGGTATCCCTATTTTTTCTCGTTTGTTTATATGCTTCTTTTATTTTGTATCAGATTTGGTTTTCTTCAATCATTTGTTATTCTATATCAGTTCTTTTTGTTTTCTTCTTATAAACTTAGGTTCCAATTACAAAACTTTACTTTCGGTCTTAAAATCTCATTTCCAAAGTGTATTTCCTATCGAAAGATCTAATCTCTCAAGAAATTACTTTTCAGACTAAGGATCCAATCTCAATTTCTGGTGTTCCATTCGGATCCAGAGAATAATTCCACAGCAGAATAATCTTACATTAATCCCGAAGCCTCAACCAAAAATAGAATTTAGGAGAATTCAGAACAGAACAAAAAACCTATAGGGACTTTATATACACTAAAATGTGTTTGTATGGACTAACTTGAAAAGATTACTTTGCAGAAAATAGTTAGTTCACCTAAATATATCATTTTATCTCTGGATAGGTTTCTGATTAAATATAAGTATTATTTCTAAACGTAACAAATTAGAGTAATATTTTCAAGTTGGTCTACGTTGCAATTTCTCCAATGTCCATGCCCTTTAATAATGTAAATGATACATATTTTGAAATTCTGTGATTGTATCGTCTCTGAAATTAAATAAAAAAATGCGTTAAATGGTCTCAATTAACTTTGGCACGATTTCGTTGTATATGTATAAGAATATAATTCCCCATTTTTCATTTTTTTATGAATTCAAAAATATTACACAAGGTAAAATAGTCTTATTGAGCGTTATTATGCTGCAATCAATTCAGGAAACATATTTGAATTGCCTTACCAGCAATTTGTTCAATTATCTGTTTTCAAATTTCCTATCCGGTTTTTGGTTCCAATTTCCACTTCTTGCCCAAGGTTTGAAATTCCAGTCACGATCTGCAGTTTAGTGTCCATATCCCTATACGTTCTTTCTCTTATATGTTTTATATACATACACTGTTTGAAGATGAAAAATATCATTTGTATCAATCATTCTGGAAGGGGATAAATGTTTGGCTCTCTGGGGCGATAGACTGTCACATAATTGATTTTCGACAATAATATGCGATCTTTCATTTTATGACAATGAAATCAACGGATAAACAGAGGATTTCCCTCTTGGTGAATTACAGATCTTTGCTTTCAATACGCACACACACACACACACACACACACACACACACACAAACATACATATATATATATATATATATATATATATATATATATATATATATGTAAAGAGAGAGAGAGAAAGAGAGAGAAACAGAATCCTATATGCAGCTCTGCTCTTACTGTGTCTAATAAGATCAGCAGATGAAGAAAGCACTTATATTGCTCACTTATTCATTCTGCGATCGTAAGTGTTAATACGTACAGATATATGTATGTGTTCCTATACCAAGAGTATATATATATATATATATATATATATATATATATATATATATATATATATATATATATATATATGCTAAGTGACATACGACTAAAATCGATAAATATCAATCCAAATAGATCAATCACAAGGGTAACAGTAACAAACGTAGATAAATGTCATTTTATTTTCATTGAAGGTTGGGGTCTCGACGATTGCTCAAAAAAGCACGAGGAGGTGAAAATTTGATTCATCTAAATATCCAAACTTTGGCAAGCGATCCACTTGCTAGAAATAATATTTTCAAATTTCCTCTGACATTGGTCATACCCTGTAGATGGAAACACGGCGAGATAAAAAGCTGACATCTTTTTTTTTTTTTGGCTGGTCAGTGTAGATTAGTGTGAAGAGTAGGCTTTGTACTTTAAGCTAACCTAGTTAGTATTTCGCTATGATCAACATCTTACTGAACTCAATATTCAAATACGTGTGAATTCAGCCGGACTGTGAGTATTATCTTTAATAACTGTCTCAGCATTGTCCGATTATAGGACACTCCATCAAGAGCGTCAAAAATTAACCACAATATTACCCCAACTCGATGAAAATGATGCTATTCCTATCCAACGATACATTTGCATATACATTTCATACACTGAATGTAACAGTTATTATGGGACATATGTTGTATTGATAAATAAATAGATCGATTTCAAAACACAGGAATTTCAATTAAAAGACAATTCTAATTAGTTTAAAAAGACGGAATCAGTCACATTTCCTGACCGAGAAACTCACTTGATATTGATAAGTAGAAATATTGATGGACCACACCCGACTGTGGAGCAATATTTGCTTTCCTTGCAAACCATTGATGATCTTATCAAGGGTTCTTCAAACTTTTGTAATCATGGAAGCCCTGAGAATAACCAACGTAAAGTCTAGAAGTGACAAAAACCTAGGTTGAAGTCAGGAAATCAACAACCAAATTCGTTTCATTTACAGACTATATATGCTCTTGCTAGTATGATATGGTACAATTTTTAAATGCAGAATTTATCAAAAAATTACATGCTTACAGCCATTCATGAAGTATGAAGTTAGTCTAATTCCTGCATTGAGTGTGGTATTCTTGATTAAAACGAACAAATGAAGTCTGGTACAATTTTAATTCTTGATATCAATACCACCTAATAATTCATTCGAAACTTAAAACAGTTTATTTCTCAAAATCGACTATGGAACCAAAAATATTTGATGTGGAAATCCTGATTTCGTTAACTCTGATTTAATTCTCTATCCTTACTAATATGAGCTCTGTAAACATCGATAGAGCCAGACAGAACGGCATTGGTTGGTGAAAAGATTTTTATATAAGTAGATAAGCTAAGCCACAATAGACACTGTCAAGAGACTAACGTCTTTCTGCAACTTACCGTGTTGGGGAAGATCAATTCAAAAATACGATCAATGAATAAGTTACTTCTCTCAACTTTTTGAAGATTGATAGCCAGCAAGTCAGACTCCAATAAAAACTGAAGAAACCTATGTTGACATTTGCAATGTCATTTTTGGATGGCTGTTTCTAATAGATAGATATATAGATGGATAGATATTAGAGTGAAATGACAATTTCAGAAGACTATGTCATTTCAGTAACGTTGGTTAAATCATAATCCAAACTGGTAATCCAGTCGTGGACACATATTCAATGAATAACAGAAATATATTATGATATATTCTTATGTTTTTATTGATAATTCATTCAATTGTTTCCATAATAAATAATGCATATATACTTACGTCCGTAATGATTTTTTGCCTTCATAAGCGTAGATGGACCGGATCATTTTTTTTTTAGCGTGGACACGGTACAGTTCGTATCTGTGCTTATGTGTTCTACTAATATATAACTTTGGCCATTGTTGCGTGAAGAGTGAAGATTTCTTTAATGTTACCGCTACATAAAAGAGGCAAGATTCGATTAGTGGAATAAAGGGTTACTCGATATTAAACTCTTATAGGAACGCATCCAATAAAAACGAACGCGTATTGATCATACCAGTCGCAGAGTGTATGTCAGTAGTATTTTATAAAGTGGACATATTTGTCGGGGAGGAAAAGATGAGGAAGATAAAGGAAGAAATAAATATAAGGAGATGAAAGATTTTTTTAAAAAGGAAGAAAGGGAAAAGGAGAAGGAGCACAAGGGGGAACAAGAGGAGGTGTTAGTCGAGAAAAAAAAACAAGGCAGGATGAAGAAGAAGAAGAAGAAGAAGAAGAAGAAGAAGAAGAAGAAGAAGAAGAAGAAGAAGAAGACGAAGAAGAAGACGAAGAAGAAGAAGAAGAAGAAGACGAAGAAGAAGAAGAAACACAGCAAAACACGGAATTAACAACCAACATAAGAGATGACAAAGTCTAATGAAGAAAGGAGATCCCATAAGAGAACGGAAAAGGAAAATAGACTGTAAACAAGGAAGAAAGGGAAAGAATAAACTCCAAAATAGAATGTAAGAACCCTTATACTGATTGGGTGCTTTATATCATCTCTTTACTTACAATATACGAACCAGACAAACAGGTGACATCATTCGGAGTTGCGTTCCTCACTTCACCAGCCATTTTTTTATCAATAACAAGGCGAGCAATGGATTCATGTCTTTCCCAACATTATTCGCAAGAAAAAGAATACAAATTGTCGCAGCTAGAGTTTGGAATCGGCGTGCAGAGTCTACTCCAGTTACGCACACGGCCATTCCGTACCCCGTACGGGGAATTATAAATTTTACTTGGGAATGGTGTGAATCAAATCAAGTGAGAGAGGAAGACGGGAAGGGAGAGGTAATGAAATGTTAATTAATATTTACAGAAAGAAATAAAACTACTTTGAACGGCTGTAAAAGGTGGGTGACAGAATGAATAAAAAAAGAAAGAGATGATTCAGAGGAAAGAAAGAAAGAAAGAAAGAAAGAAAGAAAGAAAGAAAGAAAGAAAGAGAGTTTGGTAAAAATTAGCGAAATAGGTAAATCAAGGGGCCAAGGGCGAAAAAATCTAATGGGCAAAGAAAGATAGAAAAGAATGAAAAAATTTGAAATTAAAAAAAGAAAGAAGAGAAAAGAGGGAGTGATTTTTCCAAAAAAAATCAACGTAACAACGGGATGCAGAAAAGAAAAAAGAAGGGGGGGCAGATGACAAAAATGGGGAAAAAATTAAGGAGGAAAGAATGGATGAAAGGAAGAGAGGAATATAGAATAAAAAAGAGGAAAAAAGACAGTGAAGTATGTGGATATTGTTTTTTCCCTGAAAAGCAAAATATATTCACAAAAATACTAGCATGAGATAATAGAATATTGAAAAAAAATTTGAAAAAGGCAGAACCAAAGGTTCAAAAAAATAGAAATAAAAAAAGAGAGGGGGGGGGGAATAGAAAAAGGAAGAAAGAACGAAGGAGAGAATGGAATTAAGCAAATTAGGAGAAAAAAAATTGAGCAAACGGGAAATGAAGAACAATGAAAGAACAAAAGGAAGAACAAAAGAAACAAAGAAAAAAATTAAATAGAAAGAAAGAATGACGATGAAAAGAAACAAACAAAAAATGAAAGAAAGAGAGAATGAAAGAGTAAATAAAAAAACGAAGCAAAGGTAGAACGAACGAGAAAAAAAAAGAACATATGAACACAAAAATAATTACCCACCTCATCGTTACCCCAAATACATGTTTATTATATCTGACACAAGCCACCCTTTCTTTAATAAAACTTGTTCGTCACCAGCACATACCCGTCCACGGTTCCCGTCTGGGTCACTCTGTGATCAAAGCCATCTTTCCTTTGATTCCTAAAGGAAGTGCTTAACCCGAAATTATTGCTTAGCAAAGCAAGTCGATGATACCCAACATGAAAGTGAGCATCACACTGTCAAACAATCGAACAGTAGGCCTCTGGCCTCAACATTCACGCCGTTCACTGGACTAGATCATAAAAGAGACGATGCTTATTTAACCAATGTGCATACGAGTCGGCTGGGGAACCTCAAAGAGACTCTCTACATCTACAGTTCGGCTTTTTATATTCCAAACTGTTTGTACAAGTTGTCTGCAGTTTCGAGGTGAAAAATTGTCACTATCCAAGGAATTGTTTGTTTTAGTAACCTTTTTTTTTTGTCGTCTCGAACATCACGTCCATGCCGATGCAGTTTTGTTCAATGTCTATACGATGTCTGGAATTTTGAAATGTATGCTATGGTGCTAAAGAAACTTTCCGTTTGAAAACTTTGATAACGTTTTTAATAAAAAGCGTTTACATAAATTTCCTTTTGATATAGCAGTGGTGCAAAGGATTTGAAAAAATGACCTCCGTTCGTGGTATATACTACTTACTGTTAAACTCAACCTTTCTACCGAGCCAGGGTTCTCTTGCATGAACTGGAAGTTAAATTCGTTTCGTTCATCGGATTTACGTGTTTAGTTGCTGAAGTAGGTAATGCTGTGCTCCAACGACTCAGTCAGATGGAACTACAGCGTCTTAGAGACCAGAATGAAAAGAGTTGTTTTTTCAAATCATTAGGAACGATGTCAATTGTAACCAAATGAAGGAACAAGTAATGAAAAAACATGTAAGAAATTTTTTAAAGCAATCTTGAAAATCTTCACATTGATGCAGACGGAAAGAGTACGATAGTCAAAAAAATGAACTGACTTTTAGAATCATAAGATTATATCGATCGATATATTCGGATGAAAGAGTTTTTCAATCATCCTACCCCAGTACTGAAAGGAATATTGGAGAATCTATGGCCACACTGAAGAGTTGTAATACAACAAAACAGCTGTCTGTGGATGACACAATGATCTATATAATCATATGTATATGCATATAACTCATCAGTGTGGCTATAGACTATCTGATATCCCATCCGGTACAATGAGGTAGGGTCGAAACCCAGAGGCTGGCATTATATATATATATATATATATATATATATATATATATATATATATATACATATATGTATATATATATATTGGACAGTTTATGTCCGATAGAATGTGATAATTATGGAGACATGGTTATAAGCAAAAATGATTGCACTCAGCACCAGTGTCAGTTTACGTGATCGGCTGTTTGATTTGCAACTGGTTAACACCGAAATGTCAACAATTCACGCACACATATACGTATATATATATATATATATATATATATATATATATATATATATATATATATATATGATGATGATGAAGACTAAAGCATTTCTTCTATACAAATTTCTCATCGCAACTATTTTGACTGCCATTCTACCATCATCAGAGAGAAATCAAAGAATTTGCTCTCGGCAAGAATCAAGCATCCATTTGGCCTCTGGAGACATCTCTTCCCGTATAGGCTTCTCTACCATCTGAACTACAAGAGCTTCATGGTTCGCAGAAAAGAAAATCTATCCAGATTAACTCACTTTCCATTCTCAATCGATCAATCCACACCATTTTCAATTTCATGTTTTGAAACCCACTAGTAATATCAAAAGTAGGGATATCATCTTGAATATCCATTTCGAACCATTATTACTTATTGAAAAATATCCTTCCAACTCCAAAAAAGAGTAAGACAAGGCGATACCAGTTCATCCTAACTCTTCACAGCCAGCCTCATGATGATCTCCCGTGACCCAGACTAGGAAAATAGAGGGAATAGAATAGACAACAAAAATCTGAGCAACCTCAGATTTGCCGACGACATCGTCTTTTTTGCAGAGAACCTGTACAATCTCAAACCGATGCTTGATGAACTAAGCAAAGAAAGCAAAAGAGTTGGCCTACACGTGAACTTCAACGAAACAAAGGTCATGCTCAACAATTGCATCGAAAATGAGGACATGACTGTCAAAATCGAAGATGCAAAACTAGGGGATGGAGATCACTACATCTATCTAGGATAACGAAACTCTGTGAAACCCAAAAAAGAAGAAGAAATCAAGTGGAAAATCCCCCAAGGATGGCAAGCCTTCAGCAGAACAAGCCCAACCTTCAAAAACAGGACGATCCCAATAATCCCAAGAAGAAGGGTATACAACCATTGCATTCTCTTATGGAGCTGAAACATGGAACCTAACCAAGTGCCGAACCTGCAAACTGAGATGCATGCAACGTGCGCATGAGAGAATCATGCTCAACCTTACATTGAGAAATCATGAGACGGCTCAATATATCAGGAAGAAAACGGCGGTCTGAGACATCATAAAATCCATTAGGAAGCTCAAGTGGCAGTGGGTTGGTCATGCTGCGAGAATGAAAGACATCCGATTGACATCTTGACTCACAACATGGATCCCCAGACACCATACTTAAAACCCATGATAAAGGAATGTGGGAGATCCTGGGCAAGGACTATGTCCAACGACAGACATCAAAAGACTGATGATGATGATTTCTTTCATCTACTTTGTAATAACCGTACACTGACAGTCTAAGTATTTGCGAGACGCTACTAGAAGTACTGATTTAAAAAGTTTTTCGAGCGATTTAATCCCTGATTGTTGTTCCATTTGTCAACGAGACCTTCCAGCCAATTCATTCTACCGCTCTCTCCAGGTGCACAAGCCAAAATGATGATGATGATTAATAGAATATCCCAATGATACACGCGCTACAACGTAGGATTAATATCAATTTTTTTTCCTTGTTTGGCCTAGATATTCATATCTTGTCTCGATTTGGTAGTGGAAGCAATATTGTGTTGAACTCAGCACTTATCTGTCTTATACACTCAATTAATGTGAGCAGACACCTTGATATTTCTCAGTTTCAAAGAACGCTCCCTGTCTATAATACAGACTTCTTCCCAGGGAAGGATGTGTTGCCTCTTTATCTCAAAATATGGTGAGCCATTTTTGATCTTTTAATCTCGCCTTTGTTTGAGATAGAAAGAAAATACTACTCAAAACATAATAACGGCTGGCAATGTTTCATGAAAAAAAAGTAGTCAAGTGAGACGCAAAGCTCTATTCATTTGGTACAATTCAATCAATTTTTACAAATTTGTTTAGCAAATCTCTCTATCGAGAGATAAAATAGAAGAAATCTTTGGCTATTCAGTTATGAAGTTTTTGTTTGAAATTAGCGAATCCAAATATAGAAAGAAAAGACTAATATGGGTGAGGGCTGTGAGAAAACCAATTGTTGGATACCGTCGACAAAAACTGTCATCAAAGTTCCACCAGTTTTCAAGTTTGTCGTGCTAGCTCTCAGGTTATATATGCATCGTACGTACATGTTGAATAAATGGAGCTAGAGGGCTAAATTTTAATCATTTAGTCTTTATTATGTCTAGAAATACTGCTTGCGTTGTTTTTTAAACAATTTTCCAAGAATAAGTTTTTAGTTGAGGTTCAAATAGGCAAGGTCAGTTAGTTTATGTTAGAAATTAGATAAAAATTTACGCTTGATTTTTGAGAATTCAGATTTTTATGTGATCACAGCCCAACAAAACACGAGAGAATTAACTCATTCATTAATCACCCTTCTTTTTTCTCTTATTTTAACCGATCGCTTCCAACTCAACATGCTGCCCCCAAAACGTTGGTCAGGTAACGATTTCTTTTGAATAACTAACCAGACCGGTTTCAAAATTAATTGGATCCGTGGATTAATGTAATTTTGAGTCGATATGTTGGAGAATATAGAGAAAACAAACAAAAGTGCAAGGAAAATTTAAATTAATTGAAGTGGAATTCTAAATTAATCAAATCCTAAAAATGAACGCCGCTGAGCGTAGACTTTTATAAATACATTCATGTATATTTTTGTATGCGTTAAAAGACATTGCTTTAACCTATAGAGAGTAATAACATTAGCGTTGTACCATCCAGCATTTGCTGAAATTTAGAAGTAAAAAGAAAACAGCCGCCCAGCATTCATAAACCGCTTATAATACAACAACATGATTCTGCAATAGGCCAACACCCACTGAACAAACCTGAACGTGCAAGAGCGAGTTCTCAGAATCGCAAGGTTGCCTTTCAACTTAAGTGTTCTGGTGGCGATCTACTTTGAACCCCAAAAGCCTGAGTTGCACGGACAAAAAGAATTTGTTTTTTCAGCTGAAACTATATTGATAACCTTCAAACATATTTTACGAAGACAATCAAATGCGTCATGCTTAGAGACAATGTTGTGACGTGTTTTCAAATCTATTTAACGATACCATTTCTTAAATCTGGATCACTTTCTGGAGGCATACGTATCCCGTTATTTTGAACGGATAATTACATATGTATATATATATATATATATATATATATATTATATATATATATATATTGTAAACATGCTGTTCCACACACCCAAATGTAACAGTTTTTGGATTTAACATGCACTTCAACCACGTAAACATGTGCATTGCTATCTTAGATATTTAACGTTTAAATTCATATGCATCCGTTTTATTTGGATATAAAAATCGTTCATGTTCTGCCTTTGCTCAAGCCCAAGAAACTTATTTCTATTTGGTAAATACTTAATGGCAGACGCATCAGTCTAATAGCAGAATGTATTCAATTTAGCTTTTTTTTGTTTTTTTTTTTACTGTTTAAAGAAAAACAATGTCGGAATACATATCAGCCTCAAATGAATTTCAAATTTTCAATTCTTCTCACTGTTTTGAATCCTAACCAAATATTATGACTTGAGTTTATGATCGTTGGTCAAGAGTCATTTTTTTTCAGCATTGCTGCTCTTGTAGGAGAATTTTATTTCGATTTTAGGTGGTTTCAATCCATTACACCCTAGAACCTATCGGGAATGTATTAGGTTTTCGGATGATTTTACGAAATGGGGTTTCTATTTACAGTGTAACCTCAAGACTAAACTTGGCATTCATTTCCACCATTTTCACAGTGTCTCAGTTTACATGAATTGCCTTTTTTTTTTTTTTAAAAAAAAAACGTATTTAGACAAATATTCGAAACTTGATATTTCTCAAAAAGGAAAGATTTCCCGAGGAAATGATGGCAATAATCCTTCAAAACATAAAAATATTTTTTAAACGTCTTTCTAGGAGATAATGGAGTTTCTTAGCACGTTTGCGCATCGCAGCTTCAACAAGAGAAGAAACAAAAGATGCAAGACTCCTGTGGGGATTAACAATCGAACCTTCATTCTTTTTCTTCAGTCGATGTAAAAATACATCGTTAGTCCCCGATTTAAATCACTGTAGATATATATATATATATATATATATATATATATATATATATATATATATATATATATATATATATATATATATATATATATATATATAGCACGTCAAGAGAGGGTGTGAGGTTAATCCGTCCTTCTACCACCTGTTGACCCTTCTGTCTACTACTCTGGTATCCTGGTGACGTACGTTTGGTCTCCTTTATATAGGCAAGAGTCACTTGTCTATTACCTAGTATTTGAACTAAATGACTGTCTACCATTTTTTCTTTTGTTTTTTTTTTCCTGCTTTTCTGTCTTTCTTACTCCCGACGTTAGTATCTTTATGCAACGTCCTTATTTCTTTCTCATGAAGTCTTTTCAATTAAATGGATGTGACTGGTTATCAATATACGGGGGTTCCCAGAGACCACGCTTCATTCTGTCAATAGATCTACTTGAAATGTTTCTATTGCCCTTTTGTCGACTGAATTTGATAATATTAAGCAGTTTTCTGGATGAAAATAGATATATTTGAGTTAATTTCGCTTCCTTTCTATAATATAAGTATTTTCAATGCTGCTGGCTTCACTTTGTTTTGATTGAGGCATCCTGTTATCATCTGCAAATTCAGAATATTTAATTTATTCATTAAATAATTTTGAAATTCTTTGGAATCAAAAGAAATCATGTGAACTTGAATGTGACATTGAAATTAAAGTTAATTAAAAATTATCTCCTGCTCTTTTTTGGAAAATTAAAAATGATAAAAAAAAAAAACAATATCAGAGTGTCGAACAGAACTTGGCCAACTTTTCTGAATTGTTCTGTATTAAATTTCGATAGAGTTATATCATACGTAGTATAAAAGCTATGTCTGGGTTGGAATGCTTGGATATGAATTCGAAAAGAGTAAAAAGAAATAAAAGGTTTTAGAAAACAATTTATTTCCTGGTAACATTCGATTTAATGAGCATTTGCAATAATGTACTGTCAACACGTATTAGTCTGTTCAACTGAGAGTACAATCTGTAATGCACCAGATGCTGTTTATATAAATCATGTAAGTTTTCAGAGGTTTTTTTTTGGGGGGGGGGTTCTTCTCTCTATGCTCTACACAGAATTAGATATTATGGTACTATGTTCAAATTTTTCTTGTCTGGATCATCAGATGTTTATCATCAAACCGTTTCAGGAATTATATATATATATATATATATATATATATATATATATATATATATACATATATATATATATATATATATATATTTATATATATATATATGTGTGTGTGTGTGTGTGTGTGTGTGTGTGTGTGTGGGAGTGTGTGTGTGTGTGTGTGTGTGTGTTGTGTGGAGCTGAATTGATCTGACAGAATATATATCTATATGTGTGGGTGTGTAAAATGGATTCAAAAGCGTGTTATTTCAACATACTTCTACACCTTTCAAATTGATAAACTTTTGCCAAAAGATCTCTTGTTTTTTAACCTAACCTTTCATGTTTCAATTCTACTTCAATATCTTTGTTCAGTCCGATCGCTGCGGATTTGGAAGCTGTATAAGGATCTTGAAATGAGGATTCTGAAATGGATCGGACACGTTTTAAGACTCACTGTGTTCGCACGTATATGTGCGTGCATGTGTGTGTGTGTGTGTGTGTGTGTGTGTGTGTGTGCAGTTGAGCAAACATTTGTGTGTGTGTGTGTGTCTATGTCTGTGAGTATGTGTGTGTTGTAGATAGAGGGGATGAAATATTCATAATTGCGTTCAAAGAGGTTGCATCAGGTCCCTTTGATCCGCGATAAATCTCAAGATGAGTACATACCGCCATAGTTGAAGAGTAATGGAAGATAATTCTGGATAGCGATAAGAAGGAGAGTGACCTGTCATGTTGAGAAGTCATTTTTTTATTCGCTCCCAGATAAAAATGGCGTAGACTTGACACATATCAAATATTGAAACTTACATGTCACTGTTTAAAATCTTTGGAGCCCTTCGAATGTGAAACAACCTTTTTACAAGGTATTAAAGTTGAGAACGTCAATAATCCCCGGAGAGGATATTGTCTGTTACTTTTGTTCGAGTTCCCTTGAAATTTTTCAGTGGTATAATCAAGCATTGGAAATTATTCAACCCATTTGCTTCTTCTTAATTTTACTGCTCTCTGCCGCTCTCTCTCTCTCTCTCTCTCTCTCTCTCTCTCTCTCTCTCTCTCTCTCTCTCTCTCAGACTATGACATTGGATTTCCATATTTGTTGATAAAAAAAATGTCTGTTCGTTGCCAACCTCTCCGTTCTTTATCTTCGCAATACATTTTCTTTCAAGACAAGATGTCATTGAAAAGCGTCAATTCTGTATTTCAGTGACATTCTTATGTGTCAGAACTGATTGTATTTTCTTTTGAAAATTAGAAAAAAAATTTTTTTTTTTCTTCTTCTTCTTCTTCTTCTTCTTCTTCTTCTTCTTCTTCTTCTTCTTCTTCTTCTTCTTCTTCTCCTGCTCCTTCTTCTTCTTCTTTTCCTTCCTCTTTTCCTACTTCTCCTCCTTCTTCTTATTCTCATTTGTCTTTTTCTTTAATGGCCAAAAAAAGTGAATATTTCAATTCTCTATAACAAATTAACGCTATTTGGAATCGGAGTTTCAATATAGTTCAAAGACACACCTGTGTCCTAATTTTTTCGCGATTTGATTTGAAAACTGAAGAATATATCACTCGGAATTCGTTTGGAGGGAGACATTTCAGGATACTCAAGTCAAATAAAAAAAATTCCAAATAAATCATTGAAAACAAACGATGTGATGTCTTCGTGCTTTAAATGAAAGATGATGTATCGAAACTTATATTCTTGGCGCTTTTAAAGAAATTCACAAAGGTAATACACCATTATAACCAACAAGCTACTCTGTGGGGAAACATCTTAGTTCTAATAATAAGAATTCAGATTGATCCTTTCTCTCAAACAATGGCTGAAAAGAAAGCCGCTCCCCCTCAACCAGCACCGATACCAACCCTGGTCAAGGGCCTAGGGCGCTACAATAAATGTTCCTTTTGAGTGATGGACACGCTCCTTGGCCCTGCGGTGTTTGACTCCCTCATTAAATGTGTGCAATCATTAATTTTCGCCATTAATCACCTGCTGATCTTCCATCGACGTTTTCAAGATCCTGAATTTCAATTCTTGTTTCCTGGGGCCATTCTTCGACCGACCGACATTCGACGAGACGGAGAATAATGAAGTCAGGAACTTGATAATACCATTAAATGCTTTCTGAGACAGCTCTGGTTACTCACTTGAGAGAAACCGTTGCATCTTTTGGCAGCATGTCCTGATTGGGGTCAGCAATTGAAACACAGTGTGATAAATGAACAAGTTTCTTTTCTCCTTCGTTTCGCTGGACAGTGATTATTGAAGCGTAAATGCTGTCAAAAACAATCTAAATCACCAATTATGCATTAACTTATATCATAAATTGAACCCTGGAAACTTTGTATGGGGAAGATTCGGAATCGTTTTTTTTTTATAGGTATGACAGCTCAATTGGTGCAACCCGTCCGCGTGATAAAAAGATTGGTGGCCTGCCAACCAATCAGATCAGTTTAGAACATGACGAAAATTATGTTGACAGTTTTTGTTGACAGTCTCTAGCACAGTGTTGTGGTACGTAGATGTGGGTTAGAAGAGAGTTCATATGAGGAACAACAAGTGGAAGTTAAGAGCTAGGGAGGACTGAGGAAGGAAGTTCTTAACTTGATTTAAAGGTGACAATGTAGTTTAGTTCATCCTGGCATATTGCCATGATCGTTCGGTCCATTCATTCATTTGTCGTTGCTCGCATCCAGGCCTGTCATAGATTTCAGGTCGGGACGGGTTAGGGTGGACCTTTTGCTTCCGTTAGTAAACGTAATGCAAGGTTTTGTATCCCCGAATGAGGATTAACAGGATCGCTGCAGAAAGTTATCTGTGTGTTCCCCAACTGCTCACTGCTCACTGCACTTGGTATTCAATCATTACATTGAGATAGTCGCATTATCCATCTGGGTACTGACCAAACTCTACGTTGCTAGACTTTGATGGCCGCACGAGAACCTGTGTAGCTAATTTTATTTTGCCGTGAGAATCCAATAGTAAGAAGATCTGCTCGTTAACTCTTCCTTTATTTGTGATGCCCTCTCTCATAAATCTCATTTGAGTCTAACACCAGGCTCTAATTGTATAGCAAATTGATAGATTCGAAATCGTTACATCGAACTTGTTAACCATCATTTTGCTGGAGGAATCTTGATTTAGTAAATGTATTATTGTTTTACACGCAGCATAATTTTTACATGGATTGTCCAGAAAGTTCCCAGTTATTTGTTCATAATAGGAATGGCTCACTCAGGACAAAAGCATGTTAGTCCTTTTCAAAGTACTCCCCTTTTTATCTCCCATTAACCAGAGCACTTCGAAAACCGTCTGAGAAGTGATCTTTCCGAATCTCCATCAGCTACCACTTCTTAACCTCATCAGTGGTCTGAGATTGGGGGTCCAGTCTTGACTGTGCCCAGCTGATCTTTCACAAAAGAAAATTGTTAATTTACTGGTCACATGGTACACCGACTCACTCAATAGCATTTCTTCTGATTGGTTTGCTAAGATACACCACGACTGTGCAACTGGTTCGAAATAGGTGGATACTTCCCGGACAAATCTCGTGAAAGTCTTCTGAAGAATCGAATACACTATCAATGGCTGACAAGAAAAGCTTGTTAACCTTCACTCTATGGCGGCTGATTTATTTACTAAGCTTAAATTTGTTTGGAAAAGCTAATATATAATGGGGTTCTGTTATTGAACAGATAGTAATGGTTTACAAGATATCTCCCTTGATCTTCCATACAGCGAGTGCCTCTTTACCTACCTTGTCAGCACTTGTTATCAAGCGATAATAGAATAGTTCCTAGCACCGTAAGCAAACCTTCTAAGCTCATTCAGTGGACGATGGGCCCTGACATCTTGCCAATAAAGCTTTCTAACAATTACTCTATGGTAGTTGCAATTATTTGCCTAATTGCATTGCAGAAAACAGACACTGTAGTTTATTAGAGATTAAGGGAAATACGAATAGATAATACAATATAAACGTTGAGGTGCAGTATGTAAAGAGATGATCGAAACGTTCCTTACGGATTTCTATAGTTGGATGACCTTACGAGTTAGATGGCCTCAGTTTTATATAATTCACTCCAAGGGGTCATTTTGTTTGCAGGGTGATCCTCTTCGTATCAGTTCTCATTTCGAGAAATAATATTATGTCCATATCAGCATAAATCTCAGATATTTTGATTTTATACTGCAAATTTCCTCCGGAAAGCATTGAAAGTTTACCAATACAAAACGAAGTTTCGATATTTATTTAAATGGAAATCCTTTCTTAGAACTTCGATGGTCTGATGTCAGGGTATCACCAATAGTGAGATAATGGCTTTTATGATGTGCAATCCATTCCGAAGGAAAAACGACGCCATGTTTTCAAAACGTATCACTCTGTGTTCATGAGAGGCAAGAACACAATAGTTGATTTTACTCGTGTCAGCAGTTCACTCTGATTCTTCCCTTGAGTTCATAAAGGTCATTTGATCTTGCTGCATCAACTTTACTCATGATGTAACCACTGGAAAAAAAGAATTGCTAATCCGAACTCTTGGTAAGCTGCAGTTCTGGACCTTGGTTCAAACGTTAGCTTCATAGCTATAATAACAGAGACAGCAGTAGAGTTTGAGTGTCAGCTCATTTCCCAGACATTGAGCTATCGATTGATATCAATTTTACTGAGACTGGACAGAAATCAGAAAAAGAAAAGAAAAATTTCAAGTCTCTTTTGAGACGTATCATAGGTATATATGTGTGTGTGTGTGTGTTTGTGTGTAAATTGGGTTATATTATATTGAAACTCTTACTTGGAATGATCTCCCGTCAATACACGTTTATCATATCACTTAGCCTGGACAACGTAAATAGCATAAATAATTAAAGAAAATGTTACTGCTACAGGAACCAAACCTGTGACTGATAAGGTAGCCGATTGAACATAGCTTTGCTTTTACTACTGAGTTAAACAGCCGCCGGGAATTCAAGGACCAATAAATAGCGTTCATTCCAAATTATCATCTCGTTTATCCTCAGTCTATATCTTATGTATCCGTTTCTTTCAACACCACAGTTTCGTATTAAGAAATGGATATATGATCCGACGAATTGATTATGAATTGCATTATATTAAATTGAAACACTTTTCTGAAACGATCTTCCATCACTACACGATTAATATATCACTTGGCCTGTTCAACGTATATAGAATGAATAATTAAAGAAAAATTGCATTACTGGTGAATGTCTAGCCCAATGGTAAGGACAATACTGCATTGGAGCAGATACCTTATCGGTCGAAGGTTCATTTTATCAAAATTATTCATTCTATTTGCGTTGTCTTGGCTACGTGATATATTAACCGTGTAAGGATACGAGATCATTTCAAATTGAATATAACGCAATTCATTATCATTCTGTCAGATCATATATCTATCTCTTAATACATATATATATATATATATATATATATATATATATATATATATATATATATATATATATATATATATATATATATATATATCATTGTTAGTGGTAATGATTAGTGTAACAATATACCAGCTCTATTTTTACTACAGAATATCAAGCACAATTCCTGTAAAACTTACTCCTACCTCACGATATTGAATGGTATGTTTTCAACGGCTTTTTTAATGTGTGCACTTTGAAAACACCGACAAAATTTCGGTGGAATGTATCAAACTAATGCTAATAATAATAAACATTATGGTTCTGATATCTTCCGTTTCCACATTGTCAATCTACTAAAAACATTATTTCAGATTATGTAACATTCAAACAACATATATATATATATGTGTGTGTGTGTGTGCACGGAGTGTGCGTTTCATTATGTAAGTATTTTTTATTTTCCCGACAAAAACAGAACTTAGCAAAAATGTTGAACATAAATGTCTTTTCCTAACAGAAAGCAAACAAAATGAACGCACCATACTTCAGCCATTTTATGTTTCCAAATCTTATTAATCGAACTGCTGCGATTGTTCTGCAAACATTTACGTCATCTCATTATTATCTTTTTTTTTTACCCAAATGATTTTCCCACTCGAACATTTTTGAAAGAAATTCTTCTGGCTTCTCTCTATGTTTTTTCTCCAATCTTTCATGTGATTAAACAGAGGAAAAAAGAATGATTGTTTTTTGAGAAAGGAGAAAGGGAAACAGTTTCTCTATTTGCAACTCAAACTCAAGAAATTCCCACCTAATCATTCAGACGAGTTTGAGGAAGAGGTACCCGTGCAGTAACTGTTTTTCAACTGTTTCCTTTATGCTACATTCGCCCCTTTCTACTGAAGCAAACACACACACATATACATATATTTGTCGTCAACAGACAGCTGTTTCGTTATATTTAAACTCTTCAGTGTGGCTATAGACTATCCATTATCCTATCCAATACCTCTAGGCAAGATTGAAACCTTCGCCGCAGACCCAGAGGCCGATATCCTACCTCTGAGCTATGGAACTCGACGGTCACTAACGCTGAATTTAACCTATATATTTATTTTACGGATAAATTCCCCATCTACCAGAATGCTCAATTCCTATGGAAGAGCATTGCATGATCTTAGGAAATTAGTTTAGGAAAGTTTTTAAAGGTTTATACTCTTAAATGCTTTTAAAAAATCTTGCGTCACTTTGGTCACTTTTTTCCCAATATCTGTTGATATAGTTTATGTAATTTCCCAAATATTTTTTTATCCTATTTTGTATATACTTTGTTCTTATGGTACATAATCAAATTTTCTTTTGTTCAGATCGTCAATTATTTACCATGTAATTGTTCTTGGGATTTAAAAAAGAAATAGTTGTATTAAATGACACAGGGGCAGTGTTGTCAAACACCATCTCCCTTCCAACTATGATTTCAACATATAACTCATGTCATACATGTAGTACCACTATAAGAGAGCTAAGAGAACCCCCTCTAACGTATAGTACATTATACCCTAATGTCAAATTTTGTGTAAAACAGAACCAAAGAAAATACATAATGAACCAAATTAACAGATATTTGGGAATATTTGAATGACCTGATTTAACAAAAAAATGCTTATATATTTATTGCATAGAGCTGTAATGCTTTATATATATATTAGGGATGGGAGTATATATCGATTAGAGTGACCATGTAGTATTCCCTTGTAATAAGGAATTCAAGTCCTTGTTCAGAGAAACCCGTGAAGCACACCCTGTGATTCAGTCGTTCAGCCACAATATTTCTCTACAACGATAAACACCATGTAATGATTCATCTCATTGCAAATGTCACATTGCCATCATCAAAATAACTCAAGACGAAGCAATTATGGAAAACATACAAAATCTTCTCCGATAGGCTAAAAAATGTTTAAATGTTTTATTTCATACCATTTTTTCTCCTGTTGACAATATCGTTTCATTTGAAAATTTTATCCCTTCCATTTTTTTGTTTTTGTTTTTTTCAATATTTCCAGTGCTTTCTTTCTCAATTTTCAGTTGTTTTATTGTCCCTTGGATTGCATCTATCATTTACATTCAGATTGACAGGCCCTCTATATGCGTCACTACAAGTCTCTGCGTGTGAATACTGATGTCCTGGCTTGGGTCAATTTACAATGACGCCGGTTTGATATTTTTCAGAAATTTTCTCTTCAAATCACAGTCTACCGTTGATGGCATCTCGGGTTAAATTTCGATCAAGCAACGCACAAAATGATCCTTATCTAGTTGTTCAAATATAGATCATATTTCTCTTTAATCAATCATGTCATGATTATTTACGTAAAATAAATGGTTCAGTGATCATTAATTTACCAATTTAAGGTGTTATTCAACTATTTCAAGTGATATTTTGTGATTTAAAAGTGATTATAATCATTCCCTTCAAGCAATGTGTTTATCATTAACATTTCGACGGCTAGTACGCATGGATTGATCATTTGCTAAATGTTTTAGGCATTAAATCAGAGCAGCATATATATATATATATATATATATATATATATATATATACATATATATATATATATATATATATATATATATATATATATATATATATATATATTAAACATTTATGTATGCGTACATGTATATGAATACGTGTATAATAGTTAATTATATATACATATACATAAATATGTATGTGTGCATGTGTGTATGAGTGGATGCACACATGTGTATTCATGTTTGTGTAAGTTTTTTGTCTGGTACGTTAGGTGCCCGTAAATTGAAACACCCAGTGAGAGAGCAACTATATGAGAGTTAGAAGAACTCCTTTTAAGCTATCAACAGCATTTAAATTTCATAAAAATTGATAAATTCGGCAGAGCATTTCACAGCCTAGAAAAGAGATGTCCGACTCTTACATTACGGAGATGAAAAATATAATGTGAGTATATTGTATGCCGGCCTTATGATATGCTTATGAGCAATTTGGAATCTCATATGAGGTGAACTATATACATATAAGAAAATGAATCGGCATCATAGTCAATAATAGAACAACCGTAGCATCAGAATTTGAAATCATGTAAGAACAATCAATCGTAGAATAAATATGGTCAGAATAAATTCTATTTATGACATCAACGGCGTTTCCCACTGTAAAACATCTAAAATAGATTGAGAGAAAAACATCAAGAAATACGTTGATTGTGGAGAGTCTACATCTTATTAATGAACCCGTAGAAATAAGGCCCCCAAAAGGTAGGGGTTTCTGAAAATTGGAAGAGAATGCTCTTTTAGAGAGGCTCCAGGGGGGGGTGAGGACACGCAAAAATACATGAACTAACAAACACTCACACACATAAAGGAAAACAAAGGAATAGAATATTTTACCATTTTTGATGCCTAACGTTGTCTAATGTCATGCCAGCCTTACAACAATAACATTGCCATAGAATAAGAATTGTTCCCAGATCTCAAATGACATATTTCATTTGCAACGTAAATTGTTACTAGCGATCATCATCCTTATATCAATATCTGATCGTATAAATACGAATTAGTGCATACTTATTCATGCCAAAGAGAGATAAAAAGAAACAAAAAAAAACGACTATCATTTAGGGTACGTTAATTCGATACCTATGTTCACAATGCATCGTTTCAGCCATTTTGGAGTCGCAGAAACACGGAATCAGACTCAGGTAGCTATACAGACGGGTCTGGTTCTTTTCCTCAGTAGAAACTGTCACGTGATCGACGGCTTTTAGGAGCAAACATTGTCTGGGGTGATCGATTGAAATGAAAAAGAGGGTTGATCAATGAAGAGGTAACTTTTGTTTAGCAGTGATCACTGAAGAAAGTCTGAATGTCAGAAAAGTCATAGATGTTGTCACACACTGATGGAGGGATCAATTCGGCATAAACTTACACTGCAAATTGTACTGTCCCCAAGAAATAATTTTTGAGGGAGTTTCAAAAAGAATAACAGACAAAAAATATTGTTCAAACATCATCATCATCAGTCTTTTAGTATTTGTCATTGGTCGCTGATCTTCGGCGGGCTTGGATAGTACTCTATATCATGGGCGTCGCTGAGCCAATACTTATGTAGTCCGTCTCCCCATCTTGTATGTATCAATTTCACGTGTGATCTCCGGGTATTCATGTCGTAAGTTGCAATGTCCATTGGATGTCTGCCATTATTGCAATATGCCTAGCCAATCACCATTTGAGTTCTCCAATGAGGTCTTGAACTCCTATATATATTTTGCTCTATAGTGATCTCTCAATGTGAGGTTGAACATGATTTTTCTCATTTGCACGTTGCATGGATCTCAGTTTGAGGGTTTGTTTCTTGATTAAGTCCGATGTTTCAGCTCCATAGGTGACTATCTGGAAAATGCATTAGTTGTATACTCTTTTATTTAGGACGATGTTTATTACCGATGTGGATGACCTTTGCTTTGCTAAAGTTCATGTGAATGCCGATTTTATTGCTTTCTTTATTCATGCCATCTAGTATTTATCAGAGGTTGTGAAGTTTCTCTTCGAAAAGGACAACATTATCCGCAAATCTGATGCTATTTCGGTATTTACCGTCTATCTGATTCCTCTGTTTTTCTTAGTCTACATTTTGAAAGATTACTTCGAGGCAGCCTATAAACAGTTTGGGTGAGCAGCTATCTCCTTGTCTTGCCTCTTTTTGGAGCTGGAAGGGCTCAGAGTCTTTCTGTGGCCAAATGCAGGAGCTCCTGTGACTGTATATATTATGTAGTGCTTTGACGTACACGGAGTCCACAACTTATAGAGTAATAGCCTCTATGATTTTGTAAATTTCCTCTCAGTTGAATGCCTTAAATTTCAGCCCTTTACCTCTTGTGCGTGTGATAAATGCATAGACAGTCAAATATCCAATATGACCAACTGGAAAACTAAAAAAACACGTTCACAGTTTTGGTGATAGTTTTTGATTGACTTCCCAATAGATACATAGATAGATTCCCCAGATTTCCCTGTCACGTGTGTTGATGCGCCAATATTGACTTAACCTGTCGATATCCGTCTTTCTCCTGATGAGGCCCTAATTATATAAGTCAAATATTGGAGACAGGTTTAATTGGAAATGTGTACTGAATTGAGAAGACAAGAGATTGGTATACTTCCTAGGCAGCTATGGCTATGAAAAATATTACATCAATTATCAAACCCGATGGAGACAAGAATACTTACATGAATCTGTATAAATGAATATCTTCCGGGTCTGAGTGCAGTGATAATCCTAGATAAAGGTGATAGCCTCTTACAAGGTACATATTGGAACGACACTGAGGAATGCTCCAAGGACAGAAAGATACTGCGAGTCGACAGCCCCACCCTGGCATTGATGATGTTGTCCTAAGCAAAGCAGAACGTGATACGGTTAGTATCAACTCTTAGAAAGATTTTCAAGTTGGCATCCAGCCGTCTTCAGCGGGCTCCATTCTTTAGTTTTGGGAGTTGTTCTCCCAATGCGAGAAAGCCAAGTCAGTTTTGCTCTCTTACCCATTACCCTGTCTCTCAAGGGATGGATTCGTACATTTTTTCCAATACCATTAGTTACGTAGTATTAAACAGCCTTGAATTCGGCTCCTTGATTCCACTGTCCATGCTGATGACCATAAAGCCACTCACGCTTTCCCGTTGATAGCACTAAGTATGTTGCCATTAGCGAAAGTTTATCTTTTTTTTCAGCGGGAAAACAAATTATGCATAATTCCTTTATTGTCAATAAATTTGTGATCGGGATTTACTTATTCATTCCTCGTAGCATATATCGTTCCTCCTTTGCATTTCTCCACTTCACTCTCCTTCCATCGATTTCTTTTCTTTGACTCTTTCTTTCTCTTTTTCCTACCCTAAGTTTTTCTCATTCTCTCTTTTTGCCTATTTATCTCTTTTTTTTTTCTATACATCTTTTTTTCCCAATTACACACTAAATTCTTTTCTAGGCTTCTCTTTCACCCCCTCTCTTGGTTTCTCTTTTTTTTCTCTCTCTCTCTTTTGTTCTACCCTTGCTTCTCCGTCCTTCTTTTTTCTCTCGATCTCTCTCCCTTGTCTCCTTTTTTCACTCACAATCACCCTCTCTATCTTCATCTCTCTCTCTCTCACTGTCCCATTCATTATATTTCTCTCTCTTGGTCTCTTTTTTTTCTACACTCTTTATACCTTTCTTCTTTCATTCTCTCTCCTACATCCTTGTCATTGTTTTCACTTCGCTCTTTTCCACCCTTTGGCACCACCTTTTTACCCCCTCTCTGTCTGTCTGTCTGTCACTCTCTCTCTCTTTCTCTCTCTCTCTCTTTCTCTTTTTCTTTCTTCCCCCTCTCAAACTTTATTTTTATCTTTCTCTTTATCCCCCTCTCTATCCCTCTCTCTTTTTCTCTTTCTTTCTCTGATGCTTTTTTCTTCACACCTTGTGTCTCTTCTTCCCCATCTTTCTCACTCTCCCTCTCACCCACTCAATTCCTTTCACTCACTTCCTCTTCCTCACCTTCCTCCCCGTCAATCTTGTTTTTATGGTCAGCCATTTCAACCATTTTTCACGCCCTTTTGTTTTTCTTTCATCCCTTCACTCCATTTCACATGATCTATATTCTATGGACCCTGCATGAACATGCCTCTATGATCCAAATCTCCCATTCATTATACGTCGGCCGTTTTTCTTTGGAGCCATATTGCACACACTGAAAATAAATGTTCTGTATTGTTGACGTAAGCACGGTAGTATTTTTAATGTTTTCCCTTCCCACCTCCATAACTACGGCACACCTCGGCACGGAAGAGCATAGATCATCTCGGAAGAAATAATAATCACTTTCAACTCAGAGTTGGAGGCAACTTTTCAGTTGTGTGACGTTTTTATCCGTTCATTTTTCTTTCTGGGAGAAACAACAAGGTGCAAAAATAAAAACCAAAAAAAGAAGTGCAGAATTTGTTTTTCTACAGAAACGGCAAAAATCAGCATTATTTCGTCTTTTTTTGATTTATTAGTTAACGGCTGAGTGGATGATGGCAAAGAGAGTTGCTTTGGCTAGCCACGTTCAAACTCCGGCCGGGACAGTGAGTCTTCACTTTGCACAAAACCCCTTCGAGAACTGAAAGGTAAGGGCTTTCTTTGCATGTTTGCACACCGTGGCTGCAGCATGTAATGAAACAGAAGACCCAAATCGGGATTCAAAACAGAACCTTTATTTTTCCTCTTCGGCCGACCAAAATTACATTGTCTTCGACTGAAGACTGAACGAAATCCTAATTCAGAGAGAGAGTGAGAGATTACTGAGAGAGAGGGAAAGAGAGAGAGAGAGAGTTCGACATGTTTCTACAGCTGGCAGCCACAGGGCTGTGGCTAGGGCCAGCAGCCTTTGCTCTACCTGCCCTGTCTTCTCTGTCTACTCTGCTCTGACTGTATGGTCTCTTTTAGAGACAAGGGTCACTTTTCTTTTTCTACTTCTTTTATTGATTAACTCTTCTTCCACCTGATACCGGAACAAAATGATCATGTAACCCCCGTTCTTCTATTTTCCATTCTTTCTTTTGTTTCTTACGCAATTAAACTCACTATCTCTTCTCCTTTGCATTAAAAATCCTTATACTCCATCCCGTTTCAATCTAACCCCTTTGTCATTTTCTTTCTTCCAAGGCTTTTTTTATTAGTTAGCTGTGACTGGCTATCTATCCGTGGGGGTTCCAATTGACCACGATTTATCCTGACCATAGATCTACTTTCGATATTTCAATAGTCTCTTTTGGCGTCTGAAAAGGGTTACTCTGTAACTCCTTATCTTTGACCAAATGTTTTAGTCTACTCCACTTATATCCACGCCAAAAGTAACATTGACAAAAAAATGATACCTAAAAATGAAATAGAATATTTAAGAATAAAATCAAATATTCGATTAAACAGTCCCCAACAGCTGTCATATTGTGGCAGAAAGGATGAATCAATTTCCCCCCTGGGCTATGGTTAGAATACGACAGGGTCACCTGCAATTTCACACAAGTTGCCCGGAGGTCTGCGCTGAACACCGATAACCAACGTATCCTCAAGTGTTCAGCCTTTCATTTCACAGTCAACAGCATGATAATGATAGTAATTATTATTATTATTATTATTATTATTATTATTATTATTGTTGTTGTTGTTGTCGTTGCTGTTGTTGTTGCTGATGTTGTTTTCATTATTATTGTTACAATTCTTATTAGAATATACCTGTAAAATGATGAGCTTATTCATGTAAGGAGCCTCAGGCTATTTGAATGGATGCAATTTATCTCTGAATCATTCAGTTATCCTAATCTCAGGTTTTGTTCAATCTCATCTGGTCTCAAGCAGTTCTAATTTGTGATCAGATATAAAGTCTACAGAGTTTCCATAACGCGATACATGACGTCATTGTTATGTCATAATAGCTGAAACATGGAAGCTAACCAAGAGACGGACTCGCAAACTGAGAAGCATGCAAAGCACACACGAGAGAATCATGCTCAACCTCACACGGAGAGACCACTAGACAGAACAGAATAACTGGGAGAAAACAGGAGTCCGAAACATCATTGAATCTACTAGAAAAACTCAAATTGTAAAGGGCTGGTTACGTTGTGAGAACGGCAGACAATCGATGCAGGTCATGACTGATAACATGGATCGCCCGAGATCACATGCACAACTGAGGCTGGAGGAATACAAGATGAAGGGGCAATCCAGACAAATTCAGAAAGTACAGTCTCTGCGGCACCCACGAAAGAGAGATGGGGCGATTCATAGGGAAGGTTTATGTCCAACGATGGACAGTGAAAACTGATGATGATGATGATGATGATGATGATGATGATGATGATGATGATGATGATGATGATGATGAAGAATAAGAACAAGAACAAGAAAATGAACTCATGAGATTTGTGAGTTCAAACAGGAGATATTTTCCATGTAATATATTCAGATTTTTACTGTTATTTCCATTGATTGATCAACACTAACGCCCACGCTGTTGATCAATGTCGAATATGGAGACAGACCAAATCCCAGGAGGGGGGAAATCACCAACTGTGAGTTGACGTGCTCAGTGATCAGCAAATGAGACAAAGTGGCACAATTAGCTGCAATGAAAAAATCAGTGCTATTGTCGGAGTAGTGCCAATCCATAAATTCATCTAGCGCAACAGAATTAAATGATTTGGACACCTGACGAGGAATGGCAACCATCCAACCAGTGTTCAGATCCTACTATGTCAGAAGTTCAGACGTCCTGGCAAAGGAACAGCTTTTCAAGCGTTGGATCGAAGGTCTGGAAGAAACGTTCGTCACAGAAGCGACCCACCCACAAAACCATCCATTTGGATGGAGTTGAAGGTAAAATCATACTAAATCGAATAATACTTGCTAGAACTGTCAATAATTGAATAACCGTGCCATAAAAATTTAAAGCCAGGTAAAGGATTTTGATTGATGAATGAATTCTTTTAATGACATCACTGGTGTTTCCCTAAGAGGAAACAAATAAAGAAAAATTTCTAAAACCATTTTTTTGAGAATCTAAATATTATTGATAAACTCGTCGAATAAATGTCCCCAAAGAGTCAACAGGTTTTCTACCCAAAAATCAAAAAAAGAATTATAGAGTGGAGTACTAATACCAATATTCAAGTCAGCAGACAACTTGGTGTGGCTAAGACTGCTGGAACATACAAACACACCCTCATAAAAGAAAGGATATAACTCTTGGAACATTTTGAACTGGTTGTTCGATTAATTTCTATACGAATAGTATCCAATGACTGTCATTGAAGAACAAGTGACAGTAAGTCCTCTTTGGTACTCCATCTATTACTGTCCAGCTCTCTTGCTGATTTCAGTAAAGCAGTCAATTCGGTGGCTCTTATTTTCACTTTGTTTTCTATTTCTTTCCATCCTTTGAACCGTTGTCGGTGCCTCAATTATAATAGCTGCTACCATCATCTTCTTTTTCTATCATTACTTCAGTTTGCTGGCAAAATTCATATTTTTTCCAGCTTTTCATTGTCTTCCAGGTTTGATCTATGGTCAGTGATATTCACTTATAAATCACCTTTTTTTGTTTCTTATAAATAGATATAGTCTTCATCAAAGATGGCTGCGATTGATCAAACTATATTCATCGAATATTCTATCCTCTTTTATATGTTTATGCAATTGTGTATTTGTTAGAGTGCTTGTTTATCTGTGTGTATGTATCAGCACTCCTGGCCATACCGTTGTGTCTTTAAACTTCGAAATTGGCATCAATACTTTATTAGACCTCTTTTAAAATTTTGCATCCTGCTATTGGGAGAAAAAAACTATTTTACCTCCTTTTGACCTTTTCAGACGATTTCAATTATAAAATCAAGATTTACCAAAATTTAGATATTTCTAGATGATTTTTTCAATATATTTTAAATACTTTCAAGTGGAAAACACAAGTGATGTTTTCTCTACAGAGGAATTCTCAAAGAGTAATATTCACAAAAAGTTACATTTAATTCCTTAAAGGGTGTTATTTCTTACGCATTTTAGTTCTAGAGATCATTGTCACTTTCGTTCTTGCTTTATTTCCTGTTGATTGCAACTTCACTATTTATACATGTCTTTTTATCACTATTTTCGACCGAGTCACGTTGGATTAATCGGTTTTCCTTCAATCACCGAAGTTAAGCGTGCATGTTCTAACACTACTTTAAATCAGGACGTGAATGAGCATGGTAACGCACATTTGCTTATTGGGGGCACTGAGGATCAAAAAATTAAGTGATAACGGAGAACAGAGATCTATATCAGAGGTTCCTGTCTCTCAATCCGAAGACTCAAAACAAGATTTTTAAAAAAATAACTCATCCATTGCCTGAACGCCAGAAAGTGGAAGATTACGATGCGGAGAAGGGCAACTCAGGGTTCTTGAATGAGTGGTGTCTCTTTTATTGATCTGTTAGAGATCTGAACAATCTCCGATGGATAAACAAACATTGAATGCCAAAAATCTCAATTAGTTTTTTATTGGTTGATTGATTGGAAATTCATGGTTATTAAGAAGTGCAAAAGTTATGCCATCAATGATGTTTTGGCATAGCCATTGGGAAATACATTTGGTCGAATTTCCGTATTACAAGACACAAATTCACTTTATCATAACCAGCTTTTAAGTACGAAATGTATTTTTCGATTAATTTTGTGCCTGCGTGCCCTGGTGGTACTTGTAAATTCAATTTTTAAATTAATATTTCGTTATCGTTAAATGTTAGCAGCATTGTGTAACATTCAAATATGAATAAAGAATATGATTAGAAAAAGCTTTTAAAAGGGTTAAAGAACTTCAAACCTGGTCGGTGTCCAGATGTTTGACCATTTTAAAATACTTTGCACCGTAAGCAATAACGAGAGTATTAGTGGGTGTCTTCAGCTATGCTGTACCAATGGATAACATAATGTATTGCCAACGAACGCTAGTGACATCATCTTTGGTGCCCACCACTACCACGAATTCAAATTATGGAAATAGCGAACAACCTGTCTCAATCTTAAAATTTGTCATACTCGTTTAGGGTTCGAGCAGGTATTTTTTTCAATAATGTCTTTGTTCTCACCCAATTTTTTTCCTTTTCGCTTGCTGTTAACTCTACCATTAAGTGTCTCTCTTCATTATTTCATGTTTCTCGACAATCCAAGTATGGATAAACGCTTTTAACCGAAATGGCTTGCCTGGATTAAAACCTCTTACAACCGTTGCGACAGCCGGAAGCACTTCCTTCCGGGCCATCCTTCAATGCGCATGACAATGAACTGACTGACGTCATCGATGCAAGTCTTCCTTAATGACAAGGCATTGCATAAGCCGCTTATTGTCAGCTTTGACACAACAGCGAACTTGAAGCAAAATGGCTGGGATCAGAATTCACGTGGTTTGATCAGGTTTGCAGACACCCAAAGAAATCCTATTCATCGTATGTATGGCAAAACTAAGATGTACAATGTTTCAAAAAATTAACTATCTCTCTCTACATATATATACATATATGTTTAACTGGTTGAAAATTTGCCAGAGGTGGATGCAATCACATGAGTACCATCTGTTTATAGATCATCAATCGGTCGATTATTAAATAGTTTTATTTCGATATGTTTTGCATCTATGTACTGTATATCATGATAATGATCTGAATGAATAAACAAGCTAAATATAAGAATAATAACTGGGGATTCTGGTTAATAAACTCTGGTGGGGATATGGTAAAATAACTGTTCCAGTCTTAAAGGGCGGAGGCACTTCCTTGTTAAAGAACTAATCCCCATACAATGTTTCACTTATAAGACTATGTGAATCAATTCTTGGAAAAGCATATTATATTTTGAAGATCTCACATTAATATGTTTCAGGGAATAATTATCTCGAATGACGAACAGGGAAATAAACGATTAACTGGGGTGAAAAAAAGCTTCTTTTTTTTTCATGTCTGATCTTCAGTTGAAGTTTCTATGGTAACATCTTGAATGGTTTAGGGCTGAAAAGCTTCCATAAAAGAAAAAAACCAACAGCATCTTTGGTACTTAAAGATGTAAAACTTTCCATAATATACATATTCGGGGATCAGCTACACAAATACGTTCACGTTTCTGCCCTGTTGAGGCTTCTTCAGGTGAATGATTCGATTTATTTGAGTTCCTATCTAGGACATTTTCGTAGGGGAGTATTTTTTCAAGCTGGTGGGAAATTCCTTTTATTCTATTATACATAAATTGTTGATTCTTTTATTTTCTTTTTGGCGATTCCATGCTTGTTTGTAGTTATTGATTATTAATTAGCAAGGTACGGTGTTGGCATTTTCGTCATTTGTATGTAGTTAATTCATCAGTTCTCAGTGTTATGTTTCTTCGTGTCCTCTATGGGAGTATTTTTTTTCTTACTTCTTAATGTTAAGATTTCCTTTTTGTGGCCTAACTTATTAATTTAATTATTCTGGGTTCGGTCTGTTTCCACATGTTTTAGATAATTATGACGTTTGGGTTGTTCTTTAGAGCGACTGGGGAAATGTGATGTCTGTGATGGGTGATCTTTAATATATCTATGTATAAGTTATTGAGTTATAATTGTTAATGGAAATTTTGAGTGATGCCAGCATTTGAAAGCTATTTTTTTATCTATACAATATTCCTATTCTGGTTTTCTGTTCTTTTGACTAAGGTAAGGATTTCAATGTTTTTGTTCAGGTATAAGTAAGATTGGGTTTCAATATTTTAGCATATATAGGTTTGTTTCAATATTTTCAACTTTACTGTAGGTTTTTAAACTAAGATTAGTCAACGATATATCATCACGTCACTGTCAAGATATTATTGAAGATTAACTGATAGCAAACCAAAACCTATAAAGGATGCAACATTTTTTCTTTCAACGATCTGTGTTTAAACAATTCGAATGTAAAGAAATATTATTTCCAAAAAACATGTATGAATCATTTGTTATCTTAAACATTTTCAAGTGATACTATCATGATATGTACACGAAGTACGAAATTGAAAAATATGCTGCAGGAAGTTGCATACGAGTTAAGATGGATATTTCATTCAGGGATACAGATCTCTATATCTCACTATATACCTAATCTATCCATCTCAGTCTACTCATTTCAATCTTTTTTTTTATCCCAGTTGGTCCATAGTTATCCATGTATCATTATATATATATATATATATATATATATATATATATATATATATATATATATATATATATATATATATATATATATCAATCTTGGAATATTTGGATATATCAATCCATTCATATCCATCGAAATATCTATTTGTGTATTCATATATACAGTTATACATAATAAGAGCACAATTTTGTTCGAGTGTAGTTTTTATCAATGGTAGATACCACGGGTAATTGATATCTATCTATATATCTATCCATCTATCAATAATGGTTTATTTGTATTCAAATATCTATATATCTATTCATATCTATCAACATATTTATTAACATATTCATGTATACAGTAACTAATAATAAGAACACGATTCTGCTCAAATATAGTTCTTATTAGTGGTAGTTACCACAGGATATTGATATCTATAGAAATCATAGTTTTTGGTATATACTACACGTGCGAAAAAGCTTTTATCGAAAGTAGTTATGGAAAAAAAAGTATATTTGAGAAAAACCTTTACTTTGTGAAAAGAAAATACAATAGACAGAATAGGAGAGCGGTTTTGTGTCTTGTCACTCTCTAGAAATTTCTCACCGGGATATGGTGATTTCGAATTCACTAGATGATAAGCATCAACGCTACTCTTTGTAGCAGCGGTTACCAGCTATGGCGGAACAAAGTGACTTCAACAACAAATTTTCAAGATGAAGACTAACGGTGTGTTTCTGCAGTTCCGAGGGAGTTTGGTCCGTCCAAGAGTGTTTCGAGGGGTTTGATATTGTATGACAAAACAAAAATCTTTTGTTCCATGAAAAAAAAAAGGTCAACCACGTAAGACAACATTTAGGGAGAACAGAGAAATTCAAGACATGACATTGTAATACCATCAGCAGTTTAACAGGGATGATAAGGCAAAAAGTAGTATTTCTCCATACAGTGTCCTTATGATTGGATTTAATGCCTATTCTCCAGTTACTAAAACTGTCACACATAAAAAGAATAAAACTTGACTTGAATATCAAAAAGAACACGTTATCTGGTTGGGTGATAATTGGTCTACAGTTGATTTCTTCGTTGAAAATGAATTTAATTTAGTTGGGTCTGACAACAGACAGCGTGTCAAAGACTTTACTATGTCAATGATACCAAAAATGTACTTTTCTAGAGATGTGAAAATTAATTGACAGCAAATACTTGTGCATACCTACACGTAATGGAGTAACCTGCTATTCTTTCTCTACAAGCACCTTAAGACCCACCAGCAATTTTTATGCCCTGTCACACCACTGAATAAGTGAAATATTTTTCAAATAAGAGAAGAACAATATCATGAAATGTCCTGCATGAAGTCGCTTTGAGTCCATCTGTAACATAATAGGAGACACGACCAAGGAATGGAACCTTAGTACTGTAACTGATCTATAATAACGCCAAATCTGTGTAAGAAACTGGTCATGAATTGTAATTCATACTTATCGTCTCAAGTTGAATCATTCACAAATATTCAGCTTTTTTGTAAACGTTATCATAAAATTGATGTTGTGTATCTCCCATTTTATAATGTCATCTGCATTCTTTTTCAAATAAAATATTGCTTAAATATGTTCTTATATAACTTCTTTTCAAAAAATCTTTTGCGCCCATTGAGTATATACCAAGAGCTACGATTCCAATAAATTTCAACATCCTGTGGCGATTATTATTAATATGAACTGCATTTTAATAAATGTATTATTTTGACCTGTACTGTATCTATCTTTGTTTATATCCAAATAAATATTTACATCGTTCGTATCCCCCTATATATCAATTTATATACCTATAAATCCATTCCAGTCTAATGTTAGTCACCAAAGTGGGATCAGTCTGACTCAAGTCCTTATGCCGGTGTTCTTACGCGATCACCTATCCAAGTGGTAATCAGGTGAAATATTGCTTAACTTCGGTGATCAGTGAGGAACTGGTACATTGAGTGTTATATGGCTGTGAACTCCAACACAATAAAATTATACCAGGTGCCGTAAAAGTAACGTGCGATTCGTCCTTAAACAATTTTACTAGTGTAATAATCGAATTATGTATCTAATGAACATAGACATATGAGATGTGCTAAATGTGAGGTTCAATTTGACTGCTGTTCATTTCTATTCATTTGTAATTATCTGCACACATTTCAACGTCAACAGTGACAACTTTTCCTTTTCCTATAGTGGGTATGGTTTTGTTACATGCACCACGTTCTCTAGGAATCCCCATCGAACAAAATCTACATGAGTCAAATGGTCTCACCGGTAATGGCACCTCTTCGTACTACCCAGCAACCTTCCAAATCAACCAAGTCCCACACTGTGCAACATTATCCTTAGGGAAAAATTGAGGATTATTTTTTAAACACCTTGTATTTATCGTACGTATCATTATCGTTACGATCAAGGCAGTTTGCACGGTTGTATTCCAAGATTTGACAAGAGGCCTTGGTATGATACTGCTTAATTTTACTTCATTTCTCTATTTGAACCTTTTGGTACTCTGTCTTTGTGTCGAATATCTTACTATCTATACTTCTGTGACACATGAGAAGGCCAACACAAATGGTTTCTTCTATAAGAACACCTTGAACACATCTCTCGATTCCTCGCCATGATAATCAGATGTAAATCGCAACGAAAATACCAGGTCTGGTTAGTCTTTTGATAGAAATTGTCACGTGACCAATGTCCTTTGGCAGCATGCCGTGTTAAGCGTGATCAATTAAAAAATAGGGAGTGATCAGCGAACAGGCAATTTTTGTGGACAATGATTACTGTAAGAAAATGTAAACAAAAAGCAAATTTAGCATTGTTAAATTAACCCCCAATTAAAACCCTAATCAAGGGGGTCGGGGATTTCTAAGAAACAGTAATTTTTTTTCTAGTTATAACAAAGTGTAAATGTTGAAAATCCTACCCTTTAAGTCTGTTGGTGTAACCTGTTCCTGCAATGCATACCCAGGTAGACCATCATGACAAGTGAAGGAACCCATGTTGACAGTTTTGATCGCATTTTTAGTTAACAGCTTCTAATACTGACTTGATTTGGGCCCTTTTTATTGTTCTAGATTCGAGTTCAATTGCCTTCGCCTCAGCCCATCGCTTTTTACATACAAAGATATATTCACGTTTCGTCGTCGAAACTGAAAAAAAACGACAATTACATCCATAGTTACCCTCGAGGAGTATGTGTGTGGGCGTGGACACTTGTTCTCAACCAGCGCAAAAAAGAAATTAATGTGTACATGTAAAGTTACTTACTGAAAATATTGTAGTAATGGATGAGTTGGGGGTTTTGACTTGACCATTTTCAACGATTCCAATAGTATTAATAATAATAATAATAATGATAATAATAATAATAATAATAACAATAATAAAATTAATAATAACAAATATTATTATAATTATTATCATCATTGTTGCCATCATTATTATTACTATCATTATTATCATCATGATTATTACTAGTAGTATTGCAATCATTATCATTTATATTACCATTATTATAATAAATATCAATACTATTCCACTTCTCATTATTACTAGTAGTAGTCATCATCATCATCATCCTCATCATCAGTCTTTTAACGTCCGTCGTTGGACATAGACCTTCCCCAGGATTTGCCACACTTCTCTGTCATGGGCATCGCGGAGCCAGTACTCCCTGAACTTGTCTAGATCGTCTTGCCATCTGATATTCTGCTGGCTTCGATTGCACATGTGATCTTGGGGGATCCATGTCCTGAGTCGTGATGTCCATCGATTGTCCGCCATTCTTGCAACATGGCCAGCCCACTGCCATTTGAGATTTTGAATGAATTCTATGATGTCCTTGACTCTTGTCTTTTCTCAGATGTACTGTTCTGTCTTGTGGTCTCTCCATGTGAGGCCCAGCATTATTCTTTCATGTGCACGTTGCATGGTTCTCAATTTACGTGTCTGTCTCTTGGTTAAGTTCCATGTTTCGGCTCCATAAGTGATAATTGGGAAGCTGCATTGGTTATACACCCTTCTCTTTAGGATTGACGGGATCTTCTTATTTTTGAAGGTTGAGCTAGCTCTGCCAAAGGCTTGCTATCCTAGTGCGATTCTTCGCTTGATTTCTTCTTCTTTTGAGGGTCTCATGGAGATTTGTTGTCTTAGGTAGATATTGTGGTCTACTTCCTCCAGTTCTGTGTCCTTGATTTTGATCTTAGTGTTTTTATCCCGGATGTGATTGTTGCACAGTAGTAATATCATTATCAAAATTATCATTATTATTATCAATATCATTATCATTTCTTCCAATGTCAAGTAGTATTCATTGCAGATCGATTTTCAGCAAGAAACTTAGGCCAGGTAACGATGTTATGACAAAGTAAGCACCGTCATTTTTCTTCCATTTCATAAATTCAAAAAGAAAGAGAGTCAATACATGAGGTGACACAAAAAGCAGTACATAGTTGTATCAAAGACAAAATATTTACATGGATTGTGCTTTGTGAGGGATATGGGCGGTGTCTGTGAGGACAGTATTCCGTATCTCATAGATGTTTGACTTTCCTGGTATCCTTATCAACATACACCCCAACAAGACCAAAATATAACACAAAGTAAATTTTGATACGGAATAAGGATGGAGCACCCAGAGAAATTGCTCCAGTCCCTGCGACTAATGTCGCAAAGGCGTCCGGACAAGGCCGACCTGTACCTCTTAGTGCAATAAGATAGCAATACCTTGGGGTAAACTGCTCCCCTACTGAGGCTTCAATGTGCTTCTGGATGCCGAGCCTCAGTAGCCTCTAACGGCTACAGCATTCTGACTGAGAAACCTCACCAATCTCCCTTCAAACTGACAGCCGTGAAAGTGCAGATTTTTGTCCGATGGAATGATTATATCTATCAGTGTATTCTTTTTTTCCTTAATGATAATGTCTTCGTGGTTGACTTTGATGGTTCCGTCCCGTTCTAAATTATGTTTCAGTTGAAGGTTGTTGGTTGTGTTCATACGAATATAGTGTGTGTGGTACACCATCGTAATAGAAGGTCGTAGAAATGGATCGGCTTAAAGTTCATGACTGCTCCAAAGATTAGAAGAAGGTGAGAGTTCGTATCATCAATTAATTTCGATTGGCATCACATAAAATCAGGAATACGCAGTTATATCCCATCGTATGAAACAATAAACTGAACAAAATAACTTGAAGTATGGAATAAAACCTTGTTTAGTCACAGGATGAAAATTACTCAAGATACGATTTGTGCAAACACTGACAAGAAAGTGTTGAAGGATACATTGACTACAACCTTACTTTTTTTGTTCGACCTTTCCAACAGCCTTCTCACACATTGACAATATCTCAGTAATTTCAATCAACCGACATGCTTACTGATGTTGTATGAATTATTTTGCAACTGCTATGTACACGATGGAATATCAAAAAATTCGTTTTCTTGGGTATGTTCAACCAGAATGAGCTCTAATTTCTACTCATTTGCTGAAAAAGAAAATAAGGGAGACAACTCTATTCATAATTAGTATTTTGTTGTCATCTCCCTCGACATACATCGGAATGGACGATCAGGGACAGCCATTTCGTCACAGCTTTTTTTTTGTCGTTCTTTCATTTCCGTTTTGGCGTTCGCTGATCAGTATTAGGAGAAATGCCAATCTATTTATTATTATTCAAATGTTGAACTTTGAAAAGGTTTAAAACTATATGCAACTTTTTCCAAGAAATAAAAAACATTAAATTAGTTGATCACTGAAAAAAAAACTGTACTGTCGCTTCATTCAGTTCATATGCTGACTGTTAGACTTTGAAACTGTAATATTTTTTTTGTAGAAGAATAAAAACAAATCTTGAATATTTAAAATATAATATAATCTTACAAAACTGTTATGTTTCTCTGTTGAAATAAGTTATTATTAGGGTTACAGTTATGGTTCACGACTAAGGTTAATACTCTTTCTACCAAAACGTCTGTCGCCGATTGGGGTGACAGCAGAATAGTTTCTGCATCAAAATAGCCTTGCCAAAGCGCCAGCTTCCAAATGGCTATTCTAAAATGTACTAAACCCTATTAATATTAAGGGGCAGAAAATATGGGCCATCACGTGGTGTAAATTATAAGTAGATATTTTGTACGCAGGGTGCCGAAAAACTAATCCAATGATTTGACAATTTTCTTGCATTGAAATACTGTGAACCTCTCCTGACATAGCAATCATTTTTTATTTTCTATTTTTTTTTTTTAATAAACATGGGAACTATAGCGTGTTGGCCTTGTTTGCATATACAATTTTCTAAACTCTTGCCGAAGGATATTTTTCTGCTTTTAAAAACCGTCAACCGAAACTGTCACAAAACTGTCGACATAGCTTTCATCAGTTTTTAAGTTGGTGTGGTTGACAATGTGTCCAACTATGTCGATGGAACTAGAGGGCTGAAGATTTTAATATTTACCTCCTAAAATGTTGAGAAAAAAGGTTCTCCTTCTGTTTTCATCCTTCTTCTAAATAAGTGCATGTCGGAGGAGGATCAATTAACAATGTGAGTTTATGGCAAATAAATCTCTTTGTTCATATCTAACAGCATTGACTCTTGCTTTTTTTGTTGTTTTGCTTCTTTTTTTTTCGAAAATCTGGACGTTTTCAGTGATCACTGATCAAACAGGAAGCATAAGAAGGACTTACTCATGGATCAGCCAATTCCCAATGTTTAAATTGATCGCCCCCAATACGGCATGCTGCTAAAAAGTGTTGGTCCATGACGGTTTCTATCGAGTGACAAGTCAGACATGTTTGTTTATTTATCTTACGCAAGTCACGAGCCTAATGATGACAAAATACGGAAAAGATTTGTTTTTGAGACTTTTTCTACGAGTGTTTACTCAATTATGAATCTCAGAACATTGTTTTCAATGTAAAAGGGATGATAAATTAAATTTACACTGAATCAATTAGAAAACACAGTGTTGACAAACTAATGATATTACAGATCAGTGAAATTTAAGTTGCAGGCTTATATCCATACCTTAAATAGTTTGAGTTTAAAAGAACGGAAACATCTTGATTTAATCAGAAAATTTGCTGGATGATTAGAATACGAAATACGATGCTAACTACGGTCTAGATTTTCAGCAACTTGCTTAAAAAAGCCCAAGATACCTTACGTTAGGATTATCATCAATATATGAAATATTTATCCTCGGCATTGTTAAGGTTTCAGTATCTGTATTACAGAAAGATTTGTTGAACGCCATCATTGATATTATATAGCTATATAGCTATATATGTATACGTAATCGATATATTCCCCAGGATAGCTCACTTGCATATAAAATGCCAAATAATTAAATACAGGCAAAACCAAGGATAAAGGTGATTTTTAATTAAGTCTACTACTTTTAACTATTTTTATTTAGAATCTGTTGCTCGTGTGAATTATTAGAAGCAAAACAAATTGAAATTCCTTTTGTAACAAAATACAAAACCATAAAGGTTGTGAGGCATCAAATTACCAGCAGCAGTTTTGGTTACGCTTTACATGAAGAGCATCAGTAATAAACATTGTCTCGAAGGATTTATATGTTGATGGTTGAATATACGAGCCATTGATTGACCTCATGTAAAATACGGTATCCAGGATTAGGCATCGGTAGCTAGACATGGGAACTGAGATTTTAATCTCAAAGCTCAGAGCATACAACGAAACTAATTAATTGACTAAAAGATTCTGGTGAAGATTGGAGACCTTGGCTTTGACAACTTTCCTAGACAGAAGAATGAAAAGGTTTAATTGATGTATTCAAACTGATAATGGAATTTCTAAATATGGCACACCATTCTTTAATATCGTTCCTCGAATTGGAAATAGTACTGGACATCTTCTAAACAATTAGATCTATTTTTAATAGAGTGATATATCTTTTGAATAAGTTGCTCGGTCCTGTAAAAATTGGCAATAGTGTACAGAGGCTTTGAAATAGAGTAGATGAGTTGAGATGTTATGGTGAGAGCGAGAGCATACAAGGACATTTTTGGAATCTATCTCATGAGATTCTCAAGAAAGTCTAATCAGCGAATTGTGTTGAATCGTAGATGTTATTTGTATTTATGTTCATGAATCGATTATATTTTATGCATTTTGTAAATTACTTAAACTCGATGTTCAAATATGGTGTTATAATTGGAGACACCCAAAGAGGCATAATGGAAAAAGTAAAGAAAAATAAATTCTAAAACATATTTTCAATTATATAGAATTCATTTGAAAATCATTCATCGAGATTTTTTCTGGGCTATTCCAAGCACCAAGAACAGGAATATACGGAAACAAAAAAGAGTCCAACGATATATCGAACCTAAGATTCTTTCGTGTATTCCATGTTGTTTATAACCTTCAAAGTAGTTTAGCTATGTCAGTGTGTAAACGGTTTTATTGTACTGTACCTGAAAAACATCCAAAATATAATGGTTCTCTACATTTTGTTTGTTTGTGCTCAACAAGAATGAACGTGGATATTTACAATTAGCAAAATAAACAAATAAATAAGAATAATGGCCAACGGCACTATAATTAGTATGTGATTGTTATCTCCCTTGGCAACTGTTATGGACACAGAATATAGATTATCAATTGGCTCAATATATGCATGGACTGGAATTTGTTCTCTAATGAGCTACTGTAGGTAACGAAGCCAGGAGAATTCTGAAAAACAAAGAAATAAAACTGACTGCTTTACTGCCAAACTCCATTTCAATTGCAACTATTTCAGCCATCGAGCCGAATTTCCTTGGAAATTGTTTTCACTATTAATTGTGTTTGCAAAATATCAAGTTTGTTCAATGGAAATTTAGGGCCGAGGTGAAAGAAAAAGAAATAGAAAGAAATATGGTAAAGATTTTTAAAAAAAAGAAAGAGTGATAATATCTGATAAAAAGAATCTGCTTCGTGTTAGTAGCTCTATATCTCTTCTTTGTTACTTCATTTCTCCCTTTTTCTGTTTCCCCCTTCCTCTCTCTTTCTTTCTTTCTTTCTCTTTCTTTCTTTCTCTCTATCCCTCTCTCTCTCTCTTCCTTCCTTTCATTGATTGATGACATGAGAACGAGAATTATGTTTTGCTCTCTACTCCTTACTCTCCACCCATCATTTAAATTTCATAACGTTTTGACTCTTTAGTCCTAACAGGATGTCTGAACTCAATTTATCGAGTAGGGGTTTGTGAATGTCAAAAAATGGAAAAATACGCAGGCATCCAGCGATCTAAGTTTGCCTTATGAATTTGACTTTTTTCTTTTTCTTTTTTTTTTCTTTTTTTTTTGTTTGCAAGGATATAAAATATTCATGTTTTTTCCCGAAAGTCCCGAACAAGAGGTAACATTTATAATTTGGAAGTATGAAAGCTTTAAAAAAAGCTGTATTTTTTCTCTCCAAATATGTGTCCTTTCAGAGAAACGTTGCTTCTGGCGTTTCAAAACGAAGGATAAAACTGACAGATACCATCGTTCAGTGACTGTGTAGGGAAACTATCAAGAAAAAGAGAAAGACAAACTTCTATTCGACCGGCACATAATTCTTGCATAGTCATGCTGGGTTCCTTTGCCCAGGAGTTATGTCCCCCTTTTTTTTTGTTTTATTCGAAAAATCTGCCTTTGAAAAGGCCCAAGGCAAGAAAAATTGACCTAAGACCTTATAATGAGAAATGAGATAGGGGAAAAACAACAAAAATGAACGGTCTGGTGGTAGTATCAAAGAGAAAAAGATTGAGTTGTTTAATGAGAAATGCATACAGAAATCCGAACAAAAAAAGGGAATGGAAAATTCTGAACGAAATGTGAGAGGGAATAAGATTAGAGAGAAGGAACATGGCAGATGAAACGAAGAAGGAAATAAACAAAATGAAAGAAGGTAAAATGATGTTCAAAAACAGTAAATGAATTTTATTGGGGAGATGTATAAGGAAGAAGGAAATACACTATGAGTGGAGAAGCAAGAAAAAATGCATAGAGATCATGTTGGGAAGCAAAATTGATGTGAAAGAAAACTCAGATATAGAAATAAAATTGATAAGAAGCGGAGTGGACCAAGAAACAGATTGAACATAAAATTACATAGTAAACGACCAAAAAAGTAACACACTGAAGGAAGAAAAATGAAAAATGAATGAGAAAAAATGAATGAGAAAGAATGAAAACAAAATTGAAGGAAGGAAGAAAAAGGAATGGATTGAACATGAGGAAAAATATCAAAAATTGAAAGTAGGCACTTCACACTGACAATGGCGTCTGCTGTCTCTGCTTAGACTCCAATTATCACACAGCGTTTCAGGGGGGCTGGGGGATTCATTTGCCCAAATTTTTGCCGAGATTACACTGATTTGCCAAGAATATCATAATATTTTGTATGGAAAAGGGGAGGGGAGGTTGTTTCCCTACTCCTCCCCCATCCAAGATTCATATGCCTTTGCTTGAAAGCGAGAAGCATGTGGCATCTATTCCTTCACCCTACACTATTTCATCTATAGCTACATGAAAGAATGTGTAATCATACTTTTCCCAAGTGCAAAGTGAACACAAACTGCCAGATTTAGTACTTGAAACCCCCTCTCTCTCTCTCTCATTTTTTCTCCATCTCTCTCCCTCCCTCCAGCTCTCTGTGTAATTACGTATCTCTCCCCGTCTTTCTCTCTCTCTCTCTCTCTCTCTCTCTCTCTCTCTCTCTCTCTATCTATCTATCTATTTATATATATATATATATATATATATATATATATATATATATATATATATATTTGATCCGTTATCATCTATGCTGTCCACAACTCAATTTCATGAGAGAATGAGGGCAGAAGACGTGGACAAAATACGGTTCATGCATCTTGAAAAAAAATGGTTGCTAATTCTGATGTGTGGTGTGTCATGATAAATAAAAATAAATAGAGAATTGGGTCAGCTGAAATCGGGTCAGCATAGGATTTATGCCAAGATAGAAACGATGGGTTAAAAACAGCAAAAAATCGCCAAAAAAAAAGTCTGATTTGTCACTCATTAGAGACTGTGAAGAAACCAACATCTTCTGGCAACATACTTTGTTTAGGAGTAATCAATTGAAAGAAGTGGAAAAAAGTTACTTTTTTCCTCATTCGTTGAAGCAGTGATGTCTAAAAAGTCTGATTTTTTAAGAATAAATGTGGGTCCAAACTAGATGACAAATTCAGCTTAAACTTAAATTCTTCATTAAATCAACTTTCTTCCCAGCCTAATATCCATGATATCATATTCATGATGTTAGTTTGGGGGCTCAACTATTGATAGAAATTTGATTTTGGAGAATGATAATATTTTCCCAAACAGTCTGTCTGGTATGTCCTTTTAGTTTGGTCCCAGATAAGCTAAGCTGTCAAATCATTCCAGCTTTGCTCGGAGAACAGGGATAATGATGTCAATAATTTTTTTTTAAAGTATAGTGTAGCGTCTTGGGACCTTTTCGCTAATCCCTATCGACTAATATATTCTTAGCCCCAAGGAATTGATGACTTAAGTTCGTTTTGTTCACACTTTCCCAATGTGAACAGGTTGAAGGCAGAGGGACCTGACGAAAAATGAACCAGCATTTGGGGACTTTTTTTTTTTTTCGGTGAGAAAAAGTAATTCAAGCTCCGATTTTGGGGAATTATGGAAGTTAACTTTTAGCAAGTAGAAGTCTATTATTTAAAAAAACCCCAAAGAAGTACCGACTCAGACAGCAGAGAACAGAAAACGAATAGGACCTTCCTCTACATCTTAACAACTCCAACTGAATTATGTTTTTACCTTGAGCACTGAGTGGAAATTTGATATACGTATGTTTGTGACCGCTTATGGGTCCGGTGATGGATATGCTTACTCTCACCGACCAAGACACATCTGTCTTCACCGTTTAAGCCGGTCTGGTTTGCTATCTATGTACGTATGTAACACACGTCCAGACTGTACCGATGGAGCTAAATGGCTGGAATTTCAACGTTTACACATATCCAATCGGTTTTAAGTAGAAAACACAAAAGGAAAAATATTTTAAACTGCCTTTCTAGATGTATAATTTGCTTTTTCGAACTGCTGTACACTTGACCAAAGTCATGTAGGCATTAAATAGTCCACTTGGCTTAGAAAATTTTCTCTCCTGACCCAGGCAAAACTTTCTTTTCCTGTGCACCGTATACAGAGGAGTTATTATTTCTAAAATCCTATCTACTATCATCTTCATCATCATCATCATCAACATCATTAGCATCAGCAACATCCTTTTAGTGTCCGTCGTTGGACGAAGACCTTCGCCTAGATTCTCCAGACTTCTCTATCATGGGCGTCGCAGATACTGTCCTTTCTGAACTTGTCCAGTTCGTGACGTCATCCTATCGTCTATTGGCCAAAGTTCAGCCTATAGTTTCCAGGGATCTACGTTGTGATGTCCAATGTTCGTCTGACATTCTGGTTATATGACCAGTTGCATTTTTATAGATTTTATGATACCTGTGACTCCTGTTTTTTACTGATATCCTGTGCTGTCTGGAGATGCTCTCCGTGTAAAATATGGTTTTTCTCCTGTGTATGGTACATAGTTCTGATTGCTCTACAAAAAAAAAAAAAAACAAATAAGAATTTATATCCCCATTATCCGTATCGATATCTTTCACAATAAACCAAATATGTGTTGTTCCCTAAGGAAGTCTGTTCAAAGCAATGCCTCCTTTCAGGATAACATGTCGCCGTTTTTAGTGTGTACAAACAGTGCGACTGTCAGGCTTGAACACTGGAAATTTATATTTCAGATGACCCGTAAGTTGACCTTGGGTAACAATGAGTCTTCGCCACCTATTGTATGTTTCTCCTTGGATCAATTTACTCTGATAGATGCATGCACAGCATTTAGAGTACAACTGGGTTTATAACATTTGATGTGATGAATATGACAATGAGATATCCGACGGTACTATTGAGGAAACAATCCTGAAAATAGTGGTATTTTCATTCAGGTTAAGGTTCCATTCCATGTTTGATCTTTAGATTCTCTCAAGTAGTAATTTTGAATGAAATGATATTGAGAGGTTTGTCGTTTCGAGTCACTGATGTCATGTAATATCATACTGCGTGAGCACAAATGTTGAGTATTTTGAATTACGAAGTAAGTATTAAAAGTGCTGGATGTTTATACTTATATATGAAATACGATCAGTAGGAAAATACGTACGTATATAAATCCATGCATACGGTAATTCACCAAGTTTGGCTTTCGTTTTTCTGATTTGAAGTCATAGTACTGGTTTACCCGATGAGAATAGCTAACTCATCTGTAGGGGGTTATTGGTGTCACCTTTGAGCGATAGCAGACCTTAATAAATCCTCATATATATATATATATATATATATATATATATATATATATTCTGCTATTCAATATCGATCGATGGACACAGTCCCTCTCTAAGATTTACAAGACGATTCGATGGTGAGCATCATCTTTATTCCAAGACAATCAATATACACACACCACACACACACACATATATATAAATGTGTGTGTGTGTGTGTGTGTAGTGAAGTACTAATATGGATGAATGCCAGTGTATATCTATGGATGTGCAAAGAAACGAAGAGAACTTTATAAAATGGAGCTTTATTTTTCCTGTGTCTCAGTTTTCAATTTTACATTAATCCCTTGCCAAAACGGACAAAGCGAAATTCTCTTTCCCATATTGATCGTTTTCCTATAAGGTTTTGTTTTTGTTGTTCTCTTCTAATTTTGCTAATACCCGTCAATGTGCTTTGGCAGACCCTGCTGGATTTACGCCTCTGCAATTTTGCAGACATCTGGCGCCGTATTAACTTTACGGCATGCTTTCTTATTTCCCCTTTGTTACTTAGTGTTAAAAATTTCTCTTTAATATTTTGGAAACATAATGTTCTAACAGATGATGACAGGAAATTGGCAGCCACTTCTGGAATAGATAGGAAAAAAAGGAAAATAATTACTACTGAAGATACTTTAAAGAGCAAATCCGAAAGTAAAATATAGGATTCATAGAATTATGTGTGTTGTTTTGAATGCGTGGATCAGACCACTAGATTTGCCCCCGACTTTTTCTTCTCTAGTAGACTATTTCCCCGTCTAGTCTCTGCAAAATGGCAGACAAAAGATACTCTGAATACTTATCACAAAAAGCACATTTCTCTAGTAGTAAAAAGTGTAGTGTCAGTGGCGTCCACTGACTTGGAATAATCGAATGTGAAGGGGATATTTTTACAATCATGCACTCACAAGTTTCTGTAAGGCTCCTATCTAACAAGGCCTTTTGCTGCATCTAATCTTACTGCAAGGTTAGATGAAAAAACAACAAATCATTCTCGATTTTTTTTCTGAATTTCGTTTTAATTCTCGTATGTTTTTAGTTAGGATCAATTTTGTGTTCTTTTTCTGAAACGAGGGATGAAAGCTCGTGCAAGTTTAAACGGGAAGACACGAGGTCAGTAAAGATGTCCGGAAGGGACAACCCTAAGAACACAAAGATGTGACGTGAATGATAAGTGATGCACATGCCCCCCCCCCTAGGATAAGATTCAACAATATCCAAGAACACAAAAGATACTCCAGAATAGCCAGGGAGATTATATCGATGGTTCGTCGTAAGGCCCGCTGGCAAGATGAATTGATATTAGATCCATCCGCTGACCAACAAGAACTAGAGAACAATAGATGAACTTCCGACCCAAACTGCATGTATTGGATTTTTCGGTTCCTGTCGTTGTCCATTTTGTTATGACTATTTCGATATTGATGCAATCAGGCTTGTCATCTGACTTCTCAGTGTCATACTGAACTAAATTCAACTTGTACAGGTTTGGCTTTTTACGGCTTCTGGGTAAATGTATGCAACACTCGGTGGCATTAAAAGATCTGATTCCTTTTATACAATATGTATTAAGAGAGTTTTATGCATGTAACGTCTCATAACACAAAGGGAGAAGTGTAGAAAAAAATCATAACTACATACGCTACTTCGTATAATATAATCATACTTATATTAGATTAAAACAAGCTAATGCAGTTAGCCATAGGCTGTGCCAGGGAGATCTTGAAACAATTTCAAGCTCCTTTTAGCACAAGCATTTAGTTTGCTCATACTTTTGGCACTGGGAAACGATTGCACAACAAAGATTGTTCCGCAAACCGACGACTAAAATTAGAGGAAACATTTATCCTAGGTTACTATTTGAGTTCCTTTCCGTTGGATGAAGAAAATCCCAATTTAATAAATAGCAAACCTCTTTGTGTGTGTGTGCAACGAGATTACTCGGCAAGAAGCCATTGAACAAGTTATGTTATTGTGCACATAATCGGCTGCGCTGTTTAGGTTGAAGTTCTTTAGGTCAGAAGTTTCCGACATATTTAATAAAATGGATACGTAATTAAAGCTTACTGATTTTTCCAAATTTTATTCAATAATCATATTCCTTGACTTTAGCTCATTGGAATTATCTAGATTTAAATACAAAATAAACAAATTTGAAACACTACATAGAAGTGACTGGATTAATTCAAAGTTTTAGTTTTGTTACAACGTATGAACCATTATTTTATACCCACTATCAAGTCCGGCTACTTTTAAACATGTATCCTTGGAACGGTTAATCCTTTTGTTACTGTAAAATAAATGGGGGGAAAGTGGCTACTGAGATGATGTCTGACAAGGATAACAGTTATATCTAAACTTTCCTCGATAAAATATTATTTCAAGGTAAGTTCTTCTCCGGGTAGAGCAGCATTTTTTTTTTGATGCAAATTAAATTCAAAGTCATTAATAAAGGTCAGTGTGATCGTTGGGTAATCTCGTTTTTCCTTGCAATTTTTATTAGATTCCGTTTATCAGGAAAACTGTTGGAATATTTGAACTTGTTCGACATTTTTATTCTAACTGATGACTACAATAAATCTTTCATGCATTGCACGCTCGAGTACTCATGACTCTGAACGTCAACGATCTTTTGCAGTGTCAATGATGTCTCCTACACATAGCGTTATAGTTTCTTCTCAATCGTCCATGTAATGTTTTTTTCTTCTTGTTCAACGATTCCTAAGCATAGAACCTTTAAATACAAGACATCAAATTTCTCCTTTTCAATGTCCTCAATAATCATCTGTTTGTTTTGGTGTACTAAAATACAGCCATATGCGTTCTCCTGTCACTTTATTTAGTAAATATTTGCAAGTATCAGTCAATAGATGTCATATATATGTAACATATTTTGTTTGTTTTTTGCTTTTTTCACTTTTATGTATTATTCTTCGAATTGATTGGCTAAGATTTTGTGGTTGAGTGTGTTTCCCATGGTGGAATGGTAAGCAATTCCATCAGCGGACCAGCAAATTTCATGCCCACCAAGTGCATCAAACTACCGAGTTTAACTCTGAAAGGCAGTCTTTCTAAGAGAAGTTTACAACGAAAAAAATGATAGCTTGCCAGTTGTCCCAAGTTGTCAAAGTTGATCCAAGGCCCAGTTGTTAATTAGAGAGGCTGGTCATCGAATCAACACTCTGACCACGTAAAAACCTACAATTGCTGCCGTGATGATAAATTACTCTCCAATGAACAAATCCCATGTCATTCAAAATGAATCGAGACAAGCATTGCTCAATATGCCTTGTCGTCATGGGGAAACATATATATATATATATATATATATATATATATATATATATATATATATATATATATATATATATATATATAGAATGTGGATTCGCTACACAAACTAGCTCTGTTTCTGCCCTCTTCGGGTCTCATCAGGCCCACATTTGTACTACATATATATATATATATATATATATATATATATATATATATATATATATATATAAATATACATACATACATACATATATATATATATATATATATATATATATATATATATTCAGCTTTCTCTAATTTTAGGTTGTGAATTGTCATCTATTTGTGTGAAAATTTTGCACAACCGCCTCATGTGCTACCTTATCGTCAATGATATTTCCAGCATTCTTTTGACAAACAGCATTTTTAGCGATCTCGATTATCTTAATAATAATGGAGAAGAGATTAAAGCTGAATATCGCCATCCACGAGCTCTAACAATCATTTAATCTTACTTAATCCCCAAAACCCATTTTGAAAATGTTAATGACTACTTGAATATATATCCTCTCAGAATTGCGTCCTATTCTTCTTCCGATTTTATAAGCCCCGGCTTGAAATGGCCATCAATACACCAATTCTTTTTTTTTTTTTTTAGACGAGATAAAGAATGGTTAGACACTCAGTAGAAAATGTCATTTGACCTAGGGCTTTTGGCAGCAAGCTGTGTTAGGGCTGATCTGTTGGAATTTTTTAAAATCAATCATGAATGCTGAAACAAACTTGGGATCAATTCAGCGTGAACTAACACTGTCCCAGGTTCATATGTGATCTATGATCTGTGCAATGATTGGTGATGTCCGTCAATTGTCTGATATTTTTGCTACATAACCAGCCCATTGCCATTTGAGTTTCTTCTAATCGTTTCGATATATCTTTTGTACATTTTCATTTGAGTTTTTTTTTTTTCATTTTTTGATGATATCACTTATTCTTGATATTTTTTGTTTGTTTTTTTCTAAGATACTTTGTTGTCGTGCAACTCTTCATGAGCACATTGAAAATTTCAGGCCTTTAGCTCCCTTTGTACAGCATGTATGCATAGCACATACATACATGGCTAGCCTTCTGGACAACCTCGGACACTAAGGAAACCAATGTCGGCTGTTTCGGTGACAGTTTCGATTGATGGTTTCTAGACAGAATAAAATTCGTTTAACTACGAAACAAAATATGAACTATTCTCACTGTCATTATTACAAAATAAGATATAACTATCGAAGAAAAAAAACTTCAACTTTAAAGATTACACTCTTTAACGATAATACCCATAATACCTCTTGCCAATCAATCGAAATCGAGGCCATCTTTGAATCCACTCGAACGCTCAAAGTATTATCTCCTTACTGAAAAAATACAATTTTTCCCAACAAACGTGACTCGTAAACAAAGCATTATGGAATGACTCGTTGCTCCCCGTGGGAAAATCATGGATACATTTAAATTTCTATGGAGGGTTTTTTATTAAACACACAGTCACGCACATACACACACTCACACACACATACAGACATACATATATATATATATATATATATATATATATATATATATACATGCACATATATATATATATATATATATATATATATATATATATATATATATATATATATATATATATAAGTAATCAAAGAAAGGAATAAGTCCAAACAGAAACAAAAGGAGTTCGAGTATTATTCCTACTCGATGATGATAGTTTTAGTAATTTGTCCTCACCCACCTTTATTCTAGTTCTGTATTACTATAACTGACATTAATGGAAGTAATCAAAATTCTTGACATGGGTTTCTTCAGTTTTCAAGCTAGTTCGGCTAGCTGGGTGGATGTCAATGTATGTATGTAACTCGCGTACATGTCACATGAATGGAGCCCGGAAGATGAAAAATTAAACATTTACTCCTCATTAAGTCAAGGGAAAACGTGCTTATTTTTTGCTTTCTGAAAATTTATTACCCAAATAGTTATATATATATATGTATATAGGGGACTGTTAACGATATACATGATATGCTCTATTGATCAATCTTTGTGCCCTCTCGTTATTTGAAAATTCGTACTTCTCAATGATCACTGTCCTACACAAGGCGTGAGAAGTTATTTATTGATTGATCGCTTATCTTTCCAATTTTTTCATTGATTATCCTGAACACAGGATGTCTCCAGAAGACGTCGGTCACTTTATGCTCTCTATCGAACGACTAATTAAGTTTTTACATCAGTATTGAGGGAATCCTTCTTTTTTTTTTTCAAGTCCGTAATCAAAAGAACGTCAGGTGAAAATCAGCTATATTTAGCCATGTGGTCGTGTTCAGTTTTGAAACTATTATTACCTCTACTGACGAAGTTTGAGTGATATCGGTATCCCACAGCGTTTTTTGGTCCTCCGGTCTGTCTTTCTGTCTGTCTGCATAATATCTCCAAAAGTATCCAAAGAATTTTAATGAAATTGAAAGGTTGGTAATTGACTGAAAAAAAAGTTGATTATTTTTCACGTTCTTTTCTTTCATACATTTATGTATATGCTCCTGACTTTCCACATGATATCTCCGAGAGTTATGAATAAATTCCAAACTAAATGAGTGGATTGCTTGACAATAAGCAATGACAAAAGTCGATGAATTCCAGGTTGGACCCGAGCAAAATTACTTCATCAATCATAGATATATGATATTATGAAGACAAGTGCAAAGAGATTCAATTTTTAGGGAGAAGGGGGTGGGGTCGATGCACAATTATTTCCCCTAACACCGGCCTTAAGAGAATCATATGCTCTCTAAGTGTTTTTTTTTTTTGTTGTGAGTTCGATTTTTACTGTTTTCAAGAAACTTATAGTCCCGCTCAAGATTAAATAAGCATGAATAAATTTGAAATATAATAATAAACAGGATTCTAATAAGTAAGTTCAGATTAAAAACTAAGACTAAACTCTCTGAAATGTCGATTTTTTTTTCCATTCGACGAAACATCTTTCGTTTTTCTTTTTTTGTCTTTTCAGAAATTATATTGAACATTATTTTCTAAACAATAGAACAATTTATTCAGAGACGGAACAAAAACAGACCAAGCGCAAAAAATGGTTGAGAACAACAGAAACAAGATTCTAAAACAATGTGATTTCTAGACAGCAATTCAATTTAGAATAAACTATAATTGTATTGCTTTTTTATATTTGGTTTCCATTGACATTTGTTAATTCACAGTAAGAGATCGAGTGGCTTTCTTTCTTGAAACTTTCAACTAAGATTTCCCCAACTTTTTTTCCGGACTACCAACCTCTTTTAGAGCAGATACTCCATCAGCCCCCCCCCCTGATGGAATTTAGTCAAAATGGTACAATAAAAACAGGAAAATTGATTTTTCCAATAAAAAATCTGTTTTCATTCTATAACAAAGAATGTAATCATACAATAGTACTAAAAAATGTTGAATAATTGGTAAAGAAAAAATAATCTTTAATGCGATGAGACTAACTTTTCTACAATTGGTTCAACATTAGTTTAAAGTATTCTTAACTGTCTTGTTTTGCTATTCTTAATCAGCTTCTGTCCATCGTCAAAAGGTCTTTGAGGCCCTAAATCCACATTTGACGGTGGGAACAGAGTTACGAACTTTTTTAACAACGGTCTAAATGTATAATGTATAAATTTGTGCTGCAACTATAATGATTGTACCTATTTTCAGAATTGTTCGATTCATATTCTCTCCACCCTTTGTCACCCTTTACAGCACCCTTGTTTTTTAGTGCCACCTTTGAGAATCACCGTTTCAATCAGAGATTTCTTCACTGAAAGTCACAAAATACCAATGATGGAATCAAAAAATTTTTTATTGTCCCAGCTACACTAGATGGTGATAGCTATTACAGCATCCCGTATTTTTGTCTGGTAAATAAATGTTGATTAGGAAAAGTCAAGTGCCTTTCGATAAATCAGCTGCTTTTTTTTCTATTGATGTAATCACTAAGGATTAGTTTTAGTGGTAGTGGTCAGGGTTTGTGTGGATCAGTCTGTCAGAATGAAGATTAGTTTGTATTAGGAGTTTACAACTTTTCTTTTAATTGACATTTCATTTAATTCGCAAAAACGGTAAGCGACGATGGCTACCCTTATTTAACGTTGTGATGCCTAACGAAGAAAAGGATCTGTTATTCCATTATCGGTATTTCGTGACATTCAATGAGGAAATCTCAGTTTTAAACGGTTATTCTTTCAAATTGGCAATGTTAGGCTGAGTGTTCACTGTAGTGGAAACCAACGGAAAAGACCTTATATAACTTATTACAACGACAGACACCACATCTGAAACATCTAAAGAATAAAGGTTGCCGCATAAGATTTCGTAAAGTTGATAAAGAGACTGGCTAGTTGGAAAATTGCACAGCTTATGTGATAAATAACCATTGATTCCATTTTCTTTCATCATCATCATAGCCATCATCATCAGTCTTCTGGTGTCCGTCATTGGACGTGAGCCATCTCCGAAATTCGCCATATCTCTAAATCATGGACATCACAGAGCCAGTACTTTCTATATTCGTCAAGTTCGTCCCGTCATCAAATGTTCTTCCCAAGACAATTACTCATATGATATCTGGACATCCACGACGTGAGCTTCAACGTGCAGTGGTTGTCTGACATTCACATGACATGACTAACCTATTACATTTAGTTTCCATATGATTTCTATGATATTCCTAACTCTATGCAATGTCTCATATTCTCTGTGATCCCTCCATAGGAGGTTGAGCACGATTCTTTCCTGTGCATCTTGCATGATTCTCAGGTTGTGGGTCAATTTTCCGTTTAGGTTCCATATTTCAGCTCCATACATGAATACCGAGAGGATACACAGGTCGTAGACCCTCCTTTTAAGGAATGATAGGGCTGTCTTCTTTTTTTAAGGTTGGGCTTGCTCGAGAATCACCAATTCTTGGGTATGAGGAAAAGCTCGATTTACTGGAAATATCGTTATCTGTCACATACAGACATAGGAATGACACTCTGTGGTTTGGGGCGAGTTATAAAACCTCCAATTGAGAGATCTTTCGGACGTTCTGTCTCTTTGTTGCCCTTATACTCTGTCATACTGGCTTATGTGAAATCGACCGATAGGAAATAGTTATTTCACCTTCCGCTATTTTGCCCGTAGCTGAAAGGAGATATAGGTTCATGCCCTTCCCAAGCTCATCAGTGTCAGGAGAACACAAAGGGTTCAGCCGTAATTTGATCTAGGCTCAGAAAGTCCATTCTCTATGTCGTTAACCGCTCGGGCATCCTTGTGTTGTTGTAGTTTGCATTTATATCCAAAATCTGCTCGTTCAGTGACCGAGTGACAGAAAATCGAACAAACATAGCCATCAAAGACGGCAAGGGATTCTAACCTTTTCTTATTTACATGTGTTTGTGTGTACGTTTCTGTATTTCTGTGTTCCAACACTCTTGGTCATACCGTTTCGTCTACGGATATGAAAATTGGCATCAGTACTCCACAAGACGCATTCCAAAAGTATTCGGGGGAAATATCCGAAAAAAGCTTGTTCGTCTTCCAGTGAGGGGGGGGGTCTTATTCGGATGGTTTTATTATTAATAATCAAGATTGTATATTCTTCCAGAAAGTCTTTACCCTATTTAAGATATTGTTTCCTGTGGGGAACGCCTATGATATCATGAATATGATTTATCCTTATCAAATTTATTCATCAATGGATTCTTTCTACATTACTTCAAATGTTGATTCTATGATTGTTCAATAATTGACAATGATGGTGAGTCTCCCACAATTATTTTAATTCATACCATCGCACACTGAACATTAGAATAAAGGAAAAAGATTGCCAAATCAGGAGCCCCGAGAGCTGACCGTCCGAAATACAGATGACAAAACCACAATGATTGCATGAAACAGTAGGTATACAACAGATAGATAGATAGATAGATAGATAGATAGATAGATAGATAGATAGATAGGTAAGTCTGTAGTCTTATATATACTTATTTTGTGGAATTTAAATTTGAAATTTTTACTTCATAACTCTTTCATCATTGCAATTGAAATTCGCCACTGAATCAAATCCATTGACAAAAAAGATGATGATTGGAAATTCATATTTATTGTGCGAAGTGAATGTCTCCATCAGTACACTGTGGACATATTGATTACCTACGTAGATAGATAGATAGATAGATAGATAGATAGATAGATAGATATTCTACCAATGCATCACAAATTTTACCAGAAAGTTCAACTTGTGTCTCCTTCCTGAGATCGAATAGACAATTATAATAAAAAAAACTGAAGAAGTAATGATCAACCCCGGAAAACTCAAGCAGACATCAATAAATCGAATACATAAAAAAAATGACGGTATATATAAGTAGAAGATGAGTAATTGGTATTGAGCATTCGGTCTGTATCAGTATTGGATTTTTACCTCCACCCATAAAGATGGAGCAGGCAAAGTACACTCATGTCTGTCTGTCAACACGTCCGTCTCTCAAGAGACAACTCCCATGAGATTAGAGTTGCCAACTCAAAAAATGTTTCACGCTAAATCATTTCAAAATGACAGAACACACTTAAACACTGTTAACCGTTGCTTGGCTATTTTTAATAGCTAGATAAGCCTAAAATTAGCTAGAAATAGACCTTGAAATTAGCTGCAAGTGTAGCTCAGACCAATCTTACAAGTTATTTGAGACCACCTGAGACCACCTCAGCAAGATGTAAGTTCACCCATGTCATACCTCTGGTCCATTCGGGTGTATTCAATCAGCTGCCAATTGCACAACAAAATTTGACCTGATTGAGAGTTTTCGAAACTCTTCGTTTCATAATGTCAATCAAACCTGGGAACTTCTGAATGTGAATCAGAGAAGCTAACCATCAGATTATCTGATAATCTGTCCACCCTATATTTCCAAGACTTCTGAATTGATTTTTCAGGAAGGGTTTGCCATGAAATGGGGGAGAATAAATGTAGGGGCTGATTTTTCCCCAATTGATGTTTTAAAAAAAAATTTTGTACATACACTTAGCTTTCTTTATCCACAGAGTATACCCAAAAGAATGAATTTCAATGACATTTTTTTACGAGAAAAACTAGTGAAAGGATGATTGAATTTTTGCTCAAGTTTTTTTATTGAAAGGTATGTAACATATATTAGAACGAATATTTCAGAAGTGAAAACCTTGTAATTTGATTTTGACTCCCTTGCATCGTAGCCGGGTGCTTTTTAGTATTGTCAAACTCCTGGCAAAACCGGAAGTTGACTTTGTTTTTTGGCCATAACAAGAGCAACAACATCATTTTCCACCAATTTTGAATCATGACTAAGTGATTAGTAGTCGTCTCGATTATTGACTGAACCAAAATTTAGTGCATAGCGTCGGAGAAATTAGTTGTTCCCTGAAGGTATTTCTAGTTTTCAAGCACAAAGTTATTTTGTGGAAGCTATGAGTTATTTCAGAGTTAAAATTTTTTTCCTCTTCTGCTTCTGCACAGCGAGTTTTTTCTTGAGTGTGTGTGCTCCGAGGTCGGGTTAAGCTAGTACCATTAACCAGAATTTCAACAATATCTGGTGTTTTGGGGGTTGGCTTTTTCGCGGTCGATCTTGATACTAAGTGATCTAGAAATGACTTAATGTACTGCTATTGGGAAATGGTAACCTTTGACTCACTGATTGGCATAAAATGCTTTTCTGAAATATACATTTGCACAAAAACGTGAGTGCATGAAGGAGCATGTACTTGTGTGCCCACACATATGTATGTATATTCACACATATCCAAAATATACTACCTATCATTTTGCCAGATATTTCATTTAGAAACTAAATGTTAACTTCATACACATATACGTATATCCAATCAGTGATCAAATTTTTATTTCCTGTTGTTCAATGATCTTACGTTATCTTTTGGGTTATGCACAAGCAATTGAGAGCTAAGTAAACTCCAACAAATCTTATCACATTGCCTTGTTGTTGTCAGTATTTTAACTTCCGTTGTTGGACAAAGGCCCACCGTTATACCCACCATATCCCCCTGTCATTGGCGTCGTGGAGTTCAGACTTTCTAAATTCGCTTAGTTTATCAAGCAATCTTTTATTTAGGATCCACGTTGTGAGTCGTGGTGTCTAGCAGTTGTCAATTATTCATGCAGTATGATCAGCCCATCGTCATTTGGGTTTTTCTGATGGATTCAATCATATTGTAGTGCGCCCTATACTTTTAGTTTGGAATTTAGTACGAAACTCTTCTTTTGCAAGATATACAAAACCTCACATCCTCTGACAACCCCTTTAAAACCCCTGTACGTATATGGACCAAAGCTCATTAGCTCCTGCACCCCTAGATGGGTACGCAGTATAGGGGGCACTACAATATATTGGACTTCTTTTTTCCTCAAATAATCATATGATACATAATATGCTGTCTTTTGAATCAGCATAATATGTTCCATACTTGGTATATTATGAAGCGAAGTAGTGATAAATAAGAGGATTAGGCAGAGCGCTATGTTCTATGTCTTAAATTCTATAATGGAGTTGGGCAAATGGAATACATGATAAATCTATTGATTCAGTAAATAATGGACTCTTCCACTTCCACTTCGAGTAATTAATGGTAATCATGGAATTTCAGCATACATTCACGTATTTTTCAGATTATTTCCTTCATACGGTGTCACTAATATGAATCTTCGGTACTGGGGTGGGGGACGTTAGAAATTTTGGTCATGGGAGAAACTGATTAGAAAAGTTTTTGAACCAAGGCACTAGACGGAATATCAATAATGTTATTAAGTAGACATTGACGGAAGTAATGAGTTTGAATCTCATGAGATGTCTTAAGGTTGTAAAACTCACACACTTCTCTTTTTTTTTCTTTTTTTTTTAGAATATTTACTACGGGAAGCCAATCTGGCAAGATATGCCAGATCCTCATCTGGTGAACTTATTTACAAACTGGATAATAGGAGCAGCTCAGTTGTCGTGTACTAACTGCAGAAGTGGCATAGATTGGACAGGGGGGTGAAAAATAAGCTAAATACTTTGTTTCTATAATCGGTGGACATTTCCGTCAAAGTAAAGATCGGGAAAAAAATCTCTTAACAAGCAGAGAAAGTCGTTTGTAGATTTAGGTTGAAAGGTCCATGGTGTAATTGATGGCAATTTTCTTACTATGACTGAAATTTCCTTGCTGGACTATTTTTTCTATTAGAACAGCGATTGTGAAGCAATAATTCGACATTTTTTTTTTAATTATCAATCTTTTGGCGTCCATCGAGGGACGTATACTTCCCTGTAGTTTCACCAAAACTCCCTATCATGCACAACTCTAGAGCCAGTACTTTCTGAACTTGTCTAATTTGTCACACCAACTCCGTTCTGGTGGCCACAGTTTCGTATATGATCTCTGGGATTCACGTTTTGAGTCGTGATGTCCATCGATTCTCTTATATTCTCTCAGCATTACCAGCCTCTTGCCACCCGACTTTTCTGATTGATTCTTGGACCAATTTCTCCTGAAGTGGACTAAGATTAGGACGTTCCACATAAACCGATGGTTAGCAAATTGTCAGATAGGCACATGCTAGAGTAATGACTTACTACTAACTGAGCGCCCAAGTTAGTAGTCCAGCGATTGACTACACTAAGTTAGGGAAACTATCTGCTGGGTTGCCATTTGGTACTTTTCAAGACAAAATTTCAGCACATATGATCGTGAACAGAGCAATTCGGAAAATAAAGATTTAGTCTTAAGGGAGAATTTATGAAATATATCTATAATTTACACACATTATCCATGAACAGTAGATAAAAATATGTATCTAAATCTATTCATCCTGAGAGCTCAGTCAGATGATGGATTTTGATTATTTTGAACAAAGATCTGCCTAATTAGTTCTCAAGACAATCTGGTAACCCTGGGATCGTCGCAAAATTAGTATTTTTCGTTTGCTTAGCCTCAGCTTCAGATTAGATATGCCAAAATAAACGGAGCTTTGTGACCATAGATCCGTTTCAAATGAGTACATACTAAAAAAACTAAGAAAAGTCGGGTTTAGTTTTCTTTTTTTTATGCTATATCTATGTTCAATGCTATATTTTTTCTTCTTTTAAAAGATGAGTATAACTCTGTCTGTCCGTCTTTCTCTTTAAATATATATATATATATATATATATATATATATATATATATATATATATATATATATATATATATATCCTTCAAGCTAAATCTGACAATTGTGTTTTTTACGTATGTTATTTGATTATTTTCGTACTGAAGCTACTCTATTTAGTTCCAGACTATACAAATTGTGTTTTGTGACACAAAAGATATCTGAAAATCCTGACACAGCAAAAATATATGCATATATATATATTTTTTTTTAGTCCCGTATTCACATGGGGTGGGGTTGTCAAGCGGAATTTTCCGAGACTGAAAAGGCAAATCTATTTCGTTTCGAAAATGAAGTTATGGTACTGGAACAAAATTAGCAGGGGATAACAATCCCCTACATTGGTATGGTATGTTACTTGATGAATATGCATAAACGATAGACGAAGACATATATTTTATCACAGTTGTTCTGCAAACTTTGTCCGTGGATGGATTTAGGTGATATGATTATTCTGGCTGAGGCTACTTAACCAGACAAATCTGGTCCAAGACCCAGACAAATTTTGGTCTCGTACGGCAAGAGACACATTGCAACCCTACCCATCTGCACTCTTCCCAAAGCAGTGTTTCATTATTATGGCTCTATGCCAGATTTAGTCAAGATACGCCAACATCTATAATATGTTGAAATTTTGAGAAAGCATATAAATTACATATATATCCACACGTTTATGTCAGAGCTCATTAAAGAGGGAACGAACTTGATGCAACACCCCCTACTTAATATAGATCACTTGTCACCCTTACTTACCTTGACCCTCTTGGTTTGCCTCATAACTTACTCGCCTTGTGATCGCTGCGAACAGCTCGGCACTATTTTATATTTCTTGGCAATCATAAAAATGCCTAATGAGTGGTCGCTGTTATGCTTTTATCCTTAAACAGACGGAAGGGCGCACCTAATGACCCAATCAATGGGCACTACTTGGCAACAAGCTCAGGTAAAACTACTCACTTGACTGCATCGTCAGACACAAAGGTAATGTGATTCGCAACTCTAGGGGTTTTATTAGACGATCTATCCTCTCTCTTTCCGACTGACATTTTTCCTCTCTCCCGTTAACTCCATCTTGTCTGATGCTGCTATATTCATTTAGATTTATGACCCTTTCATAGTCAGGCCACATAATTCAATTTGAATTGTGTCCCAGGCGGCCTCTCAGCTCTGTAAATGTCTCAGTTTTCATTTAGGTAAAAGCATTCAAGAGTGTGTCTTTCTGCCTATTCCCGCCGAGGCTAAATCTGATTTTTAGGCTAATAAGTAATATACAGAGTGATTCAAGAAGATGCAACCGTTTTTCGAAATCTTTTATTTCATTTACTTCAAGTCTAAAAAAAAATTGTTTAAACTCTTAATTTCATAATTTGAAAAGTTGGACGGTAATACGAAACAAATAACTATTGATATTATTCAAGAATTTTTCCGTTTATCATTCATTTTCAAGCAGTGGAAGCATCCAAGAGTTAAAGTAACGAATCACAAGGAAATTACAAGAATTAGCTAATTACGATTATGGTTCAACTTTGCTATATATGTTGAAAGTGATTTCCCTTAACATGTAGCTATATCGTTCCTGTTTCATAACGTAAGCATTGGAAAGCAACATAGCTGACCTGACACTGAAAAAGTGGATGCTCGAATGAAGCTAGAAGTTGATGCAGTTGTTTGTATTACTGAATTATTTTATCTCATCTTTTCTCGATATATGTGAGTTTAAATCATCGTTAGTAAATCGTCTTTCGTGGTACACTCTGTATATAGAGTTTCAATTTTTAGAATTGTATGACCTTATTCAATGAATGAAAGTAAAAAATCTATCCCTCTAAACATTTATTTTCCGGACCTCTGAAATTAATTTGAACTGATTTTGGTCAATGACATTCCACAAATACCTCCCATTTTGAGTTTTGCTGACTCAAACCTACTTAGACAAGTTTTATGACAGGTCGTAATACATCTGGTTCCAATACTGTTTCTATTTGTTTTGTTTTTTGTTTCGTTTTTTTTGTTGAATATTATTCTTCAGTTCTAGGAGTATTTTGGGAGTTTGTTTACGTGGAGGTTTCCTTTAAGATAACCCCGAAACAAAGGTATCGAGAGCAGTCAAATATGGCATTATAACGGCCAGTCAATTCCTGATCCATATGAAATTAATTTGCAAAACTGAAGATGAGAGGCATATGCTTGATGTTATATCCCACGAACAATTCAAAATAATTTCTGAAACCCAAATAAATCCAAACGGAAAATTTTATTAACCTTTTTCATTTAAAAAGTTATCCAATTTTAGAAATGGAAAGTGAATTTTGCACCAATCTTTAGTCAGGACACGTACTCTTTTCCTACCCACATGCCCAAGGAGAAAATTCTAGACGAATATCACAGCGGATTGCAGTGTGCTTAATTAAAACTTGCGGACAAGGAATGAAGGAAGTCGTATATGTTTGGATGGATGAGAGCCCAGGGGAAAAGTCAAATGGGCCGCTCAACCGGAATGAGTTTGATTCCAGCACTGAAAGCGACGTCGTAGTGGCCACACGTACTTGCACACGCACACACATACATGCACCTACGCACATATGAATGTGATCGACATTTCCCTCCCTACACTCACGCTTTCTTGCTTCAGATACTATCTGTGTATTGAAATTAAAAGTTTGAACTTATCTCAAAGAATAAATCCAGTTTCAATATTTTTAGATGTTCAGCCTACATCTTTATTCAAGTTAGAAACTATCAACCAAAACTGTCTGCATAGGTCTTTTTAGTTTTCAAACCGGTCTGGCTGAAAGACTGGCTCAGCAAGCTTTTGGTACAGCAAGCTCGTCTTTTAAGAAAAAGAAAATATCATTAGTCCTAAAAAGAAGGGTATACAACCAATGTATCCTCTCGATAGACTCCTATGGAGCTGAAACATGAAGCCTAACCGAGAGAACCCCTGACACTGAGAATCATATAACGTGAACATGAGAGAACCATGCTCAACCTCATATGGAGAGATCATAAGACGGCAGTGTACATTAAAGTAAAAAAAAAAATAGGAGTCCAGCACAGAATAGAACCTGTTTGAAAACTAGAAACAAGATGGGCTGGACATGTTGCAAAATGACAGATAACCACTAGACATCACGACTCACAACGTTGATCCCCAGTGATAGTGCATGGCTGTGGCCAAAAAAATTGAGATGGCGTGACGAGCTAGATAAATTAAGTAAGTACTGGCCCTATGATGGTCGAGAGATCTGGTGAATCTTGGCAAATCTTAGGGAAGGTTTATATCCAACAGACTGATGGTGACGTGTACAAGTCGCTCAAACGAAACTAGAAAACTGCAAAATTTAGACATTTGCTCCTAATTAAGGGTAGAAAAGCCAGAAATGATTCATTTAGAGAAATTTCAATTTACACAGTAAGTGTTTGCTAAATTGATTCCTTAGTTTGTGTCTGGTCGTTCACTCGTTTGTTTCTTGAAATTTCCGAGATTTTAATGATCCCCACCGACAGCAGATGAGTAATCAATCGATTGATCACCAATTTCCCAGTCTTTTAGTTGATCACCCCAACACAACATACTACCAAAAGACCTTGGTCACGGGACAGTTTCGGTTGAGAGGCTAACCAGACCTTTACAAGCTCTATATTTTTTTTATGTTCAAATTGTACTGGAGGTGTCGTTTGGTGGTTGAAACAGCAGTTGCATCACTTCATCAGTCCATTACTATTATTTTTTCATTTACTTGAGCAATCAATAATACTCAAGCCACCCAAGTCGCTCATTTTGGGAAAACATATCTTATTCTGTCTATAGCCGAACTCTAACAACGCTGACATAATGGGCTTGGATTCTCCTGGTTTACTCATCTGCGTCTGAAACATGCAGCCAACCAATGCTACCCAGCTATTTAGGCAAGACTGGTTTATGCCTCTTTTTTTTTCAAAAGCATCGGTGCAAAATGAATGGCATTTGTCTATGTTTACCGATTCCGTTTTCCCTGTTGCTAACCGTTTGGTCACCCATTTCTTTACCACTAAGAGTACAAGAAAATTTCACATCAACTGTTTCCCGTTCACAGTTTTTGTTCTTGGTTGTATTTCTATCCCCAACTGTTACTCACTAAAAGTCTTCGGATACCACAACTTACACGGAAGACACTGGGCCACTGACTTCGAGAGATAAACTGGACAAATAAAGAAGATACTGGTTCTGCGATACCTATGATTGATAAATGTGGCGGATCCTGGGGAAATTCTATGTCCAACGATGGACGTTAAAATGATGATGATGATGATGATGACGACGACGACGACGACAACGACGACAACTTCGACATTAAGTAAGAAAAGTTAGATCATCCCTGCTTAAGAAAGAGATGAATCATGGAGGCTAGTCCCAGCCTCTGTTCCATACGTCAGCTCAGTGGTTCTTGCAAATCTCAAGGCCAGGACTTTATCCTACAAGGTTTTTGGGGCGGGGGTCTGATGCCTCCACCTTAATCACACGATCAACTCCTGAGTGCTGAGAGAAATTTGTTAGACATGATAACCATTACAGTATTTGAGCAATAAACAATGATGTTCATAATTATTTGAATGGATGTAAAATCTCTTTTTGTCACCCATGCTCGTAATCTTTCAATTGATGTAGGGATCTGCAAATTTTACAGGCATAAGACTGTTGCAGGGATCGAACCTGCTTCGAATTCCTGCGTGGCAAATGTTCTTCAATTATTTATTCTGTTTGTGCTATCTAGGCCATAGGATTTTTTTACTGTGACATAATTGGGGGGATGATTCCAAATAGATTTTCAAAGTAGTCGGATTTATTTATAATTATTCCTGACAGATTATACATATATATATACGTGTCTTAATGATAGAAATGTCTGCATTGAGATGAAAATAGAACAGATATGAACACTGAATTAACTAAATTCGAATTAAGAGCTAAGGCAATTATTTGGGTCTTTGTATAGCTCAATGTTAAAAGCAACGATACTCTGAAGCAGCTTCGTTATTAGTTGCAAGTTCAGTTTTTTGCAGCAGCCTATTTTCTTTAATCATTCATTCTTTTCACACTGCCAACGCCAAATGATACATCCACCATGTCATAGTGGAAGATAATTTCAAATAGAATTTCAAGGTGATATAACGATGGATAATTATATATGTAAAAAAAAATATATATATATATATATATATATATATATATATATGTTTAAATTACTGATGAAAAATAATGTAATCATTTACATATATATATATATATATATATATATATATATATATATATATATATATATATATAAGTGTAAGTATGTATGTGAGTGTATTTGCGTGCATATGAGAGAAAGTGAATATGAAATGGGGAAACAGAGCTGGAAATGAAAAGGTGTTGGAACTGAAATGAGTGGACGGTACTTTCAAAACAAATCCATCGGCTTGTCTTTCAGAATAACTCAACTAGATTTACCTCCTTGGACGTGTGAATCAAAATCTGACCTTTGAGGATGTGACCTTCTGTCCTTTCCAGACAGGATATTCAAGAGGACTTAACCCCATCCGACCGGTTGATTTCAACTAGCCAAATGCATTAGCTGACTCTGCTTGCTCCAAAGAATGACCTCTTTGCCATGAGAAACACCAACGTACACGATTCGGGTAAAAGATCCTCAACTCAGAATTCGGCAACAAGATTTCTGTTTTTTTTCAGTGGCAGGTTAAGAACGTCGAGTAACGTGGTCGATAACAGCGTGGACTGAGGAAAAAAATAAGATTAAAATCTACACAAGGCTTTTCATGATCACCTCAAACAAATCCCTTTCAAAGAAAAACCCATTATCCCCCCCCCCCGGGTAAGAGAGAAATAATAAAATGGACTGGGATCATACGGGGGTTACCTGATTAGGAGGACAGAACCCTGATTCTTAGCCAGCTTCTTTAATATTTTTGAATGCTAACTTTGATGTCTTTTGGTAGCTCCTGCAATCAAATTGATACTTGACGTATTACGCGGCCTCCTTTTTTTACGATCACATCATCGAGGCCTGAAAGGAGATTCTGCCAATTAAACATTCCAGAATCCACAAATGTTTTTCCCGGCCTTATACCCTGGAGAGATCACTTCAATATCGTTCCATTGTCTATCGAGACGAAAAGAAAGATCCAAGTGCCCTTCAATTTATGCTGACCCGATACTTATTTTCAAATTAGATGATAGAATGGGTGTGACTCCAAAAATCACTTTATTAAGAAATTGATACTGAAACTATATCCTAATATAATATATCTTGATAAGGGTTGAAGATATTTATTAATCTTTGAGTTGAAAATCTAGAATTCAAAAGGGTACTAGTGAGATACATAATAAGTCATGTGATGGTCTACATTTTCTGTCTGTGACATTTGTCAAGTGATATAATAACTAATTAGTGATTGTTGATTGGCTTCCTTTGTTAATACATTTGCTTCTCTACGAATGCGTAAAAAAATCGTGGGTCATTGTTATCGAACATACACAAGAGAAGGCAGAACGGCACAGTGTTTTTGGTATTTCTAAAGTAAAGTGGAATTGTGAAACTATTCAGATACTACTCTCGTTTTTGAAAACTGGGAATGGTATTCTTTGTCTTGAAAAACCAGTTCTTGATCTTTTGGGAACGAGGATACAGCATTCTCGTCCATTGAGTATGGTTAGGCACAAGTTTGGAACGAAGCCACTACAAAAGTAATGCTCTTTGAGACTAACTTTCAAACTATTACTAAACCGAAACTCGTCCAACCCTCCAAACAGTATTCAAAACAAAGATCGATACAAGTATAAACAAAAAATGATACATTGTTTTTATCACAAATATTTTTCATATCGTAGGTTTGTCTATATTCTAGTATCGTCTATATTCTTATATGATTATGTATCATGATTTATTTTTTTTATTTGATGAAGCATTGTCAGCCATTATTAATTTTGACTAGAATCTCTCACATCTCAATTCTTGCTGTTTTTCATCGTAACCACTCAGACCGTCAGTCTACTGCAGTGATTGATCATATCGGAGAAAAAGATTAAGAGAAGTTGTCGAGAACCGAGTCCGCTGGATGCAGAATATATCTTAGAGATATGTACACCAAAACTCACATATATTCGCACAAAGGTCACACAAATATCACAGTCCGATCAATCAATCGATCGCATGATAGATATATAAGAACAAACTGAAATAGATAGAAAGACGGACAGATAAGAATAAACTGAAGTAAATAAACTGGTCTGGTTAGTCACTCGATAGAAACCGTCGTGTGAACAATTTTTTTTTCTTTTGGCTGCATGCAGTGCTAAAGGTGATCAACATTTTTTTTTCTTAAAGGGTTGATCAAGTTACGTTTTTCTCTTTTGTTGGATGGTGATCCCTGAAACATCTTAAATTCCAAAATAGGAACATAGATGTTTTTACACACGAACTAATGGAACAATTTAACACTCGCATTGCAAATTGAACCCCACAATGAAATCTTTGGTTCATGAAAATTCTCAGCACAATAAATAGTATATGTTGGTATTTTCAGCTCTTTCGCTCTTTTGGTTGAGCCTGGATCCGTGATGCATACATGCATACATACATATATACACGGACAGCAAGACCGACTCGGAATACTGACAAAGCCTATTTTGACAGTTTTGAATGACTGTTTCAGATAAATAGATAGATAGATAGATAGATACATACATACATACATACATACATACATACATAGAATGATAGAATGAAAATGCAGGAAAGTTTGGCTGAATGACACCCGTCAATTTCTAAAACCTTTTAGATTTACTTGGATGCATCACCTGTTAATTCATTCGGTCTATAAATAAAAATGCGTATATTTCAATTCGCTACATAAATCATTTGCTCAAGCCTTCAATCCCAGAATTCAACAGAATCCACCGTGAATCGAGCCGAAAGTTTTGAGAAGAATCGAAAATCATAGATCCTACTGAAGGAAAGCTATTTTTGGCAGTCTGTCTTGCTTTGTGAATATAAAGATTCTTATCGTCATATATTCTAAGTTTACCCAGTTATGTTACCGTTCCTAAGTATTTGTGAATGAATATATGCTTAAAATCGGAAATAGTTATTCCCACATATATGATTTTTAGTTTCCACACAATAAAAGAATTATACATAATTTAGTAAGCGCCCTGATATACATATATCAGTATTTTTCCGTGACTTTGTTGTTTCTTGATGTTTCTCGATTCGAAACACTAAATCCTGTTCTACTCCTGAATTCAAATCAAATTATTACAAGAATTTCTAGAGGATGATCTTTCAAGGGAAAACATCAATTTGTTTGAGTTGAAGAGCCCATAGTTTCAATTGGATACGTAGGAAATATTTCATCAGCAAAATTGTTATCGTTGGATGAAATAGTTACTTGATACGGGAAGGAGAGCAAAAATATTACACTCTTCATTATATAAGTAAATTACCTTAGCACTTAGCATAAGTGGGCACAATACTTTCGATATTGGGAGATCTGATGAAAATTGAAACTACTTACAACGGCTAGAAAGATCAGTTTGTTGATCATAACTATGCAACGTGCGTCCTGATCCGTTTTTTCATATCATTTATTAGTATAAAAGTTTGGTTCTAGCGCATCAGAAGATACAATGAAGATCAAAACCAACAACAGTCCGCAAGTTTAGCTTTCTGATCATTGCTATATGATGTGTATCCTGATCCAGTTTTTTTAATATCATTTTCTGACAAATGGAAAAATACATGGAAATATCCTAATTCCTCTAGGATGTTTTTAAAAAATCTAATTATTTAACCGGAAAAGCCTTATATTTCGAATAATGGTTTGGAGGTATTTTTAGAATTCATACCCATCAGTGGAGGAGACTGCTGTTACGTACAGAAGACAATTCATTTGTTTTATTCTAGTGAGGATGACCCAAAGACATTTGAGCAGCCGAGACAAAACAGACTATGAATTTGTCAAGGGTCACTGGCTTAAACGCTGTTTCATATCAAATCCAGATGTCATACAAGTAACACTGAATCAAGTTACTGTCAATGTTCACGTTTGGAACAAAGATGAAGAAGTATATATTTTTGGTATCGTCTACCTGTTTTTTCAATTGTCTATCCACACAAAATTTCTGAAAGTTCTCAATAGATTTCAGTAAAAAAATTGTGGTGGATAAGTAATAGGGTAAAGAATAATTTGCTAAATCTTGAAGTGGATACAGGATTTCCCCCATTGACTGAGAGATATTTTTCCGTTCACTTCCATACAGTTAGTTATATATACATATATATATATATATATATATATATATATATATATATTATTGCGTCATCCACAGATAGCGGTTTCGATGTATTACATCTCGTCAGTGTGGCTATAGACTTTCAATTATCCCATGCAGTACCGCAAGGCAGAATTGTAACCTTCACATCAGACCCGTAGGCTAATATCTCACCTCTGGACTACGGAACTGGACGGTCAGTAAGGCTGAATTTAAGCCATATATCTATTTACACAGAAATTCCTCATATATATATATATATATGTGTGTGTGTGTGTGTGTGTGTGCTGCTGCTGTTTGTCCACACGATATCTCAAAGGATTATGAATGCATTCCAGCGGAATGTTTTGGAAATGAACAATAGCCCCTCTTACGACACACGTATGTGTCCACGCCATGTAATATCGCCAAAAGTTCATGCCTGTCCACGATATATCACCAAACATTATCAGTGACTTTGAATTGAGTTTGCATAAGGGTTGGCAATGGGTTGTTGGAGAGGTAATTACTTTTCAGTGTGGTTCCATGGACGAATTATTTTCCCTGATAATGATGTTGACAGACGTATGTACTCTCTGGGAGTTTTTTACTCCACAAAAGCCAACATTGTTTAGAACGATGGAAGGAGTTTCAACACATTTGCTGTTAGCTTGTTAACTCCTTCAAATTTTTGCCGATTACCTGCACATATTCCTTCTATCCCTCTCTGCTGCACACATACACACACATACACAAACTATCTCTACCCTTCACAACGATCTCTCTAAATATCTCTCTCGCACGCACGCACATACACACTCTGTATCCCATACACTCACCATCTCACACACAAACACTCTCTTCTATCTGTATATCTTACCTCCCTCCCTCTGCCACCATCAAGAAAACATGAATACACACCCTATCGCTCTATCGAATTCGGGCTCCAACTTTTATTTTGTTTTCTTTCTGACATGTCCAGTCTGGGTAGAGATAGCTGAACCCGTGGTCATCGTAAAGGCACTACTTAATTACTTTCTTCTCCCAATAGATTCCTCTGTCTCAATTCCTCCACTACACAATCACGTATTCATCCATATCAAATGTTGCCGAGAACTTTGCTGTACTTACGAAAGTCCGGGAGGATATTCCTAACAATCTTTTCCATGATGGCTCAAAGATTTCCAGAGAAATTGGAATCAAGTGAATTCCTTCCCCACATGCCGAATATACACCTTTGGAGAAGATCAAGCTTCTCTCAATCCTATGTATGGCTCCTAATTTGACACATACAACCAGCATCTTCATCAGTTAGTCAGCTATCAAATCCCAGCAAGAGAGGGATATAACTAAGAGTGTGCACAACTCGACTGGTGTGCACAACGTCAGGGAAAACCCCAAATAACCATGTGAACCGTCTGGGAGTATGTACAGTCCATTCACAATAAAACAACCAGCTGGAAAAATTCTTCCGTCCACAAACATACACATAAGTGATAGTTTCATGTCCTTGAAACGATGTAAAAAAACAGTGGTAAAACCTAGAAGAAAAAAATTCTAGTAAGCTTTTGTTTGAATGATTCATCAACCCGAAAATGAATAACCCTGATCATAAAGGATCGTACTCCGTCTACATAACTGATTAAAATTTCAACATATGGTCAAAATATATTTTATTGGCCACAGTTTGATGGATTCAGCTGTGGAAATAATGATTCTGGATCAGGCATCTTTTGGTTATCACAGAACTCTAGATCGCCAGTCCATTCATCTAACTGCTTCGATACGTATTTGCCCACAACCAAAACGTTGAGAATAGAGGAAATTTGTTGTAACATTTTACAATGTTGGTTTGTATTTTTTTTTCTTTTACTCAAAAATGTTTTCAGGTTGATTGGGTCTACTTTTTTTCTTTTTTTTTTTTTTTTTGATTCGCTTCGATTGTTTGAAGAAGCGAACATCATTTTCTGCCAGTTCTTCTCTTTAATTTCCTGCAATGCAACATTTTTCTTCTTCCTTGCACAAGTCATTTCATGCACTTTAGATTTATATATATATATATATATATATATATATATATATATATATATATATATATATATATATATATATATATATATATATACCAGCATACACATGGACACCTTGTTTGATGGATATGTGATTGTTACGTTGTTGCTTTTTTTAGTTTCACTACTGAAGTCATTTCATGCGCGTTAGATTTGCGTTCACATACACACACACACACACACATACATATATATATATATATATATATATATATAGAGAGAGAGAGAGAGAGAGAGATAGAGAGAGAGAGAGAGAGAGAGAGAGAGAGATAAATATAGCTACGCACGGACAAATTGTTTCATACATATGTGTTTGGTGGTATTTTTTCATCTTCCCTGTACAGTTTACAGGCTCTTCAGATTTGCATATTTATATATCTATATGTATATACCTATATTTATCTATATCTATCTATATCTATCTATCTCTATATATTTATATATATATATATATGTGTGTGTGTGTGTGTGTGTTTATGCGTGCATGTGTGTGTGCATGTGTGTGTTACACGGACACATTATTTGATACGTTTGTGTTTTTTGATTTTTTTTGCTCGAGCAATTTCAATATTCATGTGTGTGTGTATAAACATAAAGTTGAATATAGATGTGAGTGTATTGTGCTTGTGTGTGAGTTTTTACTGAGATAGACATACAGACGCACAAAAAACACACACACACACACACACACACACATGTATATATATATATATATATATATATATATATATATATATATATATATTCATTTATTCAAATATGTTTGCATGAATGTATATCTTCATACCAATATAAGTAAATTCATACATAAATAAATAGATTGCGTTAAATATATATCCTCTAATAGGTAATCTCCTCTTTCAAACCATCCACTTTGCATCTAAAAGAATCCG